>CM056194.1:69801775-71001775 GCA_029692085.1 Gymnothorax javanicus
TTACTGCAGTAAAAAACACTGCCACACTAATTGCAATTTACTGCTAAACACTGCCACACTAAATAATTTACTGCAGTAAAACACTGCCACACTAAATTTACTGCAGTAAAAAACACTGCCACATAACTAATTTAATTTACTGCAGTAAAAAACACTGCCACACTAATTTATTTACTGCAGTAAAAACACTGCCACACTAAAAAAACACTGCCACACTAATTTTTACTGCAGTTTTAAAAACACTGCCACACTAACTAATTTACTGCAGTAAAAACTGCCACACTAACTAATTTACTGCAGTAAAAAACACTGCCACACTAACTAATTTACTGCAGTAAAAAACACTGCCACACTAACTAATTTACTGCAGTAAAAACACTGCCACACTAATTTACTGCAGTAAAAACACTGCCACACTAATTTACTGCAGTAAAAACAATGCACACTAACTAATTTACTGCAGTAAAAAACACTGCCACACTAACTAATTTACTGCAGTAAAAACACTGCCACACTAATTTACTGCAGTAAAAAACACTGCCACACTAACTAATTTACTGCAGTAAAAAACACTGCCACACTAACTAATTTACTGCAGTAAAAAAACACTGCCACACTAACTAATTTACTGCAGTAAAAAAACACTGCCACACTAACTAATTTACTGCAGTAAAAAACACTGCCAAACTAACTAATTTACTGCAGTAAAAAAACACTGCCACACTAACTAATTTACTGCAGTAAAAACACTGCCACAACTAATTTACTGCAGTAAAAACACTGCCACACTAACTAATTTACTGCAGTAAAAACACTGCCACACTAACTAATTTACTGCAGTAAAAACACTGCCACACTAATTTACTGCAGTAAAAACACTGCCACACTAACTAATTTACTGCAGTAAAAAAACTGCCACACTAATTTACTGCAGTAAAAAACACTGCCACACTAACTTACTGCAGTAAAAACACTGCCACACTAATTTACTGCAGTAAAAAAAACACTGCCACACTAACTTTTACTGCAGTAAAAAACACTGCCACACTAACTAATTTACTGCAGTAAAAAACACTGCCACACTAACTAATTTACTGCAGTAAAAAACACTGCCACACTAATTTACTGCAGTAAAAAACACTGCCACACTAATTTACTGCAAAAAAAAACACTGCCAAAAACACTGCCACTAATTTACTGCAGTAAAAACTGCCACAACTAACTAATTTACTGCAGTAAAAAACACTGCCACACCAATTTACTGCACAAAAAACACTGCCACACTGCAGTAAAAACACTGCCACACTGCCACACTAACTAACTTTTACTGCAGTAAAAAACACTGCCACAACTAATTTAAAACTGCAGTAAAAAATTTACTGCCACCACTAATTTACTGCAGTAAAAAACACTGCCACACTAACTAATTTACTGCAGTAAAAACAAACTGCCACACTAATTTTTACTGCAGTAAAAACACTGCCACACTAAATTTACTGCAGTAAAAACACTGCCACATAAATTTACTGCAGTAAAAAACACTGCCACACTAATTTTAAAAACACTGCCACAGTAACTAATTTACTGCAGTAAAAAACACTAATTTACACAAAAAAAACTGCCACACTAACTTATTTACTGCAGTAAAAACACTGCCACACTAACTAATTTACTGCAGTAAAAAACAATGCAACACTAATTTACTGCAGTAAAAAAAACACTGCCACACTAATTTACTGCAGTAAAAACACTGCCACAACTAATTTACTGCAGTAAAAAACACTGCCACACTAATTTACTGCAGTAAAAAACACTGCCACACTAACTTACTGCAGTAAAAACACTGCCATACTAACTAATTTACTGCAGTAAAAAACACTGCCACACTAAATAATTTACTGCAGTAAAAAACACTGCCACACTAATTTACTGCAGTAAAAAACACTACCACAGTAAAAAAACACTGCCACACTAACTAATTTACTGCAGTAAAAACACTGCCACACTAACTAATTTACTGCAGTAAAAACACTGCCACACTAACTAATTTACTGCAGTAAAAAACACTGCCACACTAATTTACTGCAGTAAAAAACACTGCCACACTAATTTTCTGCAGTAAAAAACACTGCCACACTAACTAATTTACTGCAGTAAAAACACTGCCACACTAATTTACTGCAGTAAAAACACTGCCACACTAACTAATTTACTGCAGTAAAAAACACTGCCACACTAATTTACTGCAGTAAAAACACTGCCACACTAACTAATTTACTGCAGTAAAAAAACTGCCACACTAATTTTACTGCAGTAAAAACACTGCCACACTAATTTACTGCAGTAAAAAAACACCACCAACTAATTTACTGCAGTAAAAACACTGCCACACTAAATAATTTACTGCAGTAAAAAACACTGCCACACTAACTAATTTACTGCAGTAAAAAAACACTGCCACACTAAATAATTTACTGCAGTAAAAAAAACTGCCACACTAACTAATTTACTGCAGTAAAAAACACTGCACACTAACTAATTTACTGCAGTAAAAACTGCCACACTAACTAATTTACTGCAGTAAAAAACACTGCCACACTAAATTATTACTGCAGTAAAAAACTGCCACACTAACTAATTTACTGCAGTAAAAAAAACTGCCACACTAATTTACTGCAGTAAAAAACACTGCCACACTAACTAATTTACTGCAGTAAAAACACTGCCACACTAATTTACTGCAGTAAAAACACTGCCACACTAACTAATTTACTGCAGTAAAAAAACTGCCACACTAATTACTTTACTGCAGTAAAAACACTGCCACACTAATTTACTGCAGTAAAAAACACTGCCACACTAAATAATTAACTGCAGTAAAAAACACTGCCACACTAATTTACTGCAGTAAAAAACACTGCCACACTAACTAATTTACTGCAGTAAAAACACTGCCACACTAATTTACTGCAGTAAAAAACACTGCCACAACTAATTTACTGCAGTAAAAACACTGCCACACTAACTAATTTACTGCAGTAAAAAACACTGCCAAACTAAATAATTTACTGCAGTAAACACTGCCACACTAACTAATTTACTGCAGTAAAAAACACTGCCACACTAACTAATTTACTGCAGTAAAAACACTGCCACACTAACTTTTACTGCAGTAAAAACTGCAGTAAACACTGCCACACTAATTTACTGCAGTAAAAAACACTGCCACACTAATTTACTGCAGTAAAAAACACTGCCACACTAACTAATTTACTGCAGTAAAAAAAACACTGCCACACTAACTAATTTACTGCAGTAAAAACACTGCCAAACTAACTAATTTACTGCAGTAAAAACACTGCCACACTAACTAATTTACTGCAGTAAAAACACTGCCACACTAACTTACTGCAGTAAACACTGCCAAACTAATTTACTGCAGTAAAAAACACTGCCACACTAACTATTTACTGCAGTAAAAACACTGCCACACTAACTAATTTACTGCAGTAAAAAACACTGCCACACTAACTAATTTACTGCAGTAAAAACACTGCCACACTAATTTACTGCAGTAAAAAAACTGCCAGACTAACTAATTTATTGCAGTAAAAACACTGCCACACTAACTAATTTACTGCAGTAAAACACTGCCACACTAATTTACTGCAGTAAAACACTGCCACACTAATTTACTGCAGTAAACACTGCCACACTAATTTATTTACTGCAGTAAAAACACTGCCACACTAAATAATTTACTGCAGTAAAAAAACACTGCCACTAACTAATTTACTGCAGTAAAAAAAAACACTGCCACACTAACTAATTTACTGCAGTAAAAAACACTGCCACACTAATAATTTACTGCAGTAAAAACACTGCCACACTTACTAATTTACTGCAGTAAAAAACACTGCCACACTAAATAATTTACTGCAGTAAACACTGCCACACTAATTTACTGCAGTAAAAAACACTGCCACACTAATTTACTGCAGTAAAACACTGCCACACTAATTTACTGCAGTAAAACACTGCCACACTAATTTACTGCAGTAAAAACACTGCCACACTAAATATTTTACTGCAGTAAAAAAACTGCCACACTAATTTTACTGCAGTAAAAACACTGCTGCACAACTAATTTTACTGCAGTAAAAAAACACTGCCACACTAACTAATTTACTGCAGTAAAAAAACACTGCCACACTAACTAATTTACTGCAGTAAAAACACTGCCACACTAATTTACTGCAGTAAAAACACTGCCACACTAAAAATTGCTGCAAAAAACTGCCACACTAATTTACTGCAGTAAAAACACTGCCACACTAACTAATTTACTGCAGTAAAAACACTGCCACACTAATTTACTGCAGTAAAAAACACTGCCACACTAACTAATTTACTGCAGTAAAAACACTGCCACACTACTAACTAATTTACTGCAGTAAAAACAAAACCTCACTGCCACACTAATTTTTACTGCAGTAAAAAAACACTGCCAAACACTGCCACACTAATTTACTGCAGTAAAAACACTGCCACACTAATTTACTGCAGTAAAAAACACTGCCACACTAATTTACTGCAGTAAAAAACACTGCCACACTAACTAATTTACTGCAGTAAAAACACTGCCACAACTAATTTACTGCAGTAAAAACACTGCCACACTAATTTACTGCAGTAAAAAAACACTGCCACACTAATTAATTTACTGCAGTAAAAAAACACTGCCACACTAACTAATTTACTGCAGTAAAAAACACTGCCAAACTAACTAATTTACTGCAGTAAAAAACACTGCCACACTAACTAATTTACTGCAGTAAAAAACACTGCCACACTAATTTACTGCAGTAAAAAACACTGCCACACTAACTTACTGCAGTAATCTGCCACACTAACTAATTTACTGCAGTAAAAACACTGCCATACTAACTAATTTACTGCAGTAAAAAACACTGCCACACTAAAAAACACTAACTAATTTACTGCGGTAAAAACACTGCCACACTAATTTTACTGCAGTAAAAAAACTGCCACACTAATTTACTGCAAAAAAACACTGCCACACTAACTAATTTACTGCAGTAAAAAAAACACTGCCACAACTAATTTACTGCGTAAAAAAACACTGCCACACTAACTAAATTTGCTGCAAAAAACACTGCCACACTAACTAATTAACTGCAGTAAAAAACACTGCCACAACTAAACTACTGCAGTAAAAAAAACTGCCACACTAATAATTTACTGCAGTAAAAAAAACACTGCCACACTAACTAATTTACTGCAGTAAAAACACTGCCACACTAACTTTTTACTGCAGTAAAAACACTGCCACACTAACTAATTTACTGCAGTAAAAAAACACTGCCACACTAACTAATTTACTGCAGTAAAAAAACTGCCACACTAACTAATTTACTGCAGTAAAAAACACTGCCAAACTAATTTACTGCAGTAAAAAACACTGCCACACTAATTTACTGCAGTAAAAAACACTGCCACACTAACTAATTTACTGCAGTAAAAACACTGCCAACACTAATTTTTACTGCAGTAAAAACACTGCCACACTAACTAATTTACTGCAGTAAAAAACACTGCCACACTAACTTTACACTTTTACTGCAGTAAAAAACACTGCCAACTAATTTAATTTACTGCAGTAAAAAAAAACACTGCCACACTAACTAATTTACTGCAGTAAAAAACACTGCCACACTAACTAATTTACTGCAGTAAAAACACTGCCACACTAATTTACTGCAGTAAAAAACACTGCCACACTAATTTAACTGCAGTAAAAAACACTGCCACACTAACTAATTTACTGCAGTAAAAAAACTGCCACCACAATTTACTAATTAAAAACACTGCCACACTAACTAAAAAAAAACACTGCCACACTAATTTACTGCAGTAAAAAACACTGCCACACTAACTAATTTACTGCAGTAAAAAACACTGCCACACTAATTTACTGCAGTAAAAACTGCCAAAAACACTGCAGTAAAAACACTGCCAATTTACTGCAGTAAAAACACTGCCACAACTAATTTACTGCAGTAAAAACACTGCCACACTAATTTTTACTGCAGTAAAAAAACACTGCCACACTAATTTATTTGCAGTAAAAAACACTGCCACACTAACTAATTTACTGCAGTAAAAAACACTGCCACAACTAATTTAAAAAACACTGCCACACTAACTAATTACTGCAGAAAACACTGCCACACTAACTAATTTACTGCAGTAAAAACACTGCCACACTAACTAATTTACTGCAGTAAAAACACTGCCACACTAATTTACTGCAGTAAAAAACACTGCCACACTAATTTACTGCAGTAAAAAACACTGCCACACTAATTTACTGCACTGCCACACTAAAACTGCAGTAAACACTGCCACACAACTAATTTACTGCAGTAAAAAAACACTGCCACACTAACTAATTTTACTGCAGTAAAAACACTGCCACACTAATAATTTACTGCAGTAAAAAACACTGCCACACTAACTAATTTACTGCAGTAAAAAACACTGCCACACACTAATTTACTGCAGTAAAAAACACTGCCACTAACTAATTTACTGCAGTAAAAAACACTGCCACACTAACTAATTTACTGCAGTAAAAACACTGCCACACTAATTTACTGCAGTAAAAACTGCCACACTAACTTTACTGCAGTAAAAAAACACTGCCACACTAACTAATTTACTGCAGTAAAAACACTGCCACACTAACTAATTTACAGTGCAAAACTGCCACACTGCCACTAATTTACTGCAGTAAAAAAAACTGCCACACTAATTAATTTACTGCAGTAAAACACTGCACTACTGCCACACTAATTTACTGCCAAACACTGCCAAAAACTTTGCCACACTGCATTTTACTGCAGTAAAAACACTGCCACACAACTAATTTTACTGCAGTAAAAACTGCCACACTAATTTACTGCAGTAAAAACACTGCCACACTAATTTAATTTACTGCAGTAAAAAACACTGCCACACTAACTAATTTACTGCAGTAAAAACCACTGCCTTTAACTAATTTACTGCAAAAACACTGCCACACTAACTAATTAATTTACTGCAGTAAAAAACACTGCCAAAAACACTGCCACACTAACTTTTACTGCAGTAAACACTGCCAAACAATTTACTGCAGTAAAAAAACTGCAGTAAAAAAAAACACTGCCACACTAACTAATTTACTGCAGTAAAAAAAAACACTGCCACACTAACTAATTTACTGCAGTAAAAAACACTGCCACACTAACTAATTAACTGCAGTAAAAAACTAACTAATTTACCAAAAACTAACTAATTTACTTGCCACACTACTGCAGTAAAAACACTGCCAACTAATTAATTTACTGCAAAAAAACACTGCCACACTAACTAATTTACTGCAGTAAAAAACACTGCCACACTAACTAATTTACTGCAGTAAAAAACACTGCCACACTAACTAATTTACTGCAGTAAAAACACTGCCACACTAATTTACTGCAGTAAAAAACACTGCCACACTAAAAAAAAACACTGCCACACTAATTTATTTACTGCAGTAAAAAACACTGCCACACTAATTTACTGCAGTAAAAAACACTGCCACACTAACTTATTTACTGCAGTAAAAAACACTGCCACACTAACTAATTTACTGCAGTAAAAAACACTGCCACTAAATAATTTACTGCAGTAAAAAACACTGCCACACTAACTAATTTACTGCAGTAAAAAACACTGCCACACTAATTTTACTGCAGTAAAAACACTGCCACACTAATTTTACTGCAGTAAAAACACTGCCACACTAACTTTTTACTGCAGTAAAAAAAACACCACACACTAATGCCACACTTATTTACTGCAGTAAAAAAACACTGCCACACTAACTAATTTACTGCAGTAAAAACACTGCCACACTAATTTACTGCAGTAAAAACACTGCCACACAACTAATTTACTGCAGTAAAAAACACTGCCACACTAATTTACTGCAGTAAAACACTGCCACACTAACTAATTTACTGCAGTAAAAAACACTGCCACACTAACTAATTTACTGCAGTAAAAACACTGCCACACTAACTAATTTACTGCAGTAAAAACACTGCCACACTAATTTTACTGCATTAAAAACACTGCCACACTAACTAATTTGCTGTAAAAAAAACTGCCACACTAACTATTTACTGCAGTAAAAAACACTGCCACACTAATTTTACTGCAGTAAAAAAACACTGCCACACTAACTAATTTACTGCAGTAAAAAACACTGCCAACTAACTAATTTACTGCAGTAAAAAACACTGCCACACTAACTAATTTACTGCAGTAAAAACACTGCCACACTAACTAATTTACTGCAGTAAAAAAAAACACTAATTAATTTACTGCAGTAAAAACACTGCCACACTAATAATTTACTGCAGTAAAAACACTGCCACACTAATTTATTGCTGTAAAAAAAACTGCCACACTAAAATTTACTGCTGCAAAAAACACTGCCACACTAATAATTTACTGCAGTAAAAAAACACTGCCACACTAACTTTTTACTGCAGTAAAAACACTGCCACACTAATTTTACTGCAGTAAAAAACACTGCCACACTAATTTTACTGCAGTAAAAAACACTGCCACACTAACTAATTTACTGCAGTAAAAAAAACACTGCCACAACTAATTTACTGCAGTAAAAAAAAACTGCCACACTAATTTTACTGCAGTAAAAACACTGCCACACTAACTAATTTACTGCAGTAAAAACACTGCCAAACTAATTTACTGCAGTAAAAAACACTGCCACACTAACTAATTTACTGCAGTAAAAAACACTGCCACACTAACTAATTTACTGCAGTAAAAACACTGCCACACTAATTTACTGCAAAAAACACTGCCACACTAACTAATTTACTGCAGTAAAAAACACTGCCACACTAATTTTACTGCAGTAAAAATTTACTGCCACACTAACTAATTTACTGCAGTAAAAAACACTGCCACACTAACTAATTTACTGCAGTAAAAAACACTGCCTCACTTATTAATTTAATGCAGTAAAAACACTGCCGCACTAATTTACTTACTGCAGTAAAAACTGCCACACTAATTTACTCCAGTAAAACAATGCCACACTAATTTACTGCAAAAAACACTGCCACACTAATTTTACTGCAGTAAAAACACTGCCACAAATTTTACTGCTAAAACACTGCCACACTTTAATTTACTGCAAAAAAACACTGCCACACTAACTAATTTACTGCAGTAAAAACACTGCCACACTAACTAATTTACTGCAGTAAAAAAACACTGCCACACTAACTAATTTACTGCAGTAAAAACACTGCCACAACTAATTTACTGCAGTAAAAAACACTGCCACACTAATTTACTGCAGTAAAAAAACACTGCCACACTAATTTACTGCAGTAAACACTGCCACACTAATTTACTGCAGTAAAAAACACTGCCACACTAACTAATTTACTGCAGTAAAAACACTGCCACACTAACTAATTTACTGCAGTAAAAACACTGCCACACTAACTAATTTACTGCAGTAAAAAACACTGCCACACTAATTTACTGCAGTAAAAAACACTGCCACTAACTAATTTACTGCAGTAAAAACACTGCCTGCAGTAAAAACACTGCCAACTAACTAATTTACTGCAGTAAAAACACTGCCACACTAACTAATTTACTGCAGTAAAAACACTGCCACACTAACTAATTTACTGCAGTAAAAAACACTGCCACACCTAATTTACTGCGGTAAAACACTGCCACAAAAAATTTACTGCAGTAAAAAACACTGCCACACTAACTAATTTACTGCAGTAAAAACACTGCCACACTAATTTTTACTGCAGTAAAACACTGCCACACCTAACTAATTTACTGCAGTAAAAAAAACACTGCCACACTAAATAATTTACTGCAGTAAAAACTGCCAAAAACACTGCCACACTAATTTACTGCAGTAAAAACACTGCCACTAACTAATTTACTGCAGTAAAAAAACACTGCCAATGCAGTAAAACACTGCCAAACTAATTTACTGCAGTAAAAACACTGCCACACTAACTAATTTACTGCAGTAAAAAAAACACTGCCACACTAATTTACTGCAGTAAAAAAAACACTGCCACACTAATTTACTGCAGTAAAAACACTGCCACACTAACTAATTTACTGCAGTAAAAAACACTGCCACACTAATTTACTGCAGTAAAAAACACTGCCCACACTAACTAATTTACTGCAGTAAAAACACTGCTGCATTTACTGCAGTAAAAAACACTGCCACACTAACTAATTTACTGCAGTAAAAACACTGCCACACTAACTAATTTACTGCAGTAAAAAACACTGCCACACAATTTTCTGCAGTAAAAACACTGCCACTAAATTTACTGCAAAAAACACCACCACAACTTACTAATTTAAAAGTAAAAAACTGCTGCCACACTAATTTACTGCAGTAAAAACACTGCCACACTAACTAATTTACTGCAGTAAAAACACTGCCACACTAATTTACTGCAGTAAAAAACTGCCACACTAACTAATTTACTGCAGTAAAAACACTGCCACACTAAATTTACTGCAGTAAAAAAACTGCCACACTAACTAATTTACTGCAAAAAACACTGCCACACTAACTAATTTACTGCAGTAAAAAACACTGCCACACTAACTAATTTACTGCAGTAAAAAAACACTGCCACACTAACTAATTTACTGCAGTAAAAAACACTGCCACACTAACTAATTTACTGCAGTAAAAAAACACTGCCACACTAACTAATTTACTGCAGTAAAAACACTGCCACACTAAATAATTTACTGCAGTAAAAAACACTGCCACACTAACTAATTTACTGCAGTAAAAACACTGCCACACTAACTAATTTACTGCAGTAAAAAACACTGCCACACTAACTAATTTACTGCAGTAAAAACACTGCCACACTAATTTACTGCAGTAAAAAAAACTGCCACAACTAATTTACTGCAGTAAAACACTGCCACACTAATTTACTGCAGTAAAAAACACTGCCACACTAATTAATTTACTGCAAAAAAACACTGCCACACTAACTAATTTACTGCAGTAAAAAAAACTGCCACACTAAATTTACTGCAGTAAAAACTGCCACACTAACTAATTTACTGCAGTAAAAAACACTGCCACACTAACTAATTTACTGCAGTAAAACACTGCCACACTAACTAATTTAAAAAAACTGCCCACACTAACTAATTTACTGCAGTAAAAAACACTGCCACACTAACTAATTTATTGCAGTAAACACTGCCACACTAATTTACTGAAGTAAAAAACACTGCCACACTAACCATTTTACTGCAGTAAAACACTGCCAAACTACCTAATTTACTGCAGTAAAAACACTGCCACACTAACTAATTTACTGCAGTAAAAAACACTGCCACACTAACTTTTACTGCAGTAAAAAACACTGCCACACTAACTAATTTACTGCAGTAAAAAACACTGCCACACTAATTTACTGCAGTAAAAACTGCCACACTAATTTACTGCAGTAAAAACACTGCAAAAAACACTGCCACACTAACTAATTTACTGCAGTAAAAACACTGCCACACTGCCAAAAACACTAACTAATTTACTGCAGTAAAAACACACACTAAATAATTTACCAAAAACACTAACACACTAATTTACTGCAGTAAAAAAACACTGCCACACTAACTAATTTGCTAAAAAAAAACACTGCCACACTAACTAATTTACTAAAACTAAAAAAAAACACTGCCACACTAATTTACTGCAGTAAAAACTGCCACACTAACTAATTTACTGCAGTAAAAACACTGCCACACTAAACAATTTACTGCAGTAAAAAAAACACTGCCACACTAACTTTTACTGCAGTAAAAAACACTGCCACACTAACTAATTTACTGCAGTAAAAAACACTGCCACACTAACTAATTTACTGCAGTAAAAACACTGCCACACTAATTTACTAAAAACACTGCCAATTTTACTGCAGTAAAAACACTGCCACACTAAACTGCCACACTAACTAATTTACTGCAGTAAAAAACACTGCCACAAAATTTAAGTAAAAAAAACTGCAGTAAAAACTGCCACACTAATTTACTGCAGTAAAAACACTGCCACACTAACTTTACTGCAGTAAAAACACTGCACCAAACTAATTTACTGCAGTAAAAACACTGCCAATTTACTGCAGTAAAAACACTGCCAAACTTTAAAAAACTGCCAAAAAACTGCCACAAACACTAATTTACTGCAGTAAACACTGCCACATAAACTAATTTACTGCAGTAAAAAAAACTGCCACACTAAACTAATTTACTGCAGTAAAAAAAACTTTACTGCAGTAAAAAACACAAACTAATTTACTGCAGTAAAAACTGCCACCAACTAATTTACTGCAGTAAAAAACACTGCCACACTAACTAATTTACTGCAGTAAAAACACTGCCACACTAACTTTAACTGCAGTAAAAAAAACACTGCCACACTAATTTTTACTGCAGTAAAAAAACACTGCCACACTAACTAATTTACTGCAGTAAAAACACTGCCACTAAATTTACTGCAGTAAAAACACTGCCACACTAATTTACTGCAGTAAAAACACTGCCACACTAATTTACTGCAGTAAAAAACACTGCCACACTAATTTACTTAAAAAACTGCACACTAAAAACACTGCCACACTGCCACTAATTTACTGCAGTAAAAAAAACACTAATTTAAAACACTGCAGTAAAAACTGCTGCAAAACACTGCCAACTAAAACACTGTAAAAACACTGCCACACACTAATTTACTGCAGTAAAAACACTGCCACACTAATTTACTTTAAAAACACTGCCAAACACTGCCAACACTGCCACTAAATAATTTACTGCAGTAAAAAAACACCACACTAACTTTTTACTGCAGTAAAAACACTGCCACACTAACTAATTTACTGCAGTAAAAACACTGCCACACTAATTTTACTGCAGTAAAAAACACTGCCACACTAACTAATTTACTGCAGTAAAAAACACTGCCACACTAACTAATTTACTGCAGTAAAAACACTGCCACACTAACTAATTTACTGCAGTAAAAACACTGCCACACTGCAGTAAAACACTAATTTACTTACTGCAGTAAAAAAACACTGCCACACTAATAATTTACTGCAGTAAAAACACTGCCACACTAATTTATTTACTGCAGTAAAAAACACTGCCACACTAACTAATTTACTGCAGTAAAAACACTGCCACAAATTTACTGCAGTAAAAAACACTGCCAAACTAATTTACTGCAGTAAAAACACTGCCACACTAAAAACACTAATTTAATTTACTGCAGTAAAAAACACTGCCACACTAACTTTTACTGCAGTAAAAACTGCCACACTAACTAATTTACTGCAGTAAACACTGCCACACTAACTAATTTACTGCAGTAAAAACACTGCCACACTAATTTTACTGCAGTAAAAAAACACTGCCACACTAACTAATTTACTGCAGTAAAAAAAAACACTGCCACACTAATTTACTGCAGTAAAAAACTGCCACACTACTAATTTACTGCAGTAAAAACACTGCCACAACTAATTTACTGCAGTAAAAACACTGCCACTAATTAATTTACTGCAGTAAAAACACTGCCACACTAATAATTTACTGCAGTAAAAAACACTGCCACACTAACTAATTTACTGCAGTAAAAAAAACTGCCACACTAACCAATTTACTGCAGTAAAACACTGCCAAACTACCTAATTTACTGCAGTAAAAAACACTGCCACACTAACTAATTTACTGCAGTAAAAAAAACACAGCCACACTAACTAATTTACTGCAGTAAAAAACACTGCCACACTAACTAATTTACTGCAGTAAAAACACTGCCACTACTAACTAATTTACTGCAGTAAAAACACTGCCACACTAATTTTACTGCAGTAAAAAACTGCCACACTAACTAATTTACTGCAGTAAAAAAACACTGCCACACTAACTTTTACTGCAGTAAAAACTGCTAAAAACTGCCAACTAACTAATTTACTGCAAAAAAACTGCCACACTAATTTACTGCAGTAAAAAACACTGCCACACTAACTTTTACTGCAGTAAAAAACACTGCCACACTAACTTTACTGCAGTAAAAAAAACTGCCACACTAACTAATTTACTGCAGTAAAAACACTGCCACACTAATTTACTGCAGTAAAAAAACACTGCCACACTAACTTTTACTGCAGTAAAAAACACTGCCACACTAACTAATTTACTGCAGTAAAAAACACTGCCACACTAACTAATTTACTGCAGTAAAAACACTGCCACACTAACTAATTTACTGCAGTAAAAAACACTGCCACACTAACTAATTTGCAGTAAAAACACTGCCACAAAACACTGCCAAAAACACCACACTAACTAATTTACTGCAGTAAAACACTGCCAAAACTAAAAACTGCAGTAAAAAACTGCCACACTAATTTACTGCCACACTAATTTACTGCAAAAAAACACTGCCACACTAAAATTACTGCAGTAAAAACACTGCCACACTAATTTTACTGCAGTAAAAACACTGCCACACTAATTTACTGCAGTAAAAAACACTGCCACACTAATTAATTTACTGCAGTAAAACACTGCCACACTAATTTACTGCAGTAAAAACACTGCCACACTAACTAATTTACTGCAAAAACAAAAACACTGCCACAAACAATTAATTTACTGCGGTAAAAACACACACCAACTAATTTACTGCACTAATTTACTGCAGTAAAAACACTGCCACACTAACTAAATTTACTGCAGTAAAAACACTGCCACACTAATTTACTGCTGCAAAAAACACTGCCACACTAACTAATTTACTGCAGTAAAAACACTGCCACACTAATTTACTGCAGTAAAAACACTGCCACACTAATTTTACTGCAGTAAACACACACACTGCCTAATTTACTTACTGCAGTAAAAAACACTGCCACACTAATTTACTGCAGTAAAAAACACTGCCACACTAAAACTGCAAAAAAACTGCCACTAACAATTTACTGCAGTAAAAAACACTGCCACAAACTAATTTACTGCAGTAAAAAAAACACTGCCAAAAACTAACTAATTTACTGCAGTAAACACTGCCATACTAACTAATTTACTGCAGTAAAAAAAACACTGCCACACTAACTTTTACTGCAGTAAAAACACTGCCACACTAATTTATTTACTGCAGTAAAAACACTGCCACACTAACTAATTTACTGCAGCCAACAACTAATTTACTGCCAAAACACTGCCACACTAATTTACTGCAGTAAAAACACTGCCACACTAACTAATTTACTGCAGTAAAAACACTGCCACACTAATTAATTTACTGCAGTAAAAAAACACTGCCACACTAATTTACTGCAGTAAAAACACTGCCACACTAACTAATTTACTGCAGTAAAAAACACTGCCACACTAACTAATTTACTGCAGTAAAAAACACTGCCACACTAACTAAAAAACACTTAATTTACTGCAGTAAAAACTGCCACTGCCACACTAAAAAACATTTGCAGCAAAAAACACTGCCACAACTAATTTACTGCAGTAAAAACACTGCCACACTAATTTACTGCAGTAAAAACACTGCCACTAATAATTGCGGTAAACACTGCCACAAACTTTACTGCACACTGCAGCAAAAAAACACTGCCACACTAATTTACTGCAGTAAAAAAAACACTGCCACACTAATTTTTACTGCAGTAAAAACACTGCCACACTAACTAATTTACTGCAGTAAAAAACACTGCCACACTAATTTACTGCAGTAAAAAACACTGCCACACTAACTAATTTACTGCAGTAAAAACTGCCACACTAATTTACTGCAACTGCCACACAACTAATTTACTGCAGTAAAAAACTGCCACACTAAAACACTGCCACAATTAATTTACTGCAGTAAAACACTGCCACACTAACTAATTTACTGCAGTAAACACTGCCACACTAACTAATTTACTGCAGTAAAAAACACTGCCACACTAATTTACTGCAGTAAAAACACTGCCAATTTTACTGCAGTAAAACACTGCCACTGCCACAACTCTGCCACACTAATTTACTGCAGTAAAAAACACTGCCACACTAATTTTTACTGCAGTAAAAACACTGCCACACTAATTTACTGCCAAAAAACACTGCCACACTAACTAATTTACTGCAGTAAAAAAAACACTGCCACACTAATTAATTTACTGCAGTAAAAACACTGCCACACTAACTTACTGCAGTAAACACTGCCACACTAACTAATTTACTGCAGTAAAAACACTGCCACACTAACTTTTACTGCAGTAAAAACACTGCCACACTAAAAAACTGCAGTAAAAACTAATTTACTGCAGTAAACAATTTACTGCAGTAAAAAAACACTGCCACACTAACTAATTTACTGCAGTAAAAACACTGCCACACTAATTAATTTACTGCAGTAAACACTGCCAACCTAATTTACTGCAGTAAACACTGCCACACTAACTTAATTAGTGCAGTTAAAAAAACACTGCCTCACTAACTAATTTACTGCAGTAAAAAAACACACTGCCACACTAACTAATTTACTGCAGTAAAAACACTGCCACACTAACTAATTTACTGCAGTAAAAAACACTGCCACACTAACTAATTTACTGCAGTAAAAAACACTGCCACACTAACTAATTTACTGCAGTAAAAACACTGCCACACTAACTAATTTACTGCAGTAAAAACACTGCCACACTAATTTACTGCAGTAAAAACACTGCCACACTAACTAATTTACTGCAGTAAAAAACACTGCCACAACTAATTTACTGCAGTAAAAAACACTGCCACACTAATTTAACTGCAGTAAAAACACTGCCACACTAATTTACTGCAGTAAAAA
Source organism: Gymnothorax javanicus (assembly GCA_029692085.1). Classification (NCBI taxonomy): domain Eukaryota; kingdom Metazoa; phylum Chordata; class Actinopteri; order Anguilliformes; family Muraenidae; genus Gymnothorax; species Gymnothorax javanicus. Next base: position 69,818,799 of record CM056194.1, read on the forward strand.
CACTGCCACACTAATTTACTGCAGTAAAAAACACTGCCACACTAATTTTACTGCAGTAAAAACACCAGACTAACTAATTTACTGCAGTAAAAACACTGCCACACTAATTTACTGCAGTAAAAAACACTGCCACACTAATTTACTGCAGTAAAAACACTGCCACACTAATTTACTGCAGTAAAAAACACTGCCACACTAACTAATTTACTGCAGTAAACACTGCCACACTAATTTAATTTACTGCAGTAAAAAACACTGCCACACTAACTAATTTACTGCAGTAAAAACTGCCACACCAACTAATTTTACTGCATTAAAAAACACTGCCACACTAATTTACTGCAGTAAAAACACTGCCACATCCGATGAAATATCACTCCATTACAACCTATTTCCACTAGAAAACTCTTCTGGATTTCGGTCCAACTCAACTTATCTGCAGGGTCCATTACAGAAACCATTTTGGTGTCACTTTCCGTCATTTTGGTCGATGTTTTTCGAGTGATGATGAGTGAAAACAAAATGGCTTGCAGTGCATTCACAACATTTACCATGTGCAAGCTATTGTGAACAAGTGATTTTTCTCGAAAATGATATTGTGCTTTGTAAAGCCGAATTATTCCGCAGATTGCCAAACATTTCCATATTCGAGTATCATCGGAAAGAGCAGATCCTCTGCACTCTTATGATGTACAAAACAAAGTCATCCGTGATGTGGAAGAAACACAATCGCAGAAAGTTTGATAACCTTACTCTGGGGTTCTATCTGATTGCGATTAGGCAGTGCCGTGGGGAAGGAGTTTAAGAATTAAAATGTAGCTCAGCTCCTCAGCTGGGTGGTAGATGAGGTATCTGGTCAGAGCCCTGCATTAACTGTATGTAAACCACCACGGCCAAAATAAGATATAAGATTTATTGTATTAAAAATGTTTGATGAGTGAGTGCATTAGAGTTGGCAGTCACCATTTTAAGGCCAAGAAAAAAAAGGTGTTCAGACCAAGCGAATTCAAAACACCTTTTAAGCACTGACTGAATGACTTGAGAACTGGGTTATTTCATGGCACATGTAGGAAGCATGTGGATCGTCCCCTCCGAGTGGGGGCAGAGTTGTTACCCCGAGTGGAGGAGTTTAACTATCTTGGGGTCTTGTTCATGAGTGAGGGCAGGATGGAGCGTGAGACCGACAGGCGGATCGGTACAGCATCTGCAGTAAAGTGGGCGCTGTACCGGTCAAGAGGAGTCAACTGAAGTGGTTCGGGCAACTAGTCCGGATGCCTCCTGGACACCCCCCTTAAGTAGTTCTCCAGGCATGTCCAACTGGGAGGAGCCCCGAGTAAGACTCAGGACATGCTGGAGAGATATATCTCCCAGCTGGCCTGGGAACGGCTCGAGGTCTCCCAGGAAGAGCTGGAGAAAGTGGCTGGGGAGGGGGCCTCTCTGCTTTGTCTGTTTTCGCCTCGACCCAGCCCCGGATGAGCAGCAGAAAATGGATGGATGGATGGATGTAGGCAGCATAGTAGGCATATGCTCCTATGCCCCTCACTAGAGTAAGGATCTTTATTCAGAATATGGTGTGCATGCATATAGAATCAGGCATGGCGTACGTTAAATTAACAAGTTTGCTTCTTTTCATTGGCTAGCCACATAAATTATCATGCATTCCTTTTTTCCCATTGGTTCTCATCTAACAAATTATCTCCACTGACTGCAGCATGTAGCCCAAGCACATAAATATGTGACAGCATGTATGTGCAACTGACTTCTTTCACCTGATGGCTTAAGGGGGAATGGGAAAGCCTGAGGAATTTGAGTTGCTTTGCAATGTGTGAGACATTTGATTTACACATTCCACACCTGTTCACATCCAAAACCTCACTGTCATGTCTCACTAAGATGGACATCACTCCGTAAAAATTCACTGAATGGCAAGTGATTAATCAATAAAGAGTAATGAATAAGTACAGCAATTATATTTGGTTCTGATTTGATATGATAACACGGTTTATTAATTTGTAGTTAATGTACATGTGAGTCACTGGCACTCCTTTCACTTGCTATAAACAACACACTGTGCATCCAAGAGTAGATTTGATGTTTCTCCACTTCTGCAATTTTTATGAATAATTCTGCTCTTAGTCCAGTCATGTTTCAATATTAACCTCAATCAACATTTTGTCTGAACTCATCACACTCAAAAGGTAAGTAGTTAAGGCGATAAAATATGAGTTGGGAGTTTCTTTTGTGGAAAACTCTCTTGCAAGCTCCACAGGTAAAGTATACTGCAGTTGTTGAAGCATAAACAAAAGAATAAAATAAAATAAACATATTACAGTATTTCTCTCACTGATATACATTTGTATATTTTTTTCAACAGGAGAAATCTATCTTGACCTTTTTTGAAAATAAAGGGCATATGAGTCAGGATAAATGTAATGCAAAACACTTTACACTTCCTGCCTCTATACAATACAGACAGGTGAAAATAAATGTAAATGAATCAAGCAATTTTGCTTTAAAAACTTGGATTCAGGGACAAAGTTATTATAAAAACCAAATATAAGAACTGTTTTGATTACACTACATCTACCAATAAGAATAGCCCTAAGCTTTTATTCAAGCTGGCTGTAAAAGCCACAATAAAAATTTTCAGATGTGGCTGTTATTGCTCGTTTTTCAGTATTTTCAAAAGGTTGACTTTAGCCTTAAATAACCCAAGAAGCCCTGCAGAGACAACACTTAACTGAAAATTAGGGGTTATCCTAGGAGACAGGTTTTACTCTTTGGTAAAGAGTACACAGGTACAGGGGGAAATTCCATAAATCTGTTAGATTTTATAGTACTTTGTAACTTCCATTTCTGTGAAAATGTTAAAAAGTTATAGTACTGGGGGTGACAAAAACTGCTCAATTATTACTGATGCATGGCAGCCATTTTGAACTGAAAATGCGTATCATTCAATTCTTGTGAGCTGAGGGGCATTAGTTATGTATTTAAAAGTAGGATTCTTTCAGCAAACAGAGAGCCTGGGAATTTGACCATAATTCTGAGCACCCCCCAGGATACAAACTCTGCTCTGCTTAGCATCAGCTAACTGGCAAGAGCAGTTTAGCTTCTGCACTTAAGAATGTATGCTTTTGCAGTGTTCACAAGCAAAATGTCTGCAGTCATATCATTCAGCAATAGGCAGATAACTGCAGCAAAAAAATCCATTCGTTCTCCTAGCCCAATAGAGCTTTTTGGATCAGATATTATTAATGAAGCTGAAAATGACTGAAATATGCACAGCAAAATAATGTGCCATTGTGGTCCTTGTCACGCTTGCTTTGCTCCTCTAATGATTGCTGTGACTTTTCCCCCACCGATTTGCTTTAATTGCAAACTGTTACTAGCAATTATCAGCATGATCAAATTTCTGTTATCATGAGGTATACCAGTAATTGAGGATGCTACTGCTAAAAGGGGGTCAAGTGCCATCAGCGACATTTTGAGAAAATGAGCAAAAACACTTTTTTTCACCTATGTGGGGAAACTGCTCAATGCATGGTCATTTTCATTAGAGTTGTCCATTCTAAGCATAAAGAGCATGAGTTATGGCGAAAAATCATAAAAATTCATACATTTTGGGCACTTTTTCTAATTTGATTATTCAAGAAGGGGGTCAAGTCCACATTGGACTTGACCCCCTTCTTGCTTTCACAAAGTTCTATACATGTACAGGAATAGATTTTCAGGCTTATTTTGCCAAAATCCCTGATTTATTTGAGTGTTCTTCAAAACTTATGGATTTCTTGTTCAGGAGACATTTTCTGGTCCACCCAGTAGCTATGGCTTTGTGAAAGACCTGCCTGCCTATCTACCCAGTAGGCACAGGCTACAGCTTGATAAGGAAATGGGTTGGTGTGTCAGAAATATAAAATGCACAATATAGGCATATTATGATAGGCTCAGAATCCAAACCTTGAATAAGAAATCTCTTTCATGCACCATCTTTGTAGGTGTTGGAGGTCTGTGTACATACTGTGTCCATTTGTGATACATACAAGAAGGGGGCCAAGTCCAGAGGGTTGAAAAAGAGGGGCCCTTTTTAAAATCATGTTTCAACAATGGTTTAGACTATTCATTTTACGACTTTACCATCAGAAAAATCAAAATACTTACTATTCCTCTTCCTCAAGATGGGCCAAATTTGGACATTTGTTGCTCACTTCACATGTTTTTCATGGGGGCCGCCATCTTGGATTTAAATGTCTTTCAATGCAACAACGGGGCTAAGTCCAGGCATGGAGTTGACTACCTCCTGGCACAAGTGAAATCCCTCTAAAATAACCAGGTAGACATGCTGCTAGCTCAATGAGACTTACAGGGAAGATGCAGAGAGACATCTAGTGTTAAAAAATGGCACTAACTCAAATTTCATCAAAATGGCACTTGACCCCCTTTTAGCACTAGCATCCTCAATTGTAGCACGCAGTTGTGGAATTTCTGTGTTCGTGAAATTAACACTGATGTTCTCCACCACTTTCTATGTTATTCTGAAGGAGTATCTTCAGATCAATCATGATATAATTTAGCTAATTTGCCTATTAAATGTTACGCACAAATTTTAACTACAATCTTCAGCGTGACCATCTTCAGTAGTTTCTTACAATCACAGTTTTTGCATTTTTTGGGGATATTGAAGTTGCAGATTCAAATTAATTTTACTGTGACGGAAATACTTAAATTTAACAAACTATAGAATGTTTGCACATAACCATAACATTTTTGTGTTCTCATAAAACCATATTTTTGTAATGGGGCAGGTGCAAAAGATTGAAAAGAATTTTTCCAATTAATTAGCAACAGTAAAAATTTAATAGGGACAAAATTGTTGAATTTCCTTGATTTCTATTTTTGTCGGCTAATTTTTGCAAATCACAAAGCATGCAATAATTACAGTGCTACAGTCATTAAGGGGGCAACACAGTGGGTAGTACTGTTGCCTTGGAGCAAGAATGTGAGTTTGAATCCTGCCTGGGCCTTCCCCAGTGAACAGGGATAAGAGGGTTCAATAATGGATGGATAAAATTATTTAAGTTTCTTAGTTTACAATTACTTTGATAAATTAAAATATTTTAGTTCTCCTGATGTATTAAGTCATACTGTATTATATACCATTATCATCCTTTAAAGCAAGTCACTCACTTTTCAGTGAAACATGACCAGTCTGTGGCTGCTTTTGAAAGCACAGTGTCCATTTTAAGACAAAGTGATTCATGCATGGTGCATCGAGTTGTGGCAAAGTCAGACAACTGTGAGTCTCATGAGGTTTCAGCCTTTAGACTCGGCGCCAGCGCCAAACAGACATTACCTCAACACAGATATGTCATTCAGACTCTGTAATATTGAAAATACAAATAAAAACAGATCATGCTTGGACAAATCAAAGCCATTCAGACACAAGTACCCAATGTGAGTCTAACATGCATGGGTCGTCTAACACAATTGTCAATTTTCTGTGTTATGGACTCTATGTTCAAGTACTCAACGAGATGCCACGCAGGACCTGAAATGACCAGTTCATGCTCAAAAAGATACCTGATTTCTAACTTCAAGCAATACTCCAAAAAAAGGATAGAAATTAATCCGCAGTTACATGCAGCATGTAAAATAGTTTCAAATATGAAGCTTATGTCTTCAATTATTGTCACAGTATATTACACATCAGGTCCTCATTCAACAATATTATATTTTGTCTGAAGATGATAGCACTGAATATCTAAGCCTACAACCCAGTATGGAAAGTGCGCATAAAAACAGAAAGCAGTGATTACTAGATTTCTTTATGCTTAAATTTGAAGGTATGATATTCAATGCTTTGTCCATTCCACTTCATTTATTGTAAATATACTGTACATCCATTCCTGCCATTCAGGCCTGAAACTGGGATGGGGGCAATTTAGGACTATGAATGAGGTTTTAAAAAATTGGACTATGATGTGATTTGAAACAGCTGATGTCAGCAGGTGATTTAAATTATGATTTGGTTGTAAAGCAGTATCCATGAAAGGTTGAGTCCCTCAGGAGCAAAAATTGCGCCAAGGGTCGCTAGTTTGCCCACAAATGCATGGGAAAATCATTGAAAGGTTTAAAAACAATGTTCCTGAAAGAAAGATAGGAGGGGATTTGGATATTTCACCCTCTACACTGAATAAAATGATAAAAAGATACAAAGAATCTGTTGAAATTTTTAAACGCAAAGGGTAATGCCACGAGCTTAAACTGAATATGCCTGATCTCCAATCAGCGCTGCATCAAGAACCATCATATGTCTATGAAAGCTGTATGTCGGAGATCTACACAGGGTTGAGGGTGTGTCTGGAGTAGTGAGTTAGAACACGTTTTCAACTGGAGACAGGTTTGCACTGAGGCAGGCCAGTCTAGTACCTGCAGCCTGTGACTATGAAGTTACAATGTTGTAATATGTGCTCATTGTGGCTTGGTGTTATTCTGCTGGAGCAAACGGGAGTCCCTCTACAAAAGCCGACATCTGGAAGGCACGTATGTTGTTCCAAAATGGGCGTTTACCCTCCTGTGTCAAATCCACCTGCACAGATGTGCAAGTTGCCCAGTCCAAGTGCACGAATGCAGACCAGACCTCAAAAGACGCTGGGTTTTGAACATGTCTACTAACAGTCGGATCCTTTTCTTAAGCCCTGAGAACACAAAATCCATTATTTAAAAGAAAATAAATAAAAGCTAGAGGCCAAACATAAAACAGGAACAATAATTACAATATCAATCCACTCAGAAGGGGCATTGTCACGCCAATCTGATACACACAATGTGCTTTGCAATAAAATTATTCATTGCTGTCCGCTCAATTGGTCCATTTGAGCAGTGAAGGTTAGGTGAACTAGCCTTAGTTGTCAATATTGCAATTGACTGCATACTTCCACAGACATGTCAAAAGAACCAGCACATGAGAAAGTAAAATACAGTCAAACAAACTGAGCTTCAGTGTTAATAATGTTACATTCCTGCCCTCCACAACTCTATTGGCACCTGGTCCTTTGACCAAAGAACCTGCGAAGGAATGCAAGCAGGAGCTCTGTGCCCGCCGAAACCGCCTGCAGTGAGATGATCTAATTTCTGATCAAAAACAAGCGCCCAACCTAATAATGAAACAGCTGAATTTCAAGCTTTGTGGTGTGCCAGGTTAGTACATTCAGCTCAGTGAGCTTGTCTCCCTTTTTCATTATCAGTCTGATAAGGTTTCTGGATTTGGCTAGTTTAATTAAACAAATAGCAGGACAGGTCATTGTATGTACTGTACAAGCTAGTCAGAGCAGTGCTGCACACGGTTACGAAGACACCCAGATCACTGAAATTAAATTATGTATATTCATGCACTAAACTTGCAGCAACAGTTAGATTGTTGTAGTAGTGTGTCATGGTTAGATATTTGCTTTTGGTGTTGCCAGTATAACCTTGGGTACGGGAGAGGGGGGTCAAGACACATTTAGCCCCTGCACACTTGAAATTATTCTGGCACTCCTGCCCTGTTTCAACTGTTTTGAAACATGTTGCGGGTATCAATTGCAAAATTTACGAATATTTACAAAGTAAACAATAAGTCGATAAGCTAAAACTTTAGTTTTTTTTTCTTTTCAACTAAATGTAGGTAAAAGAGATTTTGCAAATCACTTAATGCTGTTCTTATTTGCATTTTAAATACAGTCACAATCCTTGTGGACTTAAGGTTGAAGTTTAATGAGGAATAAATGTCCTGTTGGTAAACAAGACCTCATTTACATAAATCATTATAATTTTCTTATTCTTATTTTGTACATGGAAATTAATTCATAAAGTTTAATCAATTCTGTGATGTGACGGATCACCAAATTTTCTCAGTACTCGAGCTTGGCAAAAAGTGACAAAAAATGTCACTGAAAAAAATTTTAAACATTTCTTGTGGCATTCACTGATGAGAATTAAGCACTCAGGTACTGAATTCTGTAATATTCTGAATTACAGAAAAAAATGAAACTCACCAAGAAAATAGCAAGATGAGAAAGTGCTTTATGCTTTTTTTTTAACTAGAGATGGTCCAATGAGAACATGAAACTCTTTTTCTTAAATGCCCCGGTAGAACTGAATCATTGAGTTACCAAAGGGCCCAACTCTAATGAATTAGAGGTCTGCATATCTCATAACAAAAAGGGGAACTTTCTTGTAATTTCTGCCAAAAGTATCCCAATGACATTCTCCTGTAAAGAAATAAACTAAAAATAAATGGGTCATAACATATGGGCAAAAAAAATAAATCAAATTTTCCCTTTCTTGAAGAGAGTGTTCCTTGGATCTGGGCCCTTTGGAAACTCAAGGATTCAACTGTAGTAGATAACAATTGCATGTTGGGAGAGTGGCAGAGAGAAGAACAGAGGTATAACCCCTGGAGCAGCTCTGGTGTAACAGCCGTGCTCAAGGGGCCAACGGCACAGTTCTACCCAATTTTATCTCTCCAGATTAAGTCAAAGTCCCAAGCCCTACCAGAAGCCTGAGCCAACAACACTACAGGTACCAGTCTGCAACCTTCTATGGGGCTACCCAGCTGTATTTCATTTAGCATCTTGCTAATCACTGGTCATGGTCCAAGATACTGGAGCAAGGAACTCCAGGTCTCCTGAAAGCAGCGTAGAACTATGCAGAAAGGATACAGTCTCCTCTATCCATTAACCATTTATCAATGATCAATCAATTCACAATATTTAGTCCCATGTATTCCTGATCAATTTCACATGGGTTACAGGAGCCAATCCCACCATGCACTGAGTTAAAGGTAGGGGGGGTCACTCCAGTTGCAACATACTGCACCGTAGCATTAGGACGGAGTTTAGTTTTGGCAGACGCCTTCTCAACAGGCTGTCTGTGCCAGCAGCTGATTGAGCAGCTGATGTTAACAAACAAATCCCCTGACAACATTCAGCTAATCTACAGCAAGCTGACGGCACAGGGTTTAGCAGCTCAAATATACATAAAATACAGTGATCTGCTCATTTCTTTGTTTGAATTTACTTGTGACTAGTAATGCTACATATTTGGGCTAATTGCAAGGCTGAATTACATATTATCCTGCGCACATAGCATACCATATAGAAACAGTATTATGATGCTAAATAGAAAAATTGCCAAGGTCACCTTTAGGCACGTCATTTGTAGGCCTTTATGAGATGCATGCCCAGCAAAAATTAGGAGCCTGTAACTGAAATAGTTGATGAGATAAAGGAAAATGTCAAAGTTTTTGGTGATATTTTTAGGCCAGTGACCTTGAAAAAATAGGCCAAGGTCACCTTTATGCACATCATTTGTAGGCCTTTACGAGATGCATTTCCAGTGAAAATTAGGAGCCTGTAACTAAACAGTTAATGAGATAAAGCAAAATGTGTTGACTGACGCACGCACGCACGCACGCACGCACGCACGGACGGAGCCTGATATCATAGCTCCCGTGCCCGCTCGGCGGTGGGAGCTAAAAACATCCAACCAAGCCTATTTAAAAATTTTGATTGGGTATCTGAGTAATATTGAAGGAAGTGTTATTCAAATTGGATATTGCCAAAGGAACAAACTAAGTTTTGAAAAAATGGTAATGGCAGCATCCGTCCTGAATCAATTGATTTTTTGGTTGCAGTAGACAGATAGAACAGACATACATTTATCACAAACATGATGTACAATGTTCGAGGTACTTGTTTTGTGGCTATCATATACTGGATGTAGCGCTTCGCAGCTGTCACATATGACATACCCTGCACTTGACTCATCGTCATGGTTATCGACTTTACTGGCACGTTCCCACTTTTCTCTCTGATCTTTCTTGCCTCCATTGCTATTGGAAAATAGACTGCTCAATTTGTGCACAGGCATAATAAGAGTCTAGGCGGCTAATTTGTGCCCGACGAAAGATGAAGCTAACAATATGTTCACATTTTAGACAATGTAATGAATATTTTCACTTTAACTATTCATTATTTCTCCCACCCACACCAAATCCGCTATTAATCAGAATCTTAATTTTTATGACCCACCCACCCAATCTGCAGATTAACCGCGGCTCCAGTGGATGTAACTGCAATCCACACATCTCTAGTACAGACTATATTAATGATGCTTACAAGGGGAATGAGTCACAAAACTCAATGCATCGCAACTTGCCACATATGGCGCTTTGTAGCTGCAGACTAGTCGCAGCGCCCATTCTAACCCTGGTCCACCACTGAAAGTGCCTGCAATGGCCACATGTGCATCAGAACTACATCTCGGAGCAATTGAAGGCGGCCGCTTGGTGCAGTGAGTCTCGTTATTTAACATCATATGCATGAGCCAGGTACAACTGCACCTTTTACCTGAGGAAACGATGGCATGAGGATACGCTGTGGGAAGACGACAAGCTGGTGGAGGGAGTGTGATACTCTAAAAAATGTTCTGCGGGGAAACTCTGGGTCCGGGAATTCAAGTGGAAATCGGTTTGACGGAGCTTGATCTCTACAATATTCAGCAGATGGTTTTTAATATTCTGGCTGATCGATACATACCTACATTATCACCGTCAAATATAAAATAGCTGTTCCACTGCTTCATGTCAATAGCTTTTTATCGCTTTAAATTCGCATTTAAACTTTTAAAATTGAATGAGTCACATGCTGTAATTACGTATTGAGAAATTCAGACCAAATAAATTCAGCCCCTCTGAGAGAGCGAGGAGAGGTGTCAGGTTTGAATAAGTCGTGCCACATAGTGTTTTCTGATGCCCTGGAGACATTCATAGCCTATCTGACTATTTTTAAAGGTGAGGCTGGCAACACAACAAGCTTATGCACCACCCTCATGAATAAAAGAACATGGAAACTGAAATCCAAGGAGAAATTCAGTGGCCACTCGGCACAAATACAACATGCACCACAGAGGTGACTGGCACACCCTTCATAAAGTCTTCATCACTTGTCCTCTCCCAAATGTGGGCTCTATCTATAAAGCACAATGGCTTACCTACAAGAATTCCTGCTTCAGCCCAGAGTCCTTTCTGGACTTTGAATTTACATTTCTCCTCGTTCTGTGCTCAAGGATGTACAGAGCGCATTTAAATCATTTTTCACAAAGCGAGCAACAGCTTGAAGTGAGAGCATCTTTACCATAACCTGAAAAAAGTGCGCATATTTTAACACAGGAAGTAAAAATAAATGAAGGTTAGGTTGGGAGCATGTGTAAAGAAAATCTGTTTGGCAGATGATGATTGGGAAGGGTGGGTTGAATGAGAAAATAGACACTCAGGGGAAGAGCAGACTGTGTTAGTCACTGACACATGGAGAATGCCTTTCCTCCTCTCCTGGCACATTTTCTTGCATATGTTAACAGGAGCTGTGCGCTCGTATGACTAGAGATCATCTGTTGAGGTATGGAGTATTTCTTGACTTAATGTGAGGGGGAGTCTCACTTGAACATAAATTGCATTGATTTCGCTGGTTTTGGTTTTTCTATATAGCGAAGCAAATTACAGTCTTGCTTCACTTGCAATCCTTTAAATATAAATTAAATGCATATTTTCTGAAAAATATATGTGCTTGCAAAGAGTTGAAAGAAAGTCTGAAAGTCAAAGTTTAAAGATATTCCTTACGGTTGTTAGAGAGACTGAAAAGAAGAACGAATTCTAAAATGATTAAAACAGAAATGGGGAAAAAAAGTTTTTAAATCTTTTGCACGATGGACTTCAACAGGATTCCAACAAATAATACATGAGCAAATCTAAATTGCAATGGATTAGAATTTACATAAACCCAATTGCAGATAAAGATGGCTAACTGTGAACGACCTTTTGGTTTAGGAATCCAAATACTACATGTGCCATAATTCAATGCGATATTCATCACACTTGCCTACAGAAGTTCTTAAATGAACTCACAACCATAGGACAATAAAGTTTGCATCAGTGTATTGCAAGTGATTTAAATAATTTACAAATCATTTTAACTCTACATTTAATTGAAAATAGTGCAATGACAACATATAAGATGTTGAAACTGGGAAATTTTGTCATTTTTTGAAAAATATCTGCTCATTTTGAATTTGATGCTATCAAAACATTTCGAGGAGGTTTGGCTCTATGTTGCCTCACCTCTTCTTTTAACAAAACTGTAACAGTGGCGCCAAAAACTTTTTTTTTGTCCGAGGGGCCATTGCGTTCTCTTTGAGCCATGAACCTTGCTAGCAGACCTAAATTTAGCCATCAATCATTGCTTGAGACTGCATGCTTCTGCAAACATATCAAAGAACTAGTGCTTACAAAAGTAAAATAGTCAGATGAAACTGAACTTAAAAGTTTAATTATGTTGCCTCCCTCTGAAGTCTGCTATTCTGTTGGACCCTGCTCCTTCGACCTAAGAATTAGCACGGTCTGAAAGAAAAATGTAAAAAGTTACATTAATAGAAAAAACTGTGGTACCTGATTCTTGTAAGTAGTTTTTGCACTGTAGGCAGCACGATCTTCATAGTAAATTGACACTAAAATCCGTAAAATCGGAGTGTTGTCCTCTCAATATAAGATAAGCTTGATCTATTACATCTAATGTGTACTCCGAAGCCTCTCAATTGTATCCACCACATGACAGCATCGGGGGTTTCTACAGATCACACTTCCTTCCATGTCTGTATATCACTTCAGTAATCGCTCTACAGGCTACAAATTAAATCAGATTGCTCTTGTGTTAAGTGAAATTATTAGTGGTAGTAAGGTCATGGCTACCCATCAATTTTGGTTCGGATTATCTGATGTAAAGGAGGAACTTTGTCCCAGTATGGGGATACATCTGCAGTCATGGGTGACCAAATTTTCTGGCGAGCTTATTCTTTAAGTATGCTTGCTCAACCTAGCGAGCAAAATGCAATCAATGTGCATTGCTCTCCTGTTACTAAGGGTATGACTTCATAACTAGTCTCCCACTTACATTTTGTAAATTCACCTATTTGGTGAGTAGTTTGATGTGAACAAAGAAGGCTGCTGTTTTTCAGATTGTTTGTTGGCTATGGCTTTTAGATGGACGTGTGCGCGGCTGACTGCCCGCATAAGTAAACTGACTTAACTATATTACAATTGTCATGGCTTACTGCAACTCGACAGTCACCAGCTAATCTACTCAAGATCAATAACGTTGGTTTAGGCTTACTGAACGAAGACTGCTTTCCCTCTTGCACAAGCTAGCTGTTTTTGGAGTTATACTGCCACCTAAGCTCTGAGGTTTTTCTCTGGAATCATGGATTTGAGTTTTGATGTTAGCTTTAGCCTCTCCACCTCCGGCACCCCTGCTCTGTAACTGTTTGGGAACTGAAGACTGAAAGTGCTGAAGTTATGAAAGAAAAATGTTTTCCCTTTTCTGCTTAATACAGGATTCCAGCTGCTCAACCCTTTGTGGCCACCTTTGTCATATTTTTTGCTTCATAATGTGCCAAATAGTTTCAGGTCTGGAATGTAGGCAGGCTAGTTTAGCACCCAGACTTTTTTTCCTATGGAGTTATGTTGTTGTGATGCCATGCAGAGTGTGGTGTTTGGCATTGTCTTGCTGAAATAAGCAAGGCCTTCCCCGAAAAAGAGGTTTGAATAGCAGGATGCTGCTCCAAAACTTGTATAATTTGTTCAGCATTGATAGTGTCTTCATAGATATTAAAGTTACTCATTCATTGTGCACCCCCATTGCATCATGGATGCTGGCTTTTGAACTGTGTGCTGATAACAAGTCAGATGGTCTCTTTCCTTTTTAGCCAGAAGATATAATCATATCCATGATTTCTGAAAAGAATTTCACATTTTGATTGCTCAGACAGCAAGACAGTTTTCCACTTCGCTTCAGTTGATCTTACATGAGTTCGGGTTCAGAGATGGGGACCACGTTTCCAGATCTTGTTTGAACATGATCTTATCTTTACTTTGTAGAGTCTTAACATTTGTGGATGTAACTTTGTTCACTGGCAACGGTTTTCACAAGTGTTCCTGAGCCCATCCAGTGATTTCCACAACCGAATCCTGCCTGTTTTTTGGAGTGCCAACTGGGGGTCTGAAGATCATGGCCATTAAACATTGGTTTTTGGCTTTGACCCTTGCATGCGGAGATTTCTCTGGATTCTCTGAATTGTTCAATGATATTGTGTACCGTACTTTATGAAATCCCCAAATTCTTTGCAATTTTGCATTGTGAAACATTATTCATGAATGGTTATTCACAATTCACTATCTTTCACAAAGTGTTGACGCCCTCGCCATCTTTACTTATGAAAGACTCACCCTCTTGGGGATGCTCTTTTTATAACCAATCATAGTAGTGACCTGTTGCCAATCAACGTAATTAGCTGTTAGATTTTTCACCAGGTGCATTTTTTCAGCATCATACAACTTTCCCAATCTTTTGTTGCCCCATCCCAACTTTTTGAAATGAGATGATGGCTTTAAATCAAAATGAGCCAATTTCATTAAAAAAACAATAAAATTTCTCAACATCTGATATGTTGTCTTTTTACTACTATCAATTAAATATAAAGTTTACCTGATTTGCAAATCATTGCATTCTGTTTTTATTTACATTTTACTCAGCATCTCAACATTTTTGGAAATGGGGTTGGAATGCATTTGTACATCGTATTGTAGAAGATTGTACTTTCTCTCTGCTTCTGTGTGCATAATTTTTTGTCATAGATAAAATTACTTAAGATTTTGACTGTTTTAGGCTGCATCGCACCCACTCGTCAGTGATGAGTCAGAAGTTGACTGCTGCTCTAGTTCCATGGAGAAGCTGGAGAAGCGTTCACTGGAATTGTAATGTAAAAAACTTCTGATATTGATGGCCATATATCGAAGAATACTGTTTTTTTATAAAGTATAATTGAAATAAAAGCTGCAAAATTCACAAAAGAAGTAATTTATGGTTCAGAAACAATGGCTCTCATTCATGAAACGTGAGCGGAAGGAATTTGTGCGTAAACTGTGACAGAAGGAAATTTACGTGGATTTCAGTATTCACCAATATTTTAGTAGCTCCGATCTTTTCGTAGCTACTCACAAAATCTACACCTGCTGCCGACCACGAGTAGTTCTAAATGATGAATGCACATGAATACTGTATGTCATTATTACAAACTGCAATATAAATATAACATATTTTGCTACTTTAGTTGGCAATTAGATGGCAAGTATAAGCTTCAGACTACGTTCATTAACAAAGGTGAATGAGTTATTTAATTCGACTTCATAGATGGATTTTCTACATGTTAAATTCCGTTGCAAATAAAATGTTTTTCTTGTCTTTACTTCAACTAAAATTTCTTCTATTTCAGCCTTGGTAAAGTTCTTCTTTTTCTCTCTCTCTTTCTTAGTTTGCGCCATGTTCGCAGTCCACATAATGCACCTATGCATAGTTAAATCATCTCCTTCTATGGTGGTCATTGGCTATTCAGGGGCGGGGATGTATGCTAATTTATGACTAGCAGGAGCGCGCTGTCAATTTACTCGGATTGGCGTTCATCAACTGCGCATGTACTTACGATCAAATCTGAGTTTTCCGCAGCTTTCATGAATCCGGTGTAGGTTTTTAGTACCCAGGGATTTTATTTGTAAATTTACCCATAAATCTTCTAACACTTCATGAATGAGACCCACTATTAGCAGGTTGGAGGAAAAATGGAGAGGGGAGATACATCTGTAATCAATCAAAGCAAGCAGAGCACCCAGCTGGAGTGAGGGGTATTATGACATCATCGGACTAAAAAAAGTCAGTTACTTGTGGAAGTTCCACCTCTGAACTGAGTGAGACTAGGGTATTGTTGAAATGAATGGAAAATATTTAAAATTTGTCATTTTTTAAAAAAAGTAAAAAGTTTAGGACTCTGAAAAAAATACAAAAAAGCTTCAGATGGAAATTGTCTTTGATTCAAAGTTTGATGAAGTCTGTAGGTGAAGTATTTCTATCCTTATTAAGTGTGGAAGAGGAACAATAATAAGGAAAATAAATATTCAGAGGAATTACAATAGGGTGTTCGCTTTGCAAGCACACAAATAAGAAATAATCATCTGAATAACAATAATGTGCTCGCTTTGCAAGAACACTAATAACTGCCCTGCATAACTTAAAGCAGTTGTAGTTCAAACAGTAAACAAGGAAAACTAAACCGTTGAAGTACTGGAGACATATGGATGTGGTGTGACGTGCATTTTGATCATTTCTTGTGGCACCAGCGCTTAAGTAGGTCATTGAATCATCAGAGGCCCTCAGCATTTTTTATGATGTTCCTGCTACCAGGGAAGAACAAAATCTCATTCAGCACAATAATAAACCAGAAGTACTAGTGATACGCAAGTAATCATTGTGACATGTCTGATTTATGCCCAGTAGCATTGAATCTGTCACATGAGAAGAACTTTCACAAACTTTCTTTTGAAATAAAAAACAGCATTAGTTTTTTTTTTTTTTTTTTTTTTTAAGGGTGTCTCTACCAGTCTCATAAAGCTGATGAGCAAACTGATGAGGCTACTGCCGCCAGGGAATACCATTGCCTTGTTGCGGTGTTCTTAGTCTGCAACACTGTTCAGGTAGGTGGTACAAACACAACATCCACATGAATGCCAGGACCCAAGGTATCCCAGCAGAGTATTGCCCAAAGCATCACACTGCCTCGGCTGGCTTGCTTTCTCCCCGCAGTGCATCCTGGTGCCATGTCTTCTCCAGGTAAGTAATGCACACACACCTGGCCATCTTCATGATATAAAAGAAAATGTGATTCATCAGACTAGGCCATCCTTCTCTAATTGCTCCATGTCAAGTTCTGCTTCTCATGTGCCCAGTTTAGGCACTTCCAGCGGTTGACAGAGGTCAGCACGGGCACTGTGATCAAACCACGTTTGGTAGGTCCAAATTACTGCGTACCGGGAACACTCCAGTAGACCTGCCATTGTGATAAGTTCATGTTATCCACGTCACCTGTCCGTAGTTTTAATGCTGTGGCTGATTGGTGATTCCTTTTCACCGTGTCCCATTCCATGTTACAGTGTGCATGCTCTGATGCCGAGAAAGCCCAAATGCACATGCTGTGGAGCTCTAAAGGCCAAATGTCAAAAATGGAAGCCACATTATACTGAATACTTTCATCATTGAGCAGCGCCCATAAAAATCTATTAAACTGCAGGCAGAATGTTTGCCAGTTCTTGTATATCTCATAGAATTCAGCATCCCGAAGCATAACCATTAAAATGTATTTTGAAGAGGGTCCCACAGAGCTGCAGGCTGGGCAGCACAGGCGCCGGCGCAGCAGTCAGGGAGACAGATGGAAGGCAGACTGCGGAGACGCAAACGAGATTAAGAACCGAAACAAGACACAATGTTAACGCCGTAATATCGGGGGGGTCAGACCAACGCTGTCATCTCAGAGGATGCAAAAACATGGAACAGAAAAAAGGGGCCAAAAATGAAATGAGCTAAATGCAACGCAATTTAGTAAAGAAAACTGCTGAAAACAGTCACACCGATAATTATTGAAACAAGGCCAAATTGAATAGGAAAATTCATGTCGTGTGCAGAGAGCATGACGGGCTGGAGAATAGCAGAGCCCCGAGCGGGACACACAAAGACATCCCTGCAGGATTTATATGTTCAGATAGTAGAACGGGCATGACCTAACTCCAAACAGCTGCTATCTGGCCTCCACAGGCATGACATGGTGCCACCTGGGTCAATATCAATTCACTCCTGGCTGAAAGGGAGAGGCTCACATGATCACACTTAGCCACACAATCCACTTTGTCCAATCAGATTTCACCTGACCTGCGGAGGAAAATCTTTACATTGATTTGTAAGTGAAATCAAACCTGCTCACCTGGGACGAATGGGCACTCTTTTACACAAACAGTTAATCTGTACAATGATATGGGTCAATTACGTGGCAGATTTACAGCACTTTCATTGCCTAATTACGACAAGCTAAATACAAACAAATTTTCTTCTGAATCTGCTGGGTGTGGATATGCAGTAAACCTCTTTAGAAAAAAAAATCACTTGTAGTCTAAACTAGCAACATGTTTTTTCAATGTAAAGGGTTACTCCCTTCACCCTGAGCCACTGAATCCACTGAGGAGTGAGCAGGTAGAGGAGTCAAACGATGCTAACAGCACTGATGGACCACAGCGAAATGGGTCATACAACATGCAGCATCAACAGCAATATTAGTTATTTAGTTGGATTGTTACATAAAGGTTACTCTTTTATTTAGGGTGATAAAGTGAAAATTCATGCTTTAAATTTGATAAGTAATGCACTAACTTTACTATTTGTAGTAATGACTCATATTTTTTACATTTTTAGATCACTTAACATGCGCTCCAGAGGCCATGCCATATTAGAAGATCCTGAATCCCGAAAACCAATTAACTTGCAGAGCGTCATTATTACAATGAGTGAAACCTGCATAGTCTTTTTATGGGAGTCTCACTGTGGACCACCTATGTGATTAGGAAAAGGCAGTGAAAACTCTTCATTCCATTTCTACAAAGAATACTGTATAACTTCAAATAAATTCCATTTCAAAGTGAGAGTTTACTTTTTGCCCTTTAGATTCGCACTCTAGTTAATGATTTACACTTAGATTATAACTCCACAGTTTGTGTGTGATCCTCCTTCTCACACTCTCTCCTTTCTCTCATGATTACTCTACTGGGGAAGTTTCTCAGATGGAAAGTGACCCTCCCACACACAGTGATGAGAGAAGACAGTTCTCTGAGGAGAACTGGATTAACAAACACAGTTTCTTCAGCAGAGAGCTCTCCTGCAGTCAGTTTAGCCTTAAAACAGGTAGCGACAAGTGCGCTCTCTGTTTCTCACCAAAAAAAGATCAATCTGTGAACTCAACTCTCCCGTGCCCGGCTCGCACATCTTTTTGAATACAAATTTTAAGCATCTGCCTTGCCGAATGGAGACGCTGACCGAGAATCTGTTTGCTGCAAATTGGATCAGAATCATTGGAGGTTTACTGCCTCCTGGCAGAGCTTGGAGCCTGTTATTAAGGCCCGGCTGCCGCCAGTCAGAACCAAGTCAGTCGAAAATGAAAAGGAGCGTTTGTTTCAATTTTCAACTCCACAACCAGTCCTTGTGACACTGCCTCGCACCCCCCCCCCCCAAGGCTAAGCTACTGATGGGCAGGACTATTAAAGAGCTAAGCGTGCAGCCCTCTCGTCTTTATCTGCATGCCTACGCATTAACACCTGTCCTACAACATTAATGAAAATTTTAATACCTAGAGAAGCTCCATGTGCTAAAGCAATCACCATGCAAATTACAGCAATTAGGTTTTAATACGAGCATTTTACATTCCCTCTGATGATCACGTATTACAGACTGAGGTAATGCAATTATGGTCTTGGCGGGGTCAGCTTCACTCATTTAGGAAAGACATCGTTTGCAATGTTAGGTCATGGGAGGACCCTATCTCTGTATGCATTATGTGTAAGACAGGGATACACCCTCGCCATGTAACCAATCCATCGCAGTGAGACAAACCCAGAAGTCTGGGAGGAGACCTACATTGGCACAGAAAGAGCACATAAACTCCGCACACAGAGGCCCTTGGCCTGGCTTCAAACTCAGTGCCCCCTTGGGAAGTACCCAAAGCAGAACATCTCATTTATAAATGCACAGATCATGACTTTACAACAAATGCATAATGCTTATGAACTGTAAATGGACTAATTTGGCAAACTCATTTGAAAACTTTGACAAATTTATCTTCAGGGTAAAACCCCTTGAAGCCCTTGAGATTTTTGAGGGGCTCCTGGCAAATGACGCGGCATAATATGCACCACAATATTCAACAAAACAATGTGTTCAGTTACAGTATATGGAACAAACAAACACAATCATACTGTACAGGGGTGGGTTTCCCGATAACGTTGGATCTCAGGATTAACGAGTGTTTTAAAGAGGTTCTTCAGCAACGGACGTTCTCTCGTTACGTGGGTTAGTTTAGAGCGAACTAAAGAGACGCTTTAGTTACGAACATGTTTGGGAAACCGACGTTATTGTAAGAACGATTGTAGGAGTCATTTAAAGAGGTTCTCAGCGTTAAGAGGCTTTCGAGAAACCCACCGCAGACTGAAAAATTTAGACACCCATACAACAGTAGTGACAGTCAACAGGACTGGGCTATTGAGAGGTTAGAATGCATTTTTAAATTAATCTACATTTATGGTTTTTCTTTTGTTTGTTGTTTTTTTTTTCTTGGTTTATATGTTAATTTTAATTACGAGACACTCTCTATTAAAAAAATTTCAATATATGGACTAAATGCACCCAACTACTGTTGCAGCCATGCCCTTTACTTCCAGTTCAATCTAAATGCTTACGCAGATATTTTTCCTCCAATCAGATTGAAGAACAGATTCTGACCCCTTGGTACTGTGTAAATGCTGAAAGAATAGCACTTATGGCTGCATCATTGTACCCCCTAGACAACTGAATTATTCGTGTATGTGAAATGATATTTTAAAAATCTGTTATTTTTTAGCTTTAAAAAATGTAAAACTCTGTCTGTGTAAGTAATAAATGCATTATTACAATTAGGGAAACCACTGCTCCCACTGCATGCGAAGGTACATTAAGCATCGAAATGAATAGTGGTCAGCACTGCTTGATTTGATACTCTATCACATCATTCCCTTCGGGAACCAGATATAATTGTATTGAGTTGAAATTCAGTGGAAAAGAGCCAAACGTATTAAAAATTCATCATACAAATCTTTATTTCTTTAACGCTGTACCAATGGTTGTGTAATAATAAGAAATACGTAATTGTAAATTTTTAGTTTTTGCATTCTTTTTTTTTTTTACCTTGTTTCACTTTTAAAATAAGATTTTTGGCAGTATACTGAAGTACTCATCATTTCATTTTTAAAGGGAGACGAGCATTTTCAGCGATGAATCACACGTCAAATGAGCATCTCTGGGCTAGAAATAGCACGGTTCCTGATGTGTTATACTGGTTTTTTTATTGGAAAAGTGATAATAATTTGGCATTGGTCTTGATGGTCCTGAAACTGAGGGCAGCAATGCATTTTATCTTAGAGCTTCTCGTATTAATCTCTTCACAGAATCTCATAAAACTAAGAATGGGTGGATATGTGCTCTAAAGCAAGTTCAATGAAGGCAATAAATATCGCCGTAAATTTATGTTTATAGGTCATTTATGTTCCGTTCGTATTAAAAACTCCATTGCATTTTTATAACCCACTGCGCATGAACCAGGACAAGCCAAGAGAGGCTGGCCTTGACTACTTTTAAAATAGTTATTGCTCTCCGTGACCCATGAGGGAACACAGCTCTCATGCAAGAGAAAGTCGATGGCTCCTTTTCAACAAAATTCTCCTTTTTTTTGTTTTAAATTCATATTTTAACTGGGAAACAACAAAATGGAAACATATTTATTGGGACCGTCATTCTTCCTTGACAGAATACTGGGGCAGATTATTTAATTTATTCCGTAGTAATAAATGATTAATTAATATATGCACCCTCATGTGTTAGATGACCATAGGCCAGAGTCATGTCCAGAGAATCTATACTTAAACTAAAGAAAGTCTTCCATAGATCTGTATAAGGGTCAGATACAAAACCTTTGCTAGCATGATGGATGGAATTAAGAGTAATAAAGTTCCTTCAGAAATAATGTGAGAGTTAAATTAGGTAGGGTATGCATGATTGATATAGGATCCCTCTGCAGTATAACCAGAAATTATTTATGAGGATGTGTATAATTAGTCTAAGTATGCAAATTAGACATGCGTTATGGACGGAATCAGAGAAATTATCAATTCCCACCAACCTCCATAGTGACTTACTACTATAATTGGGCAGTATGCTTTATTTAAGAAACATACAATTTTATTTATTGTTTGTAAACGAAGCCTAAATTGTCATTTTTATGGGACAACACTATCAAAATTTATAAATCTGATTGTCTAAGTTTAAACCTGGAGGTTGATAAGTTTTGGATCTGACCCATAAACAGGATATTCAGTTGATCCAGCAGTATCAGCTGACTGTTCTGGTGAGTGATGTGCTCAGCTTAGTGCCAATAACAGTCCTTTCCCACAAGGCTGTCGATTAGGAGAGACAAATTTGGGGGCCCATAACCCTTCAGGACCCGCAAAATCTCTGGTAGTCCATGATATAGGCCATTTCTATGAATTTGTTGTATGCACAAGAGGTTGAAATTCCAATTAATGCTTCACAGTTGAATTGCAGCCACAAAATCTTGATTTTTATGAAAGGCAATTCTGTGAACATACTCCCCTTCTTTAAAAATGGTTCAGTCCATGGGTTAGTGCATTGTTCACTGGAAGCAAAAGGTAGTTAGCGCTTTTGAATTCTGTCATAGGCAGAAATCTGTGGTTGCAGTATGCCTAGCTGTGTCACACCTGCTGGAACTCAATTAAAAAAGAATGTAGCGAGTGAGAGACAAAAGTGTTTAGCAAGAGAAAGAGCAATGATGAAAAAGAAACATAAATCTAGACATCAAAAAGGATTAGAGGAGTGGTATCGAGAAGCCAGGGGCACATGCCAGGCAATTACAGTCGGTATACTTATGTTTTGGGGATCCGGTATTATAAAGGATTTATTTATATTTTCTGTTGTTGCAAACAGCAGCTGAGTATGGACATTGACTTGACCAAGTGAGATAGCCTGGTCCGAGCATCATCATAATCTGCTGAAGTCCAAGTTCAGTATATAAGTGTTTACTAAAATAAAACTGCTAGCCTGTTGACATAGAGGAAGTGAGTCCTGTGAATACAGTAATTTTTAGTAGCTTCAGCACATTTAAAGCAATTTCATACGGCAATTATGCTTGCAAAAATGATGAAATTAAAAATTTTAATAACTGAGAAATGTACTATACAGCGCTGCAAACTGTTAAAAACTAAATGAAACCAATATTTGGTGAGACTATGGTGTGCCTAAAAATTTGTGACGCTATCCTGTTGTGCTATAGTTTTAGAAGATGATTGGCTTTCTGCCTGGAAACCTCGCCAGCTTTCCTCTGCAGACTGACTGTCTCACTTGTGTCTATCCCTCTGAGTAATTGCACACAGCCACGATGATGTTGACATCACAGCTCTGTCAAGACTATATTATTGACCTCAACTGTTTTTTCAATGAAATTCTAACATAAAATAAAACAGCCAAAGCCAGACTTACATTTTTAAAAAATGTAGGGTGCCAAAGACTTTTGCATAGCTTTGTATGCCAAGAATAGGTTGCTTGGTTCTTCATTAGTTTCTTAATCAAACATTACATTAAATGTGTAGCCTTTCATTTAAAAAGAATATGCAATTAAGAATTAAACATTCATGCACCACTAGTGCCGAATTATCTACGTCTTTTTTAACTTGTTAGTGAGTGACTGCATCATTGCAATTAATCGCACATTATTCTCCGCTCTTTTGAGTTCGTAATGAGTAGCTAAATGTATAATTATTCATGCAAAATCTATTTCAGCCACTGTCCTTGCTTTCTACAGAGCAAGACCTATCTACTGAAATATCTGAGTTATCAATTTAAAAAATGAATGAAGTATATTGCTTCAATGTTAAGATCATAGAGCAAATGTTAATACATACAGTGCCAGTCAAAAGTTTGGACACACTTTGCTAATGTCACAGCACTCTGTTTTTAGAGAAATTTACATGACTTAACTTCTCTGAATAATCTCAAATAGAATCTAGTTAGAGGGTAACAGAGGTTATCATAGAGAACTTTACTTGTTTGAATAGTTTCCACAACTTTGGAATTCTCAGAGAAGCCATATTTTGCAAAGTAAACGGACAAACAAGCTCCTTCCATTTTCTAACAGCTGAAGTGAATTCAAGCTGTTTTGGGACTTATTGTACAAAAAGGTCGACGAGAAGCAAACTGCAAGTGCAGCACATCTTCAGGAACTTAGATGGCCACTCAACTGCAAACTTATTATAGCCATGTGACTGTCCTTGTAAAAAAAAAAAAAAAAAAAAAAAGGTATGCTCGGCAAATGTGACAACAAATGCTGGTTAGTTTGATGGATTTAAGAATTAGATCCGTTTTGCAAGATAAAAGGTGCTTAATTTTTTTTTATTTTTTTTTTGCCATGTATTGTAAGAAAAATGTGGGTATGTCCAAACTTTTGACTGGTATTGCAGACAAAAAAAAAAGAAAAATGTAAAATTGAACGTTGGCAATTTCAAAGGCAAGGTGGGGTGCCCATACAACTGTACAATAAGCGGGTCCAAAATTCTCATGACAGGAAGGCTTTCTCAATCGCCTCCCTCTGCTTACTTGGTAGCATCCTCTTGCGCACAAGCTGTTCCATGCTAGCAGCCTAAACCAGTTCCTCCTGCATGTATGGCTGCTGCAGTTTATTGAGAAAACCCCCAGCACTTGTTGTAGGAAAATACTTTGTCCGAGCAAGTGGATAAAGTGTTCTACGGACCCTTGCAAATCTATCTCCAAAAAATAGATTCATTCTCCAGAGTCTGATGCGATTAGGTTTATTG
Organism: Gymnothorax javanicus; assembly: GCA_029692085.1. Lineage (NCBI taxonomy): Eukaryota > Metazoa > Chordata > Actinopteri > Anguilliformes > Muraenidae > Gymnothorax > Gymnothorax javanicus. The sequence goes on from CM056194.1 coordinate 69,843,388, forward strand.
TAAATCCATCCAGATGAAGCACAAAAAAAACCCCAGGCTGGTCTGCGTAAACCACATAGCATTCATTCTTCATCAATCACCCCACGCCGACTGCCCTCCGACTGTCCGAACCCTCATATTTATTGGCCTTTTGGCACGTTCCTTTAGGTGGGATAAAACGTGACTCCTTCTACCTTATCCAATATTATTGACTCTGATTGGTACATTGTCCCATAGCAACCCCCCACCCTTAGTAACAAGTTTGTCATTACATAGTAGTGTACCTTCATTTTCGGCCGCCTGGGACACTCGAAGACCACACCTAAGTCTCCCAAACCTTGGGTTCACCTAAAGTTTAGTAAGTTATCTGAGGACATAGATGGTTCCAGAACACTCAGGTGCACATGCTCAGGTAGTGGGACCAGGCTGACCGATATGGTCATTCCGGAGGGTTAGCTCATTAGGCCGGCCTTGAGGGTTCTGCAGAGTTTGGCTTATCTAGGTTTCTTGGCAGCTTGATAAGTTTTTGCCTCTTTCTCAGCTCCGAACTCCCTCTCAGTATTTTTAACGGGCCATATGAACCTGGCTATGTTCTGTTGAACTGTGATTATAGTAATACTTTGATTTTTACAGTATTTAAGATTATTTTCCCACCACACACTGCAACCTACTCCTTATTTATTCATTATACTATCTGTAATTGGAATGACAGTGGCTGCAGTGGATAGCACTGTCACCTCACAACAGAAGGCCTCTGGTGTGAATAGACCGAAGCCCATCTGTGTGGAGTTTGCATGTTCTCCCGGTGTCTGTTAGGGATCCCTGCAGGTACTCTGCTTCCACCGCACCATCAAGACTTCTGCATTTTGTATTAACGAAAGTGGCCCTGACCTTAGCATAGCATTGTAAATAAAGCAAATTGCCCACATTAACCAACAAAAACTGACAGAATTAAATCTATTGACCTTGTGAGTTCTTTTTAGGAATGAATTAAATCACTTTAGAGCAGGTGGCTGTGACCAAACTCCTTCAGTTGGGATTTTTATTTTCGATTTTTTTCTTCTGAAAAATGATGGTATTTTAAAGCAACGTTTGGAGCATGAAGCAGAAAATTCAATTGGTCTGTGGTCAAGCCGGGAGCTAGATGCAGTCCTGATTGGCGTGCCGGCCGTGGAGAGTGCTGGAAATCAGGGGAGAGAAAGACACATACCAGGGTTAAGCATTGCAATCACAAGCTATATGTGGGCATTATAAAAACACACTGTTATGTTTTCTTTTCATAATGAAGAACTCTGCCATATACCCTCTATTTTCTGTTGAAAAGGGCAAATTTCTTTTGCATATCTTGGACACACATCAGCACATTCGTATTCCCCATAGAAGCGACACCCTACAGAAGAGATGCATGTCATTGAGACATGTTTGTAACGGAAGAATATGAGCTGATGGGTGAGTACTGAAAGTCTACTGTGGCACTGTGCCTATTACTCATGTTGTCAAATGAAGGAAGTTTGCAGAGATATACAAATCCATAGAACTGTGTCAACAATTTTTTGCTTGACTGAATCAATATTGCATTGATGCCTGTTGTCATGCCTCCAACATAATGATTGAAAGACCTTATGTATCACAGCTACAGTGTTTGCCAATACAGAAGATCACATCATGTAAAAATGACTTAATTGCTGTACTTGGCACCTGATGATACCTTATATAGAAATCCTTGCTTGTTACTTCTCATTTATGAACTACTGTTACTACCCACGTTGCACTGGTGTTCCAGTAACCAGGAGTAAAGATAATTGACCAGGAGTAACAATAATGGGCAAGGAGTGAGGATAATGGACCAGGAGTAAAGATAATGGACCAGGAGTAAAGACAATGGACCAGGACTAAAAATAATGGACCATGTGTGAAGATAATAGACCTTGTGTAAAGATAATGGACCGGGAGTAAAGATAATGCACCATGTGTGAAAATAATAGACCTTGTGTAAAGATAATGAACCAGGAGTAAAGATAATGAACTAGGTGTACAGATTATAGATCAAGTGTAAAGATAATGAACCAGGAGTAAAGATAATGGACCAGGACTAAAGATAATGGACCATGTGTGAAGATAATAGACCTTGTGTAAAGATAATGAACCAGGAGTAAAGATAATGGACCAGGTGTAAATATAATGGGATGATAATGAAGCAAAAGGACAGGCAAATGGAAGTTACTTGTCTTGAGAGGCGAAATCATAGCACATTATTTAGAGGCACAGGTCAGCTTATACAGTCTCCCTGAGGAAAAGTTATGCTCTCTTTAATAGTCTGGCTAGAAATAGTTTGTTCCTCCACCTTATGCCAACCAGTGCTCTGTCTCCAAAGTAGTTTGCGGCATCTAAACAAAAATAGTTTTCTAAGTTGTCAGTATCAGTGAAATCCATTGACTAATCAGATTATATATATTTTGCATTAACTATGCTTGTCCATGGAGCGTTGGTCTTCTCAGCAACAGGTATCCTTCAGTTATTTTACCAAGCAGTGATCCTTGACTTCCTGTGGTTCCTGAGCAAAGCTTTGGGGAAATTGTATGTGTCTCCCCTTTAGTGCATCTTCCAACCAGGATCTTCACAATAGGACCTTGACATCCCTGTCACAAACTGCACCATCAATGACACATAAAGCAGCAGAATATCTATTGCTTACCATGGTAAATAGAGTTGCAGTGTGAAAGAGCAGACTTTACCACAGTCTCAGGTAACGTAACAGAGTAACACTCCCTGTTGATTGATCAAACATGGTTCAAAGTGGATACAAGTGGAATTTCATAGTAAAAATATTGATATTATAAGGCTGGCTTTCATTTTAAAATGAACAAGGAATAACCACCAGGCATTTATATAAAAAAAAAAGTTAAAATTCTTTGTTTATGCATTTTATCCTGAAGCAGATTGTGTAGAAATTAAAATGGGCTTCCTATCAGAGGGTCTTGTGTATGTTTCGTACGTTATTAAAAAGCGACATTAAAATTAAAGAAGATCTCTACTCATAACTCGGCACCAACTGGAACCATATTTCTCACTTCAGTAAAGCTAGTTTGAGATGAGCTCTAGGCTCTTATGAAATAAGATTAATAACTCTTCCCTTAATAATTTAGTCTGCGCTTTTGGGTGTGTTGAAAGGCAGTGCTGAAGCAGTAATTGTGGGGGTGGGGACAGGGGCACTGCGGAAAAAAAATCCTGTCCTTGTAGCAGTGTGAAAAAACACTCTCTTACATGAAGGCATTAACATCCAGTATGAGGCCAAACTCATGTCTTTCTAAGGGATTACTGCCACCGAATCAGACAAGTCAGTCTTATAATTTGCTGAAGGATTTAGCTTTCTCTGGTTCCAATTTAATTCATAATGTGTTGTGAAATTGAATTTAAGAATATATGATGAAAAATGGCAGTCAACCAGACAAGGTAGAGTACTGTTGCATAATGTAAAACAGAACGGGATAGGACCCAAAAAATGAAGAAAAAACTCACAACTGTGATAATTAAATGAGGACTAGGGTTAAGCATGAAGTTCAAGATCCTGCACAAATGGAAAGAGAGAGTCCACTTAAACAAAGACAAGGAAATGAGAGCTTTTATGTAAGCCTGAAGACAACCAATGCCCCTCCATTAACAAAGCAAAGAAATAAATAAGTGAAGATTGTGGTAAGCTATAATGAGATTGTAATGTTCATGTTGCACTGGACTGTTCTGCTCTGTCACAGTGCTAAGAGGGATCAGAAAGCCTATCACAAAGGCCATGACCTTGAATACAGAGCCAATTCTTGTGTTAAATAACAGCGGACAGACTGTTTTAGCCACTGAAACAGAGCCCCAGATAAATGAGAATTACAGAAATGAAGAGACAGGGCATGAATCTTCTCAGGATGACCAGCCCCACAATATCTGTTCAGGGGCACTGGCTGATTTGCTTTTATTTTATTTTTTCTCATTTTTATAAGGAGCTGAAACAGCCTCTTCTCTAAATTCCCAAAATCTCCATCACATTTCAAAGATTTGGTTTTATTTATTTATTTTTCTCATTTTTATAAGGAGCTGAAACAGCCTCTCCTCTAAATTCCCAAAATCTCCATCACATTTCAAACACAAATCCATGAGGCGGTCAGATGCGGCTGGCCCATCTTAGCTGCACTTTACTCCAAACAGAGGCATTAAAATGATCTCAAACTAAATCTGTAATGAACTGCAGTGCTTTTCTCAAGCAGCGGTCGGCTGCTGTAGCTTCAGAATCCCATTACCATCGCTTTAATAGCCTAAATGGCTGCCCTGACAGGCTCACTCAAAAAAGGCAGTCTGGGAAAAAAAAAAAAAATCCATTCAGATTTCCTATGGAGTATCTGTTATCGGCTACTTTCATCCGAAAAGCGATTGCTTTTCTAATGCTCTGTCATATTGTTTATGCAAACTCATGCAGGCCAGTGGAACTGGGTCACAAGCCATAGTTTTCTAAACAGTCACAATGTGTGTGTGTGTGTGTGTGTGTGTGTGTGTGTGTGTGTGGTCAGTGCATACCTGCCCATGTGGGGACCAGATGTCTTCATCCTTTTGGGGCCATTATCAAGGTTGATAAGGAAATTGAGCTATTTTAGGCTGAGGGGTTAAGGTTAAGGTTAGGATTAGGGTTAGGGTGAGGCAAGAAATGTGTGAGGTTAAGGTCAGGGAAAGGGGTTAGGGAATGAAAATAAGTCTAAGGGAAGTCTCCACAAAAAAAAAAAACACAATGTGTGTGCAAGTGTGTGTGAGAAATAGGTCACAGCATTTTAGGATTTATTATATACTCAAAAAAAGTTAAGGAGTCCTCAATTTTGACCCAAGTATGTGAAATGTAAGGAGTGAAGTTAAATCCCAAATGTTGTTTAAATCATTGGTATTGATCCAAGTATCCACTGGGAAGACCAGAATCAAACCAAGTTCAGACCATTAAATCAAAATGTCAAACAATGTCCAAAGTCATTTCAATATCTTTTTTTCTCCCTACAGCTTGACAGCATCTTGGGAAGCTCAGAACAAGAGAAAATAATAAAAGAAAAAGTCAGTGGTCCTTAACTTTTTTGGTTGAGTATAATTAGCTGTACTCTGCTGCTATAGGAGCCAGTGAAAGCCTGTGCGAGACCAGCAACAATACCAGAACTTGCAACTCCATACTATTCTCAGTAATTGCTTAATTACTGCAGTATTGTTGCTGTGTAATATTCATACTAAATGGTCATGTGAGTAACCCTCTTTGTTTTGACTTCCCATTTAATGCACTGAGAAAATGTAATTAGGCAAGAAAATTAAACTTATTCCATTTTTATTTCCTCTGTGTGAACAAATCAATTATGTCATAGTCATATAATTAAATGTTTGAGTTAGAAGTTGTATTACCACTGAGGTCAAGCTTCGCATTTTATTTGTGGAGGAAAAGAGAAGCTGTTTCACTTAAGACCATCAGTACTGACAAATGACCATTGACCACTTGTCAAGCAATCAATTTGTTGGCATTCCACTAATCAGACAGCCATACAATTAGCTTTATTTACCTTCAACTGTCAGTATTTAAAAAAACAATGCATTTAGAAATGTATGCTTTAATAAATATTGTAAGTCACAATATATACTATTAATTGAGGCATTACCTTTGAATTTTCATTTGTTAATAAATTAAATTCAGTTTAGCTTTGGCAGGGCTATTATAAAGTGATTAAAATAAATCGAGCAATGTTTAAGATAATGTGTTTTAATCTGGTGTACCCAGCTATGTCACTTTTGAAAACTGCATTCACTGGCAAAATTCAAAATAATAATAATAATAATAATTTCAAAATCATTGGGCTCATTTTCAATAGAAGTCCATGACTTCACAGCACAAAAAAAAATCTACAGATTCAGTACACTGTAATTGTAAGGCCACGCCTCCAGCGCTCCAACTCACCAGCCTATTAAGACTCGGACCGCATTCCTCAGTCCGTGATCATTACCTGCATCTGTTCCCTATTGTCATTGTGTGATAGTGTTTACTATTTCAGTCTGAGCTTCGCACTTATTTGGTGCAAAGTCTTGTAAGCCTCACAAGCCTGTATTCACTCTCTGGTCTTTACTCCCGCATTCCGGTGTAAAACTTGAACTCTTAGTCTGAGTGCAGTTTATGTTTATGTTCAGCACTTTAATATTATAATCCAGGAACCTTGATTCCTTGTTCTTCTCTATTTGTAATACATAGCACTGAAGCTAACATACCAGTTGTATGTATTACTAACATTGTTATCCAGGAACCTCGATTTGTTGTTCTTTTGTATCCTGTTCTACTGTGCCTTCTTGCTCTGCCACGAAGGTATAATAAATACAGACCAGATCCATCTTCGCACCTGAGTCCAGTCCACTATTCCTGATCTCTCTACCCAGCAACAATGCTCAGAGTCAAACTCTTACAGTAATGGTATTTTTCTCATAGCATGGGCAGTTTGGGGTTCACTAACGATATGTCTCTTCTGGTTTATTAGTCATTGTGCAGCCTGAGCTTATTGGATCGGTATCCAGAACAGACCAATGGAGTGCAGTTTAGCTGCAAAGTTGGATTAATTCTTTCTGACAGTGGTTTTGATAATAAAGACATGAATATACTTTAAATGGTATATACTGTACTCCAAGGCACTGAGATGCAGGCTACATCCTTTAATGATCACCTTTGTATTAAATTTGCTGCCTGTTGCAAGTTTCACCTTAGACCTGAGAGTCAGAACACCTTTTCATTCAATCTAGAACTGCTATGTTTTGCCTTGTTTCATTGAAGGTGACATTTCAAAAACCCATCTTGCAGAAAGATCACAGTTCTGCCATAAAGAACAACCCTTATGGGAAGAGATGGGTGAGGATTGTTTGAAAATGTCACCTGATCTCCCAACACCAGCTGTGTCCATCAAAAATAGTTTTTCATGTCTTAAAATCGATTTCCTTCAAATCAAGAATCATGTTCAGCACCCCATAAAAAAATACCATGAGCATTAAAATTCATTCTAACTCAAGTCTTCAAGTGCCACACCCATGTAAGAATTTTCTAAACCTGTAAAATTTGTGAAATGTCAAGAAACAAATATTCAAATTTGTTATATTCACTCAAGTCATCAACAACTCTGAAAAGTGATTTTAAGGGAAAAAATATCAGTTGATTTTGAAACCCTAGTATAGTTCTTCATTCAAATTAATGATGCATAAAATGCCCAGAATTGATTACTCTACCCTACAACGTCATTTAAACTCCTTAGTCGAGTTATGGCTAATTATGATATTTTAAAAAATATTTTCAATGTACAACCTCTATTTGTGTAGCTATAGTATATCTAATGAATATTTAGTAGGTGAAATTGTGATTTGAATTTGCCAGTGTGGAATGTATTTATTTCAATATCGGTCTCAACCATGTGTGAATTGAACAAAGAACGTAAATTGTTGGAGTGGTTAAGGTTCAGGAACTTGCAGCAGGTAATTAGAAATTAATCACCCATTCAACCCACATGGATCAATGAATTGTGAATGTCATTATTTGATGTGAAAGCATGACTGTCTGTGAAGGAAAGTAATTTCTGGTTCAGCTCTGAAGAGATTTAACATTATATCCTCTACCATTCCTTAGCATTCATGCCCAGTGCTCTGTTCTTCTTCCCCAGCATAGTATATATTAGCATCAGTAAAAAAAAAAAAAATTCTAGCGCAAAGAAAATAGCTGTTGTATTTTTGATACTTGACAACATGTTCGCCATTTAAAATCGACATCCATAAAATGGTTAAATGGTTATTAGCAATGCGTTAGAACAATGCAACTCATCATCAGCGAAATTAAAAACAAAAAAAGCGAGGACAATCACACTTTCAGAAGTATAGCTTTTAACATTGCATTCAATGAGTCACTCAATAATGTATCCACCCAGGAACTCCTCCGCTTTCAGCAAAACACAATGAAAAATAAATTTAAGGCTAGAAGTTCACCATGCTAACAATGAGTTTATGCACACTCCGTGGGTTTCATGTAGGAGGTTTCAAGGTCATACTCAAAAGCATGATTGTGCTCAATAGAGTGACAGCATGTTTACTTATTTATGGAATGACAAAAAACAACAATAACAACAATAAAGCCACCCAAGCGTTCTGTGACTCGGTGACTATGGAGTCATGATTCTCTCTTTTGCACTGCTCTTTCACTGTGGAAAACCTGAAATCATTTTACCCCCAAATTACAATGTGCAAGTCAGTTTAAAACCTTTTTTTAATTGGCTTGAAAGATGATCGGTGACATTCTTGGGAGTGTAATATATTGGTACATGGCAAAGAAGGGCAATATTCACAATTATGAGAGGTCTTTGTAATACATTCATGCTCATGTGCACAGATTCTAAAATAATACATAGACAACTTCTAACAAAAAGGTGGTTTTGCCTTGATTTTTCATTATAAATACAGCTGAATTTTCCATTATTACTTTTTGTTAAGACATTTCAACTAATTTGGTTATGATGTGGAAAAGCCATGCTGTAATTTAGTAGTATTTTTACAAGTACAAATACCAGAATTCCCCGCTTATAGTGCTCATAAATATATCTCCATCCACACAGATATGCTGTTTTTCTTTCATGCATAGGCAGCCTGATTCATTCATTTATCTATTCAGTCTCCTCTCTCTAATTTGATGGAGGGAATGCATGAGCATAGTCGGGCCTTTCTAGAAAGGCTCCAGCTGCAACAATAGGGGCTCTTTGGAGTAATTGGCTCTGCTTAATACAGATTAAATGAAAAGAATTGGCTGGACTGTGTGACCTAAGTGAGGTCTTGCCTGTTCTTGAATAATGGGAAGATGGGAAAAATGGGAATGACTCCGCTGAACCTAGAAGGGGGGACGTGGTTGGCAGCCATGGGCCGCCTGTGAGGGTTATAAATGAGGTATTCTTCTTCTCCTGGCTTTAATAGAATGCTTTAGCTCAGCGGCCAAAGACCCATGCCAGAAGTCAGAGATGCCCATCGATATCTGCGGCTATGACTTCTCTGTGTATCCACAAACAGAGCCACTGTACTAGTCTACAAAATGCCCACCTTTGATTAATCTATAGAGTTCACAGACACCATGACTAGTTTGAGAGACAGATATGCTGGCCCTCTCTTATAAATTACCTTTGTATCCAAGCATGATTGACCATGAAATAGTAAACCTAAGTTTGAGCCACTAGAGATAAAAATAAGGTAGCATCACAATCTCAATATGCACACCTCCACGTTAATCGTATGAATCATATTTAACCATTAATATCTATAAAACACTGCATAAACATAAAAAATACAGTACATGTAACGTGTCAGTCTTTTTATAAATTGTGTACAATATGACTTTTTCACATTAAAGCTGCTGCAGGCAAACTAAAGAAGGATAAAGATTGAACGAGGCTTGAATTAAATAAATATCTTTCTCGGGTGTATGCAATACAATTGGGGAGATACAATTATAATTTTTTTGCCTAAGTGAATTGCAAAATGAAATAAATATACATTGAGAGTGTTTGTACACAGTTCAGGCCTTGACAAATTATATTTTATGAATATAAAGGCAATAGATCATGTCTACCTCTTTTTGTGAAGTTTTGTGCACTGAACCAGCTGATGAACGCAAGCCATTCAATGAAAAATACTGCACTGTTCTAGAAATCACGTTCAACGAAAAGTGAATTGATGTGTGAGGCTAAAAGTCCCTGTTTTATTCATTCTGCCCTCTGTGTTCCATGCCTTCACATGTTACTGGTAAGGACTGAGTACCCTCTGATATATTGCTGAGACTCAATGTAAAATGCCGGTTAAACCTCATTTTTTACTCTTACCGTTGCAAACACCGTATCACAGGGCATGAATCTGATCAAAAGAGTATTCTGACCTCTCAAAGTAAATTTTTTGCTCTGAATGAAATAAAAGTGAGTCAATCGTCTCAATTTTCACGCGATTCTTCATACGGAAATATGTATTATTGCTTTGCAAAGTGTTGATGGAGTTAATACCCTTCCTAATCCCATGGTATTGCATTCTCAGAGACTGCTGTATAACAGTCTCAACACAAGGACATACTGTAATTATCACTTGTTTGATAGCAGAGAGATTGACCAGGAAGAAAGATACTTTAGGTCATTTTTGAAGTGTTTTACTATTTACAGAAAGTGATTAATACATTTTATTCCACAAAACATACTGTATATCTTCACCGTCATCAATGGATGAGATCAAAATTTTTAAAGAGAAGAAGACAATGAGGAAAAAGAAGATGACAGAAATGAAGTGAAAACACAACTTAAATGCAACCTCCTGTCTCATTTTGGTTATCCCTGAAGTAACAGAACTATAGTATCAGAATAAAGTGTACTTATACCTGAGATAAAAAAGAATAATAATACCAGAATCAGAGCATAAATGAGCACAATATATTTTGAATTTATAGAACACACACTAGCAAGAGCTATGTTTGCAAGGAAGAAATATAATGAGCAAGGTGTAAAATCTGTCATCATAAATGAAGCAGGCATTTTTCATGTTCATACACAAGTGATTAGATGGCATTGCTTACCATGTCCATTAAAGGGACAAGTGCTAAAGTATGGACCCGATTTTCCTGCCTGCTCAAGGTCTGAAGATGTAAGTGCAGACTAATCTGTTTACCTATTTTCATCTATATGATCCAATATTACATGAAATAAATACTTGAATAGTACTTCGTTTCTGATTTATCTTCAGTTTGTTAATTGTATAATCATCACTGCATACTAGTGTAGTAACTAATACAATAGATAAAATCCTTCTCTGAGGTCCAACAAAATACAGACATGCACCTCAGCAAGAACAAAAATTAACAATAAAAATGTTTGTGCGAGCTTGCCTCTTGTGTGTACACAGGAGACACTAGGAGGGTGGCAGTATGGGTAGTCAAGTTGACGGAGCATGCTCTAATTACCACGCCCACATGCAGTTACCACACTGTGTGGAAGATGACCTTCTCCCATTAACAATGTGCTATGAGGTTGACAGTTTTGTTGCGTGTATCTACCTCGATGAGGAAAATTGTGCCCTGTATCTTGTGCAATGTCAAGGTACTCTGTAAAATGGGGAAAAAAAAAAAATGAATGACCAAACCAGTATGTGAATGATTTCTAATGTCACATATGTATACATTGCATTCGTTTTGTTTAGGTCAGCATAGAAAGGAACCCTTTAAATGATTATTTAAATGCAAATCTGATAATGATGAAATGATGGTAAGTATTAATGGTGCACAACAAAATGTTCAATGCTATATCTACAGTATTCTTACCAAGTTAATATGCATTTGCTATATGGACAAAGTCGAACATATTAATAATATTAGTGTTTGGTTGCTATTAGTACATGGAATTGACCATAACATATACTTCAATCAGGAGAGACTCGAGTGAAATCAAGAAAATATTTATTATGCTTTGAGCATAAAGGAGTAACATGCTTAGAATCAAACAAGTCTTTGGTGCTTGGACTCTTCGGGAAGACTCGTAGAGCAGGAGCACTGCTCGGAGCAGCAGCCGGCAATCCCCCAAAAAAATGAGGGGCGGAAGCCCCCGGAAGCACAGCCTGATGAATCCCCAAAGGAAAGGAAGGGGTACTCACCAAGCAGGAACAACATAACAGACGGAGGAGCACGGGCTGCTGAGAGAAGAAAGTTTGATGATCGTGACAGAAAACCATGAGGTCTAAACAACTGTACAAATCCAGACATAAGACAGCAAAGCTAAGGGCTGCAAAGCCCTGCATTTTTTTTTTTTTTTTTTAAGAAATATGACGTTAGCCAGCAATGGCTAGTAGGCTGCAAAGCCCTGCAAATTTTTTTTTTTTTTTTTTTTTTTTTTTTTTTTTTGGACGTTAGCCAGCAATGGCTAATAGGCTGCAAAGCCCTGAAATTTTTTTTTTTTTTTTTTTAAATATAATGACGTTAGCCAGCAATGGCTAGTGGGCTGCAAAGCCCTGCAAATTGTTTTTTTTTTGTATTTTTGCTTTTTATTTTTTTCAATTTTTGCTTTTTTTTTAATGACATTAGCCAGCAATGGCTAATAGGCTGCAAAGCCCGGCAATTTTTTTTTTTTTTTTTTTTGATGTTGTAGCCAGCAATGGCTTAAGGGCTGCCAAGCCCTGCTTGCAAAAATACAATAGCCAGCATTGGCTATGGGGCTGCAAGCCCCACATGTAATTAGCGTACGACAATAAAGCCGCAATGCCAACCACCAACCACCAGTTATTTGCAAGCTTACCAAGGATTGTTAAGGCTTCAGGGATCTTTGGGCTTCGATAATTGCTGATGTTTCGGGGCGCACATGCATATGCCGATGATGACCAGCAGCCCAGTTGTTGGAGAGAGGCTGTAGATATTCCTTGCGTAGCCGCCGAAGTAGCGGCACCTATTCTGAAGGAATGGCCTGAATAATGCTTAGGGGCTAAATTGCATTTCAATAGGGTCTGATTTAAATAGGAGCTAAACCAAGATTTAGATATGGGTTTACCGTCTGGGGTAAGAAAGAGGGTAGAGTCGGCTTCAGACAGAGGCCTAATCTTTAAATATTTCCGCATGGATCTAAAAGGCAAAACTGAGAACCTGTGCGAGCAATAACACGACAAGCACCGCCAGCTTTAGAATGTTTTAGATGAAGACTATAGAAGTCCGGAGAAAAGGTCAAATCTGAGTAAGTGACATCCTTTGATGGATCAAATGAGCTTGACAGAGTGGTAAATTTTGCCGCTCCTTAAAACCCGTAAAAAGCTAAAAGAAAAGAACAATCCAAAAGGGAATCTATGAAAGGTGAAAAGCAGCCTTGTCTCAGAACTACTAGCATCCTATGCAAGATGGAGAGTGATGGGGAGTCTATTATCCAATTTCGGGGGATGAACCTGGGCAATACCTTTGAGCAGCAGTTTAATGGAAGGATTGGAAAATAGGCTTGGAAAAGATGGGTCAGAATATCTAGCACCAAACTGAACACCAGCTACCAGACCTCTTATGTAGTGGAGCTTGAAGTGACGAACATCAACACAATGACAAATAAATGCGCAGACAGCACTGACTAAAACAGGATTTAGTGGCAAAACAGAGAAACACAAACAAACATTCTCTAGCAAAATCATGCAGTTTTAGAGCAGAGAGCGCGAGACCCTTTCTCACGCAGAACCTAGAATCCAAATAAGGCTGCAGGGGAGGCTGAACCTAGGGGGGACTGCAACTGGTGATGAGCTGGCTTTTAGGCCAAGGCTCCTGAAAACCTGGAGGTTAAAGTGTGACAAGGAATTTGCGTGTCCAGGCAAAAAAAAAGATTATTTGTATTTTTATTTTGGCGTGATGATAGCCAGCAATGGCTAGGGGCTGCAAAGCCCTGCGTGCAATTAGCAAGTGACAGCGGAAATACAGATACAAGCCAACCACCGACCACCAGTTATTTGCAAGCTTACCCTGGACTGAAAAGGCTTCAGGGATCTTTGGGCTTTGATGATTGCAGATGCTTCGGGGCGAACGTAGGATGCATATGCTGAAGATGACCAGCGGCCTAGTTGTTAGAGAGGCCGTACGTATACCTTGCATAGCCGCTGAAGAGCGGCACTTATTCTGAACGAATGATCCAGGTATTGCTTGGGGGCTATTAGAAATAGGCTTGGAAAAGATGGGTCAGAACATCTTGCATCAAACTGAACCCCAGCTATTAGACCTCTTATATAGTGGAGTTTAAAGTGACAAACATCAACCAATGATGAACAAGACCATCAAAGATTGCAGACCCTCGCCCGTTACGGCATTAGCAGTGGTGACAAAGTAAAACTTTGAAGTTAAACCGATAAGTAATTTTTTTTTTTTTTTTTTGAGTAATACCGGCTGACAAATAGACATGGAGAAAAATTCAGAAAATGGTTCCCGAATCCTGATCTGGATCCGGATCCAGATCATCTCAGAGGAGGACCTAGCAACGGTGGACACCCATGACCTGTAAAAATCCAAGATGATCCGATCAGCGGTTGTTGAGTTATGCGACCGGACAGACAGACAGACATATATATTACAGTTACAAATATACAAATAATTGCAATAGATGCGCAGACTGTACTGACTGAAACAGGTTTTAGTGGCAAAAGCAGAGAAACACAAAACATACTCCAGCAAAATCATGCAGAGGAGAGAGAGCAAGACCCTTTCTCATGTAGAACCTAGTGAAATCTAAATAAGGCAGAAGGGGAAGCTGAACCTAGAGAGGGGACTGGAGTACCCAGAGGAAACCCACGCAAACACGGGAAGAACATGCAAACTCCACATGGAAAGGCCTCAGGCCGGATTCAAACCCACAACTTTCTTGCTGAGAGGCAGCAATGCTAACCACTGTGCCACCCTGACTTTTGACAATGATGCTTACTGCGGCTTCATTGTTGCACAGAACTGCGATACGTTTGCGATGCCAGAACATGCTCAAAATGCAACAGGCTACGGCAATGGTTAAATTTCGTGCAGTGCTGAGAATTAGAGCTTAGGCAAAGACCACCGAACCACCGAACCCGAAGGAAGGGCAGCATCGGTAAGAAACTGAAGAGAATTGGAGGAACAAACCACATTATAGAAAAACAATCCAATGAGTCGATTGTCTTGACCAGAATTTCAAATCGGGCGGCGGCCCTCATCCAGGGATATGACGTCATGCAGTTTAGGCATAGAGGAGGCCAAACGCAGTGGATGGGAATTGGATGCGTGACTTTGGAGAAATACACAAATCAGTTGAAAAGACATATTCAAAACAATAGCAACCTCTTATAACCATGCGCCCCCAGACCAAGGGTAATTAATATGCATTATAATAATAAATGCAGCATGTTTCCTAAAAGCAACATCTTCGTTCGGCATATGCTCAAGGGATGAAATCTGATAAAACTCATGAGTTTCCTAAACAGAACACAATCCAAGCACCAATCAAGTACATAAGCATCTAGCAAAACATAGGATAACATAATATTAGAGCTCTATCGCAAGCATTTCTACTGGATCAGTGCCATGTATACCAATGATACTTCAAATGAAAGAGGAAATCCACAGAATCTGACGATATAAGCCTTGTCATTTTAAACCGACAGTGCACTGAATGAACACCAGGCCTGCAATTTACAAGCTACAACGATGAGCATTTTTTTTTTTTTTTACTTTGAATGGCCCATTTCGTAATAAAACTGAACGTGGGTAAATCTGCGCAGGCTATTTTTAGCCGAATGTGTCCGTGTTATTTTGAAACTTGACCCATCAGCCTCCGTACATGTTATTTTCCGGTGTTATACCGGTGCATCTCAGCAAACCAGAACATCATCAAAAAAGCCGATTAATCCCAGTAACTCGACTCAGAAGCGAAACTCATACTATACGGATTCACAACACGCAGACCAACCATTTCAAGTCTCCGCCTCTTCCAACTCCGATGTTCACAACCAACAGCCAATGAAAACCCAAAATTCAGGATCTCGGAAACAGTACATTACTTAAGACCAATAGAAGAAAAGGATTTTTAACACTGGAATAATGGACTTCTGAAAGTATGAACATGTACAGCACTCAAAACATGGTCGGGGCTCCATTTGCATGAAATACTGCAGCAATGCAGCGTGGCATGGAGGTGATCAGCCTGCTGCAAAAGGGGAAGCAGAAGGCTGGGGAGCTGGCACCGGAGTTAACGCGCGTAGGGTCGGGGCGGCCGAAGCGTGGTCAGGATGATGCAGCCAGTGTGTATGCGAGAAATGGAGGCGAGCGTCGATTGCAAGAGCAGAACCAATCTCAGCGAATGGCAGCATGGGTGAACTAGGGTAGAGAGAATGACATTTTTTAAAAAGGCAGCAGCAGAACAATTGGCTAGCAACGCGACTGAGGTGTGCCCCGGTTGGATAGAAGAGATCAGCTGCTACGCCAGCTGACAGCTCAATTGACAGCCCCAGACATTGACTGCGGAGATTTACGAGTGAACATGCGTGAATAAAATAAATGAGTGTACCTAGTTCAGGCAGGAAACTCGAGAAGAGCTACATCAGCTGATAGCAGCCTGGTAAGCTACCAGCCACGTCAGCATCAGCAGGCACACAACAATTGGAGGATACACATCACGAGGTCTTACAGCGGTCTATATGAAAGTCAAGCTCGCTCACTTCTGCTGCTGTTTGCAATGACTTTTCATGCTATGCAACACGCTCTTTGGTTCTTTGCTTGCCTCCTCCACCCCAGCCTCCACCTGTTTGATTCTGCTCACATCGGGGGAGATTTTAATTTCTGTTCATGACTATGTTTGTATGTTCGCTGTGCCTAGGTAGTACATTCCTCCAGAGCAGAACCGCCGCCAATATACAATGTAATGCTTATACCCATTAATAAATTGTTCTATTTTATTGAAACGTGAGTTTTCCTGACTGAAACGGAGTTGACGTGCGCGAGAGAGGGAGTATTCCTGACTGAACTTTCGCTAAGCTTCATATAATACAGCATATTTAGATGGGTGACAAATTATAGGAAAAATCAACATAAAGTGTCTCGTGAAGTATGACTTGACTGTCATCTTTTGCAGCTTCTCTGTTGAGCACTGCCCATGGTATTTACACCTACCTGACAATGCAAGATATGTGGACTATCAGAAAGAATTAATCTTTTTCCTAATATATGACACTGATATGCAAGCATCATGATTATGAAATGTATCTTCTTGACCACAATTTCTGACCCAATTTATTCTGCCTTTCTCATATCGCAGATGCCACTTCATTCACTGCTCCTATTGAAACATTACTCAATAGGGGAGTCTAGTGACCAAAGTTACCGCAATCCACGCCACAAAAATGATCCCACTTTCAAAGCCTCTGAGATATTCTCCTCTGGAAATCTGGATGCAAAATAAAAATCAGCTGGACCAGCTCAGAATTTCTATACTTGATATAAAGCGTATAGCATATTCTTAGCTTCATTATATCATGCAGGGCTCTTCTATCGAAGCATCTGCGTTTGTAACATTTCACCACTAATTCATTCAAGGTTTTCTTTTTTTATTTGCCAGTCATCTATAGGTATTGACATTGCTTTCTGCATTTTATTGTGTACGTCTGACATTTAGCAAGTCATTTCATGATAATTTCTTATTCGTTATTGGGATCCCAAAACCACCTCATTCCTCCTCACACTACGGTAGTCCAAGTTGTTCAGATCAAAGATCTAAAATGATGGAGAGTTAAAATGATTCAAAAATACTCAAAATTGATTGAGCTACCTGAAGCATCTGTTTTGCATACTAAATAGTTTTAAATGCCAGATATTACAAGCTGAGATGAAACCATTCTAAATTGCTACCAAATATTTGCATACACTATTTATACCCCTACCATGGATTACATTCTGGTAAAATATACTATTTGCATAACACCTGAGGCAAAAGTACCTTGTACAACCAGTGCCTAGAGGACAGGTGGCTGTTTGCTGTTAGTGTCATATGTGTGCTTTTTTGCCTACTATTAATGAAATGAATCCATTACCATCTAGCAAATCCAAATCTCTCCACAGATTCTGCAAAATTCTATGATTTGTTTAGAGTTTGCTAGTCAGCATAACTCCAAGAGCTTTTGAAATTTTGAGTGCGCATTTAACAGTCTAAGACTAATTTCCGCCTAATTTGAAAGTCAAAGCTCACTGGTTGATTTAAATTCAAGAGCTTAATTACATTTATCAGGTTTAAGGCAGTTATGGAGATGTTTCACTCCCTCTGCAGTCTCAGATTTAAAACCAAGTCACATATTTTTACACTGCAACATTCATATTGATTTTAACATCGAGCCCATTCTTCATGCATACCAGATCAAGTTCATCGAGGAAATTTGAGCCAGAAAATGCTCTGCAATGTAAGAGTTTAGGACTGTGCACTCAGAGTGCATTAAGGCCGAGCAGCTCTGTGCATCTGTAACAAGCCAATTCCGAGCGACAAGAAACTCACAAAATAGATAACCCATCAATACCTCGTGGACAGAGGGTCTGATGTGTTTTTTAACAGTCAGGTTGTCAGAGCATAATCAGCTAAATTGGATGGAAGCTTTTTGTCACCAGAAGTAAAATGTCAGTGGTTGATTTTATGTAGGCAGATGAATGGGATTGATCGTTCGGGATGCGTGGAGAACATGCAGTATAAGGGTCTTTAAAAGGCAGGTCCTCGATTATCTGTCAAAAAGACACAATTACTCACTCAGAGGAGGCAGAGGAACCTGTCAACCCCCAGCACTCGAGGACTCAATCATGACAGAAAGGGTTATTTTACAGAAATAGCAACAATACTTTCCAGTCAGTCTTTTGAATCGGAGCCGTTAATGGGGTGTAAGAATTACATTTTACAGGAGGTTTTACAAAATGTAACTTTTGTTTATAAAGTCATATCTTTTTTAACAGCACTAAAAATGTGACGACATTTAATGAGGTAATTAGAATTTAAAAATTATAGAAATAACTGAGGTTCTTTCTTCAGCTCCTAAGCGTGAATCACAGTTATAGGTCACCCTTCACAGGATAAAGAGCAGAAAAATACATTTTTCATATCTTGCGCTGAAAGAACAGCTTTTCAGAAAACAAAACTGTAATTCTGTGAAATATTTATAGCAATTTTAAATACTAGAGAGCAAATACCCATAGTACAGAATAGCAATGATCGTTATTCATTTTCAACTTAACTGACTGCGCCATCTTGTTTGATATTACTATTTTGACTGCTTCTTTAGTCCATGAAAACAAACCTTTCTGTGGCTGAACTGTTTATTGACAGGAGTAGTTGAGATTTCTTCTTTCTTTTTTTCCACCCTTTTTTGGACTCATCAGTCAAACAGCGGCAGTTTTCGTGATTTACATATCGATTCATGTCTGGGGTGAGCAGGTTAATTAAATGTGAATTGTAAGCCAGGAACAAAATATTGAGCATTCGGGACAGGAAGAGGAGTTGGTCCTTCAGATCTTAAAACAGCAATCAATACCGCATAACTAGGGAATATCTGTCAAGACAGTGGAAATAGATGGGATGGAGAGAGATCCGCAGCAGGATTAAACATTGGGCTACAGACAAGGGGGCTCAAACGGAGGTTTGCTGGGCATTGGTAATGAGGAGAGGATGCCCAAGAGCTTGACCAGAAAACTGAATTCTGCCGCTGGCCCAGCTCTGAAGAGCATCTTGGGATCCACTGTGTGGACGAGCAGATAGCCCTATGACAGCAAACGTGAGGCTGAAATGGGTACACCTACAGAGACTGACATAATCCAATGAATATTTACCTGAAGCATTATTCAGATGAAATGAGAAACCACAAATATAGCTTTATTATGTTATTGTGCAATGGACTCTGTCAGAGAAAGTATCGCCTCATAATTGTTGTCTTCGTTCAGTAGAGAAATTATAAATCAATACCAAATTGAACCAATGAACAGGCTAATCAATAAACTGCATGTTTGACCACTAATTACACAAATTTTATCTAAATAGTATCTGATATAGTGCTGGTTCAATTCCCCTAAAGAAAAACCTATATTCACTTAAAACATTGATTAAATCTTCTCAGAAATGACAAAAAGCCTCTTAAGAATATGTTTGTAAAAGCTGTACAGAACTGCGTTGTACATCAAAATTCTGACGTCTATGACGTTGTTGACATAATCATTACTAATGCACTGCATTTTAAAATTCCTTGCTGTCAGAAAAATAAAATATATAATGGTAATATTGTTGAGGATTATATCTCAATATTTCTCATCATATTCATCAGTAGATCAATTAATGTTGAATAACCATAATCATAATCAATAACCATATGTAAGCAGCAGTAACACACACACACATACACACACATAACATAACACACACACATACAAGTAGTTCACATACGCGTAGGGAGGGGATGAGCAGTGCAAACACACAGACACATGCACAGGCACAGGCACACGTACACATGCACATACACACACAGACACATACACATAAAACACACACACACATGAACAAGCAGTTCACACACACATGAGCAGTGCACACAGACACATGCACACACACATACACAGGCAGCACACGTACACATGCACACACACGCACACAGACACACATGCATACAAGCAGTTCACACACAGACCCACACATACAAGCAATTTAATTCACACATGCATGAGCAGCTCACACACACATAAGCAGCGCGCTTCTGTAGCTTTGATTAGTAAGCAGGCTTCTGTTTAGTTGATTTGAAAACATAACCAAGTGAGACATTTAAATGTATTTGATTTCTGTAGCTTTGATCAATATTTGTTCAGTAAAATCATAAGTTGTTACTGAAAATATAATCAATTGAATCATTTATGTAGCTACTTGTATCCTATTCATCTGACTGTGTTTTTCCACTCTTAAACTGTAATTTTCCACACCCTTTAAGTGTATATTCTTTCATTTTTTATGAAACTAATGTTTCTGTGCGCCACCAATATTTCTCAGAGAATCCAAGGGAAAGAAAAAAACTTGAGAGATAACCCATGAATTGTGATTGGAGTAAAGTTGGT
Source organism: Gymnothorax javanicus (assembly GCA_029692085.1). Lineage (NCBI taxonomy): Eukaryota > Metazoa > Chordata > Actinopteri > Anguilliformes > Muraenidae > Gymnothorax > Gymnothorax javanicus. The sequence continues at coordinate 69,864,002 of CM056194.1, forward strand.
TAAAAAAAACGTTAGCGATAAGATGGTTACAACCCATGTATTTTGATTGGAGCAAAGTTGGCTGAGTTTTTCCCATAAATATTGCTCTGTAAAGAATGCCGAGTGAGCACTTCCTGGCCAGGGACTGCTCACCGGGTTTGGATTAGTGCACAATTCAAGGCTGGGAACATAGATGGCTTCTGAGGATTCTGTCTGTCTCCAATTATTCATGAACAAGGCGACCTCAAAAATATGTAAACAACTAGTCGGGAAACCACAACAATATTTTTGTCAACCTTTCACTAATGACACATACAATATCAGTCAGTAATGAGATTAAAAGCGCTGCAACACAGTGTAATGTGTCTCCACTCTGTGAACAACATATGTCATATTTTCATGGTACAGTATTACATGATTGCTATACTAATATTTTGAAGATTCCTAGAACAGGTGTTCATTTGCAGGACATATTTGAGCATACTGTGTTTGAAGTAATCAAATAATGGCCACTAACAATTTTTATATATACAGTATACTCAGTGGCCAGAGTTCCACTATAGGTGTATCTGTTTATTGATGCAAATATCTAATCAGACAATTATGTGGCAGCAGCTCACTGCATAAGAGCATAAAGACACCGTCAGGAGGTTCAGTTGTAGACCAAACATCTGAATGGAGAAGAAATGTTATCTCAGTGCCTTTGACCATGGAATAGATGTTGATTCTTGTATTTCAGAAACTGCTGGTCTTCTGAGATTTACATGTATAAGAGTCCAAAGCGTTTACGGAGAATGACACAAAAAAAAAAAGTTCAGTGAGCTGCTGTTCTTTGGGAAGAACGCCTTTTTAATGAGGAGAATAGCCAGACTGACTCAAGCAGACCGAAAAGGTGGCAGTTACCGAAATAACCCTAAGTTACAAAAGCGCAGAAGAGCATCTCTGAACACACAACAAATCAAACTTGTAGATGGGCAGCAGAAAAAGAAAACCACATCAGCCTACACTCGTGTCAGTTAAGATCAGGGAACTAAGACTACAGAGGGCAAAGTCACACCAAACAGGACAGTACAAGATTAGAAAAATGTTGCCTTGTCTGACGAATCTCAATTTCTGTTGCAACATGCAGGTTGTAGGGCCAGATTTTGTTGTAAATAACATGATTTCATAGAGCCATCCTACCTTAAGCCAAACTGGTGGTGGTGTAACAGTGTGAAGAATATTTTCTGGGCACATATTAGGCTCTTTAATACAAAGTGAGCATCGTACAAATGCCACTGCTACCAGAGTATTATTACTGTGCTTGATGGCCGCCATCTATCCATCTTGTAATGGCTACTTCCAGCAAAATAGCATGCATTTTACAGAGCATGGTGCTCTCAAACTGGTTCCACAAAAATGACAATGAATTCAGTGCACTAAAATGGCCTCCACAGTCACTAGATCTCAGTCTAATAGAGCATGTTTGGGATGAAATGTAATGGGAGAATTGCAGCATAGAGCAAACGTATCTCCCTCAGCAGTGTGATAACATTATGTAAATATGGTCCAGCATCTTAGAGAAATGTTTCCAGCAAATTGTTGAATCTATCACCAATAGATTTTGGCTGTTCTATAGGCAAAGCGGCCCTATCCAGTAAGGTGTACCTAACAAAGTGACATTTACAAAGTATCATAATGCTTAATCTTATACAGGAAACTATCCAAACAAAATTCCAATACAGTCCTGAATCCATAAACTACAAATGTTAAGTCTCCTGGTTGTTATGTTTGGCAAACATAATTCCCAGATTCCCAGATCTAAAGAGCAGTCAAAATGTTAATTAATTTCACTTAAATGTTCATTAATTTCTGGCCAAATCTATACAATATACAGTACATATGTAAGCATCAGCCATACAATGCTTTTAATTGCTTAGACAACAGGAGTATGAACTCCAATGAATGGCTTATATTCAGGTTTGGCACCCCTACAGTGACAGTGTGGTCATCTCTATTGTGATTATTTATCTACATGCAGTTATGTCATTCTTAGACAAAACAAACAACTTGACTGTAGCTGCATATGGCTGTTTAATTGCATTTTAACCCATTGACAGTGTTAAATTACATTTTTTGAATAAGTTCCATAATATCGGCATTCTGAAAGATTAGCTGCATACATGAGGACATTATATTATTTAGAACCTGGAGTTTGACAGAACTGCAAAACAGACATTTTGTTATTTGAAAACAGAAATTGAACCCAGCTCTGAAACACCATGAAGGCTTTGGCAGTCCTTTTATGGGGAAAAAAAATAAACAAAGCGTGGCATTGTGAACAGTACAGCCCTGTGTTTTACCCAAACAGAATGAAAATCAACCAGTGGCTCACAATTTACCCTCCCGCCACTGATGCGCAGCCTGCATCTGGAGTAAAACAAAACTCCCGGTGACAACTAAAAAAAAGGCACCATCAATACTGGCCACGGAATTTGCGCCAGGAGGGCGAGTCGAAGTTTTCTTCCCTGGGTTTTTCAACGCGGCACATAATAAAAACAGACCGTGACAAGATTAAACATGGCCTCTTAAACCACTGAGGTTATCTGTGAAGTGAAACACTGCACCTCCAGCCAGCAAGAAGAGTCTTGGCATCTGGGGAGTCAGGAATGAGTTGGCCTGTGAGCTTATGTTATTCATCAGCGTAGGGTCCATCACGCTGGGCAGGTAATACTTCCCACAGCGACGCTGATTCACCTAAAAAGATTCATTGGCTGCCACTGTTGATCCATGACCTGGACCTGCTCCCAAGAATATCATATCTGCCATCATGAAGCAGCAGGGCGCTCCTTTATATTATCTTTGGACCACTTTGATTAGGAGAAAGCCCACACGTTGGAGAACTGTGACGAAGACCAGAATTAAAATTTGATGGAAGGATGCTTGCTTTACCCTTCAACAAAGACAAAGTGCTCTCTGTTCAATCTTGATCAAACACATGTTTTTTAGTGAAAGGTTCTGGAGAAGTTCTGTACATGCAAATGGCTTGAAGCTCGATACCTTGAAAGAACAGGCTCAAGTTTTTTTTACTTTGAAGTCAAGGAATCAAGTACAATACGGAGGCAATTAATGCCATATCCGATAATTTTCAGGACTGCATAGTCTCCCACCGGCGAGTGCAGAGACATTTTAATTGCACTCCATTCATATGCCAAAGTATATGTTGCAGTGGGGGCACCTACATGTAATTTATCAGTGAATACCTGTCAGAAGTCTTTCTTCAAAAGCCTCAGTTTAATCATTTACAAGGTCGGAAACTCCAGCTTGCAAAGTGAATGTGAAACTGCTTCAAAAAGAGACTAAGTCAGAAGCCCTGCTGACAACCGAGCCTTTCAACAAATCAAAGAAAACGCAAGAACAGCATGAAGGGGCATATCCTGCAACTGAGTGTACACTGTGCACATTGTGAGTGTGTCGAATGTACTTTGCACAGCCAGGAGCAACTTTGCAGAACTATTTTATTTTCATTGCATCAGGAACTTATTTCATGAAAGCATCACATATTACCTTTGGCCGAACTGGAAAAACAAAAGACACATGCTTGTACGTGCACTTTATCAGCGTCTGGTCCTTCCAGCTACCTCATGCCATGAATTATTTGTTGGAAAGTTAGCTGGCTTTGATCACTAAAAATGCACTGTATATGGTAGCTAACCAGTGGCTATTTTTTTTGCCCTTTTCTGCATGTTGTATTAGTGTTTTGCCATTGTCACTTAATATACTGTTGAAGATAGAGCATTTTTCAATGAACAAACCGGAAATATTTCATGAACATAACGAAATAAGGAGTCTTAAGTGGCAATTAAAAAACTAGTTTCCAATAGTCAAATCTACGGTGGCGCGATGGGTAGCACTACCGCCACACAGCAAGAAGGTCATAGGTTCCAGTGTGGAGTTTGCATGTTCCCCCCCGTGTTAGAATGGGTTTCCTCCGGTACTCCAGTTTCCTCCCACAGTCCAAAGACGTGCATCTCAGGCTAACTGGAAACTCTAAATTCCCCTTAGGTGCGTGAATGGTGTGTGCACCCAGCGATGGATTGGTGAGCTGTCCAGGGTGCATCCCTGCCTTTCGCCCACCGTCAGCTGGGATAGACTCCAGCTCAACCATGACCCTAGTGAGGAAGAAGCGGTATAGATAATGGATGGATGGATAGTCAAATGAGGACCAAAAAAAAAAAAAATCCTCCATAGTTTTGCTGTTGATTGCTAAATAACTGATGGCTGCCATATTTACTAGAATGATTTCTGGGAATTAAGAATACATGCAGGTCTGTGTAATACACACATTTTCAATCCTATCAAATATGGAACTTCACGTGAAGAGATTGTACATGCTTAATTTTTGCATGCTAACAATACAGTTCGCAGTTATGTCACTTATGTCAAAGTTATACTACTGTAATTGCACTTGCTATAAATCCAAACTGCATTGAAAGTGTGCGTAACAGACCATATGTGCTGTACATGCAAACATGTGCTGCATGCAAATCAGTTCAAGAAGCTGAAAAGAAATGAATCTAATGAAATAAAAACCTGATGCCTTGCCTGTGCTATAGCATGTGTCGGCTTCAAATTATATAAAAGGAACATTCTTGAAGCCTGCCGCCTCAGGATCTCCATAGGTTAATTATTGAATAGCTAGAAGTTAGACCCTAGAAATTCAGCAGACCAAGGGATTAATTACCTGAGAAGGTGCTTGAATAATACATGTGTGAGTGTGCACATGCATGTCCCCTGGTGAGGGAATGTGTGAGCATATGTGAATGTGCAGTGAGGCTAAATCAGTAATCATTAGACGTGGTTTGCCACTGATCATTTTGATTAGCAGTACGTTTCAAAGGCTCAAATTCAAAAGCACAGAGGAAAATTCTCTGGACAAATCCATTGCGCGGCATCTATGACAGGGCTGCCCAACCCTGTCCCTGAAGATCCACTATCCGGCAGGCTTTGATCTCAACCCCAATTTGGCATACTTGACTCAGTTACTTAGCAGCTTAAGGTGTACAAAACCTAGATCTGTTGAATGACGGTTAGTTAGGATTGGTGCAAAAAAAAAGTACAGGCAGGCAAATTTCAAGGAAGAGGATTGAACAGATCAGATCAGAGAACCTAAGCTCCACACCATACATTGATATTGGCACTCGGGGTGAATTCCCATACTTAATACAACACAAAGCCGCCCATATTCCATCATAAATCAGTTATTATCCTGGGAAGGCACTCAGCAAGACCTACTTGTCAGCGTATAACTTCAGAGCCAACACATCTATTATACTTCTTAACTGTTTGAACCTGTAGGGGAGCTGTTCCATCAGCAGCTGAAGCGAACGCTCAAAGCGACAGCGGAGAGGGGAAAGCCAGGAGCCATGCGCCCGGATTACAATGCCTTCCTCTCCACTTTCATTTCCATTTCCCAGCTCGTTCCCCGGCCGATTGATTGTGCTCTGTGGGTGAGCTGGTGGAGAGGAGCGGCGCTCAAACAATGCTGCTCCGTGGAGATCCATCTGCACTCGCTCAGAAACAGGTCTGCCCTGACCAAACTCCCCTTCCCTTTCACTTCCAGCTGAGCCCCTGCCTGCAAATGAAGAGAGTCGTGGGTGTGGGCGCATTGGGGACGCTCCGAGTTTCCCATTGCCCGTGACTGACAGCCCAGCAAATGAAGAATTTGCAGTTCATTTTCGCTTAGGCCTGCACTAATCCACAGCGCTTTCTCCCTCCGGACCATCGTTATAGCGACGCTCAAGCAGTGGCAATCCACGGCTGGTTTCCGACACCTCCTCTCCCCCATTAGTTTTTAATGGATTTTTTTACACATAATTATTGTTTTAATTGTACATGCTGTTTGTGTAATGCCACAGGGTACGATTCCTTAATAGGACCTCTTCATTTATTGGTATCCCTGGATAATACCACGGCTTGTTTTCCTTCCAGGGCATGTCTTATTACCTCTCAAAAGCTGTTTTTCTCACATGAAAGGTAAACCAAGAACCTGCTCACCTGAAAAGAGGTCAGCATTTCCCTAAGCCCACGCACTCGAACCCATGTCCACATGTGAACTAGCATCATGTGTACCTGCACCACGTCAAATACAACAGAAAATATGTTAAATAATGGCATATTTCTGTTTAAGCCAGTACACAGTATAAAAAGATTGGTTTATCAAAGCCATTTCACATTCAATAACCATAATAACACAGCTGCTTATAAATCAAGTTTAACTGGGGTGGTTTAACATTACCTTGCATTACATTATGGCCAGTAGGAAGTTGCTCCTTTCCAGAGTATGCTCTACAAAGTGAAAAAGTTCTAGACAACTGTTTTAAGTCACTTCTAAAAAGTTCCTAAATTTCTCACCAGTTTGATTAATCAAATTAATTTGAGGTTACTTAACTCAGTTGTGTGGAACTGTTTCGTTTTTTTTTTTTTTTTTTTTGCGTATACCTTACATGACTTTGTACATGCAAGTTTCAGGAGGAATGCCTATTGTTGCACATTGCACTACTCCATATTACTTGAATTAAAACATAATTTGCATCAACGAAAAGGTTTCATTTACAAACCATACTCAGCATGATTTGAGATCATAATCGCAACCTAAGCAATTGCTATGTTTTTGCCTCTATTAAATGAATTATTTTTGTTGGGCTAGTTTACTAAGTTCTCTTAAATATAGGGCTGCAAAATGAGCTTCTTATGATGAACAAAAACCTCTGTAAAAGTTCATGGTCGTGAGTCTGTGCAACAAAGATAAGGAGAAAAAGAACCTAATGCTTCATTTTTTTTCACAGTAAAATGAGATGTAATATTTCTCTCCTACACTCCCCCATGATCCATTTGCCATTGAACGAGAGGCGCGAAAATGACCTCATACGTAATACCACTGCACAGCATCTCCCTTTTATATTAACTGCCTAATCTGTTCTGACAGATCATTTCTTCTCTGTTTGCTGGAGTTAATATACATTTTAAGCCTTAATAACTATGTAAAAGCACAAGCCGCTAAGTCCTGCTTGCATATTACATCTTAGCAGAGCTATTGCTCAGTATTCAGCAGTACCTCTCTCTTCCCCACCCACCTCCACTCATTCCACCTAAATTCACCCCATATCCCCCGCACCCAGAATAAGAGATGAAGTCCTTTATTTAACTTCTCTTTCAATGATTAACTCTGGAAACAGCGAATTAATACAGAAAATCTAAATTCCTTGAAGTAATATACAATGAACTTACTGCTGAACATTTTAACTGCAACAAAGACAAAAGAGAATGCCTTGCAGTGTTATACAGGAAATACATGATATTGGTGTAGAGTTATATAACTTGCAAAAAGCAAAAGAAATCCCCATGTCTCCTACAGCAAGGCAGCAAACTTAATTTGCAAATGAAGCACTGGAGAAATGTTTAAAGCAAAAAAGAACAATGTGGGATATTAAGCATATTAGTAAAGCAATACTTTACTGCTGAGGTAACTGACAGTTTCAAGGTGGAAAAAAAGTGTTTTCCAACAGGTGCAGAGAACATTTGACCCTCCCATCCAATAGAAATGAAAACTGAGTGGAGCAAAATGGAGGCTCAAATCAATTCCAGCTTTAATTTGGTGATGTAAACATGTCACTGTCGGGGGGGGGCGACTGTAGTATTGCTGTGGGCCTGTGTGACTGTGTGCGCTCGCCGCTGTATGTGTTTACACTTCTCAGCTTTAATATAATGCACACAGCCCATATAAACACACGGCCATGTTTTCAGAATGCAGTCAAATGGCCAGAGAGAGGACACTCAGAGATCATTTCACAGCATGAAGGAAAATATACGGTCCGCCCATTTTTTATGTTGTTTATTTATTTCACCGTGGTTGAATATTGATTTCTTAGTGACACAAAGCTACTATTCATTTGCCAATTCCTTAGCAGAGACCAGTAAAATCAAGAGGCATCTCTGTCCTACAGCTGGATCACTTTGTAAAATAACCTCGCGAAGGGGTGGAAATGGCTGTAAGAGAAATCTGAGGTGGCATTGTCTCTGGTCAGAAAACATTGCAGTGAGCAGATTTCCCAAACAAATAAATGCTAGAAGCATAATTTTTGACAGGCACAGATTTATTATTTAATGAGTCTTATGATTTTTGGCACTTCAGTCCAATGCCTCCGCACTTCAACCTGTTTATCAGATAGGTAAGGCGAAGGCTCTGGCATGAAAAGCTGAGATTTGAAAACCCACAGCCATAACTTGCAGCAGATTCTCTTATTTTCCTGACATCTTGTGCTTCGAGGTTCTGAATAAATAGGAGCAGAGGACTGCGTGAGCGAGGGGAGGACGGTGACAATCCGCGGCAATACTTACAAGCGCAAAAGTTGATCGCTCAGCATCGCGTGCCAAATCCAGCACATTTCTGTTCATCGGTCCAATTAACCTATCCTAAGAGAGGCTACATCTCTTAATCACCCCCCATCTGTTTGAGCTGTGTCGACGCCATCATATAACCCCCCCCAGCCCCAACTCCGACAGATACAGAACCGCCCACTTGATTCATAGACGTGTCATGCTCTGCCCTTCGCACACATTAGCCCATTTCATCCAGCTAAAAATACACTCAGCAAGATGGCGGCTTAGCCTGCTAATGCGGGCAACACACTCATGTGCACAAGAGAACAAATAGATTCTTTTAATAACCTTCAGGTTGTCTCCCAGTCCTTTTCCTCCGTTAAGCCTGCTGAATGAGATAGGACTGCAGGCTCACAAGAACTGGAAGCTGCAAAAGAGAGGAATTTTTAGCAGGGAGAGAAGGAGCCTGCAGAATTTTTGAGAGGCCAGTTAGCTGCTTACAGTGTGGTCAGACTGGAGCTTGACTGACAGCGGGGAGACAGGAGAGGATATAGGGTGACCCCCGGAGCAGGCAGCAGTAGTACCTCTCTATCTAATGAGGGAGGGCTGTTGACACTCTGCTGCCCCCGGCACCACTAGCCACTAATTAGTCTGATAGCCAGGGCTGAGTTTACAAGTACAGGTGGCAAACCATGCAGGCCACGTAAGGTCAAGCACTACATGCAAGTACATACAGCGCAGTCCATTACTGCATGGACAGTGACATACTTTTTATTGTATTGGTTTTGTATTCCAGCTCATTGGATGTGAGCAATGAATGCTAGGTTAAAGTGCTTAGCCAACTGTCAGTTTAAATGTAACATTGTTTACAAGCATATATAGCCATCCAACTCCAAAGATCCTTAATGTGTTTTGAACCATTTTAATACCATGAACAGACAGTAACCTGACTCGGCACATTACAGACTGTACTGTCACTTTGCAACTGAGTGAATATTTAGCGCGTTAAACATCGATATACACTGAACAAAAATATAAACGTTAACAACTCTAAGTGAGCATATGCTGACTTTTACTTGTACAATATGGATATTTCTCTTGATTTTGTAGCATTTTTTAATCCATCTCTCTGTCAGTGAGCATTTGCTCCGTGATGCAGTGATTTCACTCAGTACATGGGTGTGGCATTTCCAGACGGTGATCAGACAGAATGAGCAGTACCCAGACTCTCCTTATACTGGGGACAATAAAAGGCCACCGCAAAATGTCAAATTTTGTCAAAAGTCATCATGCCTCAGATGTCTCAGGTCATGCGGGAACGTGCCATTGGCATGCTGGATGCAGGGATGTCCACCACAGCAGTTGCTGTGCAGCTGAATGTTAACTATCGGACGATAGGCTGTTTGAGAGTTTGTTTCCGATAGACGGGCAGTATTGCAAATCGACCTCATCCACGCCGCCACGCAGACCACACCAGCACAAGATCGCTACATCCGCTCGGCCCACCTGCGGATCGGGCTCAGATCAGCGACACGCACAGCGGATGAGACCGCTGGTCTGCACAACAGACGATCACACCACAGACAGTCCGTAACCGCCTGCAAGAAGCCAACTTGCACGCCGGGCGCCCTCACCGTGGTCTGGATCTCACCGCTGTCCGGGGCCGAACCGATTCGCATGGGCAAACGCACACGTTCAATGGCCCTTGGCACGCTGGAGAAGAATGCTATTCACAGACGAATCCCAGTTCCAGTTTTTTATTAATAAAAACTCAAAAATTTGACATGGGGCTTTTATATTTTTGTTCAGCGTATTTGGCATCTTAGTCTTCATTGACATTTTCTAAGTTTGTGACTCAGAATACTTGTCAGGGCATGTCGAATTTCTGTCTTAACAGCTGTGGAAGCTGTGAAGTATTGCCGTTTCAGAATTCCACCTTGAATTTCTGAGATGTAAATATCTTGAAGGAGTGCCTCAGTAACACACCACGGTACTATCAGAGCTCAGCATGTGGTCCCTTCACTCCATCAGCCCTTCAATAGCAATTTCTGAAGGCCAGGGGCAGTCACGGGGAGGGAGTTCTGACTATATTACACAAGCGCTCACCGCGACTTTACCTCATAAACAAGGCAGAAGCCTGAACAAACCTAGAATAAAATGTCCGCGTGAAAATCTCGAGACCGATCTCTGTGGCCTTCAGCTCCAGGCGAAAATGTGTCCCATGCCAGACGAGTCAGAATGCGGTCACATTTTGCCAGTGCTTTTCTGGTATTGCCGCAAGTGTGGGGTTTGCTCTGTAAGGGATGCTAACCCTTTGTTTCGCTCCATTTGCTCCATACGGCCTCTGAGGCCTGCTATTTGGTGAGGGATGACCAGTAGGCCCTATTACCCCGATCCCGTTTGTTGTAAAATATTCATACAGATGTCATTATGGTAGATCCTGATTTTAAGCACTCTCTGAAACTTTGGCAAACAAGACCTCCATGCCTCTCTTGCCCATGCCAACCAAACTCCTGCCGACAGCCCTGTGTTTCTCTCGTACGGTTCAGTAAACGCTCGCTGTAATAGCGTACCCTTTTCCAAAAACAGTTTTCACATTGGTAGGGATAGATTTTTGTCAGGTTTTTGGAATTCATCCTGCGCCATCCTGCAAACACAACCAGATTATGAATGCGCCAATCAAGCGACAGCCCTAAAGCTAGTCATTGTTGTAGACTAGCGAGCAGCCAGATTGCTCTATGAGCCTTTGATTGATAACGATTGGAGTCAAATAATAGAAAAACAAACCTTATGTGCAGTTACAGGCTGAAAATACACAGAACAAGCAGATTTTCTCATGGAGATGTTGTGCCCATACCTTAACTACTCCATTGTGTGAATAGGCCTGTTTACAACTTCAGTCATATTTATGAAGGGTGGGGAGAGAATGTGGTGCAATTAGCGCATTGCTACTCACACCCATATACAAAAGTTTCAAATGCTTGTTGAAATATGTGCTGTTAAGAGTGCCATGATGCATTTTGACGGACCTCCACAGGGTGCCAATGGGGCAATTTCGACTAAGACAATGGAGCCGGCCCCCAGTGGAGTAGCAAGCCTGACAACCAGCGAGTAACCGCCACAGGAGTGGCGCCCTTGACTGCGTCCTTGTCCTCTCTGAGCCTGTTGTGGCGCCAAGTCCCAAAGAGCAACAGAGGCTGTGTTGTTTCTGCCAATTACCAGTGCTATCCCGTATCAGATAGCACCAAAAGTACAAAAAGCAATGGTTGTTCACCAGGCCTTCGGCATAAAATAAAGTGAAATCCAATAAGCCCTCGAACAACAGGGATGAATCTTCCTCATCACTTGTGAGGCAAAGACGGGGTTTGAAGACCAGAATTAATGTCCAAAATCAAGGTTGTTCCCGTAAATTTCCAGAGGAAAACCCACAAGTAATTCATCCTTATTTTACAGCCTACACACATCAGCTCCTGGCAAAAGCAATATTGACTTTATACATCTCCTCTCAGCGAAGAACGGTACAGAAATAAACGGAGGCTCCCCAAGCCTGCTTAATTAAAAGACGTATCGGGGGGATGAACGGAATGAAGTGCTTCAACACTCTGAATCAAGTCAATCCATTAGTGCGAGTTAGCGGGGGAGGGGGAAGCAGTGTTTCCGGAACGCTCTTTCATTGAGAGGCTGTGTGAGAGTTTCTCCTGGGAACACTTGTGTTTTGTGGTGTTTTTTTGTTTTGTTTTGTTTTCTGCCTTTTTTTTTTTTTTTGAATGTTTTTGAGAATCCCTTTACTGAGAAAATCAAAGGATTTGCAGCTGCATAACAGCGCGCTCAAAATGAATGTCCAAAAAAGAACCCCATGCACATCCCACATTTCTGGAATATTTCATGTAGTTTTGAATTCTGAAACAGCAGCAAATGACTTCGAGATCTGAAAAAAATATGTTTGCCACCCTAAGTACAGCTGCTTTACATACAGGAGCAGTGAAGTCTAATCAAAGTGGAATTGTTAAGTTCTATTTTTGTCTGTCCAAATCTGATGGTCGTCACATGGGACAGCTACAGAGCTGAGAAAGCAACAGACGGCTTTCAGCTCCAATCAGCCTCCCAGCTCACCGGTCAGGTGTTACAGCAGCACCTAACTGATTTGTCCTCTAGTCCCCCACAGCATCCCTAGAGCAAGAGTCCCCAGATGGCTGATCAGAAGAGCAACCGGCCTATTTCCATCTGCCCGTACATCCACTGGCCTGCAAGGACAGACCAGCAGCACCTGCTCCACTGCGCCCTGACTCTGCTCAAGAGGGAGAACTCCAACAAAACTGAACTACTGCTGCCCCCTAGTGACTACATGCTGCAGTGCGGGGCATGATGAACTGGGTCTTGATGGTAGACACTGAGGTTATGGGGATGATTTTATGCTCCTTGGCCGATAGAAAGCTTTCCAGGGCAATGCAAAGTCAGGCAGAAGAACCAGAGAACTTCAAGGAAGGAAACAAAACTAATTTCAAACTGTTCCTGACTTCTGAAAGTAGGCCACTTCTGATCAGGAAATTGCGCCAAGGCCGATTAGCCTTCTCATTCACGGCTTCGGTAATGAGCTTATGAATTATGAGAATGTCTGAGAAAATAAATGGATTTGTAAGCAGAAAGAGTTGAAATTTCTTCTGAAATAAAAAATTACTTCCACAGTTTTACACTCCAGCAATGAAAATGACGAATAATTTATTTATTTTTTCCTGAATTAACTTCATCCTTACATATGGTTGTTCAGACACACGCTAAATCATAACCATAATAGACACAATCACAACATTAATATCATATCAGCATGCTTTTAGACACGCTACATAAAGTCATTATACACTCCAATCAGTGACCCAGAATGAGCCAGTATTTTAACCATTAGCATCCATTTTTCACTGTTGGCACATTAAATGTGCAGATTCTTACAAGACCGTGCATTTGTGTCTACAGTAACCCTAAACCAATATTTTTTTTTTACCTTTATTTCACCAGGGAAAGTTCCAGTGAGAGCACTTTTCTCATTTTTGAAGGAAACCCCAGAAAAAATGTCAGGTAGAACATTTGCAAGTGAAGAGGTACACAGAGTAAAAAGGTTAAAGCCCCAGGAGCCTTTCTGGGGCTAAGGGCCTTGTTTAGTCAGAATCCCAAACACCATAAAAGGTTTGAACCAGCACCTCCTTGATTCCCAGTCATGCAACCTACCATCAGACTATGCTGCCTCCAACTTGGACACAAATGGTGGCAATAGGATATAACACCATTAGCTTGTGGAAATAAATCCTACACTAAATACAAAATGATGCATTTCTGCCAAGGTCATTATTATCTAGTTTGTACTTCCATGCTCTCTGCAATAAAATATGAGATTAACATCAACCTCCTACATTTTTGTGATGGTATCTTCTGCTATTTTTCTATAAGTTAAATTACAAAATAGGACTAATGCCTTCAGGAACAGTCAAATCCTGGCTTGAGAATTCCACCAAAGACCAGAAAAGAATACAAGAAGACAACCACCCTGCAATAGTTGTATAAAGAGTAATGCGAAGCTCCATGTGGTTTTCCCAACTTCAAGCTGTAATAATTGGTTTAGCATTTGTCAAAATACATGCCCGTCTCTGATATGCCATTACAACTCTTAGTAATTAGAATTAGACTGCGAGGCCCTTCTCTTCATTCACTGAAGTGAAATGATTTTATCAGCTAACTCTCGCTGTGTATCTGTGCTAAAACTGCTTGGATTTGCTCCAGCCTAGAATTAATTGATCAGACATCTTCTGGATGTAAGCCAGTTTGTTTTTGACCCTTTGCCAAAAAAAAAAAAAAGTCCCAACTGGATCATGTGGGACTGACATATAGATTCATCGCACACCTGGCTGGATGCATCATTACCTGCTGTGTCTGCTTTCTCAAGAGCTCACAGTCGGCCTATACTTGTCTACATCACTGCCTTTGTCAAGCAACTTCTCAAGTTCGGTTCAGACCAATAAATAGCACACCGAGATATGTATCATCTCTGAAAATGGAATCCCCTTGAGATGTTGTTTCCTCGTGAGATCTTTAACTGACACGTGTGATGCTATTCTGCCATTTTGAAAGCCTGAGCAGGTCCTTTCTTTTAAGCCTGTTAGACTACATTAATGGTGTACGACGACATGGCGTTCAGGTTTGATGTTTTCAAAATGCTGCAGCTGAGTGAACTTGAATACCGTTATGACAGCTTCCTATTAGAACTGCTTGATCTGCAGAGAACAACAAAATCTTTTCAAGGCTCCTTCTTTTGATGTGTCTATCATTTTAACAGTCAAGGGGATGTGATCAAAAATTTTCAGATCAGGTTTTGGCTTTCACCTTTTTTTTTTCTCAAGCTCCTCAAAAGTAATTAGGCTTTATCAGTCTGCGTTTGCTGCTTATTACCTTCAAAAAAAAAAAAGAATCTAACAAATGTCAAGTCATTAACCAACAGATGCGATTCCGCCTCTGACCGATCCCATTACAATGAAGAAAGCAGAGGTTTCAAAGCAACTGACAGCTTTTCTCACAACATTCTCCACCTTAATAATGCACAAATAATAACAGTAAATATCAGCAGCTAGAATGCAGCACTATAGCTTCATTGACAGAACAGACCTTGTCGCCATGACACATTGACAAACAGGCAAAGGCTTCCATGAGAATGACATTTGCCTGAGATGATAACAGTCGGTATTTTCTTTTAGGAAGACACTTCTTGTTCAATAAAAATCATGCAACAGGGGCAGAACAGCACAGTCTCTTCTTATACAGCCAAACACATGGCACCACGGCAGGCAAGAATTTTGGAAAATGTCACAATCCCATCATTAAGATACAGGGTTTTGCATATCAATGCTATGGTAGCTTGAATAATCCCAACAGTGTCTGGCAAGGGACACAGGCAGACGTTGAGGAAGAAAAGGATTAGGCTGTTGTAATCACATTAGGTTATTAAGAAACAATGGGAAGGCTGTATCCAGATAGAGTATAAGGGTTGAGATATTTTTGCATATTTTTAATTATCACTTTATTAATCACCAGCCATGTGTGAATTAGGCTGGTCGCAACATCTTTGTTTGGCATGCAGTAATTGCATGACCCAGGCTCCAGTACTGATAATCTGTGCTTTGCAAGAGATGATCTGAGGTAGAAGAGAGGTCAGCTGGGCGTTGGGACGTGGTGAAAATCAAATCGAGAGAGGAAACATTCAGATGATGTA
This sequence comes from Gymnothorax javanicus, assembly GCA_029692085.1. Taxonomy (NCBI): domain Eukaryota; kingdom Metazoa; phylum Chordata; class Actinopteri; order Anguilliformes; family Muraenidae; genus Gymnothorax; species Gymnothorax javanicus. The sequence continues at coordinate 69,879,597 of CM056194.1, forward strand.
ATCCCTGTCATGTAAGTGGAAATATTGTGCAGAAATAATAAAGTATCCTCCAATCTCCTTCCAGCGAAATGTATTTGTATACACTCTGGCACTGGTGATGTAAATTTGTTCGCTTCCTGCAAAAATGGAAATATTGGATGCCTGGAAAAATGCTCTCTATTAGATGCTGCAGCATACCTCAGGCCAAATAGAGAAATTAATGGCATTATTGAACATTATGGCATAGATAATGTAGTAAAAGGACTGCATTTTCCTTTCCGCTGTTTTGGTGTCACAGTAAGATACTGCTGTGGTATGCATGCCATAGAAAGGTCTTGCTGTTACAGTTATATTATGGTTGTTGTTCAGTCCAGCAATACCTTCATTTGACACTTACCTAAAATGCCCCTCCTGCATTCATCACTGCTTCTACACAGGTATTGAATTTTTATGAATTGCAAAAACATTAATTCATTACTGCAGTGACTTTACCTGTCGAGGACCTCAGGATGGGCCAACAGTGTTTCAGGTATTATGAAAATAAACTACCAGACTCTGACTCCTCGCACCCAACTCCACAGCCTGGGCCAAGGACAAGACCTGGTCGTTTTATCATGTTCACTGTGTGTGTGTGTGTGTGTGTGTGTGTGTGTGTGTACGAGCGTGTGTGTATGTGTGCATGTGCCTGTGTGTGTGCACGCGTGTATGTGTGTGTCTCTATGCTTAGGTGATGTGCATGAACTTGTACAGGGAAGTTCCATAGATGAAGACGCATTCTGTGTGAACTACACAAACACATTGACTCTGCTATAAATATTGCAATCCCAGTGAATCTGACCTGGTATGAAATATGAATATGGATAATTCAAGGTTTATGTTTTATTAATGATTGACGGCAGCACATGACAGAGGTCCAAATTTTGGTTATTTCTCAGAATTATTTGAAACAGTTCATTGGTTAATTAAGCTGCCCCACGAAGGGAAGGACAGAGTGCAAGACAGAGCATGCAATGTGATGAATATATTCAAATGTGATGTGTTTATTTCTGAATAAGTTAATCATTAATACATGTTCCCAGAGACTGAAGCACTCAGGCATGAGAAGAATGTTGGTTTTCATGAAATACATGCAATATACACTCTGATATAGTTACCTCTAGTCCGACCCCACTAAATTACTGCCGATAATGTCAAGAACATTGTGTGTATCTTAGGCAATGCAGTCATTTTAGACCTCAAGCCTAAACGAGAATTTGAATAGGTTATATGATGAATTATCGTTCGTCTCATGCAGAACAACATAAAAATAATCGTTTTTGGCCTTCTTTCTTGACTCGTAAGGTTGAAAAATAAGCCTGCAAGAGTAAGTATTCTGTCTGGAAGTTCTGAGTTGCTCCAGGGTAATTTACATTTAGTGGCATCAATGATAACAACCAATTATTCCACTGACAGCAGATCTAACACCATAGATGGAGCGTGAACTGTGACACAAAGGCATTGAAAGTGCACAGTGCGAAGTTTCCTGCCACAGACTCAATAAATAAACTCAATATCACTGGGCTTGGATTCTGCCTCTCAAATTGCCTACCTGAAGATCTTACTCCAGTAAGTGTTTGACATCATGTCAAAACTCTGTCTTACAGACTCTGAAATGCGAGTTCTGTAGCGCGAGGCGATGTTAGTAGGCAGTTATTTTAAATTGCATTGCAACAAGAACATCAAAGACAATGTCATGTTCACTGCAATCCCCCTTTATCTCAGAGATAAGGAAAAGATCTAGAGAAGGAGCTGCTCAAGCTTTTGGTTGCAGTGCAGTTTTACTTGAGCCAAGTCGTTTTAAATGTTTCATTAAAACCGTGAGATCAAACACAGTCAGACCTGAGGATGTACCTCCTCACAGTCTATGGCAGCTAAACAACACATTTCAACATGAACCACCGCTATCCAAGGCATAGCAATTATCTCAGAAGGACTTGGAGTCTCCTAAAATTCGTTTCCAGCTTCTTGATTCCCGAAGGCAGTCCGAAATCTCCTGCAAATCGGTCACCAGTCGGCGATTGACAGTTAGACTGACAGTTTGAACCTCCCACCCCCATCCCACCCTGGAAATGGTGTTCACGGTTCCCCCAACTCTCCTCGCCACGTATTTCATAATGAAAAATCCCCCTGGCACCCCCTCCCTCCCCCGGCAAAACAGGTCATTGAGTCAAAGGGATGGCTCTACATTCTGTCAGTTGTAAGTTGTCTGTAATTCAGGTTAAGCGTTTTGCTCGAAAGTTCAATAGTAGCAACCAAGAATCAAAGGCTAACCCATTAAGTTTCAGGTCCAGTTCTGCAACCATCCAACTATACAGCCCCATGCTTTTCTTAACACTAAATGATAAATAATCTATTGACATGGACACTGCAAAAAATACAAAAGCAGTCAGACCTGAGAAGTATCCACAGTGGGATGTTAGGTAAGACAGATGCCTGAAAAAGAACGGTTGTGCTAACAGACACTTCAGCTCTCATTTACAACCATTGCATACACATACGTGCACATAAAATGTGCCCATACAAGCGCAATTTCAGGCACATTTTCATTTGACCAAGAAATACGCATTATCGCCTCCATCTGCTTGAGTAATTACACGGTACGAATACAACAGGTGTGTTCAACACAGCTTCAGCCTCCCAAAAGAATTCATGAACGAACTGCAGAATCTAGGTCTGGCATTCTATACGCAATAGGGCCCGAATAATTCATTTACATGACCTGAACAGCTGTTAAAGAGTTAATAACAGGCATCTAAACCACTCAGGTACAGGGAGAAGGAGGTGATCCTCAGCTGGCAAAGCACATTTGCCGCAGATTGGCTAAACAAAGCGCTGGCCTTTTATCAGTCTCTGACAGACATGTTATTAGGGAGGGCTGAAGACTCTGTGTGTATGCTGAATGCCTCTGCAGTAAGTATAAGGCAGACATTTTTGGTGCAGTAATATATCCATAGTGACATCACACACTTCTTTCCCTATGCCTCCCCCCACCCCCACCAGGCATTCCTCTTCTATCCAGTGAAAGAGCTCCTGATCTCCCACAGCATCACCTGCCTGACTGCTGCCCGCAGTCCTGACTGCTGGTAAATGAATGGAGATGAAGTAACACTGGAGCATTTCTCCTCCACCCAAATTGCCAAAGTGGGTTGCAGAACAGACGATGAATACACTGAATTTTTACAATTTTCTATGGCTGTTTGGCACTCCTGCAGTTGCAGCTGGTAATGCTGAATAGGACTATTTGTCTGGCTTGTTACAAGTTTAAAGGAGGACAGACACCGCGGAACTAGTAGTCAGACTTTTAACTCTTCATTTTTCCTCTTTTTTTATTTTAATTTAAAATGTTGTGCACTCTAACTGACTTTCCCAAGCACTGCGGACTTGATGGGTTGTACTGCATGTTTCTTCACAAGCATTTAGCTAATGACACGTCCCTTTATTAGTCCTGGCTAGTTCTCAATCATTTTCCTTTATTGACGCGTTTTCCGATTATCATAATTGGCAACTGAAGACACGGTTTTTCTCCATATGCGATTTAACAGCAATGAAATCATGGGCTAAACTCAGTACAGAAAAATAATAAATAATTACTTATTAACAGGCCAATGCTTCGCGTTGATTGAACTGGTCCGCGTTCCAATGAAATATCGCCTTTCACTCTCTGTATAGCATGGGTTGATTAAAAAAAAGTGGCACTCGGCAGTTAAATAGGCTATCAAAAGCATGCTGCTCAAGCTATTTGCGTGAGAGTCGACAGGTAGGCCTATGCAATTTTGAATGACGTTAATTTAAATACAGCAAATATGTGTCTAGATGAATTTCTGGAAGAGGAAGGTCCACACTATAAAAAAATAACATAAAACTGAATTTTGAAAATTTTGACCCTGCCAGCCTTTTTTCATGGCTAGTCACATTTAAGCCCGAGCCTCGTGCAGTATTTTGTGAAGTCTCGTCATACCACACTTTAACGGAATCGCTAGTCTTTGTGTAGACTTTTATCCGTGTTCATGTGATTATTTAAACTCTAATCTTAGGTCCTCTTTATAGCACTCAGTGGTCATTTTAGAACTGAGGACACTGATTGTTCGAGTCTCAAAAGCAGATATCGTTCCCATTCTTGCCTGATATAGGACAGCCAACAGCTGGGATCTCCATTGTCATACTTTGTCACTCATAATCCACCCCATGTTTTCAATGTGAAAGAGGTCCAGGCTGCAGGCAGGTCAGTCTAGCACCTGCATTCTGTGACTATGGAATATTTTAATGTGTAGAATGTGGCTTGGCATTATCCTGCTAAAATGAACAGGAATGTCCCTGAAAAGACGACCTCTGGAAGGCAGCATGTGATGTTATAAAATGCATTTGTAGCCCTCTGTGTAAGCTGAGCCTTCACAGATGTGCAAGTTGTCCATTCAGAGAATATAAATGCAGTCCCAGACCATGACTGTCTTTGAGCATGTCGCTGGTACAACCTGTCCTCCAACCATACGCTCAAATAAGTCGATTATTCTTATTTACTCTGATTTATGACCCATAGGAGCGTTTCCTAAAATCGCGCCCCTACTGGCAGCAGGAAGGTACTGTTAGAATTACAGTTTCAGTTCCAGATACAGTTTCAGTCATAAGTACACTTAAAATAACGGTTTGGGTAAGGATTAGGGTTGGAGTTAGGGTTAGGGTAAGGGTTAGAATTAGGATTAGGTTTAGGTTTAGGTCACGGATTTACTGACGGCGACGCTGACAATCGAAACCAGATTGTAGTTATTTAAATAACCGCTAGAGGTCACTTAACTCCTAAACGTAACTTTAGGTCGTAATGAGCTGCTTGACAAACGGCCTTGCGGGTGTATTTTGTTGGAGGACAGGCTCCGCTGATAGCAGTCAAGACGGTCCTTCATCTGTTTGGTCTTAAAAACATGACGTCCAAAAACTGTTTTAAAGATGGACTTCTTATACTACAGCACTCCTTATCTTTGCATCAGTCCATTTCAAATCAACTTTGGCCTTGAGAAGTTGGCAGTGCTTCTGGACAGTGTTGATATATGGTTTCCTCTTTGTAGAGTCTTAACTTGCGTTTGACAATGCCATGACTAACTGGGTTTACTCACATAGGTCTTTCTGAAGTCCATGTGGTTATGCCTACCACAGAAGCATGTTGGTTCTTAATGCATTGCCATGTGAAGGCTTTGAAGGTTGCATGCTTCCACAGCCTCGTCAAATAGGCAGAGAGATCGCTCCAGTTTCTCCAAGTTTTTCAGTATATGATGGACCGTCATTGGTGAAATCCCTAAATTCTTTGCAATCACACGTTGTGGAACATGGTTCTAATAAACTGGTCAACTGGTGACTGGTTTCACTGGTTGTTCACACAGAATTCTGCAAAGTGGTAAACCTCAAACCATCTTGCTGGTGAACAACCATACCTTTTGTGACTGCTCATTATTTAATCATCTGTTCAGTTGATTACCCGTGGGATGTTTCAAATGTTTTTTTTTTTTTTTTTAATGACAGTTCCCCAACTCTTCCAGGCTTTCCTTTCACCTGCCACAATTGTCTGGAATGTGCAGCAAGCATAAAATTCATAATTTGCCAATATTTTAAAAAATCAATTCAGATGATAAGGTGAAACTTTAAATTCTTTTTCTTTGCACAGTATTTAACTTAACGTTGGTGAAAGAGAATTTATGCATCACTTAATTCCACACTTAATTAGTAGCATTTTACATACTGTCCCAATTCTAATGGATTTGAAGTTGAATAATATTGCCAGGCTATTCAACTCATTGCCATGGTTTTCATCACTAATTTCTGTGCGTCTTACAACAAAAAAAGAGATGCATAAAGATTACGCTCGGTAATAAGTCATTTTTATTTAACGTAACAAGGCCTCAAAGAAATGGGTCACCATTTCTTGAATTTACAGCTTAAATGCATCACATGAATATTTTTTCCATCTCTAACAAGTCATTCATTGTGTTCTATAATGATGTACATATGATTTTCTTAATCTATGACCACATTTCAATCAGCTTATTTCAAAATTCTATGGCATTTATATTTGCAGGTAAAGCCAGTTTTAATGGAGCCAAAATGGTTGGATCAAGCCATGCGATTGCCTAAAATACATCCAAATTCCAAAAACAATGATTGATTAAATTATGCACCCAGAACTAAGATCGGTACTGCAATTATAAGCTATTATCTTTACAAAACCAAAGGGCAGATATTTAAAATAGTGTTAGTTTGATTGTCAGCCAACCTACTGCACTCGTGGCGAGATGCCTATTTTGCAGCTGTATGACCCTCGGACTGTTAGGGTTCAACGAGTAGTATGGACGGGCCCCGACATAGGCTACGCTCTGAACAGGCATATAAACATGAGGAATCATGCAAGCACGCGTTTGACTGTTCATCCAACATTCCTGGGAAAACTGTGCCCTGACAAACTAAAACGCAGGCTTTGTGGACAGTTCACGATGAGCGTTGAGAGGACGGAACATTCGGAGGGACTTTTTCTCTTTGCTTGATTCATTCACTAATTTTCTTTTAAAAAATCGTTTCGATCTTGACATGCATCGTCTGTACTATAGCCTATGTCTGCCAAACGTTTGCGTATATTTCATGAACGATGCGGCGTTCGTTTATGCCTCTGAAGTCAATGTTAAAAATGAAAAACGGCGTTAGTTCTTCCATTTAGTTAATTTACCAGGGAACTCGCAGTTTACTACAACGCTTTGTTCATTGCGGGAATAATTATTTCGCCAAATCTGTGACAATGATCAAGTTAATGGTGTGCATTTTATTAGCCACTGTTGTGCAGTCACGATTGCTCCGTAAGAGACAAACTTGTTCGGAGGTATGTGATTCATCCCGCTGTCCTCCAGCAGAATCGTGCTATTATGGAGTCGTGATGGACCACTGCGGTTGTTGTGAAACCTGCGCCTCCGGCGAGGGTGACATTTGTGATCTGAATGGAGGAGGAAATTGCGGTGAGGGAATGGTGTGTGGCCCCGAGCATGGACAACACAGGCACTGGGGCGTCTGCGTATGTAGCCCAAATGAGCCCGTGTGCGGGAGCGACGGCCGGACTTACCCTACCCTCTGCCGATTGAGAGCTGTGAACAGAAGAGCTGAGATCAGCGGGACACCTCCGGTTATCCTGATTCAGAGGGGCCACTGTGACTCGGGTGAGCGGCGCTCAAGAGGCAATTTTGCCGAAAATTGGCCAAGATAATGAGTATCTATCAACGTGTACAGTATTGTACACCGTATACAATTGTGTAATAACTGTAAATACTATGTGGTTTCATTCTCATTTAGGCCCCATGAAAAATTTTAGTTTATCATCCTTTTTATCTGAAAAACCTGATGCGGCCGGGCGGATTTTTTTATATTTTTATTTTTAGAAAATATATTTTTATGTAGTGTCACTTATGCGTTCCTAACGTTTTGCTAGGTGTCTAGATCCGTGTATTTTCTGGCACTCGACTGAGAACAACCCAGGAACATAACTTTTTCAAGTAAATGTCTCTATTGTCCTTCTACTGGGTACATTCGCGCTACTCGCTAAGAGCATTTCGCCGATTGCCCTTTTTTTGAACGCTGAAAATGCCATAAACAAACAAGCAAACAAACAAATATATAGGTGCGGGCGGGAATGATCAGCCAATATTTTATTTGTTTGGTCTAATATACTCAATTACATTTCTTTCAATATGTTTCTAAATTAGCAACGCGACTGTCATTTGGAAACAGTGGCTTGTATGTGGACATCAGATAAAGGAGAGACTGGATCGTTTGAAGTCCTTAAAGTTCTGTAATCAATTAACAGGTGATTTCAGGAAACCCAAGGAATTTTGCACTGCACTGGTTTTTATAGGCCTTGACACTGCACAATTACAGCTCTTCTAAATATTCTAAAATCATTTACTGCTATGGCTCTGCAAAAGGTGCAATATTTAAAAAAAAAATTAAGTCAGGATTCATTAAACATTAAATATCTTGTGCGACTAAACACACCTTGAGTGCAGGTGCAGGAACTTAAGGAATCTGTGCCTGCATGTGTGTGTCTCAGTACCTAGCACTTATGAGTTGATGCACAGTAAATGAAACTTTGTAAGGCAGTGGTAATTGAATAAATGGTTCCTGACTACAGCTCTTCATTGTGAATTTGAGGGATTGAAGAGTATAGACCTGGGCTTGGGTAACGGCACTGTCTAAAGTTACAGGACTTACGCCGGTCCTTGGAGCTAACTCAATGAAATTGCGAGAGTAGAATCTTGCATTGGCTTTCGTATCGCATGACTACATTCCATCTAATGTGCACATGTCAGGGGGGAGGGGGCGGGGTTTCAAACAATTTTATCCATGTACACTTAACATGTTCGCTCAATAGTTCATTTAGCGAAGCTATAATTCTCTGAAAATAAGCCTTCAAGATGATATGTTCCCTGTCACTCCCAACAAGCAACAACCTGCTGCATGTCCTCAGTGTAGGCTGGTAAAATCCATCATCTCTTAGGGCCTCGCTCTGCTTTTCAGAGGAGCACGTGTGCACACCACATGGTTTCCAAATACTCTGAGCATTGGGGTTCCTCTTAATTGGTTCTGCTCTTATTGTACAATGAGATGATTTGTTTGATTGCCCACGCTTGAACAATAAAGTCTGTAATGGGTTTTAAGTGAAGGCGGAGGGAGAGAGAGAGTGTGAGAGAGAAAGAGAGATGGACCTATTTGAATATTTGCATTTTGTCATCTAGTTCATCCCATGAGCTGTTGCTCATGGAGCATGGTGTTTATACATCACTAGGCAATTTCTCTTATGCAGCCATTACTGGTTGGATTATGAGGCTGATGCAGTGGTTGTTGAGTGTGCCTGACAAAAACAGTTCATTCTGTGAAGAATATTAGTCTTCTATTTACCCTACTTATTTACTTTATTGCTGAAAAAAAGCCTGTGAGTTGAGAGTTTCACTCGTTTCAACATTTGCCAATGCTGTGAGGCTATTGCATATACCAAGAAAAAAGTAACTTGAGAAACAAACAATATTTTGAACTTGAGAGATTGAAATTCATCAATAAATATTTTGGAGCTCAATTCAAGATTAGACTTTTCTATCACTTTTGTCTTTGCTGCATGGTTAATGAAGATAAGGAACAGTGGGAAGGCAATGGCACTTGGAAAATTATGTTCTTGACCTCTTTTAATGGATTACTTGATTGAATAGCAGTTCCCTTCAAGAGAAGGCAGGAAGTTTAAAAAAAAATTCTGTTGGCATGCGCCTTTCTGATGGAGTACATATTGTATTATTTGTCAGCTAGATCATACACAATATCCATCACTAAGAAATGGAGTCTTTGACACATTGTTTACATAGGCAGCTGAGTTATGAAAAACCTGCCCTTGTTTTTTGTTTTGATTTATGGTTTATGGTAAAAATTCTATTATGAGGGTTTGAAAAGCCCCAGAGTAGAAATTAATGACAGATAAGCTATGAATAAATCATTTGATTTTCTCTCTTTACAGTACATAATAGCCTTTGTCAGGGCCAAATACCTGCCATCTGTATTGGAAAATGTGTTAGTATATTATCGAGAAGCTTAAAAATTGAGATTTAGGCAGTTAGTGGATTCTGAAGACATTATTTCTGGTTCAGTATTGATGCACGAGCATATCTTCTTGCAAGCCCTGTGAAACCATGTTTGTTTGCATATAGTGTGGTATTTTGTACCAAGCCCGAACCCTTTCTGTATAAAATGTCATTTGGCAGTGGCAATGGGTAGGTATGCTTTTTAAGAAAACAAATCGCTAGAGTTGACATTATTTCCCTATGGGAAGTATTTAAGAACAAAATGTTTCATGACAATCTCAATTAGTTCTAGCCTCTAGGTCAGGGACAGGCAATTCCAGCCCTGGAGGGTCAGAGTATAAGTAATTTCCTCATATTAGCCTTAGTAAGATAATTGGCTCTACACACAAACATAGGTTTACTCATAAATTAGATCACAGTCATGCATTTCATTTTGGGAAACAAAAACAGTAAAGTTGTAGTTCATAAACCTTTCTAGAAATGCAGCTACAATGTCACATTTCATGAAAATCCGAACGTGTCATCGCTGACACAAATGCATACATTATTTTGTAATTGCGGTAATTACCGTAAGTTTTGCGCAATTGAAAAAAATCCAACTGTTCCTGAGAGCTAAGAAGTTGCGCTTCAGCCCACATACAGGTTACTATGGTAAACACGGCAGCATGACGCTCTCCTGGGGTTTTTGCATTAGGCCTTAAAGGGTTAATGGTATGGCTGATTGAGTATTTGAAGGCCTGAAGTTAGCTTGAAAGCCAGGGACAGATACAATCCTCCTTGCCCACCTCTGCTTCAAGTTAATCATGCTGATGAATACCCTGCACGCTGCCTGTTTGGCCATATTCCTGTAGTTTTCCATGTGTACCTGGATTTTTAAATTCATGATATGTCAAATTTTGCATGATTAATTAGCAAAGGGGTGAATACCATATGCAGAATGTTGGTTTCACTTACTTGGCTTGATATGAGGGTCTCAAGAGATTTTTATGAGTGGAAACAGAATGCTCCACTCTCCATTTCCCTCAAAGACATCTCAGTAATCTTGACAAGAGAAGTTCATTACCTGAAGGCATGTTAGTGCAACTCTTGCAGGACCTCTTCCTCACAATAATGCCTTTTTTCTGTTAGAATGGGAAAAAAACAAGTTTTGTCTGGGATCAGTGGGAAGTTTTTCCCCAAAGACAGGCTTTCCATCAATTGTGGTTCTGCTGTTTTCAAAAAAAGGACATGTAAGCCTTCAGCTTCAAAGCTAATTCAAGTTACAGCATGAAATATAGCTGTCAGTTAAATGAATGGAAGGCTGCATTTCAAAACACCTCAACGTAAACTGCAAATCAGAAGAGCTGCATTTGGTTTGAATGAGTGATTCCCAAATCTCAGTCATACTGATGCACATTGTAACAGCGCTCATTCTTGTGAAATTGCTCAAACATAAAAAAAAACATTGATTCTCTTCACTGTATTTACTAGTACCTACTAGTCTTAGGCACATATCAAGCCAATGGCGCATCTCAATCTAGACACCCTTTGAGTTCTTTTTGATTTATGTGGTAGGTTTTCGGCGGACTACTCTTTTGGATTTCTTCGTCTGCCAAAATGTAGAGTATTTTAAAATCTATTTTAGTCACTTCAATACAGTGAGCAATGAACACTTGGCCCAGGCTGGGCTGCTGTCTGGTGGGCTCACCTGAGACTCAACACTGGCAACCCAAAAATTGGCAGAGTCTACCACTCAGCAACTGACTGTCTATCCTGAAGCATTCGGTCCAAGTCAGAATGTGTTGTGATGTCCCAGACATCGATCCTGATGAGGTATACAAAAATGATATTGGCTGATTCTGGCTCTGTGTTAGCAAAGTCAGCAAAAATTTGACTACAGCATTTTGCCTGAATGACTCTGGCTGGAGTTGAGCTGTCATTCAAAATGGAATTGGCCTGCTTTATTACAGCCACTACGTTTTGTTTAATGGTTTATTAAAATTCTAATCTCCAGTCTTTCATCCAATCTTTATGAGTGTCGTTTGGTTCGATGGTGAGTTGAGGTCATGGAACCCTTCGGCACTTTCCTCAATACTGTCCAGAAGAGATCCCTAGCGATTATTTACACTTTAAAACTACTTTTGAATTTATCATTTTAATCATATATGATTCTATAAGTAACTACACTTACCCTTTGCAAGGCCTCATGGAAATCGGCAGGCTGTTAAAAAAAAACTTTTTGTTCTCTGAAAGCATGTAGGACAGAAAATGAAAAGATTGTTCAAAAACAAATGCAGCTCTGAATGATTTCTTTTTTCTGCTTTTACTCATTCCATTTCAGCTTGCACAGACCTGCTGTAGATAAAATCACCCGTCAAATATTCAATATCTCTACCAAACCTGTTATATTCTTTCAAAATTACACTGCTGTGAAGAATAGTTTCATTTTATATTTAATATTACATATTGCACTATATTCTACCTCCCTTTGGGCTTTTCACACCTGAAACCGTGCTTAAAAAGGTATATTAAAAGGACTATGGGGTTATATTTTGTCTAATCGTTGGCTAAGTCCAAAGCAACCGACTTGCCTACATTTGCTTAAAAAATTGTGGACACTGGTTGTGAAAGCTGTTTAGTAGGCACGCTCACAATCTGGGATCATATACTTATTTACTGTGTATTGCTGAGTGTGGGTATGTCCAAAACTCTTGTCTCCACAAAGTACAGTTGTGTTAAAAAAAATAGCAGTGCAGTTGTTCTTTTCTTTCCTAGTGGTTGCTGACAGTATGTCAGACGACCCCCGAGGTACTGAATTCAAGCCACAGTACACTGTGAAGACAGTGAAGCATGGTGGTGCAAAAATCATGGTATGGGGATGTTTTTCATACAGTGGCGTTGGGCTATTTATTGTATACTAGGGATTATGGATCAGTTTGAATACATCAGAATGCTTGAAGAGATTATGTTGCCATATGCTGAAGAGGACATGCCCCTGAAATGGGTGTTTCAACAAGACCCTAAACACATGAGTAAGCGAGCAACATCTTGGCTCCAGACAAACAGGATTGAGGTAGTGGAGTAGCCAGCTCAATCCCCTGACCTCAACCCCTTTGAAAACTTGTGGGGTGACATTAAAAATGCATATTCTGAGGCAAAACCCAAAAATTCACCGGAACTGTGGAATGTCATTTGTTCATCTTGAGCTGAAATATCTATTTCTAGGTGCCAGAAGTTGGTTGACTTAATGCAATGCAGATGCACAGCAGTTATCAATAACAATGAGTAATGGCCTTTTCTGTGCACTGGGCAAAGTCCACTGAAAAATTAAAGATGTGGGACTGGATTCAGATGCGAAGATGAAGCTGGTTTGCCTTTTCTGTATTATAGAAAAGGCAGAAAAAGACAAATGCAAAACAAACAGGAAACAATGTTTCAAAATTATATTATGAAAAGGCACTATGCTTAAACAATCACTACAGTGCTTAACACTCAGAAGTCCGGGGCCTTTCAGACACTTTGAGGCAGTCTGCTACACCTTGACATTTTTAAGTTTTTCATCTAACTGAAAACATCTATGCAAAAGTGGCACATATGGTGATATTCTAGAAAACCTCAACAATAACAATATGAGATAAAAGTGAATGTAATGAAGGTAGTTTGTATTAAAATTCAGTGTAAACACAACTAGACAAAAACCTATTTTCAAAGGTCTTCAAATCTTCAAAAAAAAAAAACACTATAAATATATCTAGTCAAGACTTTTGAAGTTTGAACCTTGTAAACATAAGTGTTGGCCACATAAAAGTAAGAAGAGCATTCAGAAATATTATGAAGTTTCAAAACAAATTGTAAAAAAGTCAGACTAACTGAAGCCAGTGGCTCTTTCAAATGAATACTGATTAGATGGGTGTATCACACCTGTACCTGTTCCCTCCCCCTGTCAGTGTCCATCTGTCAATGGCTGTCATTGTCCACCTGTCAATGGCTCTGCCAGGGCATTGAAGTTACCTTCCCCCAAAGCTTTGCAAGCTACTGCGTTTGTTTATACTGGTGAAATGGGGAGTGTTCTCACCCCGTGCTCCCAAACAATGACCCAATGACGCCACTGATTTCCTTGGTATTTACCATCTGAATAGCTGAGGGGTGTGTCAGTAACAGGCTGCTGCTGGCTAAGCTGCTGATAATCGTAACATTTCTTTTTGTTCTCTTTATAAAGCGCAATCGATACATATTTTATTTTAAAACCTATATATTTGGAAACTAGAAGATTCAAGGTTTCTAGTGGTGTTACTCATATGTTTCTAGGACAAAAACTTGCGGAGCTTCAGATGTGTGTTTGGAACAGTCCAAAAAGTCCCCGGGGGAGACCGCGACCTCAGAGTGGTAATAAATGTAGTTCTAAAAATACGTGAGTAAACAGTACAATGTCTCTAACAGACTAGAGCATAACGAGACTTTGCACTGACTAAGTGTGGAGCTCTGGCTCATATAGAGGAATCAATGAGACAATGGTAATAAGTAACTCATGCGGATGATTGGTTGGAACGTAGAATGTGGGCCAGGTCTTAATAGACCGGTGATCTGGAACGTTGGGGGCGTGGTGTTACACAATGTTTATGCAACTAAATATTGGTTCAGTAATTTGAAGTGAAGTTAAATCTTGAGTTAAATTTAGTATTTGAGTTTGAAGATAAAATTGTTGACACACTGCTATTTTTTTTTAACTGATTAATATTCCTTTTCTTTGGTTCCTGTAAAAGAATGACGCAGACTTGACCAAATTTGTTAATGCTTTGATTTGGAACTGAATGTGTAATGTTTCCACTACATTTGAAATATTGAACTGAAAGCACTTCATTCACATTTTTTAACGCACTGCTGTTTTTTTGAACACAACTGTATGTAGTATCCACTATTGCCAACTTTGCCGCCAAACTTTCATACTCTTTTCCAACAGTAGATGGAGTTAACGTAAGGTGGCCGCCCATGTATTAAAAACCTAAGCTAAATTCTTTGTGACTTGTCAAGCAGTGATTGAACCCAAAGTTGCCTCCGCAGTCTCTGTGAGACCTCAGCACTTGTCAACTGTTTGAAGCCATAAACATTGAGTGGAACAACAATGACTCTTCTTTCTATAAAAAGTTGTTTGCAAGTTTACCTGCAAGGTATTTGAAGGAATCAAAGGGGGAAACTATTCCATATTATGTTTATTTTATCTATCTGTTTAATTCTTACTAAGTTTCCTTTGTTTCTGACAAATGACTTTTTTTGGACAAAACCATTAAAAGCTTTATATTTTGCCATTTTGGACCATTTTTCCCATGAGTGTATATAATCATATGGTGCAAGATTTTAAGTATGCTAATACTTTGAGAAAACTGCGACTGCTTTTCAGTCTTTTCTTCGAGGATACTCAACTTGCTACAACAGGAGACAGACTGCATTTGAGCACAGTCAGTAGTACATTTCCTAGAGAGTGTAGGATGCATTAATGAAGAGGCTGTTCTGTGCATGGCTGTTGGTTTTCCCAGATCAGTGAATTACCCCTCAGTATTACCTCTGGGGTCACCATCACTTAAGTGGTGATGCCCACTGCAGCTCGATGTCCTCAAAATACCAGGCAAGACTGTGAGATGACCTGTCAGGCTCATATGAAATAAAGACTGCTTTAAAGCTCCGGCATAATAATAACCCGGAGGTGAAGCCGTAAGTTACTCAAGTTTTCAGGATTTCTGCTCCCTGACAACTGGCTGATAGACAGGCAGGCAGATTGATTTGTCCGGATACTTTTGCAGTCGCTGGGTGATGTACAGTGGAAAATTACTTTGCCCCCACATCTGTGATTTCAGGGTCCCTTAATCCTGGCAGCATGCGCTACAAATTCAACTTTATCGCTGATGTGGTGGACAAAATCGCTCCCGCTGTGGTCCATCTGGAGCTTTTCCGCAGGTGAATTTTCCGCGACGGCGATTGAAGATGGCAGGGACTGATGCCGCGCTAAAGCTGAGCTACATGAGGGCTTTACCAGCACTCACGATTTAAGCTTAAATGCATAGATAAACTTTAGATGCTCATTGAGCTGTGTAAAGAAACAGAATTTCATTGATTTGAAAAAAAAATTAATTGAAAAAAAAACTTTTTTGGGCTCGCAGATGTCAAGTTAATCTGAGGCTTATGAGATGCAGCTTAATTACTGTGTTACAATTTGTTCATTTTGCTCCCCCCCAGGTGGTTCTAGCGGTTCTAGTCAGAGTGCACTAGTTGAAATGGTACAAGTACAGCAACTGCATAGAACACTTCAGAATTTTCCTTCAGACAAAGGTCATTGTCATTGGCTGGCTTGTGCTGATAATGCACATTAACCCTTAGAGTGCTGAAATATTTTTTTTTTACATATATAAATTTAATTATCTTTTGCTGTTGAAAACCTATCATGTGGCGACTTGTTTACAAGAGTTATACAAGTCACCACATGATGGGTTTTCAACAGCATTGATTTTGATATCTTACATCGTTGAGTAACAATAGTTGCATCTAGCGCTCTAAGGTTTAGCAATGATAATAATGATGCTGATAATGGTACATTAATGTTCTCCTTTCCCCCTTTTCGATCTCAGACTGCCATACTCTCAGCAAGAGGTCCCAGTATCCACTGGATCAGGGTTCATCGTGTCAGAGGAAGGCTGGATTGTCACCAATGCACACGTTCTGTCCAACAAGCAGCGCATCAAAGTGGAGCTCAAGAACGGGGCGCAGCACGATGCCGTCGTCAAGGACGTGGACCAGAAACTCGACATCGCGCTCATCAAAATCGAGTCAAATGTGAGCGACCCCTCTTCCCTCCACACCCCCTCCCCCGCACCACTGCCCACCCTGCCTCTCTCCCTCCAATGCCCAGCAAAAGCAAATGTGCTGACAGATTTTTCCTGTTTGTTTTTGCTTTTTCTGTTTACATTAGCCTTGGTCCCACTGGCTTGTCATCAATAACTAACATCAAAGAGATTGCAAGTGAATTAGTCCCAGGGAAACAGTCCAACAGATGTACCTGGAGTGTGCCAAAAAGGGCCTTCGATGACTAAAATTAGATTCCACTTCTTGACACAGTCAGTTTGCACTTTGATTTGCTCTTGGGGTATTATCGCTTTGGCGGGTAGGAAATCACAGTTTCTGCTCATTTCGGCTCTGGTAGGTGTGAGAATGCTAAATATTAGCTTCCTTTTTGACAGCCACTCTTTCAATAGGGCCCTGTACAGTATTAGGAGATCCCTGGACAAAAGCAGGCAACCGAGTTATTTATCAAAACCTGCATCTCAGGTCAGCATATCTGATAACTAGTTTACTCGACCAGAAACACTGTGCTGGCCTATGTGCCTCCAGGCATTCTCATTTATAGTGCACTGTGATAGTATTCTTCCCTAAATCAGGTCCCCGGGACCTGCCTTGAGCTGCATGCTGTATGCTGCTTTCAATTCTGCAAAATCACTTCATTAATTACGCTTGATTGAGCTGTTAATTGAATACAGATCTAGATCTGACATCCCTCGACAGCTTTTTACCTAAAACATGGTGTCGAGGGGGTGATTGTGCCGATATGAAGTCTGATAAAAAGCTGTCTCCCAATTAATTGAGCATTTTTTTGCACCATATTAAATCAGATAAATGCAGAAGTTAATTCAATGACTAATTAGCTTGATGCAAAATTAAATGGCGTAGACATAATAAAACCGTGCACTGATAAATGTTGAATGATCAAGTACAATCAGACCTATTACCCAAAGAGGGTATTGGGAATAAAAGGGAGAACCAACAGGGCTTTTCAAAGAGCTTCACATCACATTCCTACGAATCAGTTATCAGTCGACGATTGAAATCAGTTGGCAGTTCAGGCAGTGCATCGCATCGTGTAACGGCGTATGGAAGAACGTCTCCAGTGCTGCGGATTACTTTGGTGATAAACGAGGAGAGAGACGAGCAGCGCAGCGTTTCAGCAATGGAAGGGGAGGCTTAATGAAGCTGCCTGCTGTTGACAGCGCACAGTCCCCTCAGCTGCAGTGCTGGGAACGTGCTACAGGCTCTCGGCGATGGAGCGTGACTCTCTGCCCCAGGGATGGAGGGGCGGGGGTAATAAACTGTTGCACGTGGCTCAGATTCCGGCACCAAAAGTGCATTCCACCTTGACAAGAGGAGGCGTGTGCTGGCAGGCAGGGGCGGAGCCGCGCTGAAGGGAAGAGTGATGCACAATTCACCACATTGCTGGACATTTTGGGGCCCAGGGCAAAAACTCATCCATTTGAGGGGCTTGCCAATACACTGGCACCTTCTGGTTGTTCCAGTGCTGTCGGTGCTGCGATTGGGGACCCTGAGGAGCCTACCTCCTGGTAGATATGGCTCTCTCCAAGCTCACCGTGATGGGCACGTGTGCTCCCAAGATATAGGCTGTCTCCTTTAGCCAATATCTGCTGGCCAATGCTAGTCTTCTGAGTTAGCCCGAGTTGGCGCTGTGTGCCCCCTAATGCTGCATGTCTCCACATGTGTTAAGACAAGGCTTTCGCTGAGTTCCGGTTGTTCCCTGGCGTGTTCCAGAGCCAGCTGCCGGTGATACTGCTGGGTCGCTCCTCAGACCTGCGTCCGGGCGAATTTGTGGTGGCCGTGGGAAGCCCATTCTCTCTACAGAGCACCGTGACCACAGGCATCGTCAGCACCACGCAACGGGGGGGCCATGAGCTGGGTCTCAAGGACTCAGACATGGAGTACATCCAGACTGACGCCATCATCAACGTGAGTGAAGGCTGGAAATCACATATTATTACGTCGACAACGTGCCATTTTACCCACCCCATGCCATAAACCTGTGCACATCTGCTCTCCCATGAAAAACATTTTTATGTGGCTTTTTTCTTTCTTTAACAGTACGGAAATTCTGGTGGCCCCCTGGTCAACTTGGTAAGTAATGATATTACCCTGAATTAGGGGTGGAAGATTCCACTGGGAGCAGCATAGTAGAAGACATGTTATGTTTGCGGTTTTTCATCTTGGAGACAAATGGCTCACGGTCACATTTTTTTTTTCCCATTTTTGTTGAAATGGAAGCAATGAGTCCATCTCTAAATAAATTTTGGGCCATCAGCACTTTTTTCAGTTAGTTTGTAGAGTTTAGTTCTCTCTGTCCCTTGTATTTTGTTCCCTTTTTCAAGGCAAATGTGAAAGAAGGGCCCTCGTACAAAATCACGAAGCGTTGTCTTTTTAATCCTCTCAGAAAATAACCCAGAGCCTCACAGTTTCAATTTGCTCTTAAAATAGACAAAAAACTGAAAACACATTGTTTTCAATCAAACAGTAAAAATAAAACATGCATTATTTTGACCTTAACAGCACATAAGGATTATTAAAAAATGCTTCAGAGCCTCCGAAGAGGGTTAATAATTCAATGTGGATTTTTAAAATTATTATTTTATAATTAATATTGCTTTTGTTTAAATTAATTGTGAAGATTTGAAGGTTTCAGGCTCAGAAACCACGGATAACAGATCGCGGGTCCCACTGCAGTGCTTGGACAACATTCAGAGAACCCATAAAGGGAAGAGTGTCACGTTGAGCTCAAGTGTGTTTCTGCTGCAGCTGCTTCTGCATGCCAACTCAAGTTCCCAACGCTTACCCAGGGGCATTGCTCAAGCCAAACGTTTTTTTCCCTTCAAAACGAAAACGGTTGTTCAGTTCATGACACATTGGGGAGTGTTTTTTTCAAACTTTTTTTATGTGCTTTACTCGGAATATCTAAGTTTACCAGCTTACCCCGCCCCGTGACAAATATGGAAGAAGCACATTAATATAGCCATACACTAAAATACACGCTCGGTCGCTCTGCAGACATTAGAGCGACCAGAGGTGCTGCTAATGTGTGACGGGGCGAGGAGTTCTGCCCAAAAGAATGTCCTATCTGGGAGACATGTGGCCAGCTGTGCGGAGCGCCACTACCACCAGCACAGTCAAGATAGGACATGAAATGCCTCTGGGGAGCATTTATTGCTAATTCAGCAATAATGGTATTTTCATTCCATTTCATTCTTTTTTCATTTTTTTCTTCATTTTCATACAAACTCCAATTCCAATGAAGTTGGGATGTTGTGTAAAACGTGAATAAAAACAGAATACAATGATTTGCAAATCCTTTTCAACCTATATTCAATTGAGTACACTACAAAGACAAGATATTTAATGTCCAAACTGATAAACTTTATTTTTTTTGGCAATATTCACTCATTTTGAATTTGATGCCTGCAACACATTCCAAAAAAGCTGGGACAGGGGCATGTTTACCACTGTGTTACATCATCTTTCCTTTTTATAACTCTCAATAAGCGTTTGGGAACTGAGGACACTAATTGTAGAAGCTTTGTGGGTGGAATTCTTTCTCATTCTTGCTTGATGTACAACTTCAGTTGCTTGACAATCCGTTGTTGTATTTTGCGCTTCATAATGCGCTACACCTTTTCAATGGGAAACAGGTCTGGACTGCAGGCAGGCCAGTCTATTACCTGCACTCTTTTACTACAAAGCCATGCTGTTGTAATACTAGCAGAATGTGGCTTGGCATTGTCTTGCTAAAATAAGCAGGCATGTCCCTGAAAAAGACGTTGCTTGGATGGCAGCATATCTTGCTCCAAAACCTGTATGTACCTTTCAGCATTAATGGTGCTTTCACAGATGTGCAAGTTACCCATGCCATGGGCACTAACACATCCCCATACCATCACAGATGCTGGCTTTGAACTTTGAGCCAAAACAGTCTGGATGGTCCTTTTCCTCTTTAGCCCGGAGGACACGACGTCCATGATTTCCAAAAACAATTTAAAATGTGGATTTGTCAGACCACAGCACACTTTTCCACTTTGCGAGAGTCCATCTCAGATGAGTTCGGGCCCAGAGAAGCCGGCGGCGTTTCTGGGTGTTGTTGATATATCGCTTTCACTTTGCATGGTAGAGTTTTAACTTGAATTGTAGATGTAGCGACAAACTGTGTTAACTGACAATGGTTTTCCGAAGTGTTCCTGGGCCCACATGGTAATATCCTTTACAGAACGATGTCGGTTTTTAATGCAGTGCCGCCAGAGGGACCGACGGTTACAGGCATTCATTGTTGGTTTTCTGCCTTGCCGCTTGCCTGAAGAGATTTCTCTGGATTCTCAGAATCTTTTGATGATATTATGGACTGTAGATGATGAAATCCCTAAATTCCTTGCAATTGCACGTTGAAAAACGTTGTTCTTAAACTGTTGGACTACTTGCTCACGCAGTTGTTCACAAAGCGGTGAACCTCGACCCATCCTTGCTTGTGAATGACTGAGCCTTTCAAGGATGTTCCTTTTATATCTAATCATGACACTCACCTGTTTCCAATTATCCTGTTCACCATCGGAATGTTTCAAACAGGTGTTTTTTGAGAATTTCTAAACTTTCCCAGTCTTTTGTTGCCCCTGTCCCAGCTTTTTTGGAATGTGTTGCAGGCATCCAATTCAAAATGAGCGAATATTTCCAAAAAAACAATAAAGTTTATCAGTTTGAACTTTAAATATCTTGTCTTTGTAGTTTACACCACGCTGTAGTTTAGTTCAGTTGAATATAGGTCGAAAAGGATTTGCAGTTGGGGTTTGTATGAAAACCCATGGTGCCGCATGGATCCATATGCTGTTCCGGAGATGATTCTATTCTCCTTTTACCATAAAAATGTGTATCGGAGGGAGAAGATAAGGTCAAGTCCGATGATGGTCACAACATCAGGAATGGACTGCACATCTAGTCATTTGCAAAAATCAGTGTTTTAATTTCTCCGACAATATCTTTTTCCTCGATTTACATTTGCATACAGCATTCACTTACATCCTCTGTTCAAAATGAAAATTTTGGATGGAAGGTATTGTTGATGAATTGCCCTCTGGCAGCATAGGGAATCTCTAAGTGCAGGTTCAAGAAATGCCCTTATGTCCTATGGGCGTGTTTTTGCACATAAACTTCCCCATTTGCAATGCAGTTTTACTCTAGTTAAAAAAATGTAAATGGAGAAAGCAGCCCAAGGTAGATGTTTGCGAGCAGTGCTGCTACTCAGCATTGCAGTGTTGCTACACAGGGAAAATGCCTATATGTTGACTACAGAGCGATTTGTATGTACAGTATGCATTCTTTATATTTTCAGTGTGCCTCACTAAACAAATTTTTGAATAAATGACTTTCTTGGCAATTTATTCCTCCCCCCCATTTTTTTTTTGTTTGTCACAAGGATGGAGAGGTTGTTGGGATTAACACATTGAAGGTTACGGCAGGCATATCGTTTGCAATTCCTTCAGACAAGATACGTCAGTTTCTCACAGACTCCTACGACAGACAAATAAAAGGTAGGCGGCATTTTTATTCAGCTCAGGTAAATTCTGCTAACACCAGCTGCACTTTATTTCACCCTGAATAAATTAGGAGGTACAAGGAGGACTGGGTGCAAGAAATTATTCTGAACCAAGCTGTGCATTATGTAACAGTCCTTTTTTGAACTCAGGAATGACATTTCCCAAAAAGAAGTACATAGGAGTGAGAATGCTTCCGCTTTCTGCAGCGTAAGTTAACTGACAACTTGCATTACTAACTTGTGCTATACCTAATACCAATCAATAGAGCTTAAGCTCCATCATTTGTTGCTATTGAGATAGTCTGCATGCTGAAACTTGCCTCAGCTTCAGTGGCTTTAGTTCATTATGAATATCCAACATGACACTAATCTACCAACTTTCTCTCTGATGAATCTCTGCTCGTCATCCAGTCTAATCAGAGATCTGAAAGACCGTGACAGAGATTTCCCCGATGTAAACGCAGGCGTGTTCGTTTACGAAGTGATCCCTGGAACAGCTGCATCAAGGTAAGAAACAGGTCCAGACTCTTCCCACACACAGATCCCTCCTCCATAATGCACCTGT
The DNA here is from genome assembly GCA_029692085.1 of Gymnothorax javanicus. NCBI lineage: Eukaryota > Metazoa > Chordata > Actinopteri > Anguilliformes > Muraenidae > Gymnothorax > Gymnothorax javanicus. The sequence goes on from CM056194.1 coordinate 69,902,146, forward strand.
CCATCATACCACACACGTATTTTCAGCTTTCTGTCTTTCCTAAAGCAATAATGAAGATCTCAACCGAGACCAAAAAAAAAAAAAGTCTTCTACTGCACCATAGCCTTCAAATCTCAGGAAAATTCCTCAAATTCTTTCAAAAACTACCTAGGCTGTATTTGAAATAAGATTTAGAATAGTGCAGTACTAATCTTATTACATGCTGGAATACGTTCAAAAAAGCAAACAGAGGCATGATTGAATTGACTTGCTCTTCAGAGTCACATCGTAAGTTCCACAGCCTGAAGTCTACTTGTGATCCACTAGAGGATTCAGGCTCACTGTCCAAATCTCTTTATGCAGCCAAATGGTTTTGTAGTGCTGCAGTAATACTACCGAACAGGCAAGGTGACACTTTCACTGGGCGGGGGCATGAACCTTATGGAGGTCCTCCTCAAAGCCGTTGATGACTATCTTAATCTTCTCCTCTTGTGCCTAACCACGTTTATTGTACTTATCTACCCCCCCATGCAGACAGGAAGGGAGGGATGGAATCCTAAATCCCTGTGCTTTGGTGCCATTTCTTCCTCAATCAGATCAACATGCTGGCCCAGCGAGCAAGAGCTTTCTGACAGGCTGATTCCAAAGCTCTTGTGTACAGGCCCAGCATGTAAACTAATCCCAGACAGACTACATGCATGGAAAAGAGCTTGTGGATGGCTGCGTGTTGTCTTTCTGATATTTACACTGCAGATTCCGCAGAATGGAAATTGATCTGATCTGACACTAGGGACTCTAGTGGAAAAGGGTCCATACTCCCTGTGCTTAGGTCTCAATCTGGGCCTTAGATCAGGAAAATCATATCAAACTTCTCCACAGGACAAATATTTCAGCCCCCTGCTCTGCCCATCGTAGGGAGTGGGGTAGGGGGCACATTGGGTGGGGTTGTTGGCCAATACCAAAGAGAATGCTGCATAAAAACAGAGGACAGGAAAGACATTAGTGAAACATACCATTCTTACTTTTTCTCCTTCAGTTCTGGGCTACGGAACCAAGACGTGATTGTCAGCATCAACGGTAGGCCCGTCTGGACCACGGAGGATGTGAGCAATGCTGTGCAGTCTGGAACTGCCCTGGCAGTGAGGGTTCGTCGGGCCAAAGAGGATGTGATACTCACAGTGGTCCCAGAGGAAGTGGAGTGAGCTGGACCACCGAAAGAATAAGTCCAGAAGGTGGTTTGTTATTCAGCATTTTCAGGAGCCTGCTGCTCGAATGATAACAACACCACGAAATAGAGGAGCACACTCTGATGTACATACTGTATACACTGTCTGTGTATGTAATAATAATCCTCACCTTTTTGGTCATTGTACATAAAGCACTGATTTTGCCCATTTCTGGGGCACAAAAGACATAGGTAAAGGAAAGACTAAAGAGATATCACCATGGAGACCGCAAAGCCAGAGAAGAAGAGGAAATTTTGAGTTCTGTTAACTGAAGAGACTCGTGAACATTAATGAACATTATTCTTTGGAAAAAGACAAATTAGGTTTTTTTCCAAATCATTTATGATGGAAAAAAAAAAAAACGCTGTAAAAAATTAAATATTGGACTCAACAGCCAACTTCCAACTTTTTGTCACGGTGAACAAAGTACGCTGATTAACCCTGAGTGAAGTTTGGCATCTTAAATTTGTCTTCAATAAATCCAATTTAGCAGTACTTGACGTGCCAAGTCAAAATATAATTAATCTTTACAGCCTGCAGTTCGACAAATGCAATGTTCTGAGCTCCCAGGCCTTTAGACTGGTCACGGTAAGAAAAAAAAAAAAAAAAAAAAAAAAAACTTGAAAAATGAATTTGCCATATTTCTTCCTACGCAACTGTGCATGTTCCAGCTGGAGAGGAGACTGCAGCAGCTCTTTAAAACTCACAGGGCAGGAGAAGACAGAGCTCATAGTTTCTACTCACAAAATTAGCTGCTGTGCAGAGGTAGATATCATTCGTCATGCTCATACAAGCCAGGGGTGAGAATGCACTACCTATCCACACCAAACCACAAACTGACCAATAAAATGGCATAAATCTGTTACATTCCGTGGTACTAAGTATAATAAACAGTCATCATACATCACTGCGACTGAAAAAGATGTTTACACTGAGAGTCAAACACCTTTTTCACACAATTTTGAAATACGAAATATTTCAAGGATACTGTGCAATCACAACGTTCTTGAATTTAAATTGAGCATTAAACAGCAAAATAAAAGCACCCTTTTCAAATACACAGAGCACTCCGTAAGTATTTAAATAATGACTGTGTATCTTCTTGTTGTCCAGCCTGTTTGAAATAGATTCAAATGTTGGATTTCACATGAAATGATGAATGTGTTTAATTAATATATAATTATTTAGGTTACAGAATTTAAGGCGCCTCAGAACCCAATTTTTGTGCAAATTAAAGGTTGCTCGCCCCCAGCAATCCAGCTGGATCTTCTATTCCCATGTAGAATCAAACCATTTTTACACATGGTTACCCCATATTAGGGGACATACAGTCATTGGACAAATCAGAAAATATTGTTGACTATACCCTAATATATGTAGTACTTTGTGAGAAACTCCTCAGATTTCTGCTTGCTTTGCAATAACTGACCTGCAAGGCTCTTCAGTACATTTCAAGTGATTCCTGCCTTAATCATCAGCTTCCCAAGTGAAATACACAGATACTTCTTTGATCTTAATACCAGAGGGCAGTGGCAGGAGACTGCCAATGCAAATTCCAAACTTAGATTCAACTCTAGTCCTTCCTAATGCATGAATCAATGATGCGCACTATTGGCCAATAAATCACAGACCAGCCAACTGTCCAATTACTTTTTGTGTAACAAAAAAGGACTTAAATAAAGCATAATTCTCACCATGGCTCACTTGATTCTGATGCATAAATCAGAGAATTGCAGTTAGAAGCCAGTGCTTTGACCTCATACTGTTGCTTTCCAAATCCAATGTGCTAATGTACAACCATGGCTAAAAACAACAGAAACGAGTCCCTGTCCATTTGCCGGTCAACAAGACATATCAATTCTGAAGAGACATTCACTTCAAGTCCACTCGTGTTTGGCCACTACCAGAAATGTTGCATCATTGACTGGTTAAAAAGGAAAACCACCACGCTACTTAGACAAAAAGTGTTGTCCAAATGACCAAATCACCACTATGTGGCAAAAATGCAGTATATATTCTGGGTTAGTTAATATAAATGTTAAATTTACACGGTACAGGGTCTGTAGTCGTGCTGCATGTGGCAGCCCTGCGTGCCAGGTAATGCTAGCAGTGGCATGTTCCCGTGCGGCACTGTGTGGTGCGTCTCACACACAACACACCTCTTATTTCCGCAGGATGCGCCACCGAGCAGCCCCCTTCATGAATTATTAATTAATCACTGTCACTTTCTCACACGCGCTAATAAATCCTGTCAACCCATCCCCGAGGGATTGGAAATTTCAGCCGCAACTCTGAGAGGAATAAATAATGAGAGACAGAAGGAGCTTCCAAATATTGACAACTTCAATTCTAAACCCAGTTCCACCTTGGCGTTCGCTGACTTGCTTTGGAGAATAAAATTCTCGCCCTGCTGCACTACATAGTGTGGGACAGAAATGGCTCTATTCCAGCAGACCGGTGTTCATCGATGAAGTGTTAGTGATTGGCAACACTTAGTAGATTTACGTTGGGTTTGATATTTCAGGACAAATTTAAAACACGAATAAAATAAGATTGAAAAAATGAAAAAATTTCTGAATATCCCAGTGTATTCTCATATGTGCTCCTGCTTGCATTTATTCGGACAAGGAGTGAGTACAGAAAATTAATTTGCTTCACAACACTTTAAAGAAGCTTCCATTTTCTGCAGAATGACAAAGAAACATCCAAATCTGTCAAAGTTCAATGTCTCGCAGTACTACAATGAAAGCCATTTAATTACAAAATAATACACTTTTACAAATTCCATTTAAACAACCAAATTATTACATCACCTTTGTATGGATTTGTATCATTGTAGACAAAGCATCAGTCTATAATCCACCAAGTAATAGCACAGATCAGTTTTAAGAAAAAAAAAACAGGTGAACCGATACAGATACAGATCATTTCCTACAGACTGTTAACCCGAAACTCCCAGCCATTTTCATATTTCATCACATCAGTCAGCATAAACAAAACAAGGTGATTTTTGGAAGTAAACTGGCACCAAACATACTAAGTTTCAATGGTTTTGATGGCTGCTGCTAAGCATGTTTTTTATACATAGACACACACACACACACACATACAGTGACAGTTCCATAGGAAAACACGTTCAACAGACTTCAGTGTACCCAGCATGCATACAAGCAGGTCTTTCCTCCGGATGGGTCAGACGACGTGGTGCATTCAGATGAGAATGAGCAGATTGGCGTTACTTCAGCAGAAGGCATGGCGGAGCACTGGAGCGAGATTAAAGAAGACAAGCCAAGCGATTTCAAAAAGCCACTTTTCTCTGAGAGCATTCCAACCCTTCGCGAGACTCACTTCATCTTTCCCTGACAGTGTAGCTGGTACAAACCGCCGGCTGAAAGTCGCTAATTTGACAAAAGAGAAAGTGTACGGGAGCAACAGTGGGGCTTTACAAGTAACAAGTGTTAATTATGGAAGCATCAGCTTGAAAGGATGCGAATTTCGCGAATCGGATTTTTATCACACAGATATTGGAGGGGTTTTTAGAGGCACGAATGAACATGAAAACATAAAACACACAAAAAAGAAAAGAAAGCGTGCCAACCACCTGTCGCCTACAGCCCCAAACCCTGAACGTCTTCATCTAAAATCAGTGCCAATCGAAGCGTGTTGGCGCCTGCACGCGTCAAACCGTTTTCTAATGCTGTTGGCAACCTGTTACATAACAGTCAACATCACAGGAATGTGTAAGAGGTGGCTAGTCTCAAATGGTACAGATGTTTCACACGATTATTAAAAAGCTGTGCCGCCTTGAAAGCTGCATGGCATCCTTCCTCACAATCTAGAACTTGATCGATAGGAACCTTCAAATCTGTCAAAACTACAATGGCATTTGCCGTCACAACCAACTTTGAGATATTTTTATTAAAGGAGGTAGGTGCTTCCCACACAATAATCTGGTAATATTAGGGGTGCACCACATAAAGGAGAATGATATTTAATGTATTTATATTTGGACTTAGTAGGCTTCGAAGCATGACTGAAGCCGATGTTCTCCAGCCTGAAGTTGCATCAGCCAGCTTTCGCACTCATTTTCAGGGGCGGAAATTAATGAGCGAATTATCTGTTACTTATGCGCCCAGTTTTTTAATGATCTCCATCATGAATATTTGCAAGATATTAAAACCTTTCATTCTTGGTTAATTAACAACCATCTGAAAACTGATCCCAGCAAATCACTCCCCGACCTCGCGGTTGAATACGGAAATACTCAAACGTTCAGTCTCATCAGAGTCACTTTAATCTCAGAGATCACACGAGAGAGGAAAAAAAATAATAAAATGACAAAAACGAAAGCAACCCTTCCTTAAATCCCTTTCTCCGTGTTCAGAAGGTACACAGTGGTAAGACTCGAAGGGGAAGTCCGAGCGCTCTGAGCCGCAAGATGGCCGCCCAGCCCCTCGTTCCCTGCTCTCCATCCGGCCGTCTCTCCCTCTCTCCCCCTCAGTAGAAAGTGCACCAGTTGCTGCCATCGCTGGGCATGAGGCCGCCGGTGATGAGCAGAATCAGGTCCACAAACCACCAGATGCCCAGCCCGCCGAGAGTCAGCAGTTTCCCCACCGCCGTGCCCGTGTGGCCCAAGCAGAAGCGGTCCACCCCGAAACAGCCGAGGAAGAAGGAGTAGAGCAGCGTGGTGATGAAGTAATGTCCTGTGTACCTGAAACAACAGCACAAGGCCGGTCAGAGAGCGAGTGTCTGAGTGTACCGAGGGGAAAAACCATGACGGGAGGATACTGCGATACAAATGTTCTGGGCTGAGAAAAGCTATTCAACATGGCACCCATTTTATCAACTCCTTTCCCATGGCATCAAAATCAGTCAAGGCTAATTCCGTCAGACTGGATAGCTCACTCGGTAAAGTATCGTGTTGCGAAGCAGAAGTGACTATCACGTCGCAGGTTCGAGCCCCGCTTCGTACCAGTCGGCAGTGGTCGGCAGCTTTTTCAGAGTAGCGCACAATTGGCTATAGCGCTACAGGGTTGCAAATTGGGAAGGACTGCCGGAAGGATTACAATAGTCGCCTTTGTTTGTTGCTCAAGCGCCTCCTGTTGGCCAGGCGGGCGCTCGTCAGGAAGATTCTAAGCCTGGTCATGTCCGGGTATCCTCCGCCCTCGTTCTGAACTTGCAAAGATTCAACCAATGAGTGTATAAGCGGTGGTTGACAGGCGCGTGCTTCGGAGGAGAGCCGCGAACTGTCTACACTCTCCTGAATTGGCAGCAAGGGGTCGCATATGAGCAAGCCTTGTACATAGTTCACCAATTGGGCATTCCAGATTCGGGTGGGATTGGAGATGCCAAATTTAAAAAAAAAAAAAAAAAAATCAAAAACATATGATTTGTCCACTGACGTGTTGAAACATATGCGTTTGAGGGTGCATAAATTTAACAATAATTGTTTAAATGTTAAAAAAAAAAAAAAAAAAAAAGAGGCGAACAAATCTAGCACATGCTTAGAATACTGATTTTGCAGCAGACATGAATTTGTGAATATTGCCCTCTAGTGGTCATGCAATATTTCAGATTTGGTCTTTAGATGCATTCGACATTTTATTCATTATTAAGCATTTCACCCAGAAAATGTCAGATAGAATTTCAGAGCGAGAACATACAGTGTTCCAGTTTATTGCATTAGCTTTGCTTTAGTTTTTCAAATATCACAGCCCCAAAACTGAGATGATTATTGGCTGCTATGCCCCATTTTCTGGGCTAATGGCATTTTGATTAAGTGCATGTACACATAAACAATGCCTGTCAGCAAATGAAAACATGCAGCAGACTTAGATTTGATACCCCAAGTTAAAATGTAGGGTAACTTTCCCATTTCTCATTTTTCAAATCATCACGCTCTAGTTTCTGTATGATAATTAATCATGCAATGCATGCTACTGTCAATTATTTTCTTTCACAAACAAATAACCCTGGCCAACTATTCAGCAATATATCAAAACTTTAATTAAAAAAAGATTTGCATCTTAATGCTGGCTTAAATAATGTGTGTGTGTGTGTGTGTGTGTGTGTGTGTGTGTGTGTGTGTGTGTGTGTGTGTGTGTGTGTGTGTGCTCAAGTCCATTTTCAGCTGCAGTAAAATAAGATTAGATTTTATTTCTCAACACAAGTGGAGAGAGACATTGTATAAAAGTAGGAGATATACGTGATGTGCCAGACTTACTTAACACACGGCTCATTCCCCCTCAGAAATTCTCGAGGCCCAGCGCACTCAATGCCTTTTAGAGCTGTGCACATCACTCTGGTGTGGTTCACATCTTTATATAACTGGCCTCCAAACTGGGAAAACACAGATGCACACAATTTAGAACACTCAACAAAATGAACTGTCCACAAAAAACAAGACATTAGTGATGGTAATTTTGAAACTCGAGTTTGGTCTGTTTTGAAAATGCTCAATACTGGTTTAAGCACTGTTTGAAAACAAAATTGAACAGAGGTTATGTTTTCGACCCAGTTTGTCTGTGCGCCACCCTACACATTTGTAAGCAGGATTATGGAGAAAGTTCTGGACCAGTTTTTACCCCTCAGCCCCGACTGAGGGGCAGAGGGGTATTGTTATCCCCTTCGCAGACGGTCGGGCGTCCGGGCATCCAGCCATTGTCCAGGAAATTTCTCTGTAACCGCTTGGGTCAGGAACTTCATTTTGCGTATGTGGACTCGCCTTGGTGGGTAGCCATGCCTCGTCGAGGTTTTGTACCCAAATGACCTTTCACTTCAACTAAGTCACCTTCTCCTATCATTCAATTTATCGGAGCTGAGGGGTACTGCCTTCGCTCCCACAAAGCACATTTTTATGAAACTGTGGGAAGGTTATACATGACAACAGTAAGAGGTGATCAGATTTTTACAGGTTGAGGTCAAACATCAAGGTCAACGTCCTAGAGAAGGTCTAAAATGATGGTGCTGGCAGGGGTACGCACTCAACCGTGAGCCCGTCTAGTTGGAAACTGCGATTATTAATATACCTATGATGTCCATACTGCCTATCCAAAAAAAAAAAAAAAAAAAAAAATACACTAATATTTTGTTTGATTGCCATTAGCTTTGATCGCATTGGCATTCATCGAAGCATTGTTTTAACAATTTTATGCAATGTCACAAAGTTTATTTCCAACCAGATATGCATTTGTTCTTGGCTAAGATTTTCTGTTGGCAATGGTAAAGTCAAACCCCTCTGTAAAGCTTTGTCCAGCACATCCTAAAGACTTTCAATTGGTCAAGGTCAGCAGCCTGTGGTGACAAATTCATGTGTGAAAATAATTCCTCAAGCACATTGCACAAGTCTTTCACAATTTGAGCCTGATAAATTTCAGTGTAGGCACCCTGGAATATGCCTGTGCTGTCAGGGATTTTAAAAATCCATTAATGGGATAACCTGTTCATTCAGGTAATCTGCTGACCTCGCTTTATTGTTGCATGATGTTGCTGAACCTTAGATCAGCTCGTTTAAGGTCTGCTGACTATAAAGTTAATGGCACGTGTTTATGACCATTTTCATTCTCATGAAACCATTCAGTGACCCCCTGAGCCACAAGGTTTGGGCTATTGTCATCCTGGAAGAGACAACTCCCATCATGGTAGGAGCACTTCATCATAGGATATAAAGGTGATTACCGAAAATAAATCTGCAATGGTTTGAAGCAACTATTTCGCCTTTAAGGGGATGGACCCAATTCATGCCAGGAAAATGAACAGGAGCATCTGTATTCATTATGTTTGGCAGAAAAGCAGCACATTATGCCGTGATCTAAGGAAATTCAAGAACAGATGAGAAACAAAGTCATCAACATCTATCAGTCTGGAAACGGTTACAGAGCCATTTCTAAGGCTCTGGGACTCCAGCAATCCACTGTGAGAGTCACCATTTCCAAATGGAGAAAACTTGGAACAATGATGAACCTTCCCAGGAGTGGCCAGCCAACCAAATTCCTCCAGGAGCACATGTTTTGCACTACTGGTGGAGACATTTGGATACATTTCAAAACAATGACTATTTCAAAGATTTTCAAACCATTTCAAAGTTTTAAAATTCCCACCTCTACAAGACATATTCCACATCACCACTCTGTAAGATGATAGGCTAATTGAAGGAAAACACCAGGCTTGTTAACATTTGGCATTGATGTGAAATTCATTCTAAGGTTTATCATCTGATGATTGCAAGATATTTTACTGTACTGCCATTTCCAATTTTTCAGGCTTCTTCTGGTTCAACTGCGTTATTGTCCTGCATTACCCAGAATGCCGTTCTCCATTGCCCTTCAAGAGAAATTCAGCTAAAAGCAATGTCAGAGATGATGGTCAGGCCCCAACCTGATAAAAGCCAAGCTGCAATATAGAGGCTGCTAGCACAGCAAAATCAGCATGTCCTGTTGAAAAATGACTGATCCCTCTCAGATGCAGTATTGCAGAAAGTTGATTAGCAAGGATTTGAGGCAATGCCCCAGACTTGTAGTCCCAAATGGGCAGAAATCAATACCTAATACTTATACTTGTTACAATAAAAAGTCTCAGACACACTGCTGTTAATCAACATTGAACCTTCATGACCATTTCTACAAATTTACTCCAGTAAAATAAAACAGTGAAATACTGCACAAGTTTGATGGCATATTCCACATACATCACCAGTATGCAAATTCTATCAATGATGAAGTATTAACAGAAGTCACATTACAAGAACTGCAAGCATTAGTCCTGTAACTTAAAGGTCCCCAACTATGAAACTGACATTTTCCCTCACATATTGACATATGATTTGGTCACCCCCGACCCAACATCTGACAAAATGTGAGACCAGATTGTCCCAGCATTGTTGCTGTAGTGCTGCTCCTAAGAAATTATATTCTTTCATGACCCATTTCAATTCTGCACCCCTTTCAACGTCATAAGGAAATTCACTTGCACAGCAAAGCCCAGAATAAATGACTTTCAGTTTTGGTAACCATTGTTCATCTCATGCAACAATGAGAAAACCAGTGAGAGCGCAGACTCATTTTCCCTAACACACTGCTCGACCACTCACCTTCTTTAAACTGTTCATAGTTACTGAATGGAGAAAATGAGAGAGCTTCACTACCTTATTTTCCAGAAAACACAGCATTGTCTCCCACTTTTAAAAAAAAATTGTATAATATGGGACCTTCAAGCTCTAAGAAACTAGAGGCACTCGTAGAGTGCAAACCACCGCCAAGGCAGCACAGTCCAAATCTTCTTGAGTGGGAGCAAAGTTCAGTGATCGGGTGTCATACAATTTCAAGTGGCTGCCGTGGCGGCCATATTGTTTCACTGATCGCGGTGAAAATTAAATGGGTCCATCCTTGATGTAATAGCAATGCACCCACAAAATTTCAGACAAATCCATGCACTACTTTTTGAGTTATGTTGTTCACAGACAGACAGACAAACAAACAGGGGCGAAAACATAACCTCCTCCCCAACTTTGTTGGCGGAGGTAATAATGCTGTCGAAGACATTTCCAGGCCCCCAAGTTTCAAACAGAAATCTGTCTCCATAGAAAAATGTCCAAAGGCTCAATTTTGACCCTAGGTCATTTTCTAGAATAGGAAGTTGACCCTCCCTTTCAGAAAAATATCAGCCGCATATTGAGAAATAGATATTTGGGATTAAGGTCAACTGAACACAGCTGAAAACCACATTAGGTCATGAAATTGATTACATACATTCCATTAGTAGGGTCCCTGGTCTATCATCAAAAAAATGACCATTGGATCACCTTCCCATTCTGGGATTTCAGTCAATTTTACACAGCAGGAAACCACTGTGTGTTCTGAGACTGAAAAAATACATTTCATCAGTGGGTGCCCTTTACAACAATCGAACAATGACCATTGAATCACCGATCCATGAGAGCCACTTCTCCATCTTACTGGTCATGCAAAAAAGAGCTATGTACGCAAGAAATGTTTTTTAGTCAATCATTTGTGAGCCAAATGAGAAACACAAGGGCAAAAATAAGCAAAGTGTCATCTTCAGATTTAAATATAATCAAGTTCTTCCATCCCAGCAAATAAACAAAAGAAGTATGGGCAATTCCTTCTCAAATCACCTGTGCCTGACACCCACCATCTTAGACATTGCTGAAACTCTATCAGATGGTGTAAATGATGAAAGAAGCATTCTTTAAACTTTTTTTTTTTTTTTTTTTATTGTATTGGTTTCATTAATAATAGTTAATTAATGAGGGCCAACTCAGCCATTTTGACTGCAGATGTTGTTCCTTGCAAATTTCCAAAAAAACCCCACAGTTCGAAAGGCATGGATGGATTTTGTGAAGAGGAAATGAGCAGATTTCACTGGGCCCGGTGTTTTGTCCGATTCTGCTTCTTTGTGAAATCGGGTTCCCCCTTTGAGAAATTTTTGTGATGCTGTCGCCGATTTAAGAAAATCATGAAAGAAATAACATAACGGGCAGTGATGAATCAGCTCGCTCTTAAGAAAGGTATCACAGATGACGCCTCATAAAGCAATGAATTTTGATACTCTGCAATCTCCTGCGATTTGTCCTTTTGCAATATTGAGTTTTTCTGCTCGGCAGTGATCACACAATTACCCCATGCTTTAACGATCTGTTTCGCCATCAGTTTCAGAGTAAATTCTATATTCACTCTCCAAACTATTTAGGGATGTCACTGCTTTGTATTGTTCGTGGAAACACAATTTTACAGGGGAACTAAATCGGACACAACACCAGATCAGGACTGGTGATCTGCTCTGAACACTTCTCTGATGACTGCTTTTATCAGCAAGATGCCGAGTCACAGGAAAAGTCTGGATATTACTGTGGGTTAGTAATTACTGAAATCGCTGCTTAATAAGCCATCGGTCAATAAGTCGAGCCTAAACGGCTCCGGTCCCAAAAATTCCCCATCTATTCTGTACTCAGAAAAGCAGATTAATAATCCGAGGGCGCCACTTAATAAGCCCATCCCAAAATGAGTGAAGATACTATTTTATGCAAAAAAATGACTGAACAAAAATAAATACATCCTCCATCACGAAACCTTGAGTAAAATCGAAACTTTGGCCATGATAGCGAAGCCGGAATGAGACCAGGAGCTGCAACTGGAGAATGAAAAAAGCATGAGCTTCTAGTCTGTTCAAGTCAATAAAATGAAGAATTCGCAAGCTAGCATGCTACCACTTTTCACCATTAAATTAAATAAATTCAAGTTTTATTGACAACCGTTACATGTGCAAATTAGTACTTTAATAGCGAGTAGCTTATTCATGCTAGCCAGCCAGGGGTGAATTTCCCCAAAATCATAGTTGCAAACTGACATAGTTCGTCCGCTCACAGTCAGTGGTTCCAACTATGTAAATAAGTATCTGTGATTTCGGGAAACGTACCCAAGCTGTGCAAACAGGGCCTCATTTGACCTGCACAGGCTATGTTGTTTGCAGAGTGTGCAGTGTGGAATCAAACTTAATAGACTCTGAAGGTCTTATGTTGTCATCATGTACATAGGCCACATATTTTCGTACGCCTTTCCTCGTCATGGCCCAATAAAACTCAGTAAGTAGTTTCAGTGCACCATGCACACAGGCCGATTGTCACGTTGTTCCTTTTCAACTTCTGATGTGATAAACATTCATCTTCATCAATTTATGGAAATAATATCTTTGACAACATCTTGTTTTCCTATTGTTTTCAGCTTGACTTTCACGTTTGGAACACCTCCCGTTATGCCACATCCGCTAATTGGCAAATTTGGGCCAATCTTCATTTTGTTTTCGGAAATCTCCGCTTGGATCTCAGTAAAAGGCTCATTTTTGAGAAAAAGCAGCAAATTTGGGGCATTCAATTAGCAGGATAGTGTTCGTGAACTCTTTAATTAAATGTATACCAGACTAGTTTTGTTTCGAGAAAATACTGTAAATTTGCACTTTAAATGTTTAATTTTCCATCGTTTATACATTTACCAATTTAGCGAGATCTGCCCATCCCGATCAGGAATTTATACTGGGACACAAAAACTTACATAATGGTTTTGCAGTGTTGTGTTCTATTTGAGCCAGTATCATTTACATAATTCTGGGAAATATGGCAAGTATACTGTTGCAATCACACCCCTAAAATACAGTAGCATCAAGTGCAGCTTTGGAGGATGACAGCTGTTGTGTTGTGGATCGGGACTTGTGGGTTGCGTTCCCGCATTACATAGTGTAAATTCTGGTTTGTCCAATGCACATCCATGCCTTACGATTCAATCACAAAATTCTGAAGAGAACAGAAGATATAAAGTAACAGCCATATTTTGAGATGAGCCAAAAAGTTTACCTTCACACAGCCATAGTCCAGTTCCAGAAAAGCAGTTGTATTCCCCGTGTGGTCGACAGGTGGTTGACAATCTATAAACTCATCCGGCCTGTAATCATAATGGAAAACACAGTATTATCACGCAAGGCTGCTTCACATTTATAACCCCATTTCCAGAAAAGTTGGAACACTGTGTAAAATGTGAATAAAAAAGGATCAAATGATTTGCAACTCATTTAAACCTTTTTTTTTTTAAATTGAAAATAGGACAAAGACAATGTATGAAATGTTGAAACTGATAAATTTTATTGATTTTTGAAAAATAACTGCTCACTTTGAATTTGATGACAGCAATATGTTTTTATTAAAAAAAAAGTAGGGACGGGACAATCAAAAACTGGAAAAGTTGCATGATGCTAAAAAAACACAACTGGCAGAACATCTCAGTTAATTAGATAATTTAGCAACAGGTCAGTAATATGATTGGGTGTAAAAGATCTTTTGTGAGTAAACATGGTGTGGCGTAACCACTCCATGAAAGACTGCATGGAGAAATAGTTAAACAATTTAAGACTAACGTTTTCAACTTAAAATTGAAAAATTTAATTTCCTCCATTTTATCCTCTATGGCACATAACATCAATAAATGATTCCAAGAATCCAGAAAAATCTCTGTACGTATGGGACAAGGCCAAAATCCAATTTAGAATGGCTTTGATTTTCAGGTCCGCAGGTGACACTCCATTAAAAACAGACAGGATTCTGTAGTGGAAATCACTGCATGGACTCAGGAACACTTCTGTTAAGCATGGTCAATAAAAACAGTTTGTCACGGCATCCACAAATGCAAGTTAAAACTATGCCATGTCGAGAATGAACCATATATAAATAAGACCCAGAAACACTGGCTTATTTTCTGGGCCCGAGCTCATTGAAAATGTATTGAGGCGAAGTGGAAAACTGCCCCATGGTTTCACTGAACAAAATGTGAAATTCTTTTCGAAAATCATGGATACCAAGTCCTCTGGGCTGAAGGAATGCATTAGTACACATGGCAAGGGCAACTTGCGCATCCCGGAAGACACTATTAATGGTGAATGATATATACAACCACAATTCCAAAAAAGTTGGGATGCTGTGTAGAATATAAATAAAAACAGAATGCAATGATCTGCAAATCTCATAAGCTAACATTTTATTCACAATAGAACATAGAACATATCAGATGTTGAAATTGAGACATTTTACCATTTCATGAAAAATATTAGCTCATTTTGAATTTGATGGCAGCAAGACGTCTCAAAAAAGTTGGGACATGGCCATGTTTACCATTGTTTAGCATCCCCTCTTCTTTTAACAACAGTCTGTTAATGTCTGGGAAGTGAGGAGACCAATTGCTGAAGTTTTGAGAGAGGAACGTTGTCTCACTCTTGTCAGATGTAGGATTCTAGCTGCTCAACAGTCCTGGATCTTCTTTGCCAGATCTTTCGTTTTATGATGCACCAAAGGTTTTCTATTAGTGAATGCTCTGGATTGCAGGTAGGCTAGTTCAGCACTCAGACTCTTCTACTGCGAAGCCATGCAGTTGTGATGGATGCAGTATGAGGTTTGGCATTGTTTTGCTGAAATATGCAAGGCCTTCCCTAAAAGAGACATTGTCTGGATGGGAGCATATGTTGTTTTAAAACCTCTATATACTTTCCAGCATTGATAATGCCTTTCCAGATGTGTAAGCTCCCCATGCCATAGGCTCTAATGCAACCCGATACCATCAGAGATGTGGGCTTTTGAACCATGCGCTGATCACAAGCTGGATGGTCTCTCTCCTCTTTAGACCGCACGACACGGCAACCATGGTTTCAAAAAAGAATTTAAAATTTTGATTAACCTGATCACAGAACAGTTTTCCATTCTGCCTCAGTCCATTTTAAATTAACTTTGGCCCAGAGAGGACAGTGGTGTTTCTGGATATTGTTCACATATGGCTTCTTCTTTGCCTGATACAGCTTTAGCTTGCATTTGTAGATTGCACAGTGATCTGTGTTCACAGACAATGATTTCTGGAAGTGTTCCTGAGCCCATGGAGTGTATTCTAGTACAGAATCGTGCCTGTTTTTTATGCAGTGCCACCTGAGGGCCGGAAGATCACGAGCATACAATATTGACCTTCAGATTTGTCCCCTGCGCACAGAGATTTCTCCAGATTCTCTGAATCTTTTGATGATATTATGTACTGTAGATTCAAAGTATTCGCAATTTTACATTGAGGAACATTTTTCTGAAATTGTTCCACAATTTTTAAATGCAGTTGTTCGCAGATTGGTGAATCTCTGTCCATCTTCACTTCTGAGAGACTCTGCCTCGCTAAAATGCGCTTTTTATAGCCTGTCATGTTACTGATCTGTTGCCAAGTCACCTAATTAGTTGCAAAATGCTCCTCCAGCTGTTTTTTATTAGTGCCACTTTCCCACCCTTTTGTTGCCCCTATCCCAACTTTTTTTGAGATGTGTTGCTGCCATCAAATTCAAAATGAGCTCATATTTTTCATGAAATGGTAAAATGTCTCACTTTCAACATCTGATATGTTTGGTGCAACATTCACTCACTGCCATCCAGATATCTTTTTTCAGGGAAGGCCTTGCTCATTTCAGCATCACCATGCCAAGTAGCATACTCTGCACGTATTACAACGATATGACTCTGCAGTAAAAGGGTCTAGGTGCTCCAGTGGTCCGTCTGCAGTACAGACCTGTCACCCACTGACAATAATTGGCACATTATGAAATGAAAAATATGACAAAGGAGGCTGCAAAGTATTATTGAGCAGCTGAAATCCTACATAAAGCAAGAATGGGAAAATATTTTGCTTTCAAAACTACAGCTGTTGGTTTCCTTAGTTTCCAAACACTTAGAGTGTTGATTTCAGAAGTGATGCAACACAGTGGTAAACATTCCCGTGCCAACTTCTTTGAAACGTGTTGCAGAAAAAATTTTAAATGAACACATATTTCCAAAAAATAATAAAATATCTCAGTTTCCACATCTGTTATATTGTCTTTGTTCTACTTTCAAATAAATAAAGTTCAAATGATTTGAAAATCATCACATTCTGTTTTTATTCACATTTTCCACAACGTCCCAACTCTTTTGGAAATGGGGGTCATTCATTAAAGTGCACGTGAAATGCGACCCAAAAGTCAGAGAACTTTAAACAGTTCAAAAACATCTGGAAACCTAACCTTTCCGTTCTATTTTGAGACTGACTATCGGCAAGGCAGTCGGGCGAACAAATCTATTTATGGGCAGGACAGTCGGGCATATTTGTATACAACACTACCGTCGTCTGGGCAGCTCCGCTAATTCACATGACAGTCGTGGTATAAATGTAATGAACATGTGCGTTTGTGTGAATATAAACATGAACCAGATATGTACTGCTCCAGCACTAATCGGGCGGACCAATCGGCACGACAGTCGGGCGTGTTTGTCCCTAACACGATCGTCGGGCGGGGAAGCTCTGGTAATTCAGGACAGTCGTGCGCATAGCCTCATCCTTCTATTTAACCTATGATCAAATGTGGAATCCACCAAATTTACGGACCAATTACTTAGCTGCCTGACAAGGAGTGGCAAACAAGTAGTAGCCATAACTAATACATCATGACATAAGAAAACCCGCGTTGGACATCCGTGATGTAATCCTTTTAAAATAAAATAAACGGAGACTGCTGCAAGACAGCAAAACCACTTACAGATAGCGACAGAGGACCACCGGCGATGGAGGCTTGTACTCCCAAACGTTTGGAGGGGATACATTCACCTGCCCAGCCGGCGTGGTACGAAATGTTCCGTTATCTTGGTCTCCAAATGTTGCGGTTGTACCTCGGTTTCCAGGAGTTGTTGATGCGTTCTGAGAATGAGTCCCTTCCAAACACTGCAACAACATCACGGTCAGTAGAAGCAGGATCTGGCCGCATAGTAGAATGTAGCTCACTGAAACCCTAATCATCTTCACCAAGACAGGCGGCGGCAAGTAATGAAAGTATATGGTTAAGACAGCTATACTCTGAGGTGTGACTACATATTAATGGCACAAAAATTTCGCGTATACTACTAACTGAAGCTAACACTACTTAATTTTAACCATCATCAAGGTAGCTAACGTTAGCAAATCTACGTTGCGTACGGTGTTACACAAAAAGGACGGCGTTCGTTGCTACATCTCACGCATATTATATGTTGCATGGCATACGATATATTCTTTATGACCACAAGCAGTGAAAAATAAAATAGTTCTCCGAGGTTTCTACAGCGTCATGAGCAATGTAAACACATTCTATCATCACTGACGTCCATTTTGGATAAATCAGAGGATGTGACGTCACCAGTTGAAAACCGGAAAAGGTCGTAGCCTATTAGTCACATGGGAGCTCTATGTTGAGCAGTCACGAAATAACCATTCTTAATGGACTAGCCGCTAGTGTCACTCTTGGAAGATATTCTTAATTCTTTATCCTCGACAGCGTAAATACTTTTTTGTGCCTGGAAGGACAGTCCAAACTTAACCCTCCTGTTCTGTTCATTTAGGTTAACACTCATAATGTTCCCGGTCACATGTGACCGGGAACATTGTATTTGATTAAAAATCCACAATGATACATATATTATCACCTAATGTTGTGTTAGATCTTTTTATCAACTTCAGCTCTTGTGAACATTACAAGTTTTGAACTTCTATTTGCTATGTATGTGCT
The DNA here is from genome assembly GCA_029692085.1 of Gymnothorax javanicus. Taxonomy (NCBI): domain Eukaryota; kingdom Metazoa; phylum Chordata; class Actinopteri; order Anguilliformes; family Muraenidae; genus Gymnothorax; species Gymnothorax javanicus. Next base: position 69,920,448 of record CM056194.1, read on the forward strand.
GTAGGCCTAATTTACCTGAGGTCATACAACTCGTTTTTTAGGGGAAAAAACATTATATAGACATTATTTTGACTATACCAAATACTTAGATGAAACATATTGTAGTATTTATCACAGAGTACTTCATTTCATTGTTTACCAAGGACACTGTTTTGAAGCCATTTCAATTTTCTAAATAGTGGCACAAGATAACATCTTTTGTGTTCCCGGTCAAAACTGACCGGTATGATTTATTTAGTTAAAAAAAAAAAAAAAAAAAAAAGCCCAAATCTACACAGAGAACTTAACCAGGTTATAAAAGTAATGTCTGAACCTTAGACTGAATGTACACATTAACAACTATTTTCCCATGCATCCCTTAAAACAAACAACAGGTAGCACCAAAGTGTTATTCCGTGTTCCTCAGTGTTGCATCATAATTCATCTTTGCTCTTCACCTCCTTAGCTCTACAACTGTTTTCATCCTTTTTGAAGATCAACAATAACACTACTGATAACAAAAACAAAATCTTCACAATCTGTCAATCATAACAACAAAAACAAAATCTTCACAATATGTCAATCATAACAACAAAAACAAAATCTTCACAATATGTCAATCATTTACATCACTAACATTTTTCTTCTCATGAACATGTTGGGCAATGGATTGTGGCTGTTGCATGATCCTGGCGAATGTATACACTGCATTTGTGGCACACCAAGCTTGTTTTTCTATCTCGTGGTGCACTGCACACAGTTGACACCTCTTCCTTTTGTGTCCTCCTCCTCTGGTTGGTGTAGATGTTGGTGCTGTTGCTTGCATGTCTCTCACCAATGCAGCAGAGGATGGTGTTTGGGGAAGGTGCTGCCACCTTTGCATGAGGGGTTCCACTATGGCCATAAAAATTCTATCGGAGATAGGTTCCCGTGGGGGTTGCCATGGAAGCTGTGTGTGTGTGTCTGCTCAAAGACACCTGCATGTTGGAGTGTGGGAATGTGCTTGAACTCTATTTTATAGACTAATTGTGGTCTTACCCATTCATTTCTAATGACCGGTCATTTTTGACCGGGAACACCACAGGTGTATACAAGTTCAATAAAACACACAAAATTTAATAAAAATTCTCCAAATTTATTTTATGTGTTCAGATGCCATGTGTGAACAAAGTCATGGAACCTTAAGACAAACAGATGAAATTAACTTCATTTTTTTGGAGAGAAAACTTGTAAATCGGTTAGATTTGACCAAACACAACAGGAGGGTTAAAACTCCTTTGCTTGTTTAGGTGGGGTGTGCTCGGACTTATGTTCTCAAAGTGTTATATCTGACCCCTTTTAAGACCAGGGCAACAACCAGCAACCAACAACACCCCGGAAACCACCCATTGACACCCCATACTAGCCACCACCTAGTCTCATAAAGTACTCCATAACATCTTAGTAACCCATACAACATCCTCATAACACCTTAGTAGAATTACTAAATTAAGAATTACTCATATGCATCCCAAATTACTTGGCATACTGCAGCAAAATACTACCATCAATAATACGTAGTCTTAGAATTCAACAGCTATAACTACCACAACAATCATTTACTCTGATACTGTTAATTCTGCTGCCAGCCTGGCTTTCAGCTTGCTCAGTTTTTTCAGGAACATTACCATGCAAATTTCACAAGTTAATATTCCAAAATTAGTGAGAGCTGTAATACTTTTCACTCTATACTATTATGATTTTAGCTGCCTGATTATAGAATCTGAATGTATAGTGAAATAGGGCAGCATGATGGCACAGGGTGCCCTGGTGCTTCCCAAAAAAAGGGTTGAGGCCCTTCTGCATGGAGCTTGAATGCATTCCCTGCGTTTATGAAAATATGCATGCCTGGATTATCAGGCGACTCAAAGTTACTCACAGGTGGGTATGGTGTGGTCCCAGTGATGGGCTTGTGAACTATCCTAGTTAAGTTCTGCCTCTTGCCCACTGTAAACTGGAATAGGTTGCAGGAACCCTGACTTGGAATTCACAGGCTGCGTGGAAGGATGGATCAATGCTCTAACATGAACTAGTATGAATATGAATAGTAATGCAAACACATATTACAAATGTTTTAATATTGAAATTTAAAGGATACGGAGGACCTACTAGAATCTTTTTTTGCGCTCCCCCTCCCCTGCATTAATGTATAGTGATTGAATAACCAAAGAGTGCAAACTTTTTAAAATCAAAAACATTTATTATTTCACATTGCTGTACATTTGGGTATCATTTTCAGTATGAGACAAAATGCCATGCAAAAATTCATCAAATATGGCTTTGCAAAAAATGGCATCATAATTCAAGGTTATCACCAGATACATTCAAGAGGTACCAAAAAGTAAAATAATCAGTTCATAGAATTCACTCTATAATTGCATTTATTTGTTGGAAGTAGTAATTTTTTACTGTTTTTTTTGGCTTGTCTGTCATATCAGAAGAAAATATTGACTGATGTATTTGCATCACAACTTTCTGAGAAAGAATATATTTAAATAGGAGGTTTAATTTGTGTTCACAATACACATCGTTACCCCAACTGGATGAAGCCTAACATGAAAAGGGAAGATTCTTTTAACTTTACTTATGAAGGAAATTAAATTCATACACACTGTGAGCATAATATGCCCTCAACTACAAACACATCTAATTTAACTTGCTTTCCTTCGTCTGGTCAATTCATGTCATAAATAAATGAGATCATCTTTCAAAAAATTCAGCTATTCACATATTATCTCTTAAGTTTGGATCATTTTGAGATATTGATAATAAACAAAGGAATTATTTGCATTCTAACCCACCAAATACAAAGCTAGAAGACGTTTGTACACAGAGCTCAATTTAGTTGGAGATCATTTTTAGGAAATATCGTGACATAAAATCAAAAATATTTTTCTATGGTTACTACGGTGTACAGGGAGGCGAGATGAAAGAATTACAACCAATTTTCCTTTGTTTCGGGGAAGGTTTTTGGTCCCATGCAAGCCGTGCACACAGAGTACCTTTCTGAGGGTAGTAAAAAAGATCTGTAATGCTTTTCAAGAAAATGCAGCCAAACTATACATTGACACATTGTGCACGTATTGAGAATATACATCAGATCTGTTATTTCTGTGGTAATGCCAGCAAGATGAAATAATTGATGTAAAAATATATGGAACCTGGTTTAAATTTAGAGTCATTTTCAAAATGTAACAGTTTTTGATGATAATTACTTGCCATGTCATCATCAATTTAAAAAAAAAAAATTAGTGAAAAGGTAAAATGTGACAAAATAGTAAAAATGGAAAATTCCTGAAACAAATTTTTGCATAATCAATATGGCTTGTTACAGGCAGTGTACATTAAAAAAAAACAAAGGACATTTAAGTATCATGTTAAGCCTATCTGGACTTTAGAAATTATGAAGGCTAAAAACAAAACACTCAACACAGCAAGATTATGGCCTGTTGTTCTGATCAAGTTTGCCTATCCAACTTCATGCATATTTCTTGTTAGACTGTTGAGAGCAGGAATGAGTTTAACGTCTTTTCTTTAAAGTTCATATTTCAATAGAGAGTAGCAAAGTCAAAATATTAAAAACACTTGTTTCAAATAGTATTTACCACCCCGATGTTCACCAATGCCTGTCAACTAATATTTTCAAGTGTCAGAAGCATCTATCTATGCAAAATTTTGGCAGAATCAGCATCCAAAAACTAGCAATCCTTAAGCATGAGATAAAACATGACATCTCAGAAGGTTTGAGTAACAATAAAACATACCTTTTAATAGATTCGGGACAGTTCTAAGTGAATGATGTGCCTTTTCCTGGACTGTAAGCATAGTAAATACTTTTCTCTACACCCATCCTTCATTTATGTACCATGACAAACAGTTTTGTTTAAATTGACAGCGTTATACCTGAAATATTTCAAAAATAAATGAAGGCCTCACTTTCTGGGGTTTTAAAATATTCATTTATGCAGTTTTGTCCCCTCAGGCAACCTGAGTGCATTGAACAACATTAAATATATTTACTGAATTTCTAATGAGCGACTTGCTTGCACAAAAATGATTTGCGACATGAAGGTCACGTGGTCTAAAAAAAAGAAATTACACTTCACTTAAACTCATCTCCAGAGAAGTTTATACAGTGATGTTATGCCTCCAGAATTTTTTTGATTGGAACTCTACTGCTACGTGCAGCCTGAAGTCACTGCAGTCAACAAAATCGTGGTGTAACTTCCTATATCAACATATCTGGGTCCTCCGGAGCAAAGAACTTGCTAGTTGTGAAATGAGAGGGAAAGAAATACCATGGTTTTAAAAATATATATTTACATTTGTAATAATGTATACAAGTTAAAAAATTACTCTATACATAGGCACATCCAGAAGTGTGACATTTTTGTACAAGTAGTTTCTGGAGTTACTCGCCTAGACCTCATAAACCGTCTATTGTTAAAGATAAGTGGTCCTCAGAAACATCTGCATGAACTGGAAATATCTATCTTTGCACAATAACTATCTGGGTCATCAGAATACTCAAATACACACACTAAAATCAAACTAGCATAGACAAACCCCATAAAGTGAACTATTACAATAGCCTGACACTACTCTCGCAAAATATCGTACCTGGCCAAAGGGCACTGCTACTTCATCAAACAGATCTGCAGTACTACAACTCACCACAAGGGAGTGAATATGCTCTAAAGCTGGACCCTGCAGAGCTCAACCAGTAAGTCTCTGCTTACGGTGAGGTCATTTTCAGAGGGTGGGAATAGAGCAACAGAGAGAGACAAAAGTGCATGGGGAATTCTGCAGGAGGAATGCCGAGGTGAACCCCAGTGAACCCCAGTGGTCCCCCCCCAATTCACACGTCAGTGGTGCGAATGCCATCGTCATCTACATTGTATGGGAAGACGTTGTCACTGGGAGGCTGTGGCTGGGACCTGTGGCGCCGTCGGCTAGCAGGCCCGTCACCCATATCCCCCCTGGTCAGACTGGGTAAGGAACAGAACTGGGCCTCCCCCTGCTCAATCCCCTGAGGCCCTGACGCTGGAGCGGGCACTGGGGTCCAGGGCTGCCATGAGGGAGCCACGGAGCACGACTTGGACAGAGTGATCTTCCTGGGCTCCGCGCCCATCTGCCGGCTCCGAGCCTCAGACGCTGACTGCCTGTTGCTGTAGCGATACAGAGACGAGGAACGCACAAACCCGGATTCCTGAGGAAGGGATACAGCGTAACAGAAGCTGTGCTTAAGGCATAAATCCAAATCCAACTCTGATTTTCTTTTCTCCTGGTCGTACTAATGGACTGACAGTCCTGAGGACTGGCCTGGCTGACTTCACACTTGACTCTCAGGTAAAAAATAGGGTGGAAAACCATTTCCCATGAGACTGCTCTACATCTAAATGATGAGATACAATAAGAAAAGGCAACAGCGAAACAGATTGCAATTACAAATGGCATATAAAATTTCCATCAGATTTCTGGAAAGCAAACATATTTTCTTGAACTTCGTCCCTGTAATAAAAGTATTTCAAGAGGTAAAGGTTGCATATTCTAGGTTTCTTCCATCATTTGAGGACACAAGCGGAAGAGCTGGAAAAGATTAACTTCATTGATGCTCTTTCACAATTAATACTGACAAATACGAATTACCCGATATTTGAGACTGTTGAAATCTGTTGAAACTTTGAGACTGTTGAAAAGGCTGTTTTGACACAAACATAAGACATGAAGGAGTGAACACTTTCCCAGGAATAGCACCCTAACCTTCATAGGACCTCGTATATCCTGCACTTTCGCAGAGATGGCCTTGATCCAGCCATGCATATCCCCTGGAGTGTCTGTCTGCAACACAACACACACTGCTTTCAGACTTAACACCAAAAAGAGTCCACATTCAGCCTCTTTCCAGAGGAAAAAAACGCACATGCAATCAATTAAAGGCTATTCCATCACATGCATTTCAAATACAAGCAGTTCAAATGACCCCAACGAGACTTCCAAGTTGGGTGGTGCTAAGAAAAAAAAAAACACTTGAAAAAGTGTCTTGGCCGGAACAATCTCCAATCATCATTGGCATATCCATGGACATTTTTTCTTTGCTGGATGGCCACCAGTGCGCAATTCAGCCACCGATACTGTAATGCACCATTCACATCTAGATGGCGATATTGGATTGAGTAGGCTTTGCAGAGACTGGCATAAGAGCTTCATTTTTTACAAATGGTCTTTTTATTTGCTATGTTTTTTAATATCACAACTAAAAACAATGAAAATTAAAACTTAAGAAAATCTAAAATGTTTATGAAGTATTGCTTCACCAATTGATAATAAAACAGTGGTCAGGCTGAACAACACTGAGGGTAATTCAAGGCATCAAGAATGCAATTAAATTAAGTTTGTAATTTGAAATAATTTCTTGAAATGGTCAACAAACATTAGTATTTATGGATACCTATAAACGAAACATGTACAAATCCATTGATGCGTCTTTTGATTCTTTATGGTTAACGATGCTGTGACCACGGTGTTGTACCTCAATGCCTCAACAACAAACAGGCATAATATCCCCAGCCCACCTCACGGTTCATTCACACTTCTTACTGTTTTCACAAGCCTGAACCACAGACCAACTAACTATAGAGGACCTGTCCAAACAACAGTCTCCAATACCCCCCACCTCCCGTCCCAAGGGCATGCTGAGGATGTTGTGTTTTTGTGATTTTTTTCCGAATTGAAGAGAATAAGGAACATCCGTTTTCTGAAAATGGAAAAAAAAAAAAAAAAATTAACGGCACACGTGTGCGATGAAGCGCTCAGGAAAAACAAACTGCCTCGTGCTGTAAACACAGATGGAGGAAAGCGTTTGGGACATAAACAGGGCCTGGACACCGTCGCCACATTTAGTTTCTCAATGGCCCCCAAGCGTAAACACAGGTGTGAAACAGAGAGCACAGCTCACTGAAGGAGCAGCATGACCGCTCAAGACGAACAGAGCGGTCCCTGAGGGCCGGAAATCACTTATTCACAACATCTTCACTGATTGTGCCGCCCCTTTCAAAAACATGTCGACCATGTTTTTCATTTGCCAATTTCAGAAATCACCTTACATGATTTGATAAACTGTTAACTTGATATTCTGATAAACAGTTTCATTTGATGAAGAAGATTGATAAGTTAAGGTTGAGAATGATCAAGTGACTCCATCCAGAAACTCCTTTATAGTACTTACTGGCTAACATGTAATACAGCACTCATGGTTACTAAAGCTAGTACAAGAACTCCCTGCAATCCCTCAAGTCTTGGTGTTAAATGCAACAAGTACTCCTGGCCTTAGCGCATGTCGCTGTGTCAGTAACAGTTATATTTTGGTGTAAGGAATTAATATTTATGCACATTTAAAATCCAACTGATGCTTTTTCATTGAAATTCAGAGGCTACTTTTTTTTCTTCCTGTAGGCCAAATTGGTCATCAATAAAAGTGTCATTATTTTTTCAAGACCATCAAAATACGGTTGTTGCTAAATCATTCCAGATCAGGAGAGGAAAGGATATGGATGAACGTGTATTATTATCCAGAAAAACTATTTATGAGGAAATATATACTCAGAGTCACCAAGAATTTTAAAGTCAGTGCACTTAACGAACGTCATCCTTAAGCCAGGGGTTCCCTCGCTCTCTGTCAAATCAGACCCAATCTCATCCTTTTGAGAAAAAGAAAAACCATTTTATCCATCCAGATTATGGATTCCGTAACAACTAATACAGCTGCTTCACTGACATGTTTTTGTGCCATTATCAAAATGCTCATGAGATGCAATGAGTGGGAGTTGACTGTGTAAAATACTTCAAAACCAGCGTCCCTGGGCTTGATAGAAAGATTGCTTGCAGCATTGCCTTCTTTTTCAAAACAGCCTTAAATTTCCAACACAAGGAGACGGACTATAGAAGCCTTCATTACAGGGTAAACTAACATAGCAAGCTTCCTCCTTGTATGAAGGATCTCAGTTTTAAAACGTATGACACCTGGACCACAAAAAAACATATTATACATAAAACAAGTGACATACCTGTATGTAGAAGACTCGAGAACTAGTGATGATTTCAAACAGGTTGTCCCTTGTTAGTAAATCCCTGCAATGTAACCCCAAAGACTGTGTTACATTACTCACTGGATATCTCCAGTAGACAGTGGAACAGTACTTCAAGCAGAAATTTTACGTTTCACATGTCAGTGGCAGAGGTGGACAAACGCAGCAAAACCAACAAATTGGTAACGAGCACTTACCCCGATTTGACCAGACATTCATGAACATTCTGTATGTCTCTTAGCAAAATCGCTCTGAGAGGCTCCTTGTCCTGAAAGAGGCATCACACGTTGTTTCACTTATTTATCCCATTCACTATTTACACAAACACTGATGTAACAATTCTTATTCCACCCCCTAACCCTTAGAGCGCTGAATAAATTTTCAAGGAATTAAAAATGTGATTACCCTGAGCTGTTGAAAACCTATCATGTGTGAACTTGTTTAAAAGAGCTCCCCTGCGGGAGCTCTTTTAAACAAGTTGCCACATGATAGGTTTTCAACAGCATCTGGTTTTGATGTCTTACATCACTCGGCCACTATAGTTACCCATAGCACTCTAAGGTTTAAGTAGTTCACACAATAAACTCATCGGGCTACCCACATTGCTAAAATTCAAGGAACATATTAATCATTAAAAAGCATTACACAATTTTCCTGCATCATAATTCAAATTCCACATAGGCAGCTAAAATATATACAATCTGAATGAACACTATTGTTTTAAAACGGGCTGGGGTGTTGCGAGTAAATGCATCCAGACATGACGGTACATCTTATTGCAGCTGTTAAATGGCACAGCTCAGTATAAGTGTGTGAAAAGCACACCTGACTGTTCAGTCTGGGGACGCATCAGTCTTGCATTCCAAACTGAGCACATAGACTTTCACTCGCAGACGCAAACGAACTAATAAGGAAGAGTTCTTCGAGTCCACTCAAGTGGAGACTCCGCGGCAACTTCAAATTGTCATCGTTGCTCAAGACCCATGGAAGGAAAAAAAAAAGTTGCCACAGCAGATGTCAAAGAGCAAAAACCACAATTTGAATTCAGAGGCTTTCACCGAAACAACCCCTCATCGGCGCCGGTTCAACAGATTCAGGAAGCGCAACAAAAAACAACAGGTTACCCACTACAGTCCAGAGCCCCATTTTAGTAAACATGTTTTGCAAACCAACTCAAGATGTTTGCAAGAAACAACAGCACAGCCTGTTTTGCAGTGTGAAGGTCCCCTGACTGTGGCCACCAGAGGCAGGTGGAGCCCTTATGTGGCCAATGAGGGGATTATAATACTGATGGTATTAAAGAGTCTCACCGTTTCACATTTGTAGTAACTGACAGAATTGTCATCTAGAGTGAAGAACCTCCTCTTCCAGTTTTTCCTCTGAAAGATATATTAAGCACCACTATTACAGTCAGCTTGCAATTAATTAAAGGCTTCAATTTAAGTCAAGCAAAGCACTTCAATTCTGCCATAGTAAACGGTGCTGCAACCTCTCTTAATTGTTAATAACATCATATTACATAGGAATTATGTTCATGAGGGAATAAAACAGCTACTGAGGCCTGGGCCTGAGACGTGATTGATCCACCCTTCCTGTGGGTTCAGTAAATGCGTGGGAGACCAGCCCTGTGCACTCACCACATTTCCCTGCTTGACACAGTAACCACACCGAGTCACGCCTGGCCTGACGCCCAGGGAGGTGCTGGGCAGCCTCCGGACACCAGGCTCCGCCACCTCCATTTCCTCCCCGTCATTCTGTAGAGATGAACATAACGGAGGCGCACACATTCAGAGATATACAAAGACATACCACCCCCATGCACACACACAAGCGCGTGTGCGTACAGACACGCAGTTGCGTCAGCACGCAATGACGAGCACACGCTCGTACATTTCCCACAAATACAAACACACACACACGCGCATATAGGCACGCACGCACACACACACACACATACGCACACATACACACACAAGCACGCACATATTCATACTCAAAAAAATCCTTTCCTTACAGAGGACCCAAACATGTCCCCATAGTGCTGTTTCTTCAGAGCTTTTCAATACTTGTGGGGACCTTTCAGTCAAGTGAAATGAGTATGCATGCTCTCACACATACACACCCAAAAACTAGTGAGGACTTCAAAGCGTTCAGTGGGCTGAACTCCAGTCACCGCAGGTTACAGAAACCCTGCTGTTAGTGTAATTCATTGCACTCGTTTGAGGTTTGAACTCTGAATTTTCATTGCTAAAATTTTCCAGAGCCCTTCCTCAGCCTTTTTTTATGCTCGATCTGGTGTTCATATGAAGCTCATTAGTGACTCAACAGTTCAGACCAAAGATGAGATCAGGTACAGACACCGCGTTTGGAGGAAAGGAACTCCCACAAAAATGAAACAAAAATAACCACCTAAGGATATTCTTGATTAAAATGTGCAAAGGCATTTGTCCTGTTAGCACCAAGAAGAAAAAATGTACTACTGCACCCTGAAATTTAGAGCTCAAAATGACAGATACAAACCATCGCTCGAAATGTTGGAATCGCTGAAGTCATTCAAGTACTTCTGGCCATTTTATTCAATGAGAGTTTCAATAATAGTAAATTATATGAACCAAACAGCTAAAATGTACACTAAGATACATTTGAGGTTTTCTTTAGTTATTGAAGTAACTGGGGTGAAATAAGTTTTTAACTGATAAATATCAAAGGAGGGAATAAACAAAATATATATTGTTTGTGATTTCACATCACTGAGAGATTTAATGACTGATTTGCAAATTTTAGGCATTCTGGATATTAATTCTACAGCATCATTCTCAATGAATTTCCATATGGACTGCACTATATACTATAGGTGTGTTTTTGAAGATGGTCACACTTCACAAACAAAACAATCAAGATGATGGGGTTTAAATCAGGTGATTGATATTTTGTAATTGTCCTTCATGTTCTGTCCTCAGCAGAGAGTCCCAGCAGAGGGTGATTTAGATCACCGTGCAAAAAAAGGGCCAGTGTCAAAAACATTGACTAAGCTCAGTCCCCGAATGAACTGAATTTTGCATGAAGAAACTCCAGTAAAAATTGAACTCAGTCAGGGATTAAGCTTAATCCATGCCTGTGAAACTGGGCAAAAGTGTCCCTAATTCAGAAAATCAGAAGCGCTTTCAAAGTTTGCAGCAGTAGTTTAAGTAGGTATAGGGTGCAGAATTATTTCTTGCAAATGAGAACCTTTGACAGGGTGTAAACTGTAGCAAGCGTGAGGACCATAATTATACAGGCAATGCAGATGAGGTAAGCAGGAAGTGACACCACTGCTGAGAAGAAGCAGCGTTCCGACAGCTCAGCAGCATACTGACACCTCAACTCAAAGTCAGGTGCACTGGGCCTGCAGCAATGTAGCCTGCCTGACATGCTAAACCAATACCAGATTTTAATCTTAACAACCGCAGCTCGATCAGGGTGGCCTGCTCCTACCAATCCCCCCATCGATCTTATTCCTTCCATCTCCCTCTCTCACTTTCTTCCTGGGTTCTTTTCCTTCTCTTGTAAATTATTGCCCCTGTATTTCTTCACTTCTGCTTTACCCCAACAAAGAATGACAAGTGGAAAGTTCAAAAGCTAGAGAATTTCACACTGGTTTCACAGGACCAAACTCAGCCTTCAAAAGAATTCAAAGAAGGCCAAAGGCCATTCTAACACCCAAATAACAAAAAAAAATTCTGTGCACCTTTTAATAAATGAGCGCTTATTATTATGAGGTGTGAATGTAAGGATGATTAAACTACCACACATTAGACCAACTAATGAATGCATACGGGCTGACCGCACATTCTATTTTTTCTTATGGTCTTATGACTTAAAAGGATAGATAGTTCAGGTTTTTTGACGTGGGGTTATATGAGGTATTTATCCCTAGTAAGCCTATTACCTGCAGAAGACAGCAGTCAGCAAGCTCCCAGTTAGTACAAGTAGATCATAATGCCGTCACAGAAGGAGAGCAATACATGGCTGGGGATGGAGACAGCATCAAAATATTTATCAGCCAACCAAATGAAATCTTACCTATAATAAATCAATATCAGTTTAAGTTTCCCCAATATTTTAAATACAACCCCAATTCCAAAAAAAAAAAAAAAACTTATGGGATGCCGCATAAATTTTAAATAAGAACTGAGAGCAATGATTTGCAAATCTCATGAACGGACATTTTATTCACAATATAACATAGACAGCGTATCAGATGTTGAAAGTGAGACATTTTACCATTTCATGAAAAATATTAGCTCATTTTGAATTTGATGGCAGCAACACATCTCAAAAAAGTTGGGAGAGGGGCAACAAAAGGCTGGAAAAGTAAGTGGTACTAATAAAAAACAGCTGGAGGAGCATTTTGCAACTAATTAAGTTAATTGGCAACAGGTCAGTAACATGACTGGGTATAAAAAGAGCATTTTAGAGAGCCAGAGTCTCTCAGAAGGGAAGATGGACAGAGATTCACCGATATGCGAAAAACTGCTTCAAAAAATTGTGGAACAATTTCAGAAAAATATTCTTCAATGTAAAATTGCAAAGACTTGGGATCTACAGCACATAATATCATCAAAAGATTCAGAGAATTTGGAGGACCCTCTGTGCGCAAGGGACAAGTCTGAAAGTCAATATTGGATGCTTGTGATCTTCGGGCCCTCAGGCGGCACTACATTCAAGCAAACAAGATTCTGCACTGGAATACACTGCATGGGCTCAGGAACCCTTCCAGAAATTACTGTCTATGAGTGTGAACACAGTTCACCATGCAGTCTGCAAATGCAAGCTAAAGCTGTATCATGCAAAGAAGAAGCCATATGTGAACATGATCCAGAAACGCCGCCGTCTTCTCTGGGCGAAAGGTAATTTAAAATGGATTAAGGCAGAATGGAAAACTGTTCTGTGGTCAGATTAATCAAAATTTTACATTCTTTTTTGAAACCATGGATGCCGTGTCATGCCGTCTAAAAAGGAGAGGGACCATCAAGCTTGTTATCAGCGCATAGTTCAAAAGCCCACATCTCTGATGGTATCGGGTTGCATCAGTGCCCATGGGGTGGGGAGCTTACACATCTGGAAAGGCATTATCAATGCTGAAAAGTATAAAGAGGTTTTACAACAACATATGCTCCCATCCAGACAACGTCTCTTTCAGGAAAGGCGTTGCATATTTGAGCAAAACAATGCCAAACCACATACTGCATCCATCCTAACAGCGTGACTTCGCAGTAGAAGAGTCTGAGTGCTGAACCGGCCTACCTGCAGTCCAGACCATTCACTAATAGAAAACATTTGGCACATCATAAAACAAAAAATCCAGCAAAGACGACCCAGGAATGTTGAGCAGCGAGAATCCTACATCTGACAAGAGTGGAACAACATTCCTCTCCCAAACCTCCAGAAATTGGTCTCCTCACTTCCCAAATGTTTACAGACTGTTGTTAAAAGAAGAGGGGATACTAAACAATGGTAAACATGGGCCTATCCCAACTTTTTTTGAGATGGGTTGCTGCCATCAAATTCAAAATTAACTAATATTTTTCATGAAATGGCAAAATGTCTTTCAACATATGCTATGTTTGTCTATGTTCTATTGTGAATTAAATTTCCGTTTATGAGATTTGCAAATCATTGCATTCTGTTTTTATTTTCATTTTACCCAGCATCCCAACTTTTTTGGAATTGGGGTTGTATTTTAAGTGCTTCATTCTGCTATCAAATAACTCTTTCCTTTGACACTAAGATTACATTTCCTTATCTGTAAAACTTCTGTCTTCCTATAACTTAAAGTTGAGAAGTTGTAGTGTCAAAAGAAATGGCAGTCTGACAGCAAGGTAAAGGGGGAAGAATATTCTAAATAAAGCCTGCACTTAAACTGAGACTGATTTGTAAGGTGCCCCTTCTTTTAGATGGCTAACCTATAATTTGCTTCTCTCCCCATCCACAGCAGTGCATTGTTCTGCTTCCAGGCCAGCACTATGCTCTACTTCCGCAAAGCGGGAGCTAGCTGACTGCTATCTAACGCAGGTAACACGGTGACTCCGGATAAGTGCCTCATACAACCCCACTTCAATAAACCTGAACTATCCCTTTAAGAAGGGGGCAGGGGGATGTCCCACAGGTAAGCTCACTGTACCTGAGTAATAGCGGTCTGCCGGGCTAGCTCACTATACCTGAGTAATAGGGGTCTGCTGGGCTAGTTTACTGTACCTGAGTAATAGGGGTTTGCTGGGCTAGTTTACTGTACCTGAGGAATAGGGGTCTGCTGGGCTAGCTCACTGTACCTGAAGAATAGGGGTCTGCTGGGCTAGCTCACTGTACCTGAGTAATAGGGGTCTGCTGGGCTAGTTCACTGTACCTGAGGAACAGGGGTCTGCTGGGCTAGCTCACTGTACCTGAGTAATAGGGGTCTGCTGGGCTAGCTCACCGTACCTGAGTAATAGGGGTCTGCTGGGCTAGCTCACCGTACCTGAGTAATAGGGGTCTGCTGGGCTAGCTCACTATACCTGAGTAAAAGGGGTCTGTTGGGCTAGCTCACTGTATCTGAGTAATAGGGGTCTGCTGGGGTAGCTCACTGAACCTGAGTAATAGGGGTCTGCTGGGCTAGCTCACTGTACCTGAGCAATAGGGGTCTGCTGGGCTAGCTCACTGTACCTGAGTAATAGGGGTCTGCTGGGCTAGTTTACTGTACCTGAGTAATAGGGGTGTGCACGACCACTCCCCCAATAATCTCAGTCTTGTAGGCCTGTTGCTTCTTCCCCTGGGGTTCCGATGTCACCTTGGTGATTTCGGAGTTCTGCTGGACATTGCCCACTTTTGGAACCTACAAAGCACAAATGCCAAGAGTTCTGATTGGTGAAGGAAAAAAAAACTTGTCATAACCCACTTTTAATAACAGCTGTATGTACTGCTTCACAAAAAATACATGCTAATCAACTGCTTATAAGCTCATTACATTCAAGAATAAATACATAGCACATTTTAACTGAATCCTAAGTGCCATTAGAATAATAAGATGGTGAGCAAGAGTGGATGCTACCACAAATGGTAAGAAAAGAGAAAAGGACTAAATTTTGGCTTGCCAACTCGGAACAGCATACATAGCAGCACTTCCTGTCCAAGTATAGGTGAGAAAATAACGGAATTGTGCAGTCCCATTAAAAACACAGATTTACTCAGCTCATTTGTTTAACAATGCACCAAATTAGCTGTTAACAGCTTTGGCAACATATTGCTTCCAATCAGAGGCAATTTCTCAGACCAAAGCATACAAGATCTACATCATGTATAATCTTCGTCCCCTACAGTATCATCTAGAACCTACAATCAACACCATCCATGGTCCACATCATCAGCAGTCTACCATCGAGAATCTACACTATCAAGCAAAAATCACAAATCTCCACTTTGTACAAACCTGCACCATTTTCAGTCTACACTGTGTAAAGCAAAACACCCTACCATCTAAACAAGGTACAACTAAAACAATCCATTAATCAAGTCATTTCAATGAGCTCCATTGTCTGGAATCCAATTCCAGCTACACCAATCACAACTCACCCATGGTTTGGGGAAGTTCAAGCGCATATATACACATAGAGGAAATGGCAGCAGTTCTATCTTGGAATGGAAATCACACACAGCAGAGGGGAAAATCACCCTAGTGCAGAGAAAGGGCGGAATTTACAGAGTTGACCAAGGACCAGACTTCCGGATCTGGCCAAGGGCTGGATTGGTATCTTCGGCAAAGGGCAGAGGTTGCATATGCAGTTTTTTTTTTTTTTTTTTTTTTACTTCCAGGCTCGACCCCCTGCCATTGATGGCTTGCTGAGGTAACCTACTTTACAGAAGGTAATGAGAGGCTAGCAGCAGGTGCCTGGCTAGACCTGCACAGGGTGGAGGTGTGAGAGCAGTGCTGGCTGCAGGATGCAAATTGCAAGAGCAGCACTGACATCACTGTGGTTTTCTGTGGGACAGACACCTTGAGGCTTCTAACAGCACCGAGCTAACCACCAACTCTCCTGCAGCAAATGACTGCTATCTTAAACATCAGAACCTCATTATCCTACCATCGCAGTCAGCTCAAACACAGGATACCAGCACCTCCTGAGATCGGAATACCGTCATCCAGAATGAAAATGGTCCCGTCATCAATCAGACAGATTTTGGCAGACGAAAGGATCTTGACACATTAGGGCAAAAAAGGATTCTGAACAAAATGGTTCAAACAATATGAGGAATATCACAGGCAGACAAGTACTCCAGTTAGAAGAAAGGGGATGTAGGTCAGTGTGTTAGCAAGCCACCAAATGTCATTAAAGAACCCAAAGGAGTTCAAAAGTAATTTACTATACAGCAAACCACCACCTTTACAGCTTCCTCTAATGACAAGGCTTGGCGCTGCACTACAATATGTAGAAAAAAAAAAAAAAAAAAAAATGCAACAGTCTCATTTCAGCCTGACCTCAATTTGTTAAATACAGATAAATTATCCAACTTATCCATCTGCACCTAAACCTGAAGAAACAAGGCAAGTAGAAATTTATTTTAATGCCACAAATGGATGTAGAGGGATGGACTTTACATGTATTTGTTAAAGTTTCACAAATGCAAGGCATGCCTCTTGCCTTGAAATAACCCTTTGGCACTACTTTGCACACATATGTCCACTTTGGCGTGACACACCCTCTCTCTGCCTTCTTCCCTCCCACACACATACGCGCGCACGCACGCACACACACACACACACACACACACACACACACAAAACACCCCCCAAATTCCTCCAGCACCCAAAGACTTTCAGTTTCCAGAGTTATGAAAATCCTTGACAGTTATAGGCCTCCTGTGTTGACACCATAGTGGGTTGGAACAAAAAAAAGTTTGGATAAGGATAAAATATAGGCTTCTGACTTTTCTTGTGAGAAAAATTGTACTGCAGTGTGCAATGACTGGGTTCTTCCAGGGTAAAGTGAAAGCAGTATGATTTTGGCATCTGGCAAGCATTGAAAATATGCCCAAAAATAACAGGTTATGCCAGCCTAAATATGTTTTGGGGAACTTGGATGAATGAGAGCCCATACGTATGCATGAAATACAGCACTAGGAATGAACAACATGAAACTGCAGAGCCCCTCATGAAGCAGAAGTACATTATGCCCGGTGCTGATATTTATGTTAAAAAAAGAATGGTCATCATTGGCAAAAAATGTCCAAATTATACTATTATAATTATAGCAGTAATGCTTCAATACTGTGCGGCAGTGACAAAAAAAAAAAAAATAATATTACTTCTGTTTGCATACAAGCAGTTCAAAGGCCAAAATCTCATTGTTCATGCTGGTCAGCAATGACAGCACACAGCCAGGCTAAGTATGAAAAAATCTGTCATTTCACTTGGAACTAGTTTCTGGCAAAAACAAAATGTTAATAACTATGAAAAATCCAACCAGAAGTAAATAGAAAATGCAGAAAAATAAAGGAAATTTGAAAGTTGGAGAGACTGAAACCGATTAAGTCACAGCTATTGAGAGAATAATACTGCTGCAGGGACAGCACATTTAAATGGGGTAATCTTTTTTTATTACACTGATAATGGCTGCAAATTACCTTTCCTTCATGCAAAACTGGATTATTTTGAAAACCTAAATATCATTATTTTTCAAATACACTGATGGTGATGAACTTGAAACGGATCACAGCCGCTATAGTTTTGTACTTCCAATGCCCCACCACTGACCCCCTACAAAGATTTTCACTGGACCACTGAATTGCTCATGCAGCCTGGCCCCTGTGATGTCACTTCCTGTGCACCACGTTCTCAGCACGTGGTGGCAGGCAGTCATGAGGTGCCGTGACCAGTTTCCGCTCCAGGAGGAAGAGCCGCCGTGCCCTTATCAGACACATTACACCATCAGCGCATACCTC
The DNA here is from genome assembly GCA_029692085.1 of Gymnothorax javanicus. NCBI lineage: Eukaryota > Metazoa > Chordata > Actinopteri > Anguilliformes > Muraenidae > Gymnothorax > Gymnothorax javanicus. Next base: position 69,938,507 of record CM056194.1, read on the forward strand.
ACAGCTTGATGGCTCTGTCAAGGCTTCTCATAGCCGGGGACACAGTGAGTGAACCCAAAACCATTTATATCCCTGACGACACGAGCAAGCTATCTATCAAACACACTGCCGGGCTTCTTAATGCCAAAAGCCAACAGGCCTCCTCGCCACGCAACGCTTAGCACTGATCCACAGACAGATAGGCCTTGTGACACCATCATCAGAAATAAGTATTGACACATCACACTTTATGTCACCTGTCAATTGATGTACACAGCATATCCGCAAGCAGAGGGCAAGATGCACTCACCATGCAAATCACAGACCTTAAAAATCTTATGTAATAGTATCAAAAACATTATTTATATTGTTTCTTCACTTTCAAGCAATTAAAATGCTACCTGCCAGCACATTCCAGCATGAACCAACAGCTGTCATCATAGGATGAAGCGAGAGACTGAGTTTTCATGCATGGAGAGCACAAACCTTCAAATGTGCCAAAAGATGTGGATTGAAAGTGGACTACAACACCAAGCTTCATCTCCAGAATGCACTTGTGAAGCCATTCTACCCATTATTCAGAGTTATTACCAACACTTAAAGGCACTGATCCATGCGTGAATAAAGCAATGGACACATTTCGCAGTGAGCAAAAGCTGGTGTTACTCCAGGATCCAAAGGCAGGCCCAGTAACTTCCAGCCAAGCATTTACTGCAGAGCCACAAAGCCATTAGTGACACCACAACTCCCAGTGTGCCTATTACACGTGACCTTGTCCACACTTCAACAGGAGCTCATCCTGTTCTCACTGCACAGAACTAGCCTTTGGGAGTTTTACAGTATTACATTTATCTGCTTATGTCCTCTTTCATATATAAATGTGTGTGTGTGAGTGTGTGTGTGTGTGCGTGTAGCAGCATTTTAAAATGATTCTCTATTCAAATAAACACAACTAAACACAGAATTCAGCACTCAAATCGAAAATAGTTAAATCATCAACTGCTTGGAAGCACAGAGGGCCTTATTTTTCCAATCATATGCAAAAACTAATATCTGTCCATGGGTGCGGTTCTTCCGTGTAAATTGAAACACATGCAGATCTTATGTGATAGCTGCAAATAGTCGCAAGAGAAGGAGAGCGGTGATCCTTCTAGAGGCTCAGTCAATTTCCATACCAGCACGGCCACTCTATATCAGGCCCCTGGTGTATACACGAAAGGAAGGTGAGCAGGTGATGTGCATTGTGTGGCTTTTGATAGGAGCCCCGATTACAAATAGTGTTGCTCAATGATGTAAGATATCAAAATCAAAGCTGTTTGAAACCTATCATGTGGCTTCCACAGGGGAGCTCATTTAAACAAGTCACCACATAATAGGTTTTAAACAGCAAAAGATAATTTATAATCTTTTGAAAATTTATTTCAGGGCTTTAAGGGTTGATAAAGCATTTTACCAATTTCATTATTTTTGTTATATACAAGATATTTATAAGATTATTATAAATAAGTCATATGGTGCATTTAAGTCATTTAAAAAAATCGAATATATGCTGGGTGCAATGAACAATGGCTGGGTTTGAAACTGCATTTGCCAAATGTCTACTACAGACTGTGCCGGTGTGCACTAGATACGTCACGCTACTATTATAGTAGTGCACAGTAGCTAGTATAGGACAATAACCACGTTCTCCAAGACATAGTCACAGGACTAAAAAGTTATTAAGATCATCCTGGTCTTGGCAGGACAGTGACAGAGTCCACTGAATTGTGGAAGACAGTACACCGTGAAGCTCGGGCTGCGTTTTGTGAAATTTTGTTATTATAGCAGGTCATCGTTAATTTCATGTCTTGTCGCCCTGCTCTTTCAAAGATGTCCTTTGTAACTTGTTGGCAAAATACAATTGTGAAATAAAAAAAATTACTTTGAAAAACAGAGTAATTGGCATACAAGGCCAGAGAAATTGTTATGCTTGACTCCAACAAGGAAGACATTTACATTGCTTAGATCAGTGGTTCTCAACGTCAGTCCTGGGGACCCCATGTGTGTGCTGGCTTTTGTTCCAACCACAGTTGCAATCGTAGGATTTTCACAAACTGCTAATTTGTCTTAATTATGTGCATTTAATGTTTAGAGCAGTTATTTGCCCTCTTAACCCACAACTTAACAGAAATATCTATTTGCCATCAAGAATTTCAAAAATACCATTCGCACATTGCAGTATATCGGAAATAACAGCATAAAATGAGAGCAAACAATGTAACCAATCAAATTAATGATGTAGTTGGCTCCTAATTAGTGAAAACTACTTGGTTCATCATGACAAATGTAGTCCACAAACAAACCAGTTTTGTGTTATGTTGATCTGATTAAGTTCACCTGAAGCTTTTTGAAAGAACTTGAAACAGTTGTGTCCAGCAGCCTAATCTGGGGTTTATTGATTTCCTCAGTGTATAATTTGATCTGTTTGACATGTTATGTTACTTGACATTACTTGCAGTATTGCAATAAACACACTATCTTCAAGGGTGTTTTATTCTTCATTGCATGTATGGATGTTCCTATGTAACATTTGACTAAAGAGATATATTAACAATTCTGAACATGAAAAGCACCTAATTAAGACAGTCACAGCTTGTTAAAGTTCTACAATTGCAATTGTGGTAGGAACAAAAGCCAGCACACACATGGGGTCCCCAGGACCGACGTTGAGAACCACTGGCTTAGATCACAGATGTTGAAAACCTTCAGAGAAAGATGTCTCCAGCACTCACTGTCAGTTAAGCTGAAAAGAAACGCCTCCTATGAAACACTCTTTGACCATAACTGTGTCTCCAAGCAAGTACGCATTCTATACTTTGTTAAGCGTAACAACTATACATTCTGTGCACCAAAAACTATCTGCTCCAAATTGAGAGTCTAATAAAAATCAAGTAAACGTATAACTTTTGAGTCTCACTTCATGCCACAAACTGACATGTTTTGAGTAATCTTCATGCCCTTACATACACCTGACAGCACACAAGCACAACAATTAAGTTACATTATTACTGATGCTAAATGTATGTCTGCTAGTGATGACACTAATTTTCAGGAGCAGCCCTCATCCTCATCAAGCCTTTCTGTTGCTAAATTTGGCATCTTGTAAGAAAGATTGTGTGACATGTAGGGTTTAAAATAATGTGCTCCATAGCAAATTTAATTCACTGTCAATTGCTCAAGAATTTCTGGATGTACAATACATCTTTCATATTCCCGTCTGTTTACATCATAGGCCAACCAAATCTGTTGACAAGGATTTTATTCTCCCAGCTGCAAGAGAATCCGGTCAATTCTTTTTTAAATCCAGATGGGTCAGGCAACAGACTGCAGGGCTAAACCTTTAAAATTTGATAACTGTAAACTCTAATGCACCAAAGTCATCTGATCACAGCGGCATCATTGATGTGGAATTTGCCCCATTAAATATATGACCTTTATATAACAAAGCACCTTTAATAAATGTTATGATTTCAGCAAATAACATTGACTTTTTGTGTATAACTGGAATTTGGTATCTGTCTAATGACAACTTAAAACTGAACCAAGCAACATCCCATCCCCCCACCCAGAAAGAGTTTGTGCTCATTGACAAGCAATATATATCTAGGCAGGGTAGTGGTTTCGTTTTGTTCCATCGCTCAGCATATACAGTCATAACTTTGCCTGTACAGCAAGTGACATCACTTCTTGTCTAACTTTGAAATTTACTATTTCACAGTCTGTTACATTTGCTTATTTTCTGTCCTTCCAGGACATCATACGTTTTCATGAGTGAATTGTCTGGATTTATTATATTTGATTGCTCTATGTATGCTTCCATTTCATTAGTTGGCAACTTGGACATTTAGTGTGGACTCAAAACAATGTTAAGTTGCTACCAAGTTCATACAGTAAGCCTGCTCTATTCAGTCAAAATTTCTCATCACGTTAACTTCCTTGTACACGCTGAGGGTCACATACTGGACCTTGTCGGCTGCACTGGTGTTTCTCCCTCCATTCAGCATGGCATGGATTTAACTGTGTCAGATCATAAGGCTGCCCATTTCAATGCTAAAATCACTGCCCTCTCACATCAACTTTGAGCCTTTCGCTGTATCACAAACAGGAACCCCAGGAGCATTAGTAAACCTACTAATAGACATGTTGGAGACTGAGCTCACTTATGACTGCACAAATTCAGTGACTGACAATTTGGTCTCTATGCATAATGTGTTGCTCATAAATGAATTGGATCATCTTCCCTCACTCGAACCAGGCAGCGTGTCCTTCTGCCATTCTACTCCATGGCTTAGAAATGACAGCCATTACGCAAGTCCAAAAAAAAGGCTTGGAACTGAACTGGATGACTATAAGAACTACAGACCCACTTCCAATCTCCCATTTCTAGCCAAACTACTTGAGTGAACCATAATAATCAGCTCCAGGTTTATACGTTCGACAGTGACTTATGGGAAGAGTTTAAGTCTGAATTCAGGCCTAACACAGTCCAGAGTGTCCTTACCAAGTTTACCAATTACCTGCTTGTAGCCATTGACTGGTCAACCACAACATACTAATCCTGTCAGAACTAACTGGTCCTTTTTGAAATAGTCAGTCATAATCTTCTGCGGAACTGATCAGAAACACTAAATGGCATCACTGGTACTCTGTTATCATGGTTCAAGTCCCATCTCTCAGCTAGGAAATAGTTTGCTTTCATTAGCAGCTTCAGGTCACCCACATCTAGTTTTCCCACATCTTTCCCCAGGGCTCAATTCTTGGACCATTACTATTCACTATTTACATTCTATATAATATATATTCATCAGAATATCAATTTTAACTATTATCCTTTATGAGAAGTAATTCTACACAGACACGAAGTCCATGGACACTGTACAACCACGCAACCTGACAGACTCTTCAATAATATTAAAGGTTGGATGACCTGCCATGACCTTAAACTTAATCAAAATAAATCTGAGGCCACATTCATTGCTTCTCCAACCATACTTGGCATCGTCTCCCATCAAAATTAGTCTATCCTTGGTTATAACACATCCTCTGTTGCTGCGGTCAACTTTAGATTCCACCGTCAATATTGACAAACATATCAAAAACATCATCAAAATGACCTTTCTTCACTTGAAGAAGATCTCCAGACTGCCTCACTCTAATTCCCGCTCTGTTGCATTGTCTCTCATTTTTGCGTTTATTACATCCCAACTAGATTACTGAAATGCCCTTCTCCGTAGAGTACCCACTCAAGGAATACAAAGACTACAGTATATCCAAAATTCGGCAGCGAGAGTTCTCTGCTACACGCAGTCCTGAGAGCACATGACCTCTACCCTAAAGCAACTGCACAGGCTCCCAGTAAAATGCTGCAATTGTTTTAAAGCACTTCTTGTTTATAAATCTTACCATTGCTTGGCACCTCCCTATCTATCCAAGCTTCTCCATCCCCAATACTCGCCAGCCATTTTCTTCTGATGTCCATCCACTCTCCAGTCCTACAAACAGGTTCCACACATCTGCTGACAGGGCCTTTAGTGTGGCTGGCCCTAACATGCTCTCCCTCAAGCTCTGCACCAGAGCATATATCTTTATTTCTTTTGTGTAGCAACTGAAAACTCACCTGTATTGCATAGCCTTTTCTTGTGTTTCATAATGGTTATGTTATGAATATTTTCTTTTATCTGAACATACATTTCATTGCTGTTGTTGTTGCTTTTGCCATTATCATTATTGTCATAATTTTTCTTTCCACTGTAAATTATCTACTGACTTGCTTATCTAGATCTGTAAAATGTCCTTGGGTGACTAGAAAGGCCCTTATGAATGAAATGCATTATTATTATTATTATTATTATTATTATTATCACAAACATTTGCATGTTTTCATGGTCAAAAGTACCTTGTTATAGCTGCACAGGCTGAGTGTGCAGCACCTCAGGCTCACTCAGCCTGAAATGGACTGTTTTGGCGCCTGTGTCTTTAAGGCCTCCTCCCTCAAAGCACTCTTTTGTGATTGGCCAACCACAGTTCACATAGCAATGGTCAGTAATATGAAGGGAACACAATAAAAGGCTGGGCTTGCACTGATGATGATTAGTGGTAAAAACTCATTTTAGCCACTGATTCTTCACTTTGTCTTCCTTTGAAAATCCTTACAAAGGGAATTTGTCTTTCCACTGAAGAAAACACCATCTTCTCAACATTGTGATAGAAACTAACCAAATTCTTGCTAAGCTAGTCACTATTCAGGCATTACCTAAGTATGTTATGGAAGAAAAGGCTGGGCTAGAAACAAGGCATTTCAGGCAGTTAAGGAGCCATTTTTTTCTGTCGGAGAGAATACCCCCATTTTGCATGGCCTTTAGGCTTTGTAACTTTGCAGACTTTTTAAATGCTCAAAATTATACAGCACAATCAAGAAAAGGGCAAAATTCAAAAAGTGTAACATGGCCCCTTAAACTGTACCTTGATTCTACAACAAAACAAGATATAATCATGATGGGTAATTTACATTAACACCTTTAATTGTGTGACACATTATTCTGTTTGTTGGCTTCTTCTGAAGAAATTAGAAATGAGTCACGCTTCAATTAAGACCTGGATCACACAAGTCACATGTGGACAACCTTATGTTTCAGGATGACACCAAAAATCGCCTTGCATAACCTCATTTAAATGACCCTCCAAATGGTGCCATCTCGTATATATGGAAGATGCCCTTAAACATAGAACTTCTCCAACAATATTCATCTCTCCACCCAGCATGTGTAATCCAGGCAAGAAATTACCAGTTAGTCTGTGTCCTGGCAGGAAAACTGGAATTAACAGAACAACTCAGACCAAGTGCTTGCTGAAAAATCAGGCTCAGAAAGTGTAAAAAAAGTGAGCAACAACAAGTTCGACGAAAGTACATCATAATTCAGCTACCAGATTCCTCAAAGATATCAAAACACTGTATTATGAAGTTCAAATCCCCATTCAACCCTTATCCTTCAGAAAACTGCCAATACCATTCCCCTCTCAGTGTTCATTTCTGCCAATTCGGACCACTTTTTCAGCCAATACATTGTTAAGCTTGCTGAATACATTCCACAAAGTTTAGGCATTTTAAAATGTTCTTCTTTATTGAACTTTGGTTCATTTACGCATATCTTTAGAGGTCTTGTCTTGCTCATAAAACCCCATTCAAAAGGGCTATGTTCAATACCAATTACAATGTCAGGGTTATACTGATAACATTATGAATTGCTTGATTTGAAACCTTTGCCCCATCTGGAAATGAGTTAAGCTAATAGTGAATACACACTGTGTAGTGTGCATACCTCCATTAAAGCACTGCAGCCACCTCCTGCCTGATGTGAATTATGTCTCGGTTACTTGTTCATAAAGAAATGTATTGATAAATGCGCAATAAACTATAAGCTGTCAACAGAAAAAAAAAATTGCATTCCCGATGTTCGCCAAAGAGCTGTTAAAGAAGAACACTGTTGATAAAGCACCAATCACCAGGAAGCAATGTCTTTGTTTCCATTCAAATGAGCATGCAAACTTACTATCACTATTACTAAAAGAATAAACATTGTATAATATTATAAACATTATAAACATACTTGCAAACTTAAAACTTACTGTGATCTTGGTGGCATTATTCAAGGCAATCACCCACTCCTTCAGATCAACAGCATCGTTGGCTTGGAGAAAATACCGTCGAGACAGGGCATTGATGACTATTTAGGAAGAGAATCATCGTGTGAACACTATTGCGCATATTTCGGCACCCAGTCAGAAGGCTAACACATAGAAGGTCACAACTGATGGCTTTGGCCTGTTTGGCATTGTGCCTGGCAATGGCACAACTGTTTTTAACCTCTTGTGGCCGTTTTATGCAACTTTAAGGCTGGTAGCCTTTCACGATTGATTAGTCCTCATCTTATGTAATGTTTTGGTGGAAGTGAAAGTGAAGCTCTGTGAAACAGGTTCTATGAGGACTTGCAGAGTTATAAAATATTGAAGACCTGGTCTCCCTGCATATACAAATTAAGAATACATGATAGTACTGTGTGATCTAATGAGAGGATCACAGAAAAAAAATACAGCCTAAAAGGACAGTGCTTGCAGAAGCTGAGAATTCGAGTCTGTGTTTTAATTCAATCATGCCTCTAGTGGTAATGTGGCATTACTGCAGCAGTTATACACGCACTAGCAAAAGCACACCCAGTCATACACACACAGATCAGATAATGCCATATATAGGCACAGTTAGACCAATCTGAACCATGCTCTCAGCAGACCCACTCCAGAAACCAGGCTGCTCAGACCCACCGAAGCAGAATTCCGCCTTGGGTTTCTGTTTGACTGTGGCCTCGCTGACCTGATAGAAACAAACCACAACGGGGAGAAACAGAAAGGAAATAAGAAGATAGAACAGAAAATTTTCAACTTGAGGTTTTTCAGACATTTAACCCCAATAGCTCCCAGAGATCCAGGATCAGTAGCACAGCTACATACACCTGAACAGCCAAAGACAACAATTTTTCTGGCATGTTCCTTAAAGCAGAGAGAGTCAAGAGTGTTCCTTTTATGCAGAATTTCTTCATTCGCTCACAATATTTAGAGATCCATTTCAGCAATGGACACAAATGAAAATGGTGAAGTCAGTCTTATAGTGGGGCAACTGTGCTCGTGTTATAAAACACAGAGAAAGAACTCTTACTTTTGAGATATACGTCAGCAATAGGCTCCCCACTGCATCCGTCCCATGGGGTAAATTCTGCAACAAGCCCCAACATACAACAAATGAAAGTTTCCTGTAACTGGACCACAATTCAGTCAACTCAAAACACTGTTTGTAAAGATGAAATTTCAGAGAGATGCTTCACTGTTTTTATTATTCTGTTTCTTACAATCTCACAGTATAAAACAAAATAATCCTTGTTTCATCAGTGCTTATAGAGTTTCAATGAAGTTTCATTGTTACTGTAAACTCTGGTATATTACTCCAAATTTTCATCCATTTCATCATAAAAATATACTATTTTATGCTGTTTTTGCATTTGCTACTCTACTACAAGAAAGTTTCAGCAGATGTAAAACCTATTCTACTATTCATGGATACCATTTAATAAGATTTGTAGAATAAGTGTCATGCTTATCAGGTCTCACTATATTAAAACATCAAATAAGAAAAATGTATAATGATCTGCTTCATAAAAACAATAAAATAAAATGCCCCAACAATGGCCATCAGTTGTTTTTCCCCACACATTCAATTACCTTTGACATCATAATATTTTTCCCCAAAAATGTATTTTTTATTAAATTTTTTACCCAACACATCCAGACCCAACAGAAGCTTCAACTCGAGTGGCTGATCTGCAAATATGGGGGTTATCATTTAAAATCTCAGTCGTAAGACCCAAATAACCACATAGCTAAATCTCACAGAACGCTATCGGAACACTGTAACATCTTTATAATGTCGTGAATTCTATCCACTTTATCAGACTGTCAAGTAAGGGAGGCCTGTTGCGAAATCAATGCAAGGGGAAGGAAACCGTTTGGTCATGTTGTTTGAGCACGTTTTAAAGCATCCGAGCCCGTCACTGCAACACATTACACAAATGAAATGGTACAATTACAAAAGCTCCACAATCAGCACTCACCTGCAAGCAGTAAAAAAGGGCGATACTATCAACTTTTATTCCATCTATTTTTAAAACTTTTCCTCTTTAAGCCGCTTAAGCCTCCTGAGTGTTTTTTTTTTCCCAAAACAGCAATGCCTTAATACCCAAACCATCCACGCATCAGACATGTGCTCCTTTAGCAAGTAAGGAGATTTATGGCAGAGAGAAAGACAAAGCACTGTCAAGTGCAATAAAGCTCTTCGATAGAGGTGAGCCTTGCAGTCCAGCCATTTTTGCACACATCTCAGAACCCCATTATCCTTCCTTGGCAGACCAAGGCGTGATTAAAAATAGACCAGACTGACCATCTTTGAATCATCATCTCACCCTCATCTGCCTTCACCTTCAAAAGCCCATAGCAGAGAGATAGAGAAGGTACACAACTCACCTGCGGGTTGTCCATGTACCACAGCAAGAAGTTGCCCTGAGTGTCCAAGATGAAGTACCTTCTGTAGAACTTGTTGCTGTTCTCATTTTCCTCAATGTCCAAGAAGCCACAGATACGATTTTGACGATCGACATAAGGCATTCCTGGAGCTCTCTCACATTACCCTTAAAACAAAAACAAAAAATAAACTGTGTTACCACACACACACACACACACACACACACACACACAGATGTCAAGGCAACACTCAGCAGCCTACCCATTAACTGCATACAAGAAGGCATTATCTAATGTCTGAAACTCTAATGCGTGCCCAAATGATTTCATGAGGTTGGCAGGAAAATTACAGCCCTGAGTTTTTCGACCACTTTTCAGGGAGGCTAGATCTGCAAACTAGCACATTTCAGCTAGCCAGATACATACTCTAATGCTAACTCAGCCACGTCCACAGCAGATTTCTCCATAGACCGAGCCACAATCTGGACAGGGTTTCAGGAGATACGGTACTGGTACATGTCAATCAGGAAATGATTAGAGGTCGAGCCACATGGTGAAGGGGTGGGGCGAGGCCCCCCACACCTGACTTCACGCAGCAGAAAAGCAGCAACATGTGCTCTCTTCCCACCAACCCTTCCAGCCCACGCCAAATACCGCACTTTCACACAATGGAAACCAGGTCTGTCTTAAAACATAGTTGTGTTAAATTCGGCCCAGTCCAGAACCAAGCACTTAAGACCGAAGAGTCCTCTAGGATCTGAAACGATGGGATGAGAGAGTTATGCTCCTTCTGCCTGCACAAAAGCAACAGATTTTTAAATTGGTAGCAACGGTGTTAGCTTAGCAGCTATGGTAGGGCACACAGTGAGCCTAACTCGGCTCCTAGGTTCACACCAGTGAGGCAGAGACAGACAGTACTGATGATGACTTCCTGAATGTTCCCCATTACATGGCCTGGGGATGGGAGGGGGGGGTGAAGACAAAACAACTCATTGAGCCTAATATTGTTGCATAGAGAAAAACTATGATACCGCTGCTTATTGTAATATGAGCGCTTACTCAAACCCTAATGTGAATTCAGCTGGTCGAACAGACCTTTTAACAAAGGAGGCAGTCTTTTGCTGTAGCTGAGTGAGGAACAGAAGATACAGTGTTTCCATGTTAAAAACTAATGATAAAGGATTACCTATTGCCAGGTTACGGCCAGAACACTGCACTTTAATGACAGGCTACTTGTAATGTCAGTAATTTGCTAATTTAGGCCTCTCCTTTGCGTGCCAATTCTCAGTAAATCTAAAAAGCGGCGTGTAAATGCAAATATAAAACAAAATTGATGACACACACCCACCAAACCCAGTCAACTTACAGCCAAGAACCACGCTCCTTGATTTTGACAGCTACAGTGTTCAAAGATGACGACACCAATCCGAAATTTAAACCCCATCCGGCAGAGAGCTTCATGAGAAAGTGTTCTGTCCTCGTCAGGATGTCAGTGTGTTTCAGGACAAGGGCAGCAGAGTGCTGGTGTTCCACTTGGCCTGCGTCTTTTCAGTGTGAAGCCCGAGCCCAAAGCAGTAGCAAAGGCAGAAAAATCCCACGGCCCCAGAGAGATTAGTCCTTGTAAGTAAACCAGTAATGCACTGAATAAGAGACCTCCTGTACAACAGAATTCCAGCAGCAGAAAGGAGGCCTTCAGCCATGTAAATACTATAGATCTGAGCTCTGCTGAAGATAAAGAGCAAACTCAGCCCTAGGCTTCACTTCAACAAATGCTACAACCAACAAAGTACCCAACCAATTTTTCCTCTACTGGTATTTCGACTGGAGTAATTAAATAAAGCGGTTTGTTTTTCGGCCAAACGTCCACCCTCAGATAAACGAAAAGGCAGACTGGTGACGAGATTACAGGATGTGCAGAGAGCCACACTCCTCCACCTGCTAAGTGGGAGCTGTGAGACTCTCCCAAGAGATGGTGCAAAAGAAATCACCAAAGTTATGACATTCATTCTCTGCTCAGGGAGAGATATCTGACCATAAGAGACCACAAGGAGAACAACAGATGAAGATTCCAGATTCAACTCAATGCCCAACACACACAGTTCCTCGGTAACTACACCAGCAATGTGCCCAAATAACACAATACTGTGGTCAAACATTCAGAAATTTGCTCAGTGTGGCTCAGTGGCACACAAATAAAAGCTAGCTGTCACGAAAGTATGCTCTAAAAATTACTTCTCTCAGCTCTTCCCGTTTCATTGACAGACTGACCACACAGACGGGCCTGTCCCTGCAGCTTGGTAGGTGAAGTTCATATTATGCTCAGACAAACAACACACACCCTTCCTCTTGTATATGCGAGCATAGACACATGTATATGCGCAAGCACAAAACAGCACACATCTGCACGCCTACATACCCACCCACAAATACAAGCACACACACCAGCTCACAGATACGCAAGCTTTTACATGCACATGCACACATGCTTGCGTGCACACACCGTTATAAATAGCCTCTCTCCAGGCACACAGTCATAATATAAAAATGTTGGTTAACTCTTATGGGGTAGGAAATACTTCCCAGAACATTTACCTCTACACTCCACATTTTTTAACATTACCAACAACTGGGAAATGCCACAGAAATCCCTTAGTGATGCAAATGGAATCTATAATTGCTTAACAAACAATGCCAATATCAATGGGTATGTGACAGTGCCTCTTTCCCAGAGGATCACAGTCAAGGTCCAAGCTTTAGTCCCCGGAGTTGGACACAGTGCAGCAGCATCTTATAAAGGTCATCTGACTTAATTTTCCATGAAGCATTCACAAAGAAGAGACCAGGGGCCTTATTTATACAAATTTGCGTGGATTTCATACCTAAATAATACGTAGGCACAAAAAAATAAAACTGACATTCTGTAGAAAATAACCAAATTTATAAACCTATGGGTAAAATAAACTGCATGGAATTTTCATTTATTGAATCAGGATGGACTTGGAATTTATTGACATTGTGCATAATCTTAATAATTTCTCTTTTTTTAATGTCAAGTTTGTTTTTATAAATCAGAAATCTGCAAAGAAAGTGACGTACGTATCTTTTTTGTGCCTACGCACCGTTTATAAATGGGGCCCCAGTACATTTAGGACACAGGAAAACACAAATGTCCTTCCAAAATGGCCATATACTCTCTTCCACAAAGGAGCCCTTCAGAGATACGTTCACATTACCAGCGCCACACTCACATTACTAGCCTCATCCAACAATTCTGAATCTTTGCTCGGATCAGACAAGCTCATCTTGACAGTTCACGCTCTTGATTTCACGAGACCGGTATCTAGCTGAAATGCGAATGCATCTGCCCTCAGAAACGGCAGGCATGCGCTCATATAGTACAACCCCAAATATGAGCATCACATGAGCAAATATGTTATTTACAATAGGAAATAGATAACATTTGAAATGTTGAAACTGAGACATTTTACACTTTTATCCACAAAATGAGCCTATTTCAAATTTTCTGGCTGCAACAGGTCTCAAAAAAGTTGGGACACAGGCAAAAAAGGGCTAAAAAAGCAATTCATATATAAGAGAATCAGCTGAAAGAACATTTAGCTGGTAATTAAGTTAACTGGCATCAGGTGTGTAACATGATTGGCTATAAAAGGGATGTCCTAGAGAGGCTGAGTCTCTCAGAAGTAAAGATGGCCAGAGGATCTCCAACCTGTGAAGGTTTGTGTAAAAAAAATTGTGGAATACTTTAAAAACAATGTTCCTCAAGGTCAAATTGCAAAGGCTTTGAAGGTCTCATCATCGACAGTGCATAACATCATCAAAAGATTCAGAGAAACTGGAAAAATCTCTGTGCGTAAGTGACAAGGCCGAAGACCTTTACTGGATGCCTGTGATCTTCGAGCCCTCAGACGCCACTGCATCATTACTAAATGGGCCCAGGAATACTTCAAGAAACCACTGTCAGTAAACACAGTCCGCCGTGCCATCCACAGATTTCACCTAAATCTCTATCATGCAAAAAGGAAGCCATTGTTGAGCATGATCCAGAAGTGCCACCATGTTCTATGGGCCAAGGCTCATTTAAAATGGACTGTAACAAAGTGGCAAAGTGTCCTGTGGTCAGACGAGTCCAAATTTAACATTCTTGTTGGAAATCATGGGCGTCGTGTCCTCCGGGCTAAAGAGGAGAAAGACCACCCCTCCTGTTATCAGCATTCAGTTCAAAAGGCGGCATCTCCGATGATATGGGGATGCATTAGTGCATATGGTGTGAGACACTTGCATGGTTTAAAAAGCACCATGAATGCTGAAAGGTATATAAAGGTTTCAGAGCAACATATGCTCCCCTCCAGACGACATCTATTCCAGGGAAGGCCTTTTGTATTTCAGCAGGACAATGCAAAACCACATACTGCAGCTATTCCAACAGCATGGCTTTGTTGTAGAAGAGTCCGTGTGCTGAACTGGCCTGCCTGCAGTCCTGATCTTTCACCGATTGAGAACATTTGGCGCATAATTAAACGAAAAGTCCGTCAAAAGAGACCCAAAACTCTCCAGCAGCTGGAAGCTTGTATTAAACAAGAGTGGGATCAAATTCCAATGGGTAAACTCAAGAAATTTGTCTCCTCAATACCCAGACACCTCCATTCTGTGTTAAAAAGAAGAGGGGATGCTACACCATGGTAAACAGGCCCCTGTCCCAACTATTTTGAGACCTGTAGCAGCCATCAAATTTGAAATGAGCTCATTTTGTGGATAACATTGTAAAATTTCTAAATTTCAACACTTGCTATGTTATCTCTGTTCTATTGTGAATAAAATACTGATTGGTGTGATTTGAAAGTCATTGTGTTTTGATTTTATTCACAAGTTACACTTTGTCCCAACTATTTCGGAATTGGGGTTGTACGTTCTTGCACGAGTCATCTGTGTCATCACCAATAAAAAATGTCATACTTGTGAGAGCACTCATGGTATTAAAACCTGATCCAATCTGAGAAAATGGACGTGCTTATTGCAAATGTATGGAAGTAATTTTGCACTAGAGGACGGCAGTTTGTCAGCTGTACCTGATAAGGTTGAGAAGGCAAAAAAAGCCCAATGGCTTGCTTTTTAGGTTTTTAACTGCGCTCAGCTAAACTCGTAGCGCATGTTACTAAGGCACACTGAGAAAAATCTCAGCGTGATAAGATTCAGTTTTGCCACTGAGTTTCAGCGATGTGGTGAGACCTCAGTTCAGTGAGCCTTTCCTGAAGTAAGAATTTCAGTCCACCGGCCCATTGAGGCAAGCTGGACTTCTCACATTTCAGTGTCACACCTACAGCAAGAGCTACCCAGCTACGGAGTCCCAGCATGACAGCAATCACACCACAGTGTGCAATTTACAGAGTGTATCTTAGCAGGCTGCACAGCTGATGTCATGCCACCAGGAGCACATCATTCATTCAACTTATCAGTCCAGTGGAACCAGGCTTATGTAAACACCCCTATCTAATAAAGTGCTCTTTGTGGACGCGCTTCATTTTACTTCCTGGAAGTTGCCAACATCACAGCCATCTGAGTGAACCAAATACCTATCTAGTCATTGTGGGAATCTGGCCTTGGTTAAGGCAGCCCTTTGCTACAACAAGCATAATGACAGGACTGTACAGCCATATTGCCATGCAACTGAATGGGGTTAGGCATCCAGAAACACAGAAACACAAGATTACGCGCACACAAACCCAGCTTTTCAAGGTAAATTTTAAAATATCACATGGGACACAAGTTGTACCAATCAGCACGACACACACATACAGTACTGTGCAAAAGTTTTAGGCACATATAACGCAATTCCGTGAGGTGAAGATGCTTCCAAAAATCATGAAATGAATGGTTTCTGAATATTGAAAAATGTATTATAAAGTGCTGTGAACTGTTAAAAACAAACTGAAATCAATATTTGGTCTGACTACCCTTTGCCTAAAAATTTGGGACGCTGGTGTGCAGTTTTGTAGTTTTATAAGATTAGTGACTGTTCAGTTTCTCTAAGCATACTGAAGAATATGCCACAGGTCCTCTGCAGGCTCACAGTCTCACTTGAGTCTGTCTCCCCAGGCATTCCCACACAGCCTTGATGATGTTGAGATCAGAGCTCTGTCATGGTGTATTATTTGTATCAACTGTATTTAGTGAAATACGAAGTTCTTTTGAATTTTTTATTTTTTTTAATAAACCTGCAGTGCTTCAAATGTGCTTTCTATCTTCAGCATCACTAGTATGGACAAGAAAATTAAACATCCAACATCAAATTTATATAAAAGTAAATTAGGGTGCTTAAGACTTTTGCACAGTACTGTGTGTGTGTGTGTTTTTTATATATAACACACACACATATGCTGATTGATTGGTACATATTACATGTATGCATCGACCTTGGAAAAGAGTGCATATATGAATTCCTAAAATGTAACAGAAAAAGATGCTTTGGAGTATTGATTCTACATTTACAACCCCAATTCTGAAATAGTTGGGACAAAGTGTAAATTGTGAATAAAATCAAAACGCATTGACTTTCAAATTACACCAGCCAGTATGTTATTCACAATAGAACAGAGATAACATAGCAAATGTTGAAACTGAGAAATTTTACAATTTTATCCACAAAATGAGCTCATTTCAAATTTGATGGCTGCTACAGGTCTCAAAATAGTTGGGACAGGGGCCTGTTTACCATGGTGTAGCATCCTCTCTTCTTTCTAACACAGAGTGGAGGCGTCCGGGCATTGAGGAGACAAGTTTCTTGAGTTTAGCCATTGAAATTTGATCCCACTCTTGTTTAATACAAGCTTCCAGCTGCTGGAGAGTTTTGGGTCTCCTTTGACGGACTTTTCGTTCAATTTTGTGCCAAATGTTCTCAATCGGTGAAAGATCAGGACTGCAGGCAGGCCAGTTCAGCACACGGACTCTTCTACTACGAAGCCATGCTACTGTAATAGCTGCAGTATGTGGTTTTGCATTGTGCTGCTGAAATACACAAGGCCTTCCCTGGAATAGATGTTGTCTGGAGGGGAGCATATGTTGCTCTAAAACCTTTATATACATTTCAGCATTCATGGTGCTTTTTAAAACATGCAAGTGTCCCACACCATATGCACTAATACATCCCCATATCATCAGAGATGCTGGCTTTTGAACTGAATGCTGATAACAGGAGGGGTGGTCTTTCTCCTCTTTAGCCCGGAGGACAAGACGCCCATGATTTCCAACAAGAATGTCAAATTTGGACTCGTCTGACCACAGGACACTTTGCCATTTTGCTACAGTCCATTTTAAATGAGCCTTGGCCCACAGAACACGGCGGCACTTCTGGATCATGCTCAACAATGGCTTCCTTTTTACACGATAGAGTTTTAGGTGGCATCTGTGGATGGCACTGTGGACTATGTTTACAGACAATGGTTTCTTGAAGTATTCCTGGGCCCATTTAGTAATGTCAATGACAGAGTCATGCCGGTGAGTGATGCAGTGGCGTCTGAGGGCCCGAAGATCACGGGCATCCAGTAAAGGTTTTCGGCCTTGTCCCTTACGCACAGAGATTTTTCCCAGTTTCTCTGAATCTTTTGATGATGTTATGCACTGTCAATGATGAGACCTTCAAAGCCTTTGCAATTTGACACTGAGAAACATTGTTTTTATAGTATTCCAAAAATTTTTTCGCAAACCTTCACAGGTTGGAGAGCCTCTGGCCATCTTTACTTCTGAGAGACTCAGCATCTCTAAGACATCCCTTTTATAGCAAATCATGTTACACACCTGATGGCAGTTAACTTAATTACTTGCTAAATGTTCTTTCAGCTGATTCTTTTATACATTAATTGCTTTTTCAGCCCTTTTTTGCCTGTGTCTCAACTTAGACCTGTTGCAGCCAGAAAATTTGAAATAAGCTCATTTTGTGGATAAAAATGTAAAATGTCTCAGTTTCAACACTTGAAATGTTATCTATGTTCTATTGTAAATAACCTATTGGCTCGTGATCTGAAAGTCATTGTATTTTGATTTTATTCACAATTTACACTTCGTCCCAACTATTTAAAAATTGGGGTTGTAATTTATATTAGTCTTTAAATTCCTCTGAACTACTTAATTGCATTTTTAACATTGCTAAGTTCTAAACTGACATTTGTCTTTTCTCCGAAGTGAGGCCTCTGCAGTGACTTGATGTCTCCAGGCTTGGCCCAACAAGATTATTAAAACCAATCATTAAGAGCAAAAACCCATCTTCCATGATCACCAACTGGAACGATACGGTTGCTTCATACCGCTCATTATATATTCTACTTTTTAATTAGCTTTGAAAATGGGTGTTGAAGCAATGACAAAAATGCAGCTAAAAATAAGAAAATGTGCAGTTACAAAATAATGGGCCAATAACTTAGCAGGACAAAAAGTAAAACAATACTGTCTTCAAAAGATAGAGATTATTCAAGAGCAATGCAGTAAAAGAAGCAAGATGGTGACAATATAAAAATGTGCAAACAGGAAATCGTAACTTTTAAAATCAATTACGAATCCCACAGTGCACTCAGCGCCTGCTGAGGTTGTTGCATTGACAGCTATTGCAAAAATTTAAGACATCTTTTGCGAGAAAAATGTCGAATGCCAACCTCTATCCATCAGAAACAGTCTGTTTTAGAAATTAAGCATGGCACTCACCAAGCCTATAATCATGTATAAACCTAACTCAACCTCCATAAATAGTTTTCAGCCTTTAGAAGATCATGATAATGTGGACAACTGCAGTTACCCTTTTATTAATATAAAACTGAAAAAACTGAAAAAGCTGGTTTCCCTGTTTAGAATTTATGCCAGAAGACAGTGTTTAATTTGTGCCAACGTACTGAAAAACACCAGCAAACTGCCTTGCGCACAAACCCCAAGAATCGAGAAATACTATCGCCTGAATATTCCAAGATATGGTCCAAATATGATGATAGACATTGAGGATACTATCAGATCAAGAGAGTCACAGAGGTCACGTTTGAAGCATATCAGGATGGGACCGCTTTCATACAGCCACAATGCGGCGTTCATGTTATCTCAGATACTGATTTGCAAAGAAGCCAAATGTGCCATAGATACAATCAGTTTTCTGCAAAGACATTAAGCTCAAATATTTCTAGTCATGACATCCTAGTACAATATATGACCTTGCGATGTCGACTGAGTCCATATTTGACCAGGTAGGGCGCAAATCAACAAAACTCAGAATACACATCATAAATGGTCCACATTCTCCCGAGCATGTCAGGCACATCCGCAGTAATATTTCCAAATTCTGACCATTTTCACACAAAGAATAAATTAATGAGTGAATGAATGGCTAAATAAATAAATAAAATTTGTCCCCACTTTTGAAGTAGTCCTATAGCAAGTGCTTAAATAAAACACACTCCCAATGCCCCAGTTGCAATCAATAGACCTTTTAAACCTTTATTTAACCAGGAAAAGGTCCATTGAGGACACCTTAAGAACAATGCCAGATGGAACAGTTGCTAATGAGGAGAGATGGAAAGAAACAGGCATTAGCCCCTTTGAGCAATTTTTAGGGTTAAGGGCCTTGCTCAAGGCGCCCAACGCCTGATATCGTCGCTTCATTTCAAATCAAGATCCCAAGCCCCACCGAGAGCTTAGACCAGCAACTCTTCGGTTACCAATCAAGCAACCTAACACGAGGCTGACCTGCCGCTCCAAAATTTCTTCAATCCAGAGAAAAAGCACTCTCTAAGATCCAGTTCAGGTGCATGTAGCTCTACGTACCACTGACATTAATGACTAGCCTAAATTTTGAACGCCCCCCTCCCCAAAGAAAAAAAATAAATAAATAAAAAAAAGAAATGGGGGGAAAAAAAAAGCACAGATTGCTGCCTGCCGACGAATTTCATGTCACGGATTATCTGGATTAATCCGCCTTGTCATAGTGAGCAAAGATTTCATACAAACGAACGAGCTATACTAAATAAGTAGTTAACATTATTTTTAGCTGGGGCTATGTAACTGCTTTCATAGGAACTTTGCTTACATAAACTAATAGTAGTATTAGCTACCACCAAAAGTTGCCAATGGTCTTACTTTAAAGAAAACAAAACAACATTAGTATTTTGAAAGGAAACGTGCGTGCTGGAAATCAACTGGCGAATGCTAATGAAAAGAAAGCGAAATATCTTAAGGAGCAGCCCAGCCTATTAAAAAAAAAATGACAATCAGCAAGTTCAACAGCCACAAAATCCAAGCGAAAATAAAAATTGCTCTACGACACGAGAAGGCAAACACTTGGTCGGTACTCCGAGGATTTGCCCCTCAAAGAACTGGTTTCATTCCGCCGCAAGTTTTCCTTGTTTCTTGTCACCTAGATACTGTGCAGCACTTTGACCTGCCACACCTTCTAAAACAGCCCTCTACGACAGCAAGCAGGGAACTGCAAACTTACCCGAGTACAAAAGTAGGCTATGATTTGAGGAAGGCGATGTCTACACGTAGCAGCTTAAAAGACTCAAAATATGTGCATACAGCGAAATAAGTTAGCGTCCCATGTTTCTGTAAAACAAAGCAAGCAGTTTTTCTATTTCTCTCACATGTTGCGCATGCATTTGTGTTGTCTGTGACCGCTCAGACAGGGTTTTTTCCGGGTAAAAGCGATAGAGATTAGAATAAACCAGCCCCGGATATGATCTAGTAGTGATCCTCTCGCTCTCGCTCTCTTTTTGTTTGAAATTGGGAACTAAGAGATGTCTTTGCTTTCCTGGTGTCAGTTTTGTTAACAGAGGGAGAGAGAGAGAAATGGCAAAACTGTTGAAACAGAAAGTCCCCCGACCCGAAAAAGTCAACCCCGCTAGCTGCGTGTTAGGTAGGCTATTGTAAACCGAAGATCAAAATCTACAAGCGTGAGAGAACGAGAAACAGTGCGGGTATGTCAAGCGCATCATTTGCTATGCTGGACCTTTTGTGTTTCCTATTTTACAGTAAATCATATGTTTATTAAGTGGACGCATGCGGATACTGAGCTCTCAAATAGATGAAATAGTTTGCCATGCTTGAACGAATTCACCTCTCAGATCCAATTCTAACTTTAATTCAATTTCCATCAACTCATTGCGTGTCATTTGTTGAGAAAGGTAAGGAATGAAATCGCGCAGTGTTTATCCCTGTCCATTAAATTCCGCAAGTAGCCTACGATTCACTTTTCCGTGGTTCATTCTGACAACAAGTAATCTGAACTCCGTTCATGAGCAGTTTTCCTAGCAGAACAAAAAGTCGATGAGGTCGATGATCCCTCAAAAATCAGTGCGTCATAACCACAGTGTTCAAGTCAAGAAGTATAACTTCCTGGAAAGACCTAAAAATCATGAATTTGCTACATTGTAATTTCGTCTGAAATCTCACTGGTGACATCATTTCCGATTTTGCAATTTTTGTAATTATTGGCCTACTTATACAGTATACTGTCTCTGTGTATAGCGCTTAATTTCATCACTGATTCTAGCTTGTGTTTATTTCCCAAAATCAAATAATTGAAATTAGGCGTCTGGTCAATGATTTGCCTCTCACTTGTTGCGTCTTAGATGGGGAGATTATTCCAAAATTATTCTTTTCCCCCTTCCTCATCACCCAGGAGAATTTCCAAGGGAACTAGGTTAAAGTTAAATCATATGATTCATTATGGTATCACAAATGCCTCTTTGCTGGAGTGGCTCAGCTGACAAGATTCACCACGGGACTGCGCGGGCCAACCTGCTCTCTCCTTGTGATTTCTTCCACAGAATGCTGGATATTTTCTGCAGGCTGGAAAATCAGAATCATGAATCACTGAGGCAAGCTGCCAGTCCTCTAATCTTTAAGGTACTGGGGACCCAGGGGAGTGGGAGAACACAATGGAATTTCAAAAGTTTACTCTGAAAACTATAACTGCATTGGTTTCATTGACAGTGGAGTATGGTCTAAGGCCGGGGCCATTTTTTTTTTTCATCCAAGCACAGGTATGTGAGACCAAACCATATTCCAGTTATAAAGAAACCACGAGAGAGCCGTTTCAGGTCCAAGAGTTTGCAATTACAAAGTCTAAGACAGGTCTGACAAATGTTCCACCTTTCACTTGCTCTACTTGACCTTCTCGGCAGAATTGCCAGGGTTTGTATTTTTCACAGTGACATTTCACCTGTTGCTGCCTTGACTTCCTGTGGTTTTCATTTATTCAGAGGTTACAGAGAGAGAGAGAGAGAGAAAAAAGTCAGAAAATGTTTCCGTCTCTGTCAGGTCCGCTAATTCCACCCCCTCATAATCTCCTGCACATCAAACACACGCGATATGAGAAGAAGACTACTTAAGTGACGCCCTGCAAGTGAAACAGGATACATGTTCTAAACGCTTTATTTTTAGGTAACGTTTCCTATTGATAATATTATTGTCAGTGCATTTGTCAAAAATGTGCAAGGTACGCCTATAATACAGTTATATTTCTGTTTTCTCATACTTCATTTTAGATAATTGCTTTCTAAATAAAGATCTATGATCATTATTTGTATTATTGTTATTATTATTATTATTATTATTATTATTATTGTTGTTGTTGTTGTTTTTAATTAGTTTTTTTAAAGGGAATTTGAGTTTGAATATGTCTTTATCTGTCTTTTAAAGATTTGATTGACCAATCTATAAAGAATATACACACAGCAATAACAGAATTTAAATGCATGTACCAGGAGATCCCCCTGCCAGGGCTGTTCTAGCAGTTTAACACTTGTGGAAAGTCTTTCCCTCTTTGTGTAATATGAACCTGAGAAATGGCATTCATTGAGCCTTGGTGGGGGAGGAGAACACACACCTGTTGGCTGAGGCCCATGTACATATCCACCACCTCTGTTCCACACATCCAGTCACTTCCAGGACATGTACAATGAAGTCGATATGATCTGGTCACTTCTATTTTTGCATCAATCTGTAATTTAGCTTTTCTTTTGTCTCATATGCAAATCATACCTTATGAATTTTGTAAACTAATAATCATGCAATGTACCGTGTCCTGAATTTAATAATGATAAACTTTATAGCCTATTTTCCATTCATCAAAATTAAAATATCTCATTATATCCTGAGATGTGAAAGCCTCATGTATTCTGTATCACCATTTACAGGCTATATCTCAAGAGGGAAGTCCTAGATACTGTATTATACTGAAGACAAAAGCTTCAGTGGGAGTGTTTCTAGTCCAAAGTGTGTAACAATACAATACACGCACATTGTAACTGGTTAGATTAAATTTGTGAGCATGCTGTTTATCCATAAAGATAGAAACTTGTTCCTCTTATGAATATTTCCAATTCTGCAAATAATATGTGAAGGTCTATTGTACTACCTGTGTGCAATTAGTGACATGGAATGGCAGACACAAACCATTTTGTATTCCTTCATATTGTGCTGCGCAGCCACTTTTAGTAGCTAAATAAATATCCCTTTTTATCAGCTTTGACCCTGAACCTTGACAGAAAATTCCAAACATTCTCACTGCTTAGTTTGGTGGCGAGGAGAATCTTCTGCGTTCTGTTTCTCGCTCTGTTCTGACTGCCAAGAGGAGGCACCCACTGTGAGAAAAGCTGTCATAACATATTGTTATCTTTGTCGTTGTTGGGACATAATTTAAAAACATGTTCTTATTTGTCACACTAACCTGTAACATCTAGTCTCAAGCTATGCTACCAAGAAAAAAAATTACATTCATAGATCTTTGTCATGTCACCTTGAGACAGGGATGATAGTCTATTGATTATTTGGGTGCAAATAAAGTGCATTTTATTAAGCAGTTAGCCCTAAGCATAGTAATTACAACAAAGAAAAAATTCTGCCTGAATATAGGCTACACAACTCGCCTAAATACAACAAAATACATTAATATTTATGGTTCTCAAAACTGTCTTTCATGTTTTTTAAAGGTTTATGTCTTTAAAATGAACTGAACAGTACTCTTATTGTGAATACAAATACTATATTAAACTTGATGACAGCCAAGAATGCAGCAGTACAGATTATTGTACATTTGTGAAATGCTAACCTCCAGACTTCCCAACTTTGTCACTCACTTTCAATCACTCAGGAAACAAAACCATCGTCTCCATTTTTGATTGAATGGACAAGTATTATCGACCGTAAATGTCTATGCCCTTCACACAGGCAAAACGGTGACATACCTTCGGAGAGAGCCTTCAGTAACCTCACCTCTCACCACATGATTGTTCTCAAGTGGCTCCCCTGCAAGTATGTCTGATTAACAATCAAACAAATTATTTACTGAATAATCAAGGCCAATACATGACCTATAATGATTAAAAATGATCATTACAAAGTGATTGCTTATTGGCCACATGAACATAATTGATGAGACATTGTAAGTATGGCAATAATCCAAATAATTGCAAAAAATCCAAAATGTTCAGGGACGTCCATCTCCGTTTTAGTATTTTTTCAGGGGTGTAAAAAAAAAAATTTAAAAAAATCCTAAAACCAGGGATAAAAATCACCAAAAGTTTAAGATTTTTGGCATTCATTAGGACTATTGCTGTCCTTACAATGTCACTCCCCTGAGCATTGTGCCTAACAACACCCTTTATCCGTGACTATATTCACAATATGGCGCGGCCTCTCCTGCTTTATTGCTAAATAAGCCTGGAAAACTAATATATGCAGTCTATGACAATTCATGAGCTAGCTACATGGGTTCAGAATATTCAAAAGATATATTGATGATTCACGTCGTCATTTATATGCAGAAGAAAACACCCCATAACTTCATGATGCAATGAACAATAGCCTAATGCTATTAATATCTAATGTAATAATATTTACAGTCATTCAACCAATTAATCCTCGCAACTGCTGCTAATCAGGCAAAGTAAACTGCAACATGATTTAGTAATTATGCACTGAAAGGTGAGGTTCCTGAAGCCCTTTGTTTTCACCAACAGACCACTACTGGGATAGAGGATGAAAATGCAGTAATTAGATGGAAATGAAACATAAAATGGTAATACGGACACATAGAAAAACACAGTCCAGAACAAGGGACAGTCAGCAGCACATATTTTTCAAACTCAAGTCACATCAAATTTCATCCTACATCATTAAATAGACTTACACAGCAGGCATTATCTATAGTGACTGATCAGCCGGCACGCAGTATTCACTGGCCGGATGTCTTTCTTGTACCAGGAATGTTCCATTGGCTGGCCATTGCAGGGTTCTTACCACCTTAGCCGACAGGACACAAATATGCACTTGGCTGGGGAGTAGAGATGCTAGACCTGACCTAAAAGCAGCCGAACCATCAGGGCCCCAATCAGCAGGGCGGGACTGGACCCCAGAGGCCCCACTGCATTGGGGTGACCACCGTGGCTATGACCCTTGTGAGGTCCATTGCAGTCATCAGAGAAGCAGCACTCCATCTTGGCTCCTGAGTTTCCGTGTAGTGCCTTGTCGCAGAAGGGCTTATAGGAGCAGGACTTCATGACAGTGTCTGAGCAGGTGTATGAGCAAAGCAGAAATGAAGAAACATTGAAATCTGTGTTAGAAAGTCATGCCGCGGTGAGAGGTAGTGCTTCCATCTGATACCTAGACTGCAGTCCATTGGTATTTTTGCAGTGACAATTTTTTCTACTCAATATAAAATAATGACTCTGAGTTAACATGAAGTGGTAACAGCTCTGAGACACAAAGACACAGCTGAGGTTGAGTAATTATTGTACTCAGGTGTTGCAAAAAGTAGCTTGTGAAAACATCTGGCACCATGTTCAGAATGACACTAACTGGGACGTCAGAGTGCCTGATTTTCTGTTTTAAGGAGATAACTCAGGCGGGAATCCCATCCCTTTAATACCCTTCCTCCTCCTCCTCCTCTTCCTCAGATATGCAGCTGACTCCTGCCCTCTGAACTGCAGGGGACTCAACACCATGTGGCTTTCTCTTCTCTCAGAGTGCTGCCTCAGCATTTTCGCTCTCAGCCAGCACACGTGGTGGGGGTTAGTGGGGCTTTAGTAATGCAATCTCCATGCAGTGTGGGGCACTGCTGAATCACTATTTCCCAGTAAGTCTTCAATCTGAGGCCAGATCTAGTCTGAGCTATTAAAAGAATTGTGGTGACATTGAAACTTTGATTAATCAAACTTTTTTCCCCCTTTTTCTTCTTTTTTTTTTTTTTTTTTTTTTGGCTCATGCCAGTTCCTGGGAACAGAACTGCTGGCTGCCCAAATTAAAAACCAGACCATTGCAATCTTTTGAAGCCCTCTGTGAACACTCTGACCAAAGCCCAGGCAGAGATGGATGTTCTTAATAAATGTTCCCAGAGGGAATTTGATGCGCTGGCCCAAGTGATGAGAGCGGGCTGAAGTTTGGGCGTCCGCAAGCAATGGGCAACAGGCAAACACTGTGATTACAGGGCTAAGGCTTGGGCTCCCTTTGCGCTTGAATCACCACTTTTCTTACGAGCAGAAAAATACTGAAAACACATTTGTAATATGTTTTCAGTCCCTAAAACTGCTCTCATCATAAGCAGTGTGCCAGAACAACAAAAGCTGAACTTTGCTGTGATCCAATTATATCTGCTTTGCATTCAGTTTACTCTAAGAGAATAAAGTTCATTGCTGCATCCTTAGGGGACAGTACCCTCTAAGGTACACCAGTTTTACCTTTGAAAATGTATATGTACCTTTTTTGCCCCCAAAAAGGTGCACATATTTACCTTAAGGTTCGATTATTAGCCCTATAATTATTAATAGAGGTACATAAGTGTAGATTTTACCTAGAGGGACATACTCATACCTCATACTCTACCCCTATATCTGAGAGTGCTGGAATTTGTGGTAAGACTCAAGGTCTACACAAAAAAAACTCCCTCACAAAGCAAGTAAAATATGGGTTTTTTATTTTAGTACCATGCATGTCTCCATCTTGACGTTTCCACAAAAGCCGGGACATTCAAGCAATAAATGGAAAATGTTCCATCAATTCCATCAAGTCATATCTCTTACACTCATGAGTTGTTCTGTCAGGCTAGATGCAAGAACTGTGCGCCAGGTGCTCACGATGAGATTTGTGGCATTGATGCTTATTAAAAACTCCAAAGGATTCATGCTTATTGCGCAAAACACAATGAAGCCACACAGAATCTGGTGATATAAGGCAATTGGCTTATGTTATTTCGTCGTAATCACAAATGTGCTGGCCATGGCACTTGCAGAGATTCATGATTCAGCACCTTGTTCTTTTATTGTGATAACGACCAGCGGATTAATAGTGCATTCAGTATTACAGTGCCATCTTGTGGCAGCTAGGATTTTTTTCAACTCAAGGCGAAGTCGAATGCAAGTTGTGCGATGCTTTGACCTTGGAGCCACAGTGGAGGCTACACTGCCCTCCTCTGACCTATGACCTTTGATCACTCCATTTAACTAGCATTTCTCATTAATTACCAGACCATTATAACATACAGTCACTGACTTTTATAAGTGTCATACATTACTACATAGTTTCCCAATGAACATGCAATGCGTGTAAGAGTTAAAATTAATTTCGGTTGCTGGAACAGCCCCTTGTTTCAGTGCCAGCTGTGGATCTGTTAGATTTCTGAGTTATTTAGACAATTTGTGGAGTTTTTTCACTGTGCCCCATAACTGTTGCTGGCGCAAAGTGCCAGCAGCCATTGAATCTTGTAGGTAATGATTATGTGAGGAGCTTGTACTATCAGAGCTGTAGGTACTATGTTCAGAATCTGTACACAGTTGATGTTGTGCTGAGTGGCGCCTGTGCTGTACTCACTGTGTCCTGTGATGGTAGAGCAGGCGTCTGCATACTGCGGACAGCTGGAGGAGCCCTGTCCGTTGCATTCGTCCTCGTTGGATGCCACGCACGTGTAGCACTTTAACGCCTCGCCTCCGCATGGCAGAAATAGAAATGACAACTCACCAATGGCTCAGTCGTCTCTGCGCACTTTGTGAACAGAAGCATCAATATACCCCACTATAGCCACCCAGGGGATATAAATATCACTCCTTTTCACCAGGAATGCGCCAGTCACAGCTTGTTGGAGCCAGTTATTGCACTTCTGTCTGGTGGAGGCCTAGTTCCCCTTTTCAAACCACTGGTACAGCTACTAATTGCTAATAATAATTGTGGCAAAGAGCAATTTGAGCCATCGCCAATACAAAAAAAAAATACCCAGGACGTCGCAATCAAACCACATTTCCCATTCTCTATGGGATAGTTTGGTGGCCAAATCACTTCAGGGGAAAAGCTGCGTTAGCATGCATAGTTACGGATACTTGACCGCACGATATGGAGTGTAGAAGCCGTATGTATTCTTCATGCATCCGGTACTTTTTCTTGGTTTGATTTCAGCGTTTCTATCGTTTGCAGTTTCTCAAGTCAAGCTGAATTGTTGTTATCATGCCACTACGCAAGCTGCACACCAGAAGTGTGGCGGTCCCAAAAGAGTAAGAAATTTTGGCAAAAAAGCCACCTCTATTTTTTTTGTATTGGCAATCACCCAAATTGGACACTGCTATAATTCTGGTTCCCCCAAACCCCCCTTCAACTCCCTTACCATTATAGACACCCCAACACTACCCCTACCCCCTATTCCAACCCAATCTACTCCCAATTTCTTCCTTCAAATCACGTCAGGTGGGGCCAATAGTAAGGGAACTAGAGGTTTGTTATACTCACTGTGGGCAGCCCAGGTGACCAGCAGCAGCCAGACCAGGACAGTCCTCATGGTGCAGGCATGGGATGGATCTGTGCTGTGAATGAGGTGATTCAGGAGAGACAGGACAGCCCTGAGGGGCATTAAGATCTTACCACTAATCTGTCTGCGGTCTGCACACGCAGCACCTGAGGATAATAGATTTAGAGAAGCTCATTTTAACAGCTTCTACCATTTAGGTTGTGGTCTTTTCAGCTGCAATACAGCACAATCAAAACATCTCAGCTGCATTCATAATGATGACAAGCTATTGCGTGTAATCTCTGGCTCAAGAGTGCAAAAAAAATCTGTATTAACAAGTGTTTTATTCTCATCATGAACTTAAAATCTCATGTTTTTGCCTCTCAAGTAGAAAATATTTGCTTGTTTTATGTTAATGTTTGAGTGACGAGTGAAATTTTCATACTCCATTCTCAAATCTTGGAATAGATCACACTTGTCTCACCTTACTGGCAATGTTTTTCCATACAACAACTTATCAAAGGAAGATGTCTGGAAACACTGAGACGCTTGTTCAGGCTGACTTATTGTGGTTTTTGCAGCGGACTCACAGAGGAACTCATTGCGAGCAACATCTGGTTGAGACAATGTGACTCATTTCTGGAGTCGAGGAGTGGCATGTCAACTAACAGCCACTTAATCAAAGTGTCCAGTAGTGTATGGTGATACTGGGTGGATTTCAAATGTTTTTCTTTTTGCTCAGTCAACTGGCCTCTGCTTCCTCTCTGAAAATCTAATTACCGAACATTCAAAATCTCTATATTTGTGCTTTATCAATAACTAGTAGTAATAATTTTATACATACAGTAAATAATTTGACATTTGGCACAAGACACCATAATTGTTTGTGTTTTTGTCATATCTTGTTATGTACCTGCAGAAAACAATAATGTAAAATTGAGCCTCCTGAGGATCCAAATAATATATCAATATATATGCAATTTGAGAATAGTTTTCTCCACTGTTGCTAATTCAGTTCAGTTTTCAACAAGTTATCTGATATGCGTAAATCGCTGTTTTTCCTGACACCGTTAATGCCAACACTTGATTTATTCATTTACATGGAGAAGACCTTGTCTGAGTACGGTCGATCCTGCAGGGCTTTTGTTAAGGATACACCTTCCATACAGAACAGAACAGTGTGTGTATCACCCTGCTGCTGCCCTTAATCACAAAGTTTGCAGCCATGAACATTAATAACCATCATCCTCTTTGCCATGATCTACTGTCACTGTCCATTAAGAACAAGGAGTGTAAGAGGATAAGTTCACTATTGCTGACCCACAAACGTATACTCACTCCTAAGTTTAACCTAAAGCAAAAAATTTTCCCCCAAGCCAGTCATAGTTAAGGCAAAACAGCCATAAAAACAGTTTCTTATGAGTTGTATTCAGTACAGGGGTGATGTCTGAAAGTGTTTGGAGTCAGAACGATAACGCTACAACACTTCTCAAGAACCTTTTATCCTGAGATAAATTGAAGACCTGGGTGCAAGAAGTACCTAAGTCACAAAATAATACTTCTGAGATTCTGGGGGACAAAGTTTTCAAAACATGTTGCAGATAATGACAATGGGCAATGGAAATGCACCAGTGCACAAGACTTGAGTGCTTCTTTGCAGAAATCTTGGGTATCAGATGATGCTCTGGCCATTGTGGCTTTTAATACTGGTGTCAACTCATTTTTTGCAAAATGTGACTTAAGTACTTCTTGCACACAGGTCTTCAATTTAAATAAATAAATAAATAAATTTATCCTGAGATAAATCAGCACTTTAAAATTGATTCTTTTTCTTTCGACCGTCCAGATAGAACAGCGACTATCAAAGAACAACCAGTTCACAATCTCCGACAAATGACACAGCCATTTTTATTCAGGCAATGAGGTCTGGACAAAATATATATACATATATATTAGTAAACATTGTCATTTTTTCACTAGTTTCTTTCTCACTTTACAAATATTTATGAAAATATGGGGACTTAAAGAAATTAGATCAAAAAGAACTTGAAATCAACAAAAGAAATAATAGCCGCGTTAGCAGAGAGTAACAGACCTGCCAGTTTACAACTAAGAAACGGTGAGCATTTGGCACAACAAAATCACTGTCTGTTTTCAGTGTGAAGGTGGAGGCTTCTTGTTATCATCACACCACACCATGTTTTATACACAGCAATTTCAATAATTCAAAAAAAAAATCACTTCTTTGTTTTATACGTGCACTTAATTTGATTCTTTGGAGGTTAAGTGCCTAATTGAAAAATAGATGAATGACAATCTACAGAGAATTACTGTACACATACATAAAAGAGAATATGATTGCTTTCAAATAGTTTTCTGACTAACGAGGCACACCAGACCTCATTTATTTCAAAATATTCCATAACAGAACTCATTTCTGTACCTGCGAAGCCAACATTTGGCATGACACTGTAAATGCACATCTTCATACATGGACACGAGTTTGTGAAGTTCACATAAGGAGAAGAGGAACTGAGTTTATGAAAATTAAAGGCGAAGTATACTCAAGCCTGGTGTACATTTAACTTGCAATATTTTAACTTGCATGTGCATTTATGTGTACAATTGACTAATAAATGGCAACAACATAATGAAAAAATAAGCTCATATTTTTAATTGCGCAATAAAACCGATGAAGCAACCAGCCACACTGAATATCAAGCACTGCAGGAATTCACAAACAGGGCTGATCTTGAGGTTAATAGGAAACTATACTAGTATAGCCTTTAGTGCATATAATGATTCAGTCTGAACATTGAGGCATGGATGGCTCCTTGAACAGTTGATTGTATTTGGGACTTAAGGCCTAAATTTCCCATTCCCGTCCACAGGAATGGATTATTACCAATTCAAAAGCAATTGAATCCTGTCATTCAACAAAGGAAAAATTAAACTGGCACTGTTGTAATTATGTGTACACTTCATAATCACCAGGAATGAAGGCGATACAATTACTCCCACACAAAATTAGGTCCTTGATCTGTATCTAGGAGCAAGTGTACCTGATGTTCTATTGGCAGGTAATTTAGCACTCCTTTCTCGTGTAAAATGTCTTCATCCTCCTTTCTCTCACTAAAGCAATGCATCTGCTCTCAAACTACTCTCACAGATCTCAACTATGAACCCTTAGAGCGCTAAATGCACCTACGGTTAATCAGTGATGTAAGATTTCAAAATCAAAGCTGTTGAAAACCTATCATGTGGCAACTTGTTTAAAAGAGTCGGCACACGATAGGTTTTCTACAGCGCAAGATAATTAAATTAATATATTTTTAAAATTTATTTCAGCGCTCAAAGCTTAAAAAAAAAAACCATTTTCAAGCAAAACTGACATAAAAACATATTTAGATGAACAAATATGCAAATAAAAACATCTTACTTTTGTTATTCACAAGTAAGCAACTAATTCGACAACCCCATATTGTTCACTTAATATCCACACGAGCATTTAAACAACAGGAGTCATCACACATCAGTAACTGATCAAAATGAGTTTCCACACGTCCATAAGCTTGGACTGGAGTTTCGATTCACTCTCAACTGCTCTGCTTTCTCCGCCTAAAGTTAGCCTGGGACGACTGCCGAACTCCAGAAGTCCACTTAAGTGCACAGATAGTCGTCGTGCTCGGCAAAATAAGACGCGTACATTTAACACCTAATCTGTCAGCGTAGCGAGGCATTGTACAGGTGGTGGCTAATCACAGGGTAGCGCTTGAGTGTTTTCCAAAATGACATGCAGAGTAGAGGAGAAATATGAAGGGCTCAGAGTAGACATTGCAGATGAATCAGGTTCAACTCTTCAGAGATTTTAGTCAATTTTGCCCATCTTAGCAATCAGTTCATCGCAGATCTTGGTAAGCTCTTCAATCTCTTGATTCTGCAATGTAAAAACAGGAATATTTTTTTAAACGAACACATAATTACAATGTCAGGGCACTCCCCAGCTAAACATCTTTGGTTTTAAAACCATTCCAGAACTATCAGGAATAAAGAGGTAAATGTTCCCAGCACATAAACCAGGGAAGTTTACAGGCTGGGCCATGAATGTTAAATGTCATAGGGAATAGTGGGAAAAGTATTAAGCTTTGTTATCAAGATTAAATACAAGTCAGTTGAAATCGGGAATGTCATTCATGCATATTTCAACAGAAATATCAGCCAGAATTACTTAAAAAAAAAACAAGCCAATTCAGCGCTTTTCCAAGGAACAGTTATAAAACTAACGTGACCCTTAACCTTCATGATTTTTTTTTTTCTGAGACTAGAAGATAACCATCATGCAAAAAACGTGACATGGAATGCCTTTTCCAGACACAGAACCTACTTGGAGGAATAAAATAACTGTTTGGAGAACATTCTGTACTTCCGTGAGATTCGGGAACACGATGTGTCAGCATTTATCGGGCGTTTATGTACACAACGATCTCGCTTTTCAAACGTCAGCATATTGATGCACAGATGCATAAACACACACACACACACACAATGGCAGAGTGCTTCTGGCCCTCACTTTCTGATGGAGAGCTCTCTCCAAAGACTCCACTTTCATCTGCTCCTTCCTCAGGCTGGCGCTGAGCGCGAGGCTCTCTGCTGTGGCTTTGGAGCGGACCTGAGCTATTTCCTCATTGGCCCTGAGGAGGAGGAGAAGGCGGGGGGAAGATAGAGGAAGTGAGACAGTAAGCTGTATACCCAGTTAGCAGCACACAGCAATGCTAATTCACTGAGATTTGACAGCTGCAAAACATTTTTGTTAAGGGGCATAAGATTAGTTACCATCTGTGATTAACCCTTAGAGCGCGAAATGTAACTATTGTTACTCGATGATGTAAGATTTCAAAATCAAAGCTGTTGAAAACCTATCCTGTGTCAACTTGTTTAAACGAGCTTCCGCAGGGGAGCTCTTTTAAACAAGTTGTTACACGATAGGTTTTCAACAGCACAAGATAATTAAATTTATATTTTTCTTTATTTATTTCAGCACTCTAAGGGTTAATGGGAAGATCAAAAAAAACTGCTGAAATGACAGAATAAATTAAACAAATCTCAGCTCTAGGGTCCACTCCACCCCCCCACCCCCCCATACTGCAAGCTTTGAGCTAATTGGTCAACAGTCTCCAATGAGCTCCACAGTTCTCCCTCGGTGTGTTTTTCGCCAGGCAAAGAGTTTGTGTCCAGCACTATGCAGCAGGAACCAGCTCTTACTTGTCGAGTTTCTCCTCAGCGTGGATCTTCAGGGTCTGGTAGCGCTGCTCTTCCTGTCTCACCCGGGCCAGATACTCCTGTGCACACTTCTTCAGAACCTCCTCATTCTGGAGAGGAAGCAGAGAAACAGGTTTCAAAACTGAACAGTCAATCTGAAGACACACCTGACAGAGTCGAAACAATATGCGTGTGAGGACACACTTATAATGTGGATGCTAAAGGAATAAATGTAGATTTCCAGAACGTTCCTCCCAATTTGTCAATTTTTAACTTCTTCAGTTGCATACTAGAGGTGATTGACAGAAGTTGACGTCCAGAACGCTGATGTAGAATCTAAAAAAATCCTTGATGTAGTTTTTATCGTCCCACAGTGCAAACATTCAGATTATTAGATCTAATGAGAAGTCACACGCAACAGCACGACCGCTTCACCAACATGACACATAAAGGCACAGGGTATTGAGGGTCACTCTCGCAGGAGTTTGGGTACCTTCTTGAACCCCTCCAGGACAGTCTTCATGTTTTCGTACCGCCGGAACAGGTCGGAGAGGGAGCGTTCGACAGAGTTGAGGTCGGCTAGGGCCTGCTCTTTCTCGGCCGTCAGCTGCTGCACGCTCTTCTGGCTGTTCATGGTGGAGCGCTGCTCATCCTCTGTGGGTTGGGGAGGCTGATCACACACTGATCATATGCTGATCACGACTACTTATCCTAACCATAACCAGCCATCATCACTATCTCCTATCAGAAATGTTATATCCTGGACAATAATTTCTTCAGACAGTCTCAAGCAAGGTAGGAAAGCCAAGAATGGGAGTCTGGGCACAGAACCCACCTCAGAACATCACTGGTCTAGGATCAGTTTAGCCTTTTATAAAATAGAGGGGGAACAATGAGGATCCTGATCCTGGATCAGAACTCCAACTCAAATACTTAAACATTACAAGTGTGAATCTCTAAAATGTGACTGAACTGACTTCTTATGTAAGCTGATATACCAATCATTATGGGTAACTGAAACTCGTGGAACTTTAAAAAATACATATTTAAACTCTCAATGGATAATAAATACAGGCTAACTGCAGGATGCCATAACTCACCAATCATCTGTGCAATTGTCTTTTCATATTCTGCCACAATCTTCCTATGAAAACACAAGAGGGTTTGAACGAGCCATTCTGGGTCAGCATTTTATTATTTAAAGCTGCAGTAGATGACCAGACCACAGGTAGAGCCTACCTCATTTCCACCACTTCCTGTCTGCTGTCTGCATGCTTTTGCTTCCAGTCATTCACCTCCATTTCTTTAGCTATGATCTAGGGCAGAAGAGACAATTCTTCAATCTATTGACAGAGATACCAATTCTGAGGGTTCATATTAATGCCAAAAAACTTTCACAAAAACATGTTGCAAGAGGGTGACAGCAATGCACCTGAACTTGGAATTATGGCTAGAACTATCATCCTCTTCAAAGATATTAAACACATACAAACTGTACATTAGGACTGCAAGCAGAATAAAGCATTCCATATTATGGATACCCTTCCACATTCTGCAGAAATGAAAAAAAAAGACACCCATGTTACAGGATAGGGAAAGTGGCCACGAGAAACAGAACCATCACCTCTTCTCTAATCAGTGTCAGAACTGCCGCTTTGTCCGCCTCACTGATGCAGATGGTGTCTAGAACTGGACTTCCTTTGTCGTGACTCTCACTTCCTGTTAACTTAGCACTCTTGGTTTTCGAGGGGTCTTCATACTGTAGAGAGGAGCACAGGGATGTTGAGGGCAAAGTCATGACTTCAAGCAACATCTGGGATCAACATCAGTCGCTCAACCTCCTACCATAATTTTACACTCTCAGTGTGGTTCCAGAGGAGGGCTGGAGTTGTGAGCATCTTTAAATGTTTCCCTCAAGTCTGTAAAAGAAATCTTTTCCTAACCTGCGAAAACTTTGTGCTTTTTATTATCGTTTTCCAGTGCAGATAAAACTCGTAACATTCAGCACGTTTCAGTGATGCAAATCACAATTCGAGTCTTCAGAATTATCAGCCTGTGCATTGTGGAAACTCAAAGCACGAGCAGCATCACCTGACACTCTCTTTGCCCTGACAACACCAGGAAACCAACTCATTCAGGTTTTAAATTGGATTTAAACTTTTTGAGTCACTTTTAATCATTTGAGGAAGGTAAAAGTTCCTCTTCCGTTCAAAAAAGGCAAATCCTTATTTGATTACAGCCCTGCCACTTGTCAGCACTTGTGCTATAATTGTCCTTTTGTGGATTATGACACCGTTTAAAACCATAATCCTCTTCTCTCCATCCCAGCCGCAGGAATTCACAGGTGTAGACAAGCATATGATTCGATCGCATTCAATTTGCGACTGCTTCAGGAAAGCCTGTCAGGTTCCTGTGTGGTAGATTATGATTTCCGTTCAGTTGAGGGAGAAAAAGCTACCGAGCTGCTCGTTGGCTCACTGCCACCACTTTCTCATACCAAGATTCCAAAAGCGGAACATTTATCTATGAAGTTCTGTGTTTATGAAACACGCCTTAAGTGAACCCTTTTTAGGATTATGTTCCGACACGTATTTCCAACTGGTGTTTTATATGTTCAATTAAAGAGTGCACAGAATGTATATAATTCACAGTCTGACAAACTGATGTAATGACTCCACCGACTAACTTCTGATAAGGACATAATAATATGTGCAATGTCATTAGTATAAGTCATAATTAATAAATAATAAATTATTCATAAATTATTTCACAGATATCCATCTTATGCTGAAAGGAACTAAAAGCAAGAGGCAAGACAGCACAACAAATTTTGCTGTATGATTTTGTTACATGTCACCCCCTATTGCATTGCTACCAGCCGAAAACCATACACCAGCACAAATGCAAATGTGTTTCCTGCTTCCTTAGAGAAAGTTTAAAGCAAGCCTTCCGCAGTGTCTCAAATCAGTATTTGAGTATATGTAGGCCACTGTAATATTGATACAGTTGTTCCAATACACTATACACCAAGAATTAAAAACCGGTCACATGCTGAGCACAGGCATTTTCCTGGCCCCCTATGTGCTATTTGACATTTATCCTTAAAACACCCTGTTTATATCAGTGTATTACTCCTCATTTAATAAGCTATAAAATGCCCACTACAGTATATGAGGTCATATCTAAACTCAAGCAACAGCAGCAATTACTTCAGGCATCTCTCGTTGCTCCATTTCAGTGCTAATAGTTTAACAGGACGTATTGGTGTGTTTGTTCTGCTAGAGATAGAAATGACAGTACACAACACTTTTCTTTCTTGGTAATAAATACTCTATATTGCATGATAATCTGGCTTTGCACATTTCGGTAGCACAAAAAATGCTGACCAACGAGTCTAAGAGAAATTGTCATTCAATTTCAGTTATTATGCAAGACAGTGATTTCAACATTGCTCAGTAGGGTGAATTATCTGGCATCATACTACCACCTAGTGGTGACCAAAAACTCATCTTATATAAGAATGCTGTCAGTTATGTTCAACAGAGCCTTCGATGTTGGCTAGTTTTTAAGCGCTAATTGGCATGTACTGTGGGCCACATTGCCATGCCACAAGCACTACACAGATGAGAGTGTCCTCGCTTAGCAAACGCCCTCACTCGAGCCTCTACCTGTTTTCACACTACATGTGCGACACAATCAGTCATCATTACTGGTCATTACTGGTTTAATGTCATAGGCAATCTGACCAGGATCTAAGAGCAGGCCACACCGCACAGACAGCACCTGTGTGTGCCTTCAGTGACTCCGATTTCTGATGATTAAGCGCATCTTAATCATGGTGGAGGGATAGTGCTGCTGTACCATAAGCAAGGCAGTAAATCAATAGTGTCAGTATATACCCAATTGCTTGAATGCTAATCATGAATAAAACAAAGAGCCTTTGCAAGTTGCTCAATGTTTAAGTATTTGCTCAAAGCCTGCAATATATAATATCATTTAAAAATACAGTAAGTCTTCATATTTATGATCTTTTGTCATCTGTTCCACATTTATTAATTTAACCTGATCCTATCATGTGTGTGTGTGTACTCACCAGACTGCAAGGGTCTTTCTCTTCCTCAGTGTCTGTGATCTTAACTTCTTTCCCTACAGACGAATCATAGCACATTTGTGTCAATTTAATATGAGCTTTCAGATCATAGTGGTAACAAAAATCACACCATCAGTACAAATATAGAACGATAAACCATGGTAGGAGTTAAAATATTTCATAAATTAATGCATTCAAATAAATCCTGTAGCAAGATTTGCCAGTAGGTGGCAGCATATACCACTAAAATGAGACATCTGCAACCAATGCAACACAAATAGAAACTATACAGTATAAGCCTAAATTAAAAAAAAAAAAACAACAAATTCACAGTCTTCAGTGCATCAATGCAGTTCAATTCTTAATCATCACATAACTTGGCAGAGGATCCCACAAAGATACCAAGCACTGAGCCACACACACCATTATGCAATATACCCCAACCTCAAAGCAAAATCACATAGAACAGTCTGCATCACTGAGCAAATCTTTATTACATAAACCCACAATCAGCGAGCATTGTAGACCAGCCATGCAAAGAAATTCACAGGCCTCAGAATGGCTATTTATGTATCTGTCACACAGCAACAGAGACCTAAAGGTAAAACGGTCTCCACATATTAAGTATAAGATGAGTACAGCATAGAATAAATAGCACAACAGTATAAATGAGACTTCATTTCCAAATAAATTGGATTACTGTCCAAAGACTTATGTTTGGGTATAAATCTCACCATTTTTTCATGGCAGTTTGTAGCAGACACAAACATATACTGCAAGTCGATCCAGCACAAATTGGCCCAGCAGTTTTGAAAGACTCTTAACACTGGAATATTTCCGAGCGCAGTGCACACCTATTTCTGCCAAAACAGTCAGACTGAGGCTCTCTCCGGAGTCAGTTTTCTCCAAGCATACTCACTCAGCACTCTGTCAACTGAAGCATTCTCTTTCAATTTCTTTTTTTACAGAATCATATGGTTCCACTGAAAATAAGATATGTTTCTATATTTTTCCTATTTTTATTTTTAAGCAAATCAAGAGTTAGATCCATATAAATTTGGCCAGAGACATCATTTTCATTGTTTTACTTTTGTACGCCACCACGATGGATTTGAAAAGAAACAATTAAGATGTGCTTAAAGTGCAGACTGTAAACTACAATTTAAGATTTTCTTTCAAAAATATTGTCTGATCCAAATAAGAATTACACCAATTTTAGGCACGGCCCCCTCAGCCTCAAGGGCTCACAAGTAATTGGACACACTGACAGAATCAATAATTTAATTGTCATTTTAAATACTCGGTGGCAAACCCTTTGCAATCAATGACTGTCTTAAGTCTGGAGCCTATAGACATCACCAGACTCTGGGTTCCTTCCCTGGTGATGCTCTGCCCACCCTTCACTACAGCTGTCTTCAGTTCCTGTTTGGGGTGTTTTGCCTTCAGCAAGAGACTGCATGCTCAGTTGGATTCAGGTCATAATCGTATGGTAGAGCATTCCACTTCTTTGTTTTAAAAAATCTTGGGTTGTTTTTGTAGTATACTCCCCAGTCACTGTCCATCAGCACTATAAACCATTTTCCAATTAGTTCTGATACATTTGGCTGAATCTCAGCATACAATAAAGCCCTATTCAATTCAGAATTCATCCTCCAGCTTTTCTCTACAGTCTCTTCAACAGTATAGACAAGGGAACTAGCTAAATTAGCAACATGCATGCCCATACATAACCACTCTTCACAAATGAGATGTTATGCCTCAGATCATGAGCAGTTCCTTCCCTTTTCCATATCCTTCTTATATCTCATATCCTGTATTTCTGGTATAAGTTGATCTTTGTCTCATTTTTCTAAAGGACATTGTTCCAGAATATACAGGCATTTTTAGATTTTTTTTTTTTTGCAGGAGTCCTGTTTTTGTGCCTTAACACTAGTTTATGAGTTAAGATCAACCCTCTGTATTTACTCTAATGAAGTCTTCTCTTGATTGCTGACTTCGGCACTGCTGTGCCTACATCCTAGAGAATGTTCTTGATCTGGCCAACTGTTGTAAAGACGTTTTCTTGAACCAGGGAAAGAATTCTTCTGTCATCTACCACAGTTGTTATCAGTGGTCTTCCAAGCCTATTTGTATTCCTGAACTCATCAGTGCTTTCTTTCTTATTAATAATACGCCACAAAGTATAGTTGGCCACGCCGAATGGTTTCTCTTTTTCTCTGGTGGGTTTGATGAGATTTTTCAACCAAATAATGGCTTGCTTTACTAGCATTGACAGTCTTCGGATTTCATTTTGAGAGTTAACAGTTAACAACGACCGACTCCAGACGAGAATGTAACTCATGAAATCAACTGTAGACGTTTTATGTGTTCAATTCTAAATGGAAACATCAGGAGATAAAACATGGCTGGTCATGGAACAGCTGAGCTTTCAACTGTCCGAATATTATTGGTCCCCAAAAAGCAGGACCTCTTTAAGGAATGCTGTAATCCCTACACCATCCACCCAATTTCTGATGTGTTGAATTGAAGCAGAATGTCTTCACTTTGAAATCATTTTTTTGTTTAATTTCAACTCATATATTCTACGGTCAGTAGCTGAAAATTATAACAACGTTGTCAATGTCCAAATATTTATGGACCTAACTGCAATTGACTGCACTACAATATTACAAACATGTTTCAGAAATGAGCAATATGCACACTGTGAAATTTACATTACACAAAATTGTTAAGCTGCTTTCACACCGGACGCGAAACGAATCTTTCGCATGACAAATTACATTCAAAGTCAATGCAAAATGCGTTTCGCGTGTATTCACGTCTTTGCATTGACTTTGAATGTAATCTGTACTGCGAAAAATTTGTTTCGCGTCCAGTGTGAAAGCGGCTTTAGGAGTATCTCAAGTATGCTTCAGGGGATACAACAGCACAGATAAATGAAATGGAGAGAAATGTCAGTTTTTGGGGTGTCCCTGTCAGCTTAGCTTTTATCATCCACCGTACAGGGAGGAAGATCTGGCACTTGAGTTAGCCGAGGTCTGTTTCCCAGCATGCACTGGGACAGCATCATGAAAACCTAAGTAATCAGCGGACAATGTTGGCAAATTGTGTGCCAAGACATGAGCTCACTTGAGTTCAGTTCTTCTTGATACCTTCACTTCAGGGACAGAGGGAGTTGAGTTTGCAGCACTGTTAGGGTACAGATGAGTGGGTACGTAGTGACTGTTTAACAGTCTTTTTCTGAATTACTGACCCTCTCAAGTCTAACATTTATTTTATTGATTTTTCCACAGTTAGCGTCTCCTCAAAATGACCCACGATAAGCTGACAAACAGTTTAATCGATTAATCCATTTAAGAATTCCATAAAGCCTAAGGGGAGCTTTTCTGCGAAGATCACCAGGAGTCTTCATTGTGAACAAATCAAGACGTGCACAGCGTCTCATCTAAAATTCCCTATGCCCTGGCCAGCCACTCAATGGTACAGGTCTGCATCCTAATGAGGCAAATGATGGACATGGTTACCATAGCGACTCAACTTATCCTTCTGAGCAGCATGACCTCCTGAGCATCTTTTCCTTGGTTTTTCATTTCCTGCCATCCTCCACTGACAATAAAATGGCCTTTAGTCATAGCAATAAAATGCTGCACAGCATAATGAGTGGATTGTTGTTAGCAAATTGTTGATAGAGGTCTGCACTAAGCTTTAGCCATGAGAATCATAAAACACCGAAGGTCAGGCAAGCCTTTAGCGGAGAATCCATTACTGTTGGCTACAGTGCTGTGAAAATCTATATGCCCCTTCTAGATTTCTCCTGTTTTTACCCCTTGGCCGACTTTAGCCGGAGGGGTATTGTCGTCACCTGCGTGTCTGTCTGTCGTCCGTTGTCCGTCCATGACTTTGTCCGGGCCAGTACTCAGCAACTAATGATCGCAGCTTCACCAAATTTGATATGGTAACTCACTATGACCCATAGATGTGCAATGACAGGTTTTTTGGTGGATTTGACCTTTGACCTTAGCGCTGTGACCTTCACCCTGGAAATCTTGTCCGGGTCAGTACTCGGCAACTAATTATCGCAGCTTCACCAAATTTGGTGTGGTAATTAAATATGACCCATAGATGTGCAATGTAAGGTTTTTTGCTGGATTTGACCTTTGACCTTAGAGCTGTGACCTTGACCCTGGAAATCTTGTCTGGGTGACTTTGTCCGGGCCAGTACTCAGCAACTAATGATTGCAGCTTCACCAAATTTGGTATGGTGACTCACTATGACCCATAGATGTGCAACGTCAGGTTTTTTGCTGGATTTGACATTTGACCTTAGCACTGTGACCTTGATCCTGGAAATCTTGTCTGGGTCAGTACTCGGCAACTAATTATAATAGCTTCACCAAATTTGGTATGGTAACTCAATATGACCCATAGATGTGTGACATCAGGTTTTTTGCTGGATTTGACCTTTGACTTTAGCGCTGTGACCATGACCCTGGAAATACTCAGCAAGTAATTATCGCAACTTCACCAAATTTGGTATGGCACCTCACTGTGACCCATAGATGCGCAATGTCACGTTTTTTGCTGGATTTGACCTTTGACCTTAGCGCTGTGACCTTGACCCCAGAAATCTTGTCCGGGTCAGTACTCGGCAACTAATTATCGCAGCTTCACCAAATTTGGTGTGGTAATTAATTATGACCCATAGATGTGCAACGTCAGGTTTTTTGCTGTATTTGACCTTTCACCTTCGCTCTGTGACCTTGACCCTGGAAATCTTGTCCGGGTCAGTACTCAGCAACTAATTCTCACAGCTTCCCCAAATTTGGCACGGTAACTCACTATGACCCATAGATGTGCAACGTCAGGTTTTTTGCTGGATTTGACCTTTGACCTTAGCTCTGTGACCTTGCCCCTGGAAATCTTGTCCGGGTCAGTACTCGGCAACTACTTATCGCAGCTTCACCAAATTTGGTATGGTAACTCACTGTGACACATGGATGCGCAATGTCACGTTTTTGCTGGATTTCACCTTTCACCTTAGCGCTGTGATCTTGAGGCAGAAAATCTTGTGCGGGTCAGTACTCAGCAACTACTGATCGCAGCTTCCCCAAATTTGGCATGGTAACTCATTATGACCCATAGATGTGCAACGTCAGGTTTTTTGGTGGATTTGACCTTTGACCTTAGCTCTGTGACCTTGACCCTGGAAATCTTGTCTGGGTCAGTACTCGGCAACTACTTATCGCAGCTTCACCAAATTTGGTATGTTAACTCACTGTGACACATAGATGTGCAATGTCACGTTTTTTGCTGGATTTCACCTTTCTGTGACCTTGAGGAAGGAAATCTTGTCCGGGCCGAGGGGTATTCAGCAACCCGTTATGTTTGTTATTTGTCGCACTTAAGTGTCATTGCATGGATAGACCATGCAAAGGATGATAACCCGGGGTCAGCCGATTTTGCCAATATTTGGTATACTCATGCATCTTGCCAAGTTATTAATGAACCTACAATATGAGCGTCATCCATTTGGTTTTGTTGGAGTAATCACCAAAAAATGAATTTTGGACCATTTTTGAAGGATTTTCAAGGGGTTAATTTGGGTCATCCTCCATATAAAACGGCTAAACTTTCAACATTGCCCCTTTGTGTCAATGTTGCCCACAGGATGGCCTACCAAACTGACGAGAATGATCAAAAAATATTTCCAAATGTGCCCGTTATGCGTCAACATATTTCCCCCACCCCAAAATTTGGAATTGGTTGTAGGCCTATTCGACAGCTTATAAGTCATCTGCCACAGGGGTAGAAACTACAAATCATGGTGAAAATGGTGGCTAATTACTTGCTCTTTCATAATCAGAAATAAAAAATCTGGGCGCTCAACTCCGTACTTCGTAGTAGCACCAGAAATTAGGAGTATATTTCATCGTTTTGCAGTGCTGCCACCTCTATGCTGTATCTGGAACTACAAACCTGTACACTAAACAAGTAACACTACCAGTATTATTTTGTCTGCCCTGGCCCTATTCATTCAATTATAATGCCAACACATGAAAACTAAGGGTATTCTACCATAAATATGGCCGTTTCCCTGGGAAAGGGGCGTGTCAGGCATTTTTCCATGCACAATCCAATATTCCGTAAATCTTTCATATGGCACAGACTGTCTTTGACTAATTACTTTCTCTATGAACAGATTGGCAACAACCCAATAAAGACCTGAACACTTCATTTCTGCTTGTTTCAAACTTTAGGTCTTGTCAAAATAGAGTCTAGAGAGTCCAGTAATGAGGCAGTCTTGGACTTAACCATGTTAGCAGGAGTGGTGCCACTATTACCCAGCAGTTCAAGAATGACTGGCCATGAATGACAGCAACTACCAGACCGCCAGAGAAGCCAGCATTAGCAAGTGAAGAACAAAAAGACAAAACAACCCGTTGAAATTTATCTGCATTTCAAAATATTTAGGATCAAATATGTAAAGCAGTGTTAGGCCCAACAGGTCCTATGATTCCACAAAAAAAGATGATGCTAGTATGCCCAGGTTCAGCCAATAATCATGATAAGGGTACCATAGACGATCACATCAAGAATGAACAAAACTTTACTAGACAACTGAAGTATCCACGTTGTCAACCAATATGATACATGATACAGAATCCATTTGAACTCTTTCAGAATTACTAAGAGTTCACAGATCCACCTGTTCGATGACCTTTGCCCGCAGTCGCGATCTTGCTGTCATGGAGGAG
Organism: Gymnothorax javanicus; assembly: GCA_029692085.1. Classification (NCBI taxonomy): domain Eukaryota; kingdom Metazoa; phylum Chordata; class Actinopteri; order Anguilliformes; family Muraenidae; genus Gymnothorax; species Gymnothorax javanicus. The sequence continues at coordinate 69,983,454 of CM056194.1, forward strand.
GCTAACAGGTGCTGGTCATCTAAAGGAGTATCAGTATTATCCTTGGTCAAGTGGCCACACTTCTGTTGGACAGAGATGGGAGAAGTAGCTTGAAGCCTGCTTGGTAGTTAGCTAGTCCTCATTCACAAAACAGGCTTTGATTTTTTTGGCCACCACACCAGGGTTTTCCTTCCTTCCAGTCTCTACTCTTCTCATAGACCTTGCGGTTGATCGGGCTACTTTGTGCCTATGGGATAACAATGTGGCTGCATCAATGCATTGTCGCGGCTGACGGCTTGAATGGTGGAAGGGGTGCTGGTACTTCCGCAACGGCTTCCAGTCAAGGCCAAGCTTGTATCTATGTGCTGGACAGATAGTGATGTCCTTGTAAACAGCATAGCCCAGCAAACAGTGCAATGTTGTCACACTCCTTCTCCAGTGGCAGTCGTGAGCCCTTTTCTCCATGTTCTCCTCTTAGAGGAACTTTTTGCCCTGAACAATGGCTTTGAATGGACTCGTCACACTTTCTCAAAGCAATACATTACACCGCATGCAATGGCAGGAGAGACATTGAAAAACCCGCATTTTATCGCATAGTGACCTGAGATTCATTACTCCCTGCTGCCATTTTGAAACTATCTGTTCGGAATGTGTGTCAAGTGTCAATAACAGGGCTCTAGGAGTCTTCTTCCCCGGACTTTTTGTCCCTGGAGTTTTCGTCCCTGAATCTTTCGTCCCCAGACTTTTTGTCCCCGGACTTTCCCTCGTCCGTTCGTCCATCGGTCTGTCAGCAATGGTGGCACATGTTTTTATCATTAGGGGACGAAAAATCTGGGAGTCCTGTAACCCAATGGGAGGGGCAGTCCAACACTGCTGCTGCCGTGGAGCCAGTTGAGAAGCAGGTGTGAGGTGGTGGTGGGACTGTTTAGATGGGGATGACCTCGACTTGCCTCCTTATGGACTAGCAGGCATTTTTAAGTCATCTACTGTCATATCCAGCCACAAGACATGGTATTATGGCTTGTGAACAAGTATAAGGACGTGGGGTTAATAAAAGTGCTCCATATCAAAACCTAAATGAGCGCCCAGGAATTTTTTTTTTTGAATGATCAAATGACACTTGGACTTGCTCCTCTGGGAAAACCGTCGCCCAACTCCCTGTGGCAGTTGGGATATTGGCATGTAAATATGGCATTATTTTATGATTTTGAGGGGTTAACCTTTTTTAAGGGATTAATATACCCATAATGCCTTGTAGTATGCAACATTTTATATTTTTTATAGAAAGCCTAGGATGTCTGCTGCAGTTTTCCTATAAGCAAAGTCTGTCTTGACTGTCAAGCATTGTGCCAAAAATTGGCAAAGTTTGTCAATTTCATAAAAATTTTGAATTGGAAATGCATTGGAAGGGTTAATTTCCCCTTACCCCTGAACAGAAAGATTATTCACCGAAAGGTTTTACCTGCCCTCATTCTAGCCCAGGACCAGTCTATGGTAGGAATTTGAAGAAAATCCATTAACTCGCAGGCTATCACTTTTTGCAGATTTTGCATGGTCTATCCAAGCAATGACCCTTAAGTGTCTAATTTTAATATTAGGCTAAGATAACCCACATAAACACAAAATGCAGGTTTTAAATGATGATTTCATTTGTTGAAGGAGAAAAGTTATCCAACTCTATCCAGCCCTATGTGAAAAAGTAATTGCCCCCTTAGCCACCAAAGCAACCAATTAAACACATTTAATTGATCACTACGCTCAACTTCACTAGATACACCAAGATACAGCATGATCACTGCCAGCCAGTTCAATGTAAACATCATTTAATTAGAACCCTTCTCGCTTTGTGAAGTGGGGAAAAAAAGCAACACTTGAAGCTGCTATGTACAATAATTCAAGAACAAATGAAAAGCAAAGTCGTTGACATCTACCATTCTGGAAAGGATTATGATGCCATTACAATGGCTCTGGGACTCCAGAGATCCACAGTGAGAGCCCTCATCTACAAATAGAGAAAACCTGGGACAGTGGTGAACCTTCCCAGGATTGGCCTGCCTACCAAAATCCCTCCAGGAGCACAAGAACAACTTATCCAGGAGGTCACCAAAGACCCCAGATGAACATCTAAAAAACTGTAGACCTCACTTGCATTAGTTAAGGTCAGTGTTCACGATTCCAGAATAAGAAATAGTCTAGGCAAAAATGGCATCATGAGACAGCTGCATGGCTAAAACCAATGCTAACTAAAAAGAACACAAAGACTTGTCTCACATTTGCCAAAAACACATATTGATGACCCCCAAGACTTTTGGGATAAAATTCTGTGGAATGATGAGTCAGAAGAGGAACTTTTTGGAGGAAATGGGGTCTGATTACATTAACACACACTTAACACTTATTCTGAAATAAGAACATCAGACCAAAAAGTCAAATATGGTGGTGATGTGATGGTCTGGGGCTGCTTTGCTGCTTCAGGGCCAGGGTGACTTGCCATAACTGATGAAACCATGAATTCCGCTCTTTACCAAATAAAAATCCTTAAGGAGAACGTCCGGCCATCTGTTAATGACCTAAAGCTCAAGGCCAGTTGGGTTATGCTGCATGACAATGATCTGAAGCACACAAGCAAGTCCCTCTTTGAATGGCTCAAAAGACCCAAAATTAAGGTTTTGGAGTGGCTTTTGAGAAAGTGGAAGACAGCAAAGAAAGAGAAGGGGGAGAGTAAAGCAAATACAATAACATTAGTGAGAAATGAAGGCCAAAGCAAAGAAAGAGAAAGAGAACGATAAAAAAGAGATGAGAGAGTAAACCATTGAAGAGAAAAGGGCACTGACAGAAAGAAAGGGGGAGGGGACAGGAAGAGAGAAAGAGAGAGAGGCTGACAGGAGAAGAACGAAACCTTCAGTGACACATGACGTACCATGGAAAACTGCCCAGAGGACAGAGCACAGGGGCAGCTAATGTTTATTACTATTCAAAGACCTTGAGGAACAGCAGGGTAAAATGTGGTTGAAACACGTGCTCTGGATGAAAGACGGGCTTTGTGGCAGTCAGGAGAGGAGCTTCCACAAGTTATTCACAGTGACAGCAACAGTGATTGCCACACTGCTCTCTCTTTATGAAGCCCAATACAGAAAGTGCTTTGCAGGAAGTAAAGATGAACACCAGGGCTTGCAGAGGGAGTAACTCTGGCAACCGGCAAATAACTCACCTTCTCCAGCCAGTGGCCTGCAGCTGCCGCAGTCAGACGGCTCATCCTCCAGCTCAGGCTTGCCTGTTTTCTGCCCGCAAACAGTGGAGGCCAGCTTCTCCTCATCGGTCGCATGGCCCTCACTGTGAGAGATGTCAGGGACCGGACCCTTGACGGCTTCATCATCCTTTTGACAATGGCCATATGTGCAGACATGGGAAAGACAGACTTAAGTGTTAGGTGCTAGAACAGTTCAAGTTCAAGAACAGTGTTCAGGCCCCAGATTAGGAACTGTTTTCGGCCCAGTTTAAACAATTTTAAGCTCTAGAGTAGTGGTCTTCCACCCAGTTCCTGAAGAGCTACCATCCTGATAGTTTACACTCCAACCAAAGCAAAGCACACCTCATTCCCCACTTACAGATCTAAATGAGCCACTAATTCAGTTGCTGAATCAGGTATGCTGAATTGAGGTTGGCGTAAAGACTAATAGAAATAGCCTAGCTGTAGCTTAACGGCAATGTTTGGATCCTAGATTAAAAACATTTCAGATTCTGGTTTAAGAATAGTTTTCAGGCCCAAGATGAAAAACCATTTTCAAGCTCAAGTTTAAGACCAGTTTAACGGTTCTAGATTAAGAACAGTTTCCAGGCTGTGAAGAATCATTTTTAGGTAATGGCCTCTAACACCCAAATCAGCACAGTTGAGCAGATAAAGGGACAGACAGCATTGTCTCTGCTCCACCGCAGGCCCTTCCTAGCCTAAAATCCTCCTGCTTTTAATGGCTGGCCATCTCTGAAGAGCACAGCTCATGGGAGGCAGAGGATGACTCATTCATTTGACAGTGTGCCAATGCAGCACGGAGGAGATACAGGCAGATTGATTATCAGGAGAGTAGGTACAGACCTACAGAGGGCACTCTGGTGCAGTGCGGACCAGGGCACAGGTCTACAGAATGGAATGTACTATATGTGCCACGATTATGGTATAGTTGCTATGATATTATGCGAAGAAAATTGCGGCTCAAGAACTCTTCAGTAGTGGCACAACTCCGAACTGCAGACAAAAAAAAAAAACAACAGCCAGAGCCGAGACATCCATCATTTTTCACAGACTGACTCCTCTTTCATAACCACAAAGGCCCCCTTTTTGAATGTAGAAATTAAATATGTGTCAGTGAAAAAGCAACATGATTGCTACAATACAGGGATTCATGTGAAAAAACTGCTTTGAGATAAAGCAGTACATCCTTACCTGACCACACACATCCGGAGCCAGGGACTGGTTTTCAAATTTCTTCACTTTGCAGGCATTCCTACAGAGAAACAAGGCAGGGGTAAAACAAAGATAGGACTGGCATCACACACAGACATGACGTGGCTCCGCTGCATCTATTCCCTTTCAGCGGCACAAGCAGAGCACACGTCTTCACAGGGCTCAACAGGAACATCACACTGAAGTCCTTACTGCGTTGCGAGATAAACAGTTTTGTAAACACACCTCAGGCTTCAGATGCTACTGCAGTGTATTCAGTAAGACAGAAATTGAGTTTCCAGTAAACTCCACTAATAAAAAATAATTGGGGCAGACATAAAGCTACTGTTGTGTACAAGAGCTAGGCTACAAAGGTTTGTTCACTGCAACGAGGGAAGATAAAAGCATTTGTAGCAAATTACCGAACCGGGAATGCAAGTGTTACAATGTAGTCACAGTTAACTCTCGTCTCCTTTGAAAAACCCTGATGACAAATGTGCACCCAGAACAAAGTGTCCTCTGAGTCAAATATAATCCATATGCCCCACTAACAGTGATGGGATCAATAGTCATCCAATTGGTCATCATGATGTACTTGTGTCGGGGTACATTATTAATTATGGTGAGCAGACACAAAGGCCTTCATTTCTGCACATCTGTGTCACAGACAGATACTGAGGCTGCTGCAATAGCCAGAGCAATTTCCTTCAGACAAGCTGTGGTGAACTAAATCAGGAGGTATTTCATATGACTGAGTCTTTCTTTGTCAACACCTTTTTATTGGATGTTCAACAGCTTGTTCCAAAACCCATTTGAACTAGGGCTAACCAATATAACAATTTTTTATTGATATATAAGATATCTACCAGACTTTTGGATATTGAAAAATCGTGATATGACACGATGTTTTATTTTCTGGTTTTAAAGCCTATTTTACAGTAAAGGGATGCAGTTGTCTGCAATGTTCTATCCCTTGCCTATAAATGCTTGGTCATCATATCGACATTACCAGTGATAGCTCACTCGGTAAAGCGTCGCGGTGCAAAGCAGAAGTGATTATCATGTCGCGGATTCGATCCCCGCTTCGTACCAGCCGGCAGTGGTCGGCAGCTTTTTCAGAGTAGCGCACAATTGGCTATTGCGCTACAGGGTTGCAAATTGGGAAGGGACTGCCGGGAAGGGAAAATAATAGTTGCTTTGTTCGTTGCTCAAGCGCCTCCTGTTGGCCAGACGGGCGCTCGTCAGGAAGATTCTAAGTCTGTTCTTGTCCGGGTATCCTCCGCCCTCGTTCTGAACTTGCGAAGATTCAACCAATGAGTGTATAAGAAGCGGTGGCTGACAGGCGCGTGCTTCAGAGGAGAGCCGCGAACTGTCTACACTCTCCTGAATTGGCAGTAAGGGGTCGCATATGAGCAAGCCTTGTACATAGTTCACCAATTGGGCATTCCAGATTTGGGTGGGATTGAAGATGCCGAATTAAATAAATAAATAAATAAATAAATAAAAATAAAATATTTATCCCTATAATATCGCCATATTATCAATATTCAGGCATTTGTTCAAAAATTTCGCCCAGCCCTAATTTGAACCTAACAAGGCATAACCAAAGCCAAATACTGCACCTTCTAGAAAATGAACAAAGCCATGGGTGTGGTATGCAAGGGCATTGCACTCATTGCTTTCGTTAGGGGAAAGCTGGGCAGAAGGTCACTTTAGCCGTGATATATGCCTACAACCAAGTCTACAAAGGAGTGCCATTCAGCAAATAAACACAAATACACTCTCAGAAATGATTTCAGTTTCCATGCAGACTGCATGCAAGAGATGACACATACTTTCACTCTCCCATAAAGCTGTAGAACACGAGTTTCATGCAATCCTGAGGAAAAGAGGTGAAATACGAGCTAGCATGAGGTTCATGTCAGCATTCCCTTTCTGAGAGCGGACTGAAATGAAGAGCCTGTGTTGAAACAGTTTTACCCTGCATACACGTCCCGTCAGCTGAGGAGGACTTTCCAGGGGTCAGGAAGTAAAAGTCCTGCCATGTTTTCCTTTTCCTTACAACCATGAGTTCAGCCATCTGATTTCACCAATTATTTCAACATCCTGACTGAAACATTGTTTCATTCATAAATCCAAAAGGTTAGAATAAAATACTGGGGAGGAAATTTACTTTTTCTACTTTCTACTTTTTCAAGTCTAGATTGTCCATCTCCGCCAATCAGTATCCTACATGCACCTAAAATGCACTGCAAACTCTCATTACTGCATAAGCAGTCAGAATATTTAAATAATAGCTGAAGCCACAGCAAGAATAAAATACAAACAACAATGCAGGGGCATATCAATATGAGCCTCATCTCTGAAGGCCTTTGTTTATAAATAAAACAGAGCAATGCATTATGGGACAATTGGCTCTGCCTCCAACATTTCCCTTTGAAGTAGAGATACACTTAACACCACATTCTCTTCCATCTGACTGACAAGCAATGTTATTCTCCAGTGTAGACTTCTGAAACAACCCTGAGCACTCCTGTATATTTAATCAGATCATTCATGAATTAAGGAGGCATGATAAATTCTTGAACACACAGCAACTTTAGTGGAAAACCACAACATTTTGGAAGCAGAAACTGAGCTATAAATTACACAGCCCATGTCAGTGCAGGGAGGCACTCCTGAGTATGATGGCCAAAAAGAAACCGTATAGTACAGTTGGGCAGAAGTGGCAAATGAACAGATGGTATGGTAAGGGCGTGGTGGGGGAAAACATTGCCAGCTGGGAGATCTGGTGTCTACACAAGCACTCAGCTCAGTGTTTGGCACAGAGGCACGCATACCTGGGCTCTGGACCATGCAAAGAGATAAACTAAATGGGCATGAGAGCGTGGGAGGGGCTGTGCCAGACAACAGAGATGGCGGGGCGAGGGAGAGGGAGAGCCGACTAACAACAGAGAACAGAGAAACCGCACTCGCTCAGCCAAACAGATGCAAACAACATGGGTGGGGCACACAGACACAAGCATTTTGTGGGGTTAGGAGTGGGGTGGGGCAGGGGAAGCAAGTGAAAAAGGATGAAGAAAGAGAGAAAGAAGAGCTAATGTTTAGTTTGCCCAGTAGAAGGAGAAAGTGCAGTCAAATTATGAAAGGTTTAGCCTATGAGGAGATAGGTCCCCTTATAAAAAACCAATGGGAAATTATGGCATCCACTGAAAATAAAACCTAATACTGAAATAACATTTTTCTACAGAAATTCTCCAGAACCGTCTATTCTGCTGTAGCAGTCATTCCCACCGGGTAGGTAGAACAAAGGTTGCTACGAAATGCTATTAATATATCATGACTACAGGAAACTGTTTTAAGGATATGCACAGCGAGAGGGGACACAGCAGTATGAAAGAAATGGATTATTATTCTTTACTCACCGTCTATTTTTGGAAATGTTAGTTAAGCCCAGGGGCAGTTCTTTTCAGTGTGTCGGTATTCATGCTATCAGTGATGCCTGGAGAATATTATCCAGTAATAGGAGAGCTCAACATTCAGGCCTTGTTTTTCCATTAATGCCAGTTACGCTCTATCAGTGTCCGGTTTCACCTGGCCCTGCCTGTTACAGTTCTGGACAGAAGTGGCTAAAGGGATTACACACATTCAGAGGCAGATTGATGAGAGACAAGACTACCTCTAATTCTGCTTCCTGTCTAAAGAGAATGACCAGCACCCTGGAGGTAGCAGGTCTAAATAACACCAACTCCAGAAAAATCTGCTGTGAACGTGTGATGCACAGAGGTGTAAAATCCAGGGGTCAGACAGTAAAAGTCCTGCCAAGTTTTTCTCCCTCCCACAGAATGAGCTGATCACTCATATTGGCTCTATCTCCTGTCTGAAGTAAATCCAGGTGGCTGGAATAAAGTTCTGGGGAGGATTTTTACTTTCTGAACCTGGACTTTACACCCCTGGTGATGCATGATCTCACTGCTTTTCTCAGGCAGTATGCAGTTGCGCATGAAGACTGTGTCCACAGTTATCAGAAAAAAGGTGCTCAACAGAAGTGTGTGTATGCATGCGCGATTGAGTGGGCCCATATTTATGAGCACGCACAGGAAACTGTGCAGGAGTATGTATGTAGAGTATGTTTGCGCGTATACTCACTTCATGAGCCGACTCTTGCTTCTCTTGGGTGACTGGTTTCCTCTGCCCTCGGTCTCCAGACTGAAGTCCAGCCTCTGATTGGATGGCTCCTCTCCCATCGTGTCCGCAAAAGGAGCTGCCTTCACCAAGTCATCGCCAGCTATGGTCTTAGAAGGCTTAAAGGGGTCCACAGAACTGTCAAAAGCATCTGGGTCAAAGCTGTAGGACCCCTTGGGAAGAACCGGAGAGCCTCCGAGGTTGGTCTTCCCCCCAAACGGGTTGAAGTTGGGGTCGTCCAGCTGGCTGATGTCAAAGTTGTAGCAGGATTTGGGGGCATGGACTTCTTCGCTCTGAGTGGCAGTTGTGTCAACCTCCGCCGGTTTGAGTTTGGCTTTCTTGGGGGTGAGTCTTCCACCAGCCTTCTTCCCCTGTTTTCTTGGAGAAACTTTCCGGACCTCGCCAGTTTCAGAGTCGTCCTCCAAGCCAAACTCCATCCTGACAGGCTGGTGGCCCTGAGGTGTTTCGTCCGTGGCATCAGCAGGGGGCAATGAGTCCTGAAGCTTGGAGCCTCCACTGGTGAACGGGTCAACGTTGTCGTTGCGCTGGTCCTGGTGGAGCCCGTTAAGGTCGAGCCTGTTAAGAGGAGCTTTCACCTCGAGGGACGTCGGCCAGTTCTTTTTGGTCTCCACTGCGCTGAGGGGCTCGCGGTGGACCAGGCAGTTGAGGTTCTGATTCAGGTCTGCCTCCTGGTCCGCCGAGATGGTGAGGCCTGCCAACATCTGAGCCGCGCCCGTCAGGTTATTCAGAGCGTCCACGCCCTCCCGTTCGGAAGAGACGCCCCGCTCCCGGCCGTGGACCGTCAAAGGGATCTCATTCTGGTTGGAGTTTTTATCCAACAGTCCAGCTGTGGTGACGATCAGCTGTCTGTCTTCATCCAGCAAGGCTGAGAAAGGGGAGTCAAAACTTCACATTTGGGACTACAGCCAGGTCCCTTATAGGGCTTTTCCATTCCACACTTTTTGCACTACTCGCCTCTGCTCGACTCGACTCTAATTGGTTTCGCTCGTTTTCCATTACAATTGAGTACCATCTCAACGAGGGTGGGGTCATCATAGCAAGCATCACTCCCTGGCCAATCAGTGGCCTGTAGTCTGTTGACGTCACATTTTCGGCTCGACTCAGCTCGCTTGGAACCCCAGCCGAGTAGGTACTAAAAAAAGTGCCTGGTACCAGGTACTATCACCTAATGGAAAACCCTAAAAACCGAGTAGAGTCGAGTAGAGTAAAGCCGAGTAGCTGCTAGTGGAAAAGCCCAATTAGTGTTTAAACTGGGACACAGTTTTAAAGGGCAATAAGTTCTGCATATTTCACTGTATGTGGAAGTAAATTCTGCAGAGCAGTTTAAGGACACTGAGATCAATGTTGACAGAAAAGAAATACTTGAATTGTATTATACTAATTGTATTGTGTTGTATTAAAAATTGTATTAATTTTCAATCACTTACATAAGAGCCTCACTGTACGAAAGACAGTGTGACCCTAAACTTGAAAAACACACATCTCATATTCAAATATCCTCAACCACAGTCATGCAGAATATGGGAGAAAGCCAAAAATAATATCAATTAAGTTCCTTTTTCATAATTCGGCTGATAAAATGAATCAACAGATGACTGTTTTAGAGGATATTGTCACATGACTTGGGGAGAGGGCTCCGTACTTTTTCGAGGCCACATTCCACATTGTTGAGGAAGCACTTGTGGTCTGATGACACGACTGCAAAGCAGGAAAGCTCACTTCACTTGGGACGTGGCAACAGATGGCTAAACAATGGTTCTGCTTCCCTCGAATGCCCAAAATTAGCCCGATTACTTCCCTTCGCTGTTAGGATGGCTTGTGTTCACGCTGCCCTTTTCTGCACCAAGATGGAAAATTCTCCAGCTGCATCTAGTCACGTTTAAGCAAGACAAAAATGTCTTTTCTCTGCCATTTGCTGAACAGTCCACAAATTTGTCTGGCTGCAAAGTAAGCAAAATTAATTGAGCTTGCCACTGTCTAAGTGTTCAGAAGGGCTGTCTTTTAGTGTGTTGTATGGGATTTAACGTCACTGGTGGATAACTAAAAATGAAAAAAACCACGTCATTAATTACACTATAATATTATATTATATTCTTCTCTTCCACTATGGCATACAAAAATACAGTAAGTTATTCCAGCAGGCTCCTTTCTCTTTTAATCACGGTAACAGGACAGCTATACCAATCAGTGCTTAACAAATCAAAACCACTGTAGTGCAGATACAGCTCTGGTTCACACAAGGACTCAGGTTCTACAACAGTGCAGGGAAGAGAAAGCGAGAGGCTTTAATTACAGAGCACTACAGACAGGTTTAACAAGCAGCGCACGAGCGCACTGCCTCCGGTCTCTGTGACGGACACATCCAGAGGGGGCACACTTCACTCACTCAGACCTCCTGCCGCATGATGCTCATTCATCCCTGTCTCACCTCAGCTGGCAAACACACCTTTCAATGTCCTCCGACCACCGACCTTCAAAACTCCCAGCAACTGGAGATAAGGGTGCAGAGTGGCCCGAGGTGGCCTTATTTTGCAAGGCGTTAGATTTTGAAATAAAGGTTGTGAGGTAAAATCCAGATGGGAATGTAGTACATTACTGAAGCGTAAGCTAGATAAGGGAAGAATGGCTTCCCTACACAGAATGTTCTCTGCATCCCTCAGTTCTGAATGGGTGGCTTCAACAGTCTTAAAAAACAGCCAGTAAAACCAATCAGTCAGCCATTACAGGGAAGAGAGTAAAAGAAAGATAATGGCTGTGTGCACACATCAGCAAGCCCGGTGTGCAAGACAAAGAGAGAGAGAGAGAGAGAGAGAGAGAGAGAGAGAGAGAGAGAGAGAGAGAGAGACTATGATGCAACACGTATGCAAGCACTGAATTACAGTTCTGCAAAATATGTGCAGGGCTGGCTTAAGCCTTTTTCATAATTACTGTTTTCTTTTTCGCAGTCAATAGTGAAAAAACTTGGCATCCTGATTTCCTCTTATTAGACTCTGTATGCATTAACAGTGAAGGCAGGCTCATTTCATAACAAGTCTGTCACAAATTGTGTGTGTGTATGTGTATATGTGTGTGTGTGTGTGTGTGTGTGTGTGTGCGCGTGTGTAAAGCTCATCACCAGACAAAAGGCAAGACAATAAGAAGTCGAAGAAACAGCTCCTCATATGAGTAGAGACCATCACAGCCACCAGATTAGAAAGACTAGTAGTTTAACACTGGAATCCTGTTCTGCACCATCTGCCCTCACATTTCATGACACACTCCAAACAGTCAGAGACTAAAGGACCCTAAACTGACCTCTCCACTCCTTCAAGCTACTTTCCATAGACTTCCTGTTTTAAGGGAATAAAAAATGCTTAGTCATAAATATGTGATTTGAATGCCTTTAACTGGGTATTCTAATGCCAATGTAACAATCTCAGCAGGCCTGTAAAAACAGTGGACGTTGCAAATGTCAATTTGATATTGTAGGAGTAATTTTGAAAATTCTAAAAAAATCTACACTTCAAGAGCTTAATAACATGCATTTATTCACACAATGGTGATAATCAGTGGGAGGCATTGTTCTCACAGCAGCTATTCCGTACAACAGGAATATCACTTTGCACGTATTTTGCATGAGTGTTCATGAATATGGGAAGTGATTCAATTCAAATGCTACTCCCATTCAGCCCCCACCTCAGGGTCAGAGCAGAAAATACAAATAATTCTAGACTAACAACTACATTTGTATAATAGCAAATAAGTATCTCTACTATGAGCTTACACACGGAGCCCTGTCGAAATAATTTTCTTTAAGATTCTGGAAGGGAAATAGAACGTAATGCAGAAACTCCTTAATGTCTTTACAAAGTCAGAGCTTTGTTTAGAGGCCATGAAACATGGATGTTCTGCTTTTAACAGGAGGTGGTGTTGTCGGCTGAGCTGTCCATTGTTTACAGTTGATTGGGATGATTGTTACTGAACGGTTCTTTCGTCAAACCTCAGACAGCCAGAGGAAGGGGCCAACAGAGGCATATTCACAAAACTTCCTGTTCTACGCTGTCCGCTTCTAGGGACAATGACTGTTACTCCTTTTAAGTCTCGCGCTGCTGTCAACACAGGACGTCACCTTCATCTGTAACGTGTAGTTAGGGTGCACCATGCATTAGCATGCCACAAATACGTTCCACTGACACTAACATAATTCAGCTCCGCTTTTCTTAGATAATATCTTGATTTTACAAAGGAGTTGCAGCAGTGTCATAACTGATGTGTGCTTGTCCAGCAGGTCTAAACTGAGAATATTTCTACCAGGGTGATGGCACAATGTCAAATTCACCTGCCTGTCCATGGTAGCATTCTAACATCGTACTGTGCAGTCATCCCACTTTTCTCTAAGGCTTGGAAAGGGAGGTTTCAGCTTGGAGCTGTGGCAAAGAAATGATGTGATATATAGGCAGGATTATAATAGCACTTAGAGGACAACCACAAACTGATTGTCTAGGTTACTCATTCTCATTATATGCTAATTACGGGTTGGATTCAAAAGCACATGATTGAGAAGTAAAGGAGCCTACTGCAATGGCATTCTAACAGGAGCCGATGAGAAAAATCATCAAGTAACATCAATGTCCATTTTTGGAAAGAGAAGAGAAAGTGCTAGAACAAAATGGATGATGAGTTGTCGCATAAGCTGGTGGAATCAATGTCAAGCAATCGATGTGATGCTCAGAGGCGCCTCAGACACCACCAACACACTTTTTTTAAATTATATAGTCAAAAACAAGCATTCACTGAGTGTAACTTTCCAGGTTTTGAGATTAAAAGCTCTACAGAAGAAGATGAAGTAGCGGAGGCAGGATTTGAGCAGAACGGGAGCCCTGCGCAGTGAAGATGGACAGCTGCCAGGCCACAGCCTGCCCCGTTGGAGGGAAGCCCACTCAAGCTGTGCCTCTGTTGACATTTGTTTGTCCCTGTAACCATGATCCCCCCCATCTGCCGACTCCAAGAATTTGTGGCTGCGCGCTGGAGAGCTCAGCCAGCGGTTAGCAGCAGTGATGAGTGTAATCGCACCCAGAACCGCACCCTCCCGTGAGACCCAGCACCCAGCGCTCATGCAGCACAGGCTCAAAGAGCGGCCAGGACAACGCCCAAAGATGGCGGGATGAGCTGCCATTACAGAAGTAACTGCACCCAACCCTCAACCCGACCATTTCCCATGAGCCCCTTGGTGATGAGCTTTAACAAACAAGGGTAATTGACAGGCAAAAATGAGAGGGCTACACAGTACTAATCTTCACCTACAAACTCTCTGAATCACAGAATATAGTATTCACTGTCACTATAGGAGCAAAAAATGACATTTGCAAATCTCTGAAGCCTTCAAATAATATATTTCATCTCAACTGTTAATTCACTGCAAATGGACTGGTTTATTCTAGAATGTGGAGGTGCAAGAGAGAGGCCTGAAGTCATGCACGTCCAGTACACAGCTTTGTTCTTTTTGCGACAACTAACCGCCAGGCACAGCAGTGATCACTTCTGCTGTTGCATAATGTCACACAGCTGAGCTGGGTTGGTTATTTTTGAAGGAAGTAAGGCAAAGGCTGTCCTTCGATTCACAATTTCTCACCAAACAGAGGAAAGATAAGCAATCAGCGAGCGAGTTTGGAATGAAGTAGCAGAGATTAATGCCAATAATCTAAAGTCTATGAGGGAATAAGACTAAAAATGAGGAGGATGAATAGCTCTCTGTGCTGTAAGGGGGGAGTGTCATGCATTTCCCGGACTCATTTGTAGGATCAGTTTCAGAAAACCATGGCAAACATCGCTGACTGTGCCTCACTGATCCAGGCACATCAGGAAATGTGAGACGAGGCCATGGTGACACATCTCCGCAAGTGAAGTCCACTCATTCATTTACGATATCTATTACTGTGGATGTACACCACAAATGTATACAATCAGAACCCTGCATTGGTTTATAATTAGTCATATTGCTAACCGTGCACTGTAGGGTTGCCAAGCAACAGAACAAAAATGAATAAAGCAAGACAGTTGCAGAGAAGTGTGTAAATTGCATGGCAATGGTTTGGATGCCATGAAAGCAAGCACAGAAAAAAAATGGACTACAGCCTTTTCCAGAATATTCACAATCCAAGACTGATAAAAGTGCTGGGTGAAGATTCTAAGATCACTGATTCCCAAAAAGCCAGCGTAAGGGCATCATCCCCCTTAGTGACAAGAAGATGGGACATTAAATCCTGTGGGAGAGACATCATCTTCTGTGTCTGTAGACATGAGTCCTGGGGGATGCTGCTAATACAGTACATGGCTGACTGCACTGTATGGCCAACAGGGTAGAGGACAGCTAATCCTTTCTTTGACAGTGCTGCTCCACTGGCATCAAACAGCAAGACAAAGTCCATATTCACTGGAACAATGAAAGTGAACAAGCCCTCGCCCAGCTGGTTACATAAGGACACTAATTCATTTTGGCACTTGAGTGCTTCGTACTGGCAGCATAGATGCAAACAGAATCCTTTTAGCGAACATCTTGCCACAGTGCAATACACAAAGAAATCGTCGGCTGACACAAGGACTGTCAGTTCATGTAACAATATTTGCTTAGTGGATGGCCAACTTTGGAGTGATTTACATTTTCCATTCTGGCATGCTGCAGATAGTTTGGGTGAGGGATATGAAATATTCAACCTGCTTATGTCTGGTTTTGGGCCCGCTTATTACACCGCATGACCAACAAATTCCCAATCTGTTCAATTATCTTAAGACCCAGGATTCATGGGCCAGGACTCCAGGCCTGGAAGGTAACAGGTTTGAGTGGTTTTCTTTCAATCAGCAGCTAATATAGGCATTGAGAAACACTGGATTGTCAAGCTAATCACCGACTTGAAGAAAGGAGTTTGATGACACTTGGCTGAAATGGTTCAATATATCAAATATATGAAATATTCCAATTCATGGAACAATCACTTCTGAGAATGGAGTTAAAGAACACTGACTCAGAACTGTGAAAATTAATTCCATAAAAACTACTCTTCAAGAGTTAATAATGCTGAAAGAATATCAGGGGAACAGAAGCCAGTTTGGCTCTCCAGGACGGAGGCCTGAGATTGGTTATAAATCCGTGGACGAATGGACAGGCATGCAGGGCTGGGCATGCATCACACAGCTGGCTGACAGAAACCTGACCCATCAGAGACTGCCATGTTTACACATCCATCTATTAATACAGACTGCCAGCTATTCACTAAACTGTCTCCCCCTGATAACTTACTTCTCTGTGAAAAATTATATTTTTCCAAAACATCTGATGCAGGCACCGGCATGAGAGACTTAATAGCGACAGTTACGATAACAAGTACTCCACTGCCTGTCTGTTTACTGCAAGAGACAATTCAGATGAGTCAAAGGCCATAACCTCCCACTCAATTTTGTCAAAGTATTTGTTCTTCACGTACTGCATCCACGAATAGCACACTAGTATTTCCGTTATATCATAATAGTTATAATTCTTGTTATTTTTTTTTACAGACAAATGGAGAATCTATTACCATATTTACTGTATGATGGAAACAAAAGCCAACATACTGTGTGCATTTCATTGGCCTCCGGACAGTGTTAGAATATGAGGACACTGAAGTGCATTCAGATCCAGCTCAGGTTTCCCAGAGATTAGATCCCACATCAAAGTTTGCTTTCTTCTTCAATCCCTTAAACTAACTATTTGCATTGTGATTGTTAGGACTGCAGAAAAAAGCTGGTGTCAGCCCTATAAATGCAAAAGTCAGTGATTCAGTGCGTAATTAAGTTACATCATTGGTCAGTTGAGTGCTGGAGTTTCTACATTGGCTGTTGCTCTTTCAAAATGAATAATCGTGAACATGGTCCGGCCATATACCAGGTTTTCTCCTAGTCTTGCTCCACCTCAAATATACTGTCAGCATTAAAACATTCAATATCGAAAAGGGTTTTAGCTTAGTCCAAGCTGTGAGGAAGAACAGAAACAAGTAAAGACATTTGTTGATTACTGCATCTCAGTAAAAGTGCTCCATGTGAAAAATGAGGCTTCTCACAGCCGCTTAAGTTCTACAATAAGATCCTCCACGGAGACTGAGTGGGAGCACAGAGGGGTGCGTTAGCAGCTAAAAACAACCATCTGACCCAACAGCGGAGAGACACATTCTCTCCAGCAAAAAAGCAAACCACTGACTTACTCAGGAGGACTACATTCCCTCAATGATCTACACTGTCACCATCCTCATGTCTTTTTAATTGTCTGCTTTCCCTGTCCTGCAACCTGCGTGTCTTTTTGAGGTATTTTCGCCTTAATTGATTTGTTATCTTGCATGCCTCCCCTCGCCCAGGGTAATCCATATTGTGCCCCATTCCCTTGGTGTCTCTGTGGAGTATATCCTGTAAGCCTTAGTTCTGTCAAATTGCTGGATTGTCACCCTATAATGCTCTAAAGCAACTAGTCAGTTTATGTCTTTAGCTGAAGCTAAGTCTACCTTTGAATTTATCTTAACCTTTATGGTAGTGAAAAACATAAAAACTCTTTGAGTTATATTGATAGGAACAAACTTCCAAGCTTTACTATCAGTCTCCAGGATTGGGAGCATCTTCCAATTAACCATCTGTTTAGTCTGTTCCTCTGATTAGTTTATTAGGAACACCTCCCAAGCCTTCATTGGTCCCCATGGTTGGGACTGGGTTCCCGCTAAACCCTTTGAATCTTTTGTCAAGCGGTCGTGCTTCTGTGGGGGTTACATCACCTGGGTTCTGCCCCACGATGCCATTGGTCAGGCATGGACACGCCCACTACCCTCACCAGTCAATACCATCTAAACTGGACTGCTACTTTCCTGCTCTGAGCTTCGGCCCTTTCTTCAGTTATTACTGTATTCCTATCGATACACACTCCCCATCAGACAGTTCTCTGAATCTGAATCTGGTTCCTTGTCAGCATCATAGCACTACACGTCAAGAAAATACTAACAGTATTTATTTAAAAAGTGTCCTATTACTCCTCTATTATAATTATATAAGTATTATAAAGATGAAAATAAAGCTGATTGTAGCAAGTAATATTCACCAAACAACGGCCAGAAAGTTCTGGAAAGGGAGGGGTAGAATGCTATTACATTGTGTTCGCAGCACATGGGACTTTTCACACCAAGGATGTCACGGAAAAATGAAATGGAAATGCTGAATAATCTTTGATAGTGAAACACAAAAGTGTCAAATTTGGTGTAGGTAGGCTAAAGAGGATAAAAGAGTTTGAATTTTTTTAATAGACATACTTTTTTCTTTTTTCATTGCGTCCATGACGTGAAAATTCCTTGAGGCTGACCTTTGTAGAAAAAAAAGAGAATTAATATTCTTCATGATAAAAAAAAAAACCTGTCCCAGCACTGTAAATTGCCCCTTTCAGAACAATAACCGCGTAAAACCCAAGTAATTTACCAAATATCCCTGATCAGGACCAGGATAGCCCAGAACAGACCCAGAACTGGCCCAGAGAGCTCAGCTGCCACCATACTGGAGCATATCCAGACCCTGACTGGTCTTATATTATGTGGCAGCATTAGTCTGGCCGTTGCCTGATTGAATGCTACTGCTGAGTAGCCATTTCCACTGCAGCTGGGCTTTTTTGCCCCCTCTTTGTAATTACCCTTATAAAACCAAGCATGACATAAAACCAGCTATCGCATCCAGCAAGAACAGCAGATACTGAGCAGTTAGTGCAAAGGAGTAAGTGTTCATTTTCAAATCAGACTCCGACAGCACTATAGGCTTGCCAGCAGCCATTTCTGCATGGACACACAGCACCCCTGCTGCACTGTAGTAAACATACGGCAAACTCAAGATGTCTCCTGAGGTCTTTCGGACTAAATATAGGATGCTTGATGATTCCATCTTGTACTGAATCTTTTATTTATGACAGTTGCAAAGAAAATGATCTAAGCTGCCTATTTCTTTTGTTGAGAATCAGGATTTTTCCTGTGCAACAGTCAGAAGGAATTTGACAGAAAAATACAAAAATGTCTGACAGCCCAGTGCAATCCATCACACTATATTAAATTCAACATCGCTCAAATGTGATATGTTATTAATCTTGAAAGCTGAGTTTAGGCCTTGACAGACACATGCTTTCCCTTCTCACGTTCATCCACAGAATTATGGGCTGTTTTTACAGCAGTTTCATGGATCACTGATTTGAGTCATGCCTGAGGTGCCCAAAGAAAATTCCAGAGATTTTATCCAAATGGGTTGACAGCCTTTCAAAGATCATATATGTCAGGGCTTTGGTTAATTGATTCTTTTGCCACTACTCAGAACCGATTTTGTGCCTTCCTGTGTTCTTGCTTATCTAAAAGCTGGAGATAAAAGCTTATCGCTGCCTAATGGGTGAGACCAGTCCAGTAAACATGCACAAGGCCAGATCCTGTCCCACAGCAGATGCAGGGTGACATGCTGCTTTGCCTGGACCCACTCCTGTAGCGCGTCACCTTGGAAACAGCAATGACGCCACCCCCAGCATTCTGTCAGTGAAATGAAGTGCGTGGGAACAGTGCAGTGGGCGGGGGGTGGGAGCTCCCTGTGCCCAGAACTTTAAGCTGGTGGAGAGAGCTCTTCACAGCCCCATCTCCCACCATGTCAGTGGGTGGTGGCAGCAGCAATGTGGACTCACCTGAGTTGCTAGCAGTAGAGTTGTTCACCAAATCTCCAGCGCTCTTCAGTGGGCCGTGGACGGGGGTCTCTGCTTCGGGGGTCTCAAAGTTCCCCTCTGAGTCAGAGCTGTGCAGGAATCAGAGGAGAGAGGGGGGTGTCAAAGCCTGTCCCAGGAGGTCGACCAAAATTCCTCGCCAAAAGCTTTGAGACCCTGGCCTGAGTGAATCACCGTGGGGTAAGAGGGCATTCACAATGAAAATTATGTAGCGGTGATCAAAGGACAGCAGTCGTCTAATGACTCCATTTGTAAAGATTCTCTTCTCTTCTCAAATCTAGAAGGAATAAGTACCATCGAGAAGCACTAAATGTGTAAATAAACCCCCCAGAGTTGAAAAATGAATATTTTTCCTTCATGTTTGAGAGAGGCAATTACCTTATAAAACCCAATATAAAACTGTCCTCCTAACCGTGGTGGGAGGGTGGGGAGAGAGGCGATTTATAGCGAAGGAAACTAACACTGATCCCATTAGTTCCCAGGCACCTTCCACACAAACATCTACAGCCAGGTAATTATGGTGTCAAACAGAGCAGCGCAGTGTAAATGGGAGTCGGCTTATAACTAGAAGGCTGGGAGTTTGACTTCTAGGTGGAGCACTATCATTTAGCCATTGTGCCAGGTGCTCTATTATCATCAGTCTTGGCGTGAGGCAAATACAGTATATTCTGCCTGACTGATCTGAAAGAGGGGATCAGAACTGAGCCGTAAACCGTTGCTCGCGGCACCCGGGGTGAGCCGGGTTCTCACTGCCCCTCCTTGCTGCGTTTGCCACCTGCTGTTCAGAGAAGGCCGAATCCGGAGTCAAAAACACAGGAAGTTCGAGAACACAGACAGCCTCTGTCATATTTCTGACTCAGGAAAACGGTTAAGCTCTGTTCAATCAGTGCTACGGCCTTAATGAGGCAAGGGATTCCATTAAGAGTGGAGTCAGACAAACATGGAGAGGCCTGCACAGCTGTAATATGTGGCTATTTCCCTTTCCTAGAGGAAAAACAGGAGACAAAACACAAAACGGAAATGCTCTCAGTAAGTGCGGAGAAGATCATAGAATCAAATCCTGGGTCCTCTGGTCTGGCCACCTGCGTTGTCGCATCCAGATTAACGAGAGAGAGAGCGAGTCTGGCCATGCTCCCTGCTTCGGTCTCCGAAAACAAGGCCTGTCTTTGACAGTAAATCTCCTTGGCGATGCGGCAGTTGAGAGCTGGGAAAAAACTAAGAAACGCCTGCATCTTTCCTCCACCGTCACGCTTGTACATCCTGGGTCCTGAGGGAGACTGGAGGGGCGGGGCGGGGCGGGCGGGGGGTTACTGCTGTTGGGGCGGCCTAGACATTATTTTAGCCAGATTCATGGCTAAAATATGCTCCCAAATCAGGTCGAGAGACAGAATGGATAGCTGTATGTACACAGCTGTGGTTGACTCTTCACCCAGACACTTTAATTCACATTAGAAATGTCTAGAAGCCGGTGAAAAATGGCCGGATCGAGGCACAGAGCACTGGGAACACCCCTCACAACAAACAAACACACAAAAACATGAGCACACACACACACATGCTCGCACACTCTCTTTCACTCACACGCACATACACACAAATACACACAAAGCCGCTTGAATGCTCTGTCAGAGCTCACATAATCCTTTGAGAAGAAACGCAATTGAAAAGACCAGGAAGAAAAAGAAGGTCCTCAGCCCAGCAAGCCAATCTTGGACGGTTACTCGGAAACTAGCGCAAAAAAAGAGAAAAATGCACACAGCCTTTCTAAAACCTCAACCTCCCTTCCCCCCCACTTTGCTTTGCAAAACAGATCAAGGCGGGTAGATTTGCACAGTCGTTTCTCCTTTTTCGCAAGATTTATTAGCGGATTCAGCAGAGGTCCCAGCTAGCAGAGCTATCTAAAGGGTATGACAGGACAAGCCAGGCGAGCAGGGGATGTAGATGTTTAGATAGCATCTCCAGCAACCTGCCTGAGAAGATCGGAGCTGATAAAATAACTGGTTTAGCAGCATCTCTAACGCAGGAGAGCTGCCAGAATTGCGCTGAATCCTGGTTCATTTGGCTCTCTGACCCAGCCAGTGCGAAGACAGGGGACATGAGAAGCGGAAGCTAACAGACCGTGAGACGGGGCAGCCCTAAACTGTCCTTGTCTCTGCTTGTCGCACGGATTCTCAGTGTGCGCAGTGTGTGCAGGAGAGAGGCAGCAGCGTTTGACAGCTAACGGCCCACCGCAACAGGTGGAGTCAGAATCTTGCCACATACCAGCTACACATGCACACTCAAACACTCAGGTATACAAACAGACTCCTACATCAACGTACACACGTATATTAATGCATAATCTTCACAAGCACACCCATGCACATGTACATTACAATCTCACATTAACACATGCTCAAGCATGCACACACAGATGCAGAGAAACAAACACACAAATGAGAACAGGAACCCACACAATCACATCTCCTCACTTCCCTGCTCGTACACCCCCCCCCCCCCGCCCCACTCGCCTGCAGCCCCCGGACTTCTCTTCCTCCTGAAACAGCTCTTCATCATCCTTCGACTGACCGCCCTCCTCTACCTGCTGTCCTTCCTCCCCTCCGCCTCGAACCGCCGACCAAGTCCACTTGGCCCACTGCACGGGCGAAAGCATGGACCACGACATCTCTGCCCAGAGCCCGACCTCGACCCCACGAGTCCGAGTTCGTCAAAATCCTCAAGATTTATAGGACGAGAGACTTTTCCAGCCGACTCTGATGCCAAATTTAAACAGCGCTCCGTTTTCCTCTCTCTCGTTCGATTTCCGTGTCCGAGCGGTGCGGATGTGGGTTTTATGGCACAGCCAGGTCCCCGGCAGCTCAGTCTTCACTTCCTGCTGCCTGTCGCCCTCACATTGTGCCGAGGTCCTTCCTGCATTAAACCTCTCGTGGGCTCTGTTATGCTCCCAACTTCCTCTTTCTCAGGGTGCTGCAGGATTGACAGCTCTCCTGTGAAGCTCTCGCCCGGCTCCTTCTCTCCCCGTGAATGCCACAGTGCAGATCAGCTGGCTGCCAGAGTTTACTCTCTCTCCAGAGGGAGGGAGGGAGCAATCGAGAGAGCGAGAGAGAGAGAGAGAGTTTTTCTAGTTCTCTCCCACTCCCCCTCCTTTACTGAGTCAGGGCTGATCTATTGTCAAAGAAGGGGGGGAGGTGCACGTTTCCTGTGTGAAATGAGCCTTCAGCTGAAAACAAACACAGCGGCTCAGCCCTGTTTTGAATGCAGTGGTATATCCCTGATGTACCGAGGAGGAGGAGGAGGACAGCAGCCCAGGACTTGATGTGCAAAAACACAGAAATGAGACGAATAGCAGAAGAGCAGACCATTTCCTACAGTGAGGGGGGCGTCGGGGGCAGAAGCAGGAGATGAATCACAGGCTGTAACAGCACGACCCATCATGTTTTCATTACGCTGCAGCGCTGGAACTGCGTCTCGCAGCTGTCTGAAATCTGGCCGGTCTGCTAAATTGAGTTACACCGATGAAAATAGGCATAAACGTACAAAAACACGCAGACACTTGCGAACGGACAAATGTTTGCATCTGTGAGTACGCTCACACTCACTAACACACCTCCAGGCAGCACAGACAGACACAAACACACACATACACACACTTGCACACACCCTGGTACTTCTGTTCTCGTGAGGACATTACATTGACTTCTATTCATTCTTTGTGTATTTCTACAGCCTATCCCTAATCTTAACAATAAGCAAAGCATGCCTAACCCCAATCCCTTACCCTAACCTTAACCAATCCCTAACTCTAAACTTACCCTAACCTTAACTAATAAGTCACAATTTGCCTTTGTAGTTGTGTGAACTGAAAAAAATGTCCTCACTTCCCAATAATTTTGCCACTCTGGAGGAAAAAAAATGCTTTCTTGTCCTCATTATGTAGCAAGTACAAGAACACACACACACACACGCACGCACACACACACACACACACACACACGCCTATGGAGAACCGGTGAGCTCTCAATAATGCTTGACAATATTCTGTATTCAAGGACTTCATTCCACAGCAAACGCTCTTTCAGTCATGCAAATTCCCAGCCCCACTGAAGTGTGTAGACCTTAATCTACTCCTCTGAGACCCACCCAAAGATAACAATGACCAGCCACCCTAGAACAACTCCCACCAACAAAACAAATGGTGAATGACATTCCAAGAGCCAAGCCTTTTTACAGCCAAATGGTACATTCTTCCTCAACTGGATGACAATATGACTAATTGAAAAGAAGCAAAGTCAAAGGTTAGGATGAAATAGTCATAAGGATGAGAATTATCAAATAAACTGATAAAGAGCCATTACACTGCATTTTACAGTAGATGCATTTAGAAAATATGGACTCACTATTTAACTTTTCATTTACAATTTAAAAAAATGGCTGGATATTTAATTAATAGAAACAGAAAGATGTTGTAACACTGCTGCCTGGAGGTCTCAGGTAATCAGTAACCCACTTATTAGCCAACATCAGTTCCATGGCATATATTTTGGACAAAACAGGAATATTATTACTAAAATAGCTGTTATTGATATTTTGTGATCACGTTCAATCAACAAATGCCAAGAACATCCAAAATGGCAATGTATTTGACAACTGCACATGACAGCCATATATCATGATAACAATGGCCCAAAAAGCCATTTCCCTATAATTCAGGGTTTGTAAACTAATGGGTATCATCTGAGATAGATAAAACCCAGACACAGTAATCTGAGAAAGTTCACAAATGACAGACATTAAAGGTGACTCAGTGTAGATGATGTAGGGCAGGCAGTAATATAGGAACACTCAACATGACCGGATATCTCTGCCCACAGCACAAAAAATCTCTTAGACTTGCGACTGCAGGTAATGATATGTGTCTCCCAGCAGGTAATAATTAACTGTGGGCTCAAATCCATGGAAAAGAGGGTCTTTGTTGTTTTAATGACATGGTGCCTGATGCCATGTCATTGCATGACTGTATATAATGGCTGAATTCTATGTCTGTAAAATTACATTGTGAAGGATTCAATATTTCCTGTCCTGGTCTCAAATGAGGATGCGTTTCTAAGGCGGCATGCACCTTCAAGCACTAGATTATCAATGAAATGACCTCAAGCAGTGCAGTGTTAGGTGATATATTCTTTTTTAATAATTTTCTATAGATGAGCTCATTAACAGCAAGGCCTACAGAGTTTGGCCTAGCATGAAGATGAGGAAATACGCTGGATACTAAAAGAGCTAGTAAACAATGTGTACTTTGTAAGAGATCATTCATTGCCCAAATTAAAGCCCTGTCGATCAATGCAATTTGACTGCTTTCTAACCAGGCTCAGTGTGGTTTCTGGGCACTTACATGGTGCATATTTGCATTCAGTTCCAAAAAACAAGAACCCTGACTGGACAAAAAAGGCTCTTTCTCCACAACAAATCAACAGCAATTAAGCTGATTAAATTTCCAACACCACGCCCCCATACATTCATTTCAGAGGGATGAGACCTCCCATCTCCATCCTCCTTCATTTGGCAATGATATAATAAAAACTATGTAGACATATTTCATAACTGAGTATACAGGTCCAAGGGAATGTGGTCTCACAGGTACAGACAAATGCTCCACTTCCCCCCATAAAGCTACTGAGATCCCCTGTGGATCCCCAAGAACAGGATGTTATGGACCGGAAAAACAGCAGGAGAAGAAACGCGAAATAAACAGACCGCACATACCGTAAAGACTGTCCATGAACACAGGATAAGAAATCAACGGTCGAAACAATATAGACATTAGACAGTGGGCCTCAGACTTGCTTAGTTGCCTTTACAGGTGAGAAACAGAAAACAAATAGTAGAGCAAGCGCAGCCTCACTTCAGAAATTTCAGGCACAGTAAAAAAAAAAAAAAAAAAAAAAAAAACAGGGAAAATCCAGATTATTGTGTGACTTGATCGAGGATTAGCAGCAAATCATGAAAGACAGACAAGACCATCACACTATTTTGTGTCCTAGAAGGGGAATGATAGATCAAACGATCTCCCTGACCTTTCACTTCAGTGTGAACAGAAACAGGCTTCTCTCAGGCCGTAACCAACCCATCTTTGAAGCTGACTGCTGCTGCGTGACAACAGCACAGTGGTACAGCTGCAATCACACTGGTGGCAGGAGGCTGATTTTACTCCTCCAGTGTACAAAAAAAAACGCAATTCTGCTTTCACCACTCCTTAGCTGACTTCTGAGCACTCAGGAGCTGTAAGCACCCTCAAATCGGGGTCCTAACATCAATTCCCTTTGAGTTCCCCCAGAAGAATGAAATAAAGAGGTTTCAAATGTCAAATACTGAAGAAAAGACTAGGTCAACTGCTGCAAACTGCCAAACACAAAAACAGTATAAATGACTGAGGCAAACAGCATTGCACACCAATGCGCAGAAACAAGTAACACCAGCATCTTATTCTAAATGGAAAATTTTCTTCCAGACATCTACAGCCCCCTGCAATTCAAGTTACATTAACTGCTCATCAATTCTTTGCAGTCAACAGTCTATAGATGGGACATCACATTCTTAAAAGATGACTGGGCCTTTTCTATCACAGGCTATGGTCTTCAGGCTAAATCCAGGCCCTCCCAGCCCAACCCTTTCCCAGGGTCATCCAGCTAGAAAACCCACCCGCTCTCCTCTAATACATGAAAGAACACGATGACAGGGCAGGCATACAGAATTCCATAAATTCCAGTTCGGAGGAGAACCCTTCAGGCCTCAGTCTGGCTGTAATTTATAGACAAGAAATCACATCCCAGGCCAGGAGATGAGCTGTCAGGCCTTTGATTAGTCTTAAAACTAAAACTGGAGGTTCAAGGGAACCTTAAACTCGACTGGTCTGCCTCCCTGCCACCCCTATTTCAGAGTGAGATACAAGGCTGGAATAAAAAAATAATAAAAAAAAAAAAAAAAACAATGCATTTTATATCCTGAAGATGTTGTATGCAAAGTTTCAACAATTTTGATGAATATTTGTGATTGCAAGAGGTTACAGGTCCTTCAAAAATGTGTCTTGGAGTGAAGGAATGTGGAAGGTCACAAAATGACCATTTTTCAGATGTCATCAAAACCGGTCATTCACATGCTGACATATGTTGCTTGCTACTAACATACCAAGTCTCAGCTGATTATCTATATTAGAAAGGTCTTAAATAGACACATGGACAAGTTTCTCAATATGACCACCTGCCACGCCAATTTTTGGGGGCACAGGACTGAAATGCAATCCCAAAGTAGTTCATGGGCATACTAAGTTTTCTCAGATCTGATCAATATTTACAATCACTCGAGATTACAGGTTTTTACAGATCACAGATGAGAGATGACGGACTACGAAGTTCATACCCTCCATGCCGTTCCCACGCTCTGATGAAGGTACACTTCTGGAACATACCGCAGATTCGTAAGTAATTTGTATAGCACTCTTCCCAGCAGAAATGCACAGAGTGCTTCACAGAGGTAAAATAAATAAAGAACATGCAGAATGTACATAGGCAGACACAATTAAAAAAAACCCCAAAAAAACCATTTGGCGACTCTCACGGCAAATATACCCATTTAGTTGCATAGAAAGACAGTTGGCATTTATTACCTCTGCCAAATGAAGTTGGCAGGAGGTTATGTGATCAGTGTTGTTTGTTACCTCCGCCAACGAAGTTGGGGCGGAGGTTATGTTTTTACCCCTGTTTGTTTGTCTGTCTGTCTGTCTATCTGTCCATTTGTCTGTCTGTTTGTGAACAACATGACTCAAAAAGCAATCCACGGATTTGTCTGAAATTTGGTGGGTGCTTTGCTATTACACCAAGGATGGACCCCATTGATTTTCACCGCGATCAGTGAAACAATATGGCCACCGCGGCAGCCATCTTGAAATCGTGTGACACACGATAACTCAACATTGCTCCCACTCAGTAAGATTTGGATTGTGCTGCCTTGGCGGAGGTTTGCACTCTACGAGTGCCTCTAGTTTGTTTGTGAGTTTGTGAACAAGATAACTCAAAAAGTAATAAACGGATAACTCTGAAATTTTATGGGTGGGTCGCTGTTACATCAGGGATGGACCCTATTGACTTTCACCGCGATCAGTGAAACAATATGGCCACCACGGCAGCCATCTTGAAATCGTATGACAGGCGACAACTGAACTTTACTCCCACTCACCAAGATTTGGACTGTGCTGCCTTGGCGGAGGTTTGCACTCTAGGAGTGCCTCTAGTTCACTATTGATTAATGCTTACTCGTTTGTTCTTTGATTACTCTAAACCAAAATCACATCCCTAAACCAGAAAACTTCCCCAGCATCCAACTCTTTACCACTTCCCTAAGGTCCCATTAAACAAGGAAGAACTGTAAGATTGGTCTCCAGATCCCGCAACACTCAAGCTAATAGCAGCATTAGAAGGATCCAGAGATCAAAGCCTGGCTGATCAGTGATCACACAGTCAGAAAGGCACACATGGCAGCTCTGTCCACTCAGCCTGCACTAGACCACTCGAGCAGAGCAGATGTCAAACAGGCCATGACTGATGTGCAGTTCAAAGGCCGCATGTGGCTTAACGGGCAGGGGAGAAGACCGTCCTGCCAGAGACAACCATGTAACTGAAGCTGCCGTCAAACAGGCCGTCAGCACGCATGAGGCCAATCCCCAGTCTCAACGTGCTCTCAGACTTCCACACGCTAGCCGGGCTGACGTCTAGCTTAACGGCCACAATGCAGATCGTTTCACTGCCCCACTCCTTTCGTGACCTTTCCGCAGATATGGCGTAAAGTTACACAGGGATGTGACAATCTTCGCTCTCCACAGGGGTGCGATAAGCCATCACCTGCTGGGATGAGAGACAACTACTGACATAACCAAGGAGCAGCGGTGTCCCACATGACACGACCCAAACACTGCTCAGTAAAGCACCCACAGAGACGGCATATAAACAGACCATTAACCCTTAGAGTGCTATAGGTCACTATAGATACAATGATCTAAGATATCAAAATCTGATGCTGTTGAAAACCGATTATGTGGCAACTTGTTTAAAAGAGCTCCCCTAGATTTTCAACAGCTCAGGACACAAACATTTTTAATTCCTCAAAAATTTCTTCAGTGCTCTAAGGGTTAAACATAAAAATAGACAGTAAAATACACTGGCTTTTATGACAGCTGCACAGAGAGCAATATCAAGACTGGATCAGACAAAGACTGGATCATCTCCTATAAGGACTTCTCCTGACTCTCAAATTATTCGGCCATCTGATAGTCTGAGTTCCATTATTTCCACATATTCCTGACACAGCATCAGATTCCAAAATAGACAGACTTTTCCTTCGGTTTGGAAAAGAGGGCGGATGTGGTCAGCCGGCTCCTTCTGGCTCAGGAGAATATAAACTGAGGAGGAAAGAAAAACAGGAGAGGGAAAGGAAAGCAAAAAAAAATTACATAACAAAACCATCTGCGCTAGCCAGCAGCACACCCAGCCAGGACTCAAAGCTGCAGCACTAGCCCAAAACCTATTTAATAAACAAGCCCAGGGCACCAGACTGCATCAGGGTCATGAGGTTACCTTCACCAACACTCAGTCAAAACACAAGCCCAGGTTCGGATCACAAGATGCACCGTAGAACACCACCCAGACGTAAATATTTTTTTTAACTCCTTGGTTTTTTTCATGGTTTTTACTGTACTTAAGTTGAAGGACAGACATCACTCTCCACTGGTAGGTATGGCATGCAGCTGCAACAACCTCTGGGATATTTGCCCAGAAATTAAATAAAAATGCAGGGCTTGGCGGAGTTGTTTTTTCCAACAGCTGCACATAACCCACATTTGCCATGGAAGCCCCCTTCCAAAAATAAAAAAAAAAAAGACCTTGAAGAGGTTCTGAAGAAGTGGTTTTCTGCTGTTAATGAAATACTGATGGGCTCCGAGTGAAACGCAAAACCGGACAGAGAGCAAGTTTGAAAAGAGCAGCAGATACTGAGGGCTCATCTGTCCCAGCCGCCGCAGAATTCCCACTGCCCACCCTCTGCTCACAAGTATCCCCCAGACCCCAGAAACAGCTCCGCAAATACAACTACCCCACAAGAGACACTGAATTCCCATTAACCCTTTGAGCGCTTCATGCAGCTATTGTTGCTCAATGATGTAAGATATCAAAATCAAAGCTGTTGAAAACCTGTCATGTGGCGACTTGTTTAAAAGAGCTTCCACCGGGGAGCTCGTTAAAACAAGTCGCCACATGCAGGAGCTTTTTTAAACAAGTCGCTACATGATAGGTTTTCAACAGCTAAGCTCATCAACTTTTTTTTTCAATTTGTTTCAGTGCTCAAGGGTTAAGAGTTTGATATATAGATATTATATTACTGCGATAAAGGCTGATGCTGTGCGCATTTGGAAAAACATTCCTGTAGGAAACTGCAGACATTCTCCTAAGGATTTTACAGGAGTCAAGGGTTACTAAGAGTATGAGCCTTTACTCTTAACTGCAAGCATAATTACATTCAATAAAGGCAGGTCATTTATTAAAAAGCAGAAAGGCAGTAAACATAGGAAAATAACATTACAGCGCATAATAGCAATAATTGCTTCACTCAGAATGCATTTTTGCGCAATAGCAGGAAAGTACTGAATGCTACTAGAGTGCACAGTCATTGAGTAACTGTGCTTATAAATACATTGTTTTTTTCTTTGATCTTATGACATAGCCTCGGTGCTCGAAAGAACAACATTCAAATGGGAAGCAACTCCCTCTCTTGGCTGTTCCGCGTCATCACAGGATCTCTGTGTTTTTCGTTTAGACCACAGGCATTAATTCAAGGCCTACGGTGCACTGTGCCTGAAATCAGACCATGAATGTGCAACATCATTAAAACACACCGTGAATACAATCCACATCAGCAATCTATCCAGCGCAGGCGGTGCACCAATTCCATTTATCTAAATTAGAATGTCATGGTAAAATAAGCACACTCGGGCTGCATCCCCCCTTCCCCCACCGTTGGCTCCATTGGTTTTAGTCTTTTGTGTTTGGGCACAAAGCCTACAGACCCTAAACACAACCAAACCACCCATCCCACACTCACAATTTCCCCATCTGGGTTCCAGAAACAAGCCTGTCACTTCCCGCTAAAGTGCCCAACATTGATTCTCAGTAGCCTGACCCCTTCTCCATTATAATCATCACACAGTGTGCCAACTATTCTCCTCGCCCCTAATTTCCTTTGACACACATGTGTGTTCTGAAAATTACATTTGAATAATGTCCATGATGTTCACAGCGACATTTATGTATCATGAAAATTCAGACAAGACCATTTTCAGAGGTCAATTTGTGATGTTGTCTCATGACCAGACATAATACCCCCATGATTTAAATTTAAGAGACATTTCACCATCCTATGAACTGCCCTGAGTCAAAACAAATTACATGTACAAAAAAACAAAATATTCCGACATTCAAAATAAATTCATTTTGTATCCACACCACAACTTTCTCTGCATGCAAAACGAGTGCTTCAATTTCATTAAATGCCTTCACAAGCAGAGGAAATTCAGCCATCTAGTGGCAATTATGATGAACTGCAGCCATCCGAATATAGCATCTCTCCATGGCCCCCGCCAAATTTCACCTTCGAAAAATTCCAAAATAGCACAAAGGCAGTACTCCTGCTCATGGTTGATTTGTGCTTCACAAATGTTAATCATCTTGTAGAGTTCCATGATGATACATGATAGCTCAAAAGGTAGGAGGGATGGTGAAAAATTATTGGCTAACAGTGGCCTTCTTGTTCGCAAAATAAATTTGTACTTATAGGTATCCATAGGACCCTTGACCAACAGGAAGCATAAAAATGTTTAAATTAATTGAGCAAGTGATTTTGGAGTTAAGACTATTCGTTCACTATGGACGGATTGACATCAATTTTGGTATCCTTGAGTGTAATAGCCAGTAGCTGACGGAATCTCGAGTTTGGTGATGATTGGAAATTGCATGCGAGAGTTAAAGCTCATTTTAGCAGTAAATGCTGCACCAACAAAATTAATTGCCTTACTGCGGCCACATCTTTCATTGTAGCAAATTTGTGTATTGAGCAATAAATGATCTTAGTCTTAAATTCCAAATTTCATGGGAATTGGTCCCGCCATGTAGGAGGAGATAGAATTTAAAGTTTTACAAAGAATTCAAAATGGTGGAAAATCACACGCAGGCAAATGGACTTCTGTGGATAGATTTGTGTGGACTGACAGAATCCAGAAAAAAATAGTTGAGGCCTACACCTAAAAAGTTACAGGACAAAACATAAAGTCTGTCGTTCTAGCTCCACTTTGTGCTTATGGTCAATCGATATAAAATTTTCAAAATAGCAAAAGGCACTACTCCAGCACATGGTTAATCAGTGTGCCACGTTGCTTGGTAATATATAAAATGCTTTTCAAGTGATGATCTGGATGAAAACATGCAGCAGGGATAATAAGTATTGAACGCGTCAACATTTTTCTCAAGTAAATATATTTCTAATGGGGCTATTGACATTAAATTTTCACCAGATGTCGGTAACAAGTAATCCACACATACAAAGAAATCAAAACAAATAAGTTCATGAATTAAGTTATATGTAATAAAGTGGAATGACACAGGGGAAAAGTATTGAACGAGCTTACTGACATTTATTTAATACTTAGTAGTAAATCCTTGGTAATGACAGCTTCAAGACGCTTCCTGTATGGAGAAACTAGTCACATGCATTGCTCAGGTGTGATTTTGGCCCATTCTTAGACACAAACTGTCTTCAAATCTTGAAGGTTCCCGGGGCCTCTTCTATGAACTCTGATCCTCAGTTCTTTCCACAGATTTTCAATGGATTCAAGTCAGGTGATTGACTGGGCCATTCCAGCAGCTTTATTTTCTTTCTCTGAAACCAATTGAGAGTTTCCTTGGCAGTGTGTTTGAGATCATTGTCTTGCAAAATGTCCACCCTCGTTTCATCTCCAGCATCCTGGTACATGGCAGCAGATTCTTACGAGGAATGTCTCGGTACATTTCTCCATTCATCCTTCCTTCAATTATATAAAGTCTCCCAGAACCATATGCTGAAAAACAGCCCCAAACCATGATGTTCCCACCTCCAAACTTCACAGTTGGTATGGTGTTTTCGGGGTAATGTGCAAGTGCCGTTGGTCCTCCAAACATGGTGTGTGCTATGACATCCAAAGAGTTCAATTTTGGTCTCATCTGACCAGACTATATTCTCCCAGTATTTCATAGGCTTGTCCAAATGTTGTGCAGCAAACTTTCAACGAGCTTCAACATGCTTTTTCTTCAGCAGTGGAGTCTTGTGCCGTGAGCTTGCACAGAGGCCATGGCGGTTGAATGCATTACACATTCTTTTCTTTGAAACAACTGTACCTGGTAAATCCAGGTCTTTCTGAAGCTCTCTGCGAGTGGTCCTTGGCTCTTGGACAACTCTTTTGATTATTTATTTGACTCCTCTGTCAGAAATCTTGCGGGGAGCTCCTGATCATGGCCGGTTTATGGTGAAATTATGTTTTTTCCACTTTCGGATTATGGCGACAACAGTGCTCACTGGAACATTCAGAAGTTCAGAAATACGTCTGTGGTCAATGCCATCAGTATGTTTTGCTACAATAAGGTTGCAAAGGTCTTGAGAGAGCTCTTTGCTTTTATCCATCATGAGATGCTTCTTGTGTGACACCTTGGTAATGAGAAACCTTTTTATAGGCCATAAATCAGGACCAAACCAGCCGATATTAATTTTCACTGATGGGGGGGCAGGATTGCTTTCTAAATACTGACAGATTTCAGCTGGTTTCTTGGCTTTCCATGCCTTTTGCACCTCCTTTTCTTCGTGTGTTCAATGCTTATTCCCTGTGTCATTCCGCTTTATTACACATAATTTGTGGACTTATTTGTTTTGATTTATTTGTGTGTGTGTGGATAATTAAGGTTGTTATCGACATCTGGTAAAAATTTCATGTCAATAGCCCCATTAGAAATATATTTACTGAGAAAAATGTTGACGCGTTCCATACTTATTTTCCCCGCTGTATTTAAAGACAGACAGACACAGAGAGAGTAATAGCTATTTCCCCCACATTGCACGCCGGGGGGATAAAGCTGGTGTGTGTGGGGGGGGGCGACAAAAATGTCAAAAATGGCTAATAGTAAAATGTACCACTGTATTACTTGCATGTAGCGAGTTGAAAGTTTTGTGAAAAATATTGCATTGTATGCGAGATCTGGCCGAAAATGAGGCCAACCCTCAGACTGAGACCATGTCCACCTTGAGTCCATAGGGATAAAAAAACACTGACAGAAATTTCTTAATTGCCAAAGATATCACTGCATTACTTGGTCGTTGCATGCCTTATGATAAAATACTGCTCTGGAAACGAGGTCCACCCTCAGATTGAAACTAAGTACAGCTTGTATCCATAGAAAGCAAAAAAAAAAAAAAAAAAACAAATGTGAGAAACCTCTATCTAGCATAAGGCACCACTCCACTGCTTTTTTTAGATTTCAGAAGGTTTTATGAAAAAAATATTGAACGGTTCTTGAGTTATTGTCCAGAAATGAAAATGATTAGACAGACAGCCAGACAGATAGACATGCTGATAGCTATATCACCCTGTATTCTAAACGACGAGGATAATAAAAAAGGAGTGAAGTTAGAGATGATCAGAGTTGACAGCTAAAAATACACCAGCCAAGGTTATACCTAGAGTATGCAAGTACTGCAGCAGAGAGAAGTCGCTTGAATAGGATCAGTCTATGCTTCTGAGCTGATAACGAGGCCTACACGAAGAGACAGGAAAAGATAACAGCAGTCATGTGCCAACTGATCTTAGCCTCCACTTTGATCATACAAAATCCATTAATCTGCTGTTTAATTACGAGAGCTAAACACTGATGCTATCCATAGATGGATATAGCAGCTCCAAATGAACTCCATCTCTGTCTTCCCCATTCTTCCTTTACTCCATCACTCTCTCGCTACCTTCCCTCCTCTTCAGTGATGTAATCACTTCCCACAGAGCGTACCATATCAGGGACAGGAGAATGTTACAGCATCACTTTGGGAACGGCATCCAATGTGCATTACATCACTTGCGTGTTCACAAGTCGCTTACGTAACACAACCCTGACCAAGCAATATTGCCCGCAATGCTTTTCGGCTCTAACATAAAGAAATGTGCAACAGATGAGTCAAAGCTTACTTAAAATTACCACAAGCACTGCAAAAAAATCCAGTGTCTCCAAGCAAGCAATGCTTCATTACGGAAATCTTATCACTGAAAATGCATGTTGAGAGAAAACACAAAGTTAACAACCGAGAGTACATCAAAAAATCCAAAGTCCCGATACTCAGTAGAGAACAATTATCTGGGTAATCAAGGATCTACAGTGTGGGCCTTTCTCTGTCAGAACTGCCAAAGTGTGGTTTATGGGCAGTGGTTGCTAAAATACATTTTCTCATGAGCGTCCCATTGACAAATGATTTAAATACACAACACAAAGCGAACAGAATCCAAAAAATTGCATTTGCCAGACTTTCCTCACAATGTAAAGCAGTCTCTGTTCTGTTGAGGCCAGCATCCCAGTCCAGCACTTAGCAAGAGGGAGAAAAAGAAAAGTGACCGACATGGCTTAAATGGTGACTGGGAGGACCGAAGCTCCACAAGATCATCAGTTATCATGCGGAAAATTGGCCGTGAAGAACTAGAGCTTTTCTCTATACCTCTGTCACACTTCTTGCTAAACGCACCACAGAATGGTCATACTACAAATGCACCATAACTCCTGTGACCACACAATGCTGTTCTCAGCCAAACTATCACTTGAGCACGTGACCCACGCTAAATAAAAGATAGATGCTTGTTTGTATTCCGTTTGTCTTCAGCACGGTCATACGGACATGGTGCATATGAGAAAAGGGCTTTTATACCACATCTCCTGGATTTAGTTTCCAATAGAGAAAGCTTCATTAGGTTAGTATGCAAGTGCACCCACTTGTTCTCATATGATCAACAGACAAAAGACAAAAACATACAGTTTTCCTGGTCAACCACAGCTGGACTAAAGGTTACCTGTTTAAAGTTTAAGTTTCACCAACCTGCTCTCACACAGTAGGAGAAAGACTGACTGTCTCAAATTCCTGAGAAAAGGGTCTAAAGTTAAGAGACACTTCTTCACATTACAGCCCTGAGATCATATATAAAGACAACATCTCCCACAGTGTCTGACAATACACACTCATCTCCCAGCCAATCAGAGCACAGGGTGTTAATGAACATAATGCACATAGTTGCTAAGCAATGGTGAATAGAATTAAGACAGAACCTCAGCAGGAACTGTGAACCTGGCGGGGCTTTGCAGGACACGCAGGGCCCAAACAATGGGGCTCCCATACGCAACTGCTTTGGTCTGTAGTCTAGCTGGCAGCATGAGAACTGGGCCACTCCAATACTGTTCTAATAAACGGCAAGACAATGACGAGCCGAAGTTCCTTTACATGCCTAGTGATGCTGAATAGAGATTGAGCTCTCGAGAAATGGGCACAAGTCCTTTGATGAATCATTCATTTAAAACTGAAAATGATTTGCTAAAAATAGAACTAAGGCAATTTTGAAGAGAAGGACTGCTCCATTTTTTATCCAGAAAACATGTGCAACCCCAATTCCGAAATAGTTGGGACAAAGTGTAAAGTGTGAATAAAATCAAAACGCAATGACTTTCAAATCACACCAGCCAGTATTTTATTCACAATAGAACATAGATAACATAGCAAATGTTGAAACTGAGAAATTTTACTATTTTTCCACAAAATGAGCTCATTTCAAATTTGATGGCTGCTACAGGTCTCAAAAAAGTTGGGACAGGAGCCTGTTTACCATGGTGTAGCATCCCCTCTTCTTTTTAACACAGAGAGGAGGCGTCTGGGCATTGAGGAGACAAGTTTCTTGAGTTTAGCCATTGGAATTTGATCCCACTCTTGTTCAATACAGGCTTCCAGCTGCTGGAGAGTTTTGGGTCTCCTTTGACGGACTTTTCGTTTAATTATGCGCCAAATGTTCTCAATCGATGAAAGAGCCGGACTGCAGGCAGGCCAGTTCGGCACACAGACTCTTCTACTACGAAGCCATGCTGTTGTAATAGCTGCAGTATATGGTTTTGCATTGTCCTGCTGAAATACACAAGGCCTTCCCTGGGATAGATGTCATCTGGAGGGGAGCACATGTTGCTCTAAAACCTTTATGTACCTTTCAGCATTCATGGTGCTTTTTGAAACATGCAGGTGTCCCACACCATATGCACTAATGCATCCCCATACCATCAGAGATGCTGGCTTTTGAACTGAACACTGATAACAGGAGGGGTGGTCTTTCTCCTCTTTAGCCCGGAGGACACGCCGCCCATGATTTCC
Source organism: Gymnothorax javanicus (assembly GCA_029692085.1). Lineage (NCBI taxonomy): Eukaryota > Metazoa > Chordata > Actinopteri > Anguilliformes > Muraenidae > Gymnothorax > Gymnothorax javanicus. The sequence continues at coordinate 70,020,314 of CM056194.1, forward strand.
AACAAGAACGTCAAATTTGGACTCCTCTGACCACAAGACACTTCGCCACTTTGCGACAGTCCATTTTAAATGAGCCTTGGCCCACAGAACATGGCGGCGCTTCTGGATCATGCTCAACAATGGCTTCCTTTTTGCATGATAGAGGTTTAGGTGGCATCTGTGGATGGCACGGCGGACTGTGTTTACAGACAGGGGTTTCTTGAAGTATTCCTGGGCCCATTTAGTAATGTCAATGACAGAGTCTTGCCGGTGAGTGATGCAGTGGCATCTGAGGGCCCGAAGATCACGGGCACCCAGTGAAGGTCTTCAGCCTTGTCCCTTAAGCACAGAGATTTTTCCAGTTTCTCTGAATCTTTTGATGATGTTATGCACTGTCGATGATGAGACCTTCAAAGCCTTTGCAATTTGACGTTGAGGAACATTGTTTTTAAAGTATTCCACAATTTTTTTTACGCAAGCCTTCACAGGTTGTAGAGCGTCTGGCCATCTTTACTTCTGAGAGACTCAGCCTCTCTAAGACATCCCTTTTATAGCCAATCATGTTACACACCAGTTAACTTAATTACTTGCTAAATGTTCTTTCAGCTGATTCTCTTATATATTAATTGCTTTTTCAGCCCCTTTTTGCCTGTGTCCCAACTTTTTTGAGACCTGTTGCAGCCAGAAAATTTGAAATAAGCTCATTTTGTGGGTAAAAATGTAAATTGTCTCAAATTAAATTGTTTTCTGGTTCACCAGTGACTACTGTGAACAGAGCAGTTGACGTCCAGGAAAGACTGGAGGGCTGCCAGGGAAGACTGGCTGACAGTGGGAAAGACCACAACAGGGGTGGAGGGGCCAGTTACCCACTCCACATGTTCAGGCAGCATCTGGCGAACTGGACACCCAAACTAACTACAAGCCACACAAGAAGAAAACAGCCCATTGGTCCTCCGAGAGGCGGGATGGAAGATGGACCAACAAGGACGGATAACACGGTAACGAACCCCATGGAATGGACCAAGGACCAAAGGATCCAGAGACGTTGCTGCTGTGGATGGAGTAAAGTAACAACTTACCATGGTCTGCGCATTCACCAGGGGAAGGCAAAGTGTCCAGGCAACAGCCAGCCGCATGCTTGCACTGCGTCAGCAGGTCAGACAAAGAGGCATCACAGCCAGGTTGAGCACCACAGTGCTAGTGATCCCAACATTGCGGCTGGAACAGGAGAGGAACACCAGTCTTCCCAGCAGAACCCACAGCAGCAGCAGAACACCCTACAGCACGAGAACAGCATAGCAAGCACAGAGCAGCAGACATCTCAGCAGAACCTCCTACAGCAGAACAACACCCCTGACACAGAGCCTGCCAGGCAACCACCGGAGAGATATGCCCGAAAACCCAAAGTCATGTGGCCAAAGGCCAGTGACCAGGAAGTATGGAGAAGCTTCGACAAGAGCTTATGCAACACCATCCAGAACTCCCTAAAGGGAAACACAACCTCCAAACTAAACATCATTGGCCACCTTATCCTTGAGGAAGGCAGAGTCCGATTTGGAGTCAAGCCACGAAGGACCCCTGCTCCCAAACAAACCGGAAGGCGTGAAAGGGAAATCTTTCAGCTGGTCAAAGAGCGACGCCTCCTGAGGAAAGCATGGAGGAGAGCTGAGGCTGAGGAAAAAGAGGGTTTGAAGGACCTTTGGAACAAGATCAAGGAAAGGCTAGCACACCTCAGGAGAGCTGAAAGGATAAAAAAGCGAAAGAAGCCGCAGGGGAGAAGGCAAGGTCATGCTTCTTTCGGGACCCCTTCAAGTACGCCCGTAGCCTCCTGGAGGAGAAGAAGTCTGGGTCATTGCAGACTACTAAGCAGGAGCTGGAACAACACATCAAAGACCAGCTGAGCGACAACCTAAGAGCAAAGCCCCTTGGATCACCAGGCTACGTACCCCGCCCACCCAAGCCCTCCACTGAATTCGACACGTCCCCACCGAAGTGGTCAGAGGTCCAACAAGTTATGGAACGTGCAAGAGCGGCAGCAGCACCGGGGCCAAATGGAGTTCCATACAAGGTGTTCAAGAACTGCCCGGGACTCCTGAAAGCGCTATGGAGACTTATGGTGGCAGCTTGGAAAACCCAATCCATACCATCCTCATGGTGTAAAGCAGTTACCACCTTCATCCCAAAAGAAAAAGACTCCCAAAACCTTAGCCAGTTCAGAGGCATTGCCCTGTTGAATGTGGAGGGGAAAATCTTTTTCTCCATCTTGGCTAGAAGAATGACAAGCTACCTCCTGGCGAACAAGTACATCGATACCAGCTGCCAAAAAGCAGGAGTCCCAGGGTTCCCTGGCTGCGTGGAACATTCAGCAACAACCTGGGAGCAAATCCAGACAGCCAAACGAAGTAAAGGAGACCTGCACGTTGTTTGGCTGGATTTGGCAAATGCCTTCGGCTCAGTTCCCCACCAGCTCATCACGTACGCCCTTGAATTCTTCCACATACCATCAAAAATCCAGAATTTAGTAGCAAACTACTTCAACAACCTGTACGTTTACTACACAACCTGTGACATTTCAACCGACTGGCACCGGCTCGAGAAGGGAATAGCAATGGGATGTTCCATCTCCCCCATCTTATTCACGGCCGCATTTGAGATCCTCCTGATAGGTGGAAGGCAGATGGTGCGAGGGGTCAGATCTCAGACAGGCCAAAGACTCCCAGCCTTGCGGTGCTATATGGATGATGTCACTACCCTCCTCCAAACAGCAGCCTGCACAACCAGACTCCTCAAACGACTGGAGGAGCTACTGGCTTGGGCCCGCATGAAGATCAAGCCACCCAAGTCTCGCAGCCTCTCGATCCGAAAAGGGACCAGAAACGATAACATCATTTTCACTGTGGATGGCGAAAGAATCCCCCTTCTGGCAGAAGAACCAGTGAGAAGCCTCGGGAGGCTGTACACGGCTGACCTCTCCGACAAGAACATGGCCTCAGCCATCAAAAATCAACTTCAGGACGGCCTGCACAAGATAGATCATTGCCCCCTACCAGGGAAATTCAAGCTCTGGTGTTACCAGTTTACGCTGTACCACCGCATAATGTGGCCTTTGAAACTGAGCGACATCACCATGACAACAGTCCTGAAGTTGGAGGCAAAGGCCAACAATTACATCAGAAAATGGCTTGGCCTCCCCCGATGCCTCTCCAACACGGCTCTTTTTTAGGAGAAACGCCCTACAGCTCCTCTGCAGTCCATCAGTCTGGGGTACAAAAAGGAGAAGGTGAGACTCCTCTTCGAGTTGAGAGACTCACCGGACCCGGCCATACAATCTGCCAACCCTCAGATTCGCACAGGACGCAAGTGGAATGCAACCGAAGCGGTAGACCAGGCCGTAGTTCGGCTAAAGCATCAGGAGCTTGTGGGCTTCACACAACCGGGCAGAGCTGGTCTAGGATGGGGGGCAGTGCCAAAGAGATGGTCTAAAGCCACCAAGAAGGAGAGGAAAGATCTTGTAATCTCGGAAGTTGCCAAAATGGATGAGGAAAGTTACAAGATCACAGCGGTGAGCCAGCAACAGCAAGGCAGATGGACCACTTGGGAGGCCGTGACCAACAGGACCATCACCTGGGCCGACATGTGGAGAACACCCCAGGCGAGACTGAGCTTCCTGATAAGGGCCACGTATGATACACTCCCCAGCGCCCGGAACTTACACACCTGGTATGGCTCAGAAGAACCCTGTCACCTGTGTAATTCCCCAAATCCAAACCTAAAACACATCCTCTCTGGCTGCAAGACAGCGCTGTTGCAGGGAAGGTTCAGGTGGCGGCACGACAGGGTCCTGCGCAAGTTAGCGGAGATCCTGGAGGCCCGCAAACAGGAAGCTAATCGGAACAACCCACCCACAACCTCAAAGTGGATCCAGTTTACCAGGCCAGGGACCAAAGTGCAGCACTGCACTAAGATAGAACGGTCCCTTCTGTCACTAGGAGGCGAGTGGCAGCTAGCAGCCGACCTCGACCGCCAGCTGAAATTCCCCGAAGAGATCACCATGACAGCCCTACGCCCAGACATTGTGCTCTGGTCAGTACCTGCCAGAGTAGTCATCATGGTGGAACTGACCGTCCCATGGGAAGAGCAGGTGGAGGCCGCATACGAGCGGACGAAGGATAGGTATGCGGACCTATCAGCAACGTGCTCACAAGCTGGGTGGAGAGCATTCACCTTCCCGGTGGAGGTCGGGTGTAGAGGCTTCACCGCGGCATCAGTACAGCAGCTATTGAAAACCCTCGGAGTCACAGGCCCCAACAGGAAGCGAGCCCTCCAGGACCTTGCTGTGGAGGCTGAGCAAGGGAGCTTCTGGCTCTGGCTTCGAAGGAAAGACAAGGCGTGGGGAAAGGAAGGATCCTAGGCAGGCTGCAGGGCGCGGTAGGGAGACGCCCCTACATGGCTCCTCCACCCCGAGATGTTCCGGGGATGATGGAGCGAAACATTGATGAAGGGTGGCCCCCGGCTGATGACCCTGCAGCCTGCACAATGGCACCGGCGGAGGTGCGGCAGGCAGAAATGCCAAGCAGGCAGAACTACCTGTGCTTAGATCTAGTTTCAACATTTGAAATGTTATCTATGTTTTATTGTAAATAACATTGGCTCATGTGATCTGAAAGTCATTGCAGTTTGATATTATTCACAATTTACACTTTGTCCCAACTATTTCGGAATTGGGGTTGTATTTAGTACCACTGAATGCTTAAAAATTTACCTATTAAAATACAGTGAAAGAGATGATGCAAAACAAAACAAATGAGAAGGGAAGGGCTTCGGCTGCCCTTTCTGTGACTGAGACCAAATACAGAACTCAGCTGAGGTTTGGAGTTCATTAGATCACACAATAGGCTTTTCTACAGCATAAAAAAGCATATTAGTCCACATCACTTTTGAAAGCTGCCTTTCAGAAAATGGGAACAGTAATTCTCATGGTGATTTACATGACTCGTGGAATTAATGAAAATAAAACATGATGTTTTATCTTGAATTGGGCTCTAGGTCATTTATGCAAGGCCTGTTTCCTAACAAGTCTGATGGTGACCATTCAACCCTTCGTTACATAGTAGTTCCTAAAGGAAAAGAGTCATGCAACAATAGGTTAAGCACTCACATCTTTATCTTTCCGACTTTTTCTTGGTGTGATTAATTGGCAGTGCTCTTGCTTCAAATTTGCCACTCTTACCCTTTTCCCTCCTAAGTTTTGATGTGAAGCCTAATGTTAGATTTTCCTAGTTGCAGGCAAGCAAGCACAGCACTCCTGAGTAAACATTAAAGCAGTCATAAGTATACATATTTTTGAGATCCTGCTTAGCTAGGCTTTCAAAATATAGGTCAATCACCCAACCTGTCAGTAACCATGGTAACAGTCGCCTGCCACAAAGAAAAAAAGTTTTATTTTTTGGACCAACTGAAGTGGGTGTAAAGTGAGAAAGGGTTAGCCGCCATGAGCGACTCCAGAGCCGGGGATTATTTCCTTAATTAAAAACCATGAAATGAATGGCTGAAGAGCCCATATCCACTGGAGGACTACAGACTGCGTGTCATGAAGGTGAATAGATACTTACCCTTTAGAGCACTGAATTAACCACTTAAAAATATAAATTTAATTATTGTGTGCCGTTGAAAACCTATCATGTGGTGACTTGTTTAAAAGAGCTCCCGCAACAAGTCACCACACGATAAGTTTTCAACAGCTTTGATTTTGATATCTTACGTCATTAAGCAACAATGGCTGAATTTAGCGCTCTAAGGGTTAATGAGGTTAATGAGGAGCCTGTGGGTTTATTTGCGTGGAATGGGTGCACTTTGAAAGCTGCAATTGTGTACAAAAATGGATGGATTTAGATTCAGTTGCCAGGGATTTGGGGGTAAGAAGGCAGGATTGGGGAGAAATCCTTTCACGTGCCAGTTAGTCGACAGGAAAGGAAAGTTGTTGCGGAGGAGCAGAGATGAATCTCCTGAAGGGAGGTCATAATCTCCTGTGACATGCACTCAAAAGGGACATCAACATCATTAGAAAACCAAAACTCACTTTCCCCCTCAATCAGCCAATCCTTGAAACCCACAGATGAACACATTCTGTTGCTTTCAGACAGCAGCGCGTAGCTGAGATGATACAATTTGCACTCAGTTTCATGGTAAGGTAAGGTAGGGTAATACAGAATATAAAGCAAATCATCCAGGAAATCATCTAACCAAGACAAAAAGCAACTGAAATGCAGAGGCAATGAAATGGCTCCCCTTGATGCCTGGGCTTCCAGTGGTCATTACGTCTCGTATCATCCATTCAATTTGCAAACAGTCTCTAGTTCTTGTCAGAGATTTTCTTAAAGTTTGTCTCTCATTGTCTGTGGCATTTGCAAATAAGTGCCCATAGGAAAATGCGAGCCCATTATTTCTGCTGATTAGCTTCAAAAGTACAGCATAAGATCTCCCTACAAAAGTCCCATTTCCAAGCAATTCCACGGCACGCCCTTCTCCCCCCATCTACCTACTCCTGCTAGAGAAGGGACTCAACATTTTCTCAGGCTAAAAACTAAATCAGGAGCATCTGCCTCTGACGCAAGGCCAGGATATTGAACAGCAAGTCACGTTAGAAGGTTTCTTCAACCTGCTCAGAGCCCTGTGGTCACGCCGCTAATAAAATCCCATCCCGGCACCTGTCAGGGAAGATGCGGTTTGTTAAAGCCCACACCCCAGTTTCGGAGGAGAGGAGTCGACAAAGGGCGCGGCTAACAGATGGACCCGCGGAAGCCATAAAGTCATCTTAATGTGTCGTAAAAGCTTAGGCGATGGAAGGGTTTACAGCGCTGGCGCCAGACAATGCTCTGTCCCCAAGGTGCCCGCGGGATTCTGGGATACGCCCACGTCCAGAAAAAAAGCAGTAACTAAAAAATCTCCTCCCTTCTGTCTCCTAACATTGAAGCCCACAATGTGAATTGTTTCCGTCCTGCGCTCGGCCAATGATGGCTTAAGTGCGGACAATAGCACGTTCTATATTTACAACCATTTTAAAACTAGGATAGGCTGAACATGCATATGTGTGGAGCTTTATCACTATGTGTTTGTTTGGCGGGGTGTGCACCATTATGTGCACTGAGTATCTCTACATGCGTTTATACACTGCCGTGTACATAATGAAACCACTCATATTGCACCTTTATATTTGCTTCGCAAAAGTAAACCACTGTGCTGAATAAACCAGGAACTAAAGCCAATGGGAGACATGAGCAAGAGCTGTCTTTACACTTAATACGATTATGCAGAAAAAAATAATGTTTCACAGTGAAGTTAGCCGAGATGGAAAAGAGTGATGGACTCAGTGCTGGAAGAAAATTCACGAGAAAAGAGGACAATTTACAGAAGGTGACTTGTTTGTAGACCTAAAGTCCTTTACTTTACTTCAAAAAAATGAGAAATATGCCAGTCAGAACAAGCAGCTCAGTGCTATGTACACCAGCTATTGAGTATAACTCCATCTGACGCTTCCAAAACACTCCACAACACATGGGTGCAAATGACTACATAGCGAGGCTAGGCTTCAACATCTGACATGAGATTATAAGATTTTTACAGCTGTCAGTGGGGTGTAAACAATGAAACATGAACCGGATTTATTCCAGAGCCGACAGTATAAAGCGAAGTGTGGACAGAGAGAACTTTCTGCACTTACATGCTGCTGGATTTCTCCCTCGGGGGGTTAGCGTTGTGGTTGGCATTAGCCTTCCTGGGCTGGGTGAGCGAGCCCCCCATCACGGAGTGTGGTGGAGGGATGCTAGCGCGCGTTCAGGACCGGAGTCACCGGCCGAGTGCCGCCGCAGAGCGCTGTGCCATGCCGTCTGTGTCCTACGCTCAGGAGCCTGCGTCTGCTGCACTGACTCTACATTCCCCTGTCTGTGCAGGAGCGCTGATCTACAACCAGCGCATTAGTGAAGCACTACCCTCCCGTACAGCCTGCCTGTGTGAGCGCGCGCGCGCGCGTGTGTGTGTGTGCGCGCCTGTGTCCCTGTGTGTGTGTGTGTGTCCCGTGCACACTCCCTTCCCCTTCTCAACTGCTCCACTGCACACTTCACCACTCAGTCACTCCTAAGGAATAAAAGTGGTCTGGAACCTTCTATCACAGCACACAGAGAAGGGAGAAGTTAACTGGAGCAGCTCTCTGGAGCCCTCAGCGTCACTCTCACCTCCCAGGGAGGGATTTCGGTGAAAAACACCAGCTTGCGATAACCCATCACTCTAAGGGACGGCCCCCACACTTGCCTCACCTGGCCTGGAAGCTACCACACCTGTCCCAGCACAAGGAGCGATGTGGATCTCAACTCAGCGAGCAAAGAATGGGAATGTTAGCAAGACAAAGACACTGACACACAGCAGTGCTTTTGTGTTCTTACAACAAAGCATGGCCCAGTTCCAATTCCACCCCCTCACCTCTCGACTGCACCTCACTGCTGGGGCTCCTGAGTCAAAGTGCAGTGACTTTCTCACCCCTCCCTGAAGAACAGGCAGGAGGAGGGGCGGGAACACAATACACCGGACAGCTCAGAAGTGCCCGACTCGCTACACAAAGGTTAGAGGACGATCAGAGGAGAAAAGAGCTTTTATGAAATGAAAACTTCTCACATAATCGGCTGCATTGTACCAGCCTGACATTCCCCACATTTCTCTCTTACAGGCACTGATCTCAATGAGGGTTTCTCTCTCAGCCTCAGGCAATTAAAGTACTGTGAAAAAATATTTACCCCCTTCTTGATTTCTTCTATTTCGACTTTTTGTCATATTTAACTGAATTAGATCGTCCAACTAAGTTAAATATAAGCCAAAGGCAATGTGAACAGAAAATGCAGTTATTAGTTGTCGTTTCATTGATTTAGGGTAAAGAGTCATTGAAAACCTATGTCACCATGTGAAAAAATAATTGCCCTCCTAAACCTAATAACTGATTTTGCCACCAGAAGTTTGCAATAACTGACAATGAGTCTTTTACATGGCAGTGGAAGAATTTAGCCCACTCTTTTTTGCAGAATTGTTTTAATTTAGCCACATTGGGGGGGGTTTACCAACAGGAACTGGCTGTTTAAGTTCATGCAACAGCATCACAATTGGACACAAGTCAGGACGTTGACCAGGCCACTCCAAAACCCTAATTTTGTTTTATTTTGAGCCATTCAGAGGTGGACTTGCTTGCGTACTTCACATCATTGTCCTGCTGCACTTGAGCTTCAGGTCACAATCTTATGGCCAGACATCCTCCTTCAGGATTTTCTGGTCGAGAGCATAATTCATGTTTTTATTAATTTTGGCAAGTCCCCCAGGGTCTGAAGCAGCAGAAAAACCCCAGATCAGATCAAAAAGGTTCACTTTTGACATATCATATCACAAATTATTATCCCAAAAGGCTTGAGGGTCATCAGGACTTTTTTTTTTTTTGCAAACATGAGACGAGCCTTTGTATTTTTTTAGGTCAGCAGTGGTTTTTGCCTTGCAGCTCTCCCATGGATGCCATATCTGCCCAGTCTCTTATTGTGAAATTGTGAGCACTGGCCTTAACTGAAGCAAGTGAAGCCTGCAGTTCTTTAGATGTTATTCTCAGGTTTGTTGTGACCTCCTGAGCAGTCAGGACATTCTTAAAGGCATTCAGAAACTCCTAAAGAGGGTCACCACTGTAACAAGTTTTCCAAATCTATAGATAGTGGCACCAGAATTTGCTAGAATCCCAGAGCTTTAGAAATGGCTCTGTAACCCTTTTCAAATTGACATATGTCAACAATTCTGTCTCCCATCTGTTCTTTAATTTCTTTATATTGCGGCATCATGTGCTGCCTTTTGCCTACTTCAAACTTGCAAACAGGTGCTGTTCAAGTGATGTTGAAATTTAACAGGGCTGGAAGTAGTCATGTCTGGGCGTGTTGAGTGAAAGTTAATCCAATTATCAGTTAAATTTGTTTAATTGGTTGATTTGGTAACTGAGAGGGCAATTACTTTTTCCACATATGGCCAGGTAGGGTTAGATAACTTTTTCCAACAATAAATAAAATCATAATTCAAAAACTACCTTTTGTGTTTAACCAGGTCATCTTTGTCTAATATTAAAATTTATTTGATATTCTGATACATTTAAGTGAGATAAATATGCAAAAAATAGAAGAAATCAGAAAGGCAGCGAATACTTTTGCACAGCACTGTATATTCCAGACCATGGAAGGGAAAATACAGCTGAAAGTGCTAATAAAATACGGCAAAAATGTTTTATTTTTAATAATTTATGAGGCCATGTTTCTCCTCTTGAGGGAAATGTCTCTGAACAGCGTGTTAAGAGCATCTAATAGAAGGCACTAAGTAACTGTAACAGCAATGGGACAGGAGAAGAGACAGGAAGCTAGACTTCTGCAAGGCACCAGCTCAGTGGAACACACTCACACACGCACACGCACACGCACACACACACACACACACACACACAAGCGCGCGAGAGCGCACAACCATGTACTTTTTTTTTTTTTTTTTTCAAGGTGAGGCCTATGTTAATCTACAACACTTGTTATCACGTCCCTTTTTACAGTATAATGTGTTCAATTAAAATAATAATGAAGGCATAAATTCATTGATACTGCCAGGGTATGCAAACACATTTTTAAGTACTTGAGGCTTAAAGGTAGTGGATTGATATTTTGTATTTAAGCCCTACAGTAGTTCACCTACTGATACTCCTTCAAGTTTGCACCCTCTCAGAATAAGGTTCAGCTCATAAATAATACAATATACTGCAGCACTGGGCCGGCCAATGATCACACACAGTGCATTACAAAAACTGAAAAACTGGGTTGAACAACTAAAAAATGAAATGATGTCCATGCTATCATGACTGGTGTGAGATGACAGTCACCAATCAGCACAGAGACGGCACTGTTCACTGAATACAAAGCCTGAATTCATGCAGTAAAGAATGGATGGATTGCTATATTTTAGGGACTTATGGATGATACCCCCCAAGGAATTATGGCATCCTTCTCATTCTTCCAATATGACTCAGAACCACAGCCAAGTTTTCCATCCTGCCCACAGATGCAAATTCAGCACTGCTTATCTGATCATTCAAGTCTTCTTTTCTAGGTCAGTTCAGTAATGTGATCTAACTAAATTATGACCTGGAGGGCAGCTGGACAGCTTACAATGCATTCTCTGTTGTGTTCATATCAACCTAAAAATGTAAACAACAAACCAGCAAATGACACATTACAAATATTCTGGGCTTTGGACATACATCATATTGTGACTATTCAAGGAAACTTGCACTGGTCCATGCAAAGCATGCAGGAAAAATTTGACTTGCCAGAGGGCTGAAGGCAAAACATGAAGCTAAATATACAAAAAAGTTCAAGCACTGACTACTTTCACCTCGCTGTGTCACGCATGATGACAGGAAACGTACAACCCTGCCAGTTTCAACGGGTGGGTCTTGCTCCACTTCTTATGGTGAAACATTACATGTTTATATTATGAAGAAAACAGATTTATATATATATATATATATATATATATATATATATATATATAATTATTGTCAGTCTTCTTTTCATGTGTTAATCTTGTATATATTGTCCCAATCATGTGATGCTGTGGTCTATGTCGTTTCTAATACGTTGATCTTAGCTTATCTCCTGCAGTACCGAAAGCAAATTCCATCAACCTTGGTTGAGCGGACATTAATTCTGGTTCTTCTGATATATTTGTATATATAGGCCGAGGGGTCCAGCTAGCAAAGACCCGCGCAAAATAAAGAGACACGAGACTAATGCCTCCTTAGCAGTACTCGATGGGATGGTGATTGGCTGTCATCAGACAGTGGGTCAACCTCCGATAGCTCTGTACTGACATCTGCTGGTAAACCAAGGTACACACAGGCATTTCTATTCACCCTCCTTCGACTTAATTCACAGAAAGAAAGGCACAAAAAATAGGAATTGTCAGAAATTCCACAAAGGAGAGGTAAGTTGCAGACCTATGGTTGTCAGACTTTTTTTAAAAAAAAAATACTTAACCAGTGGAGGTCCATTGAGAGAGTGATTCTTTTTTCAGGATGCCCTGGGAGAAAGGTCAGACAGATCAGTAGTGAGAAGGAAGAGTGGGAGAGAGGAACAGGGAAAAGGCAAATGGAGCAGTTTTTTTTTTTTTTTTTTTGAAGAGCCTTGCCAAAGGGCCGAACAGCAGAGTCAATCCCTGCTCCGTCTCTACAAATGCAAGTCAGAATCACATCAGCGGCTCGATCCAAATTCAGCATCTAGCCACCAGGCTATTTTGAGACCCCAATTCAGCGTTTTTTTTTTCAACAAATGCTGCATATTTATTGGCAAACCGAAGCCTTTCAGGAATGACTCCGTCAGACAACTAAGACCGAGGAGAAACAAAAATATCCCAAAGTGCAACCAAACTCCACTAGGGGGCGTTCACGTGGAGAAGTTCCCTTAATTCAGTTCAAGCCTGATAAAAAAAAATCAATGCTGCACTCAGGAGGACCTCACTCTATTACAGGGCTATTCAACATTATCCAGAAAGGGCCGGTGTAGGTGCAGGCTTTCATTCCAACCAAGCAGTTACACACCTGATTCTTCTAATCAACCCCAAGACTCTTTGCTAAAGAGCTTAATTCGTGGTGTCAGGTGTGTAAGTGCTTGGTTGGAATGAAATCCTGCGCCCACACCGGCCCTTTCTGGATAAGGTTGAATAGCCCTGCTCTATTATTATCAAATATTTAATCACTGTTAATTATGACTTTGTCTGCAAACCTTGAATTATTTATAAACACATATACTACTTTCTAAAAATTACATATAACATCATTTCTAACTCCAGGAAATATATTAAAATACATATCCATGCGCATTAAGAGGTGCACACCAAGTGGACAAGGGGAAAAAAAATGAATTAGGTTGCTCATAATTATGTTGCTCATATATGCTCATACAGCATCCCTTCAATACATGAAGGATTCCATTAAGATGTAAAACAGCAGATTGTCCTGACAAGACTCTCTATTCTCTCCATATCCACACCTGTTCTGTAAGAAACCTCCAGTCAGGCTTACAAACCAAACAGAAACTTGCACCTAAATATTTTCACTGGATATCAATGAGAATATGATTAAATAAAGATGGGTACAAACATTCCATTGATTTGAATGCTGAATATCACAGTATGAAATACTAATGAAGACTCACAGCAGGATATAAAATATGCTACTATTTTGGGGAATATTGATTGGAGAGAAAAACCCGGTAGTCATTGCAAATATCATAGCTAAAACAGCAGGAATGTCTGACCTGAAGCTTTGTTTCGGTTTCTCTTTGAGAAGCACAAGACCATGAGAAATATGGGCAGGAAACCACTGGTATCACAGCAGTCTACTAGAGAACAGTAAAATATAGCCAAAATTACAGATGCTTCGATATCATAACAGGCCTCCGGAAAATTAAAATTAAACTTAGAGAGCATTTGAAGCAACTTAAACAGCTCCCATGACTGACCCCAGCTTAAGAGGGTGACTCAGCTTGTACCAAAAGCCAATGAATGTATATATCTCAGATTGGTTAGTGCACATCTATCAGCAACATGCTCAAAGAATTTAACGCCCGCTCCATTGGTATAGTCCTATATAGTTTCCAGGTCACAAAGGAGTGTGGTGCAGACCCATTGTCTTCACTCCCAAACAAAAATGGTCTTTGAATAAGTAACATATCACTCTTGTCATTAGCATGTGCACCTCAGGCACAGTTGCAAGTGGAGGTCTGGTATTTTCAGTCAGAAGCCATTTCAACACCTGCTAACAGACATCCTGGCAGCAATAACACAAGGACAAAATGAGTTATCATCAGCAATGACAATCTTCTAGCAATTTTATTTCTTCTAGCCAAGGCTGATAAAACATCTTTGGAAGTACTTGGGCATTTCTCAGCTAATCTTCAAATCTTCCTAACTTTGAGGCCAAATGAAGTCCTTGAGCTTCAAAGCCTTTTTCCCTGATTCTGCCGACATGGATTTTAAGGAATCTGAGAGTCAAAATTAGAATGACATAAATTTGGGGCGTTGACACCAAACGCGCTTTAACGGCGGGGGGCGCCCTTTTTGTTGATATTTTCAATTATTTAAAGCGTTCTGGATGCTGCTTTTGAGCGCCGGGCACCTCGCGTTTATGCGCTCCAGGCGCCTTGCTGATTTTAGGTGCGCTTCCAGCAGAAGAAAAAAAAAATCCCTCTTTGAGGCGCCTCGATTAAAAAAAAAGCGCTTCACGTCATTGTCAGTCTTTTCCCTGCGGTCCAATGACTTGAAAGTAGGGGTGGAGTTTTATTTTACGTTAAGTTCCATTGTCAACAAAGATATCAGAGAAATCTGAGACATGTTCAGAACCGTGGGTGCCTGCGCGAGTGTCTCTTTAGAGCGCTCGCATCAGTCCTGAACTGAAGCGAGCGCTTTCTCTCATAAACAAAATGGCGGCCGAAATGGACGACGACTGTGTTTTGGAAGTTGCGATAAGCGAATTATCCCAACCGATTGATACATCATATTGTGATAATGCCCTCACGGCTGTATTACTCATTTTCGAAGAAAATGCTTTGTTTAGACGCGAGACGCTCCTTGGAACAGAACGAATCGAAAACTACATTGAAGAAACGGTGCCCCAAAGGATGCTAAGAGATTTCGGGACAAGCATCTTGTAGCATTTTGACCGATCGGCGTTTTGAAGTACAACTTCATCCGTGCCCTCTGTGTTGGTCGCCATCTTGGTTCGCTAAGCGAGGCAGCTCGAAGGCTAGCTCGCTTGGGCACGCGGGCGCTAAAACGAGCCACGGCGTTCAGGATCGAGCGCTCACTGGCGTCCGCGGGCACCAGCGATTCTGAGCATGCCTCAGTTGTTACCGTTAGCATTATCTCATCCTCTCCCAAGGCAGTGTTGCCAACTTGGCGACTTTCTCGCTAAATCGGGCGACTTTCCAAATCATCTTGGCGACTTTATTTGTCAAAAGCGACCAGCGACAAATCTAGCTACTTTTTCTGGTGTTATTGGAGACTTTTCTGGTGTTTTGGAGACTGACCTGAAAGCACGTTTTGTTCTGTACTGTCCTCAACGAGCAGTGGGTGCTGCCGTGAGCCCCTCCCCCATCCCAAAGCACTCACTTTTTAAATTATCGAATTTAAAGAGTACTGGAAGATGCGCGACTGAGTCCCCAACATGA
Organism: Gymnothorax javanicus; assembly: GCA_029692085.1. Taxonomy (NCBI): domain Eukaryota; kingdom Metazoa; phylum Chordata; class Actinopteri; order Anguilliformes; family Muraenidae; genus Gymnothorax; species Gymnothorax javanicus. The sequence continues at coordinate 70,035,568 of CM056194.1, forward strand.
ATGAAAAGAACTGCGCCCCCCCCCGCCCCGCTCAACAAAATACACGCCGTCTCCCCCCCGGTCAGGATGTTTAGCGACTTCTAGCGACTTTTAGGATAGCCCGTAGCTACTTTCCTTACTGAGGAGTTGGCAACACTGGCCCAGGCGGCTGTTGCATGAAAGCTGAATAGGCTTTATGCACAACTCCACTACTTCCTGAACTTAAACCAGCTCCTTTATTTCCTGTCTTTCATTATTGGACAAACTGATTAATACAGGTGTGCCTGACCATTGTTGTTGTGGGGCCAGGCACACCTGGATTAATCAGTTTGTCCAATAATGAAAGACAGGAAATAAAGGAGCTGGTTTAAGTTCAGGAAGTAGTGGAGCTGTGCATAAAGCCCATTCAGAAATCGAGGATGATTGAGAAAGCGAGGCTTGACCTATTCTACTCAGTGCATCCGGGCTTAACCCGTTGCACGTTTGCCAAGCCAGGCTGAGGAGGAGCGGCTGTGTCAAGCCAGGTGTAACAAATTCGGATAGGTGCGCATTCATGTCTTTCTTCAATAGACCGTGCGGTCGATCACAGATTTACTGATCCAGAAAGGAGGGTACGCGTGCCGCGTACTTTTCCCCAAGTGAGCGCGAACTTATTACGCAAACCTACAAGGAAGTTAATTGTATAATATGTAAATTAAAAAAAAAAAAGGCAATACGGCCGCCATAATTAAACAAAGAGAGAAAGCCTGGCAGCTAATTGCAGACCACTGAAACCGAGTAATTCAAACCGTTCACTTTTGATTTGCAGAAGCAGTTGTGCACTTTGCCTATCAGCTGAGCAGTGGAAGTTAATGTTACTCTGGCAATTTATCATGAAGACTGACTACAAACAATATCAATGCAAACAAAAAAAAAAAAGTACAACTATATGAGCAGCTCGTCATCTCTCGCTCTCCTATATTTAATATAACATACACACACGAACAAACATGACTGGACAGAAGAGGAATTGGCAACAAGTCAAGGTCAAGTACAAGAACATCTTACAGGCTGGTCGGTGCTTTGATGTACAAATGAGGAGTATTAATTACTTAGAAGCTGCCTGCTCACATATTTAGTTTGTTCTGATTATTAGCTTTTAAGAAAAAAGCTCATTTATCTGGCACTGGGGGTGGCCAACCAACCCAGAACTTCACTCCAGCAGTGGAGCTGGCCCTTGACATTAACCAAGGGAGGCCTGTAATTGAAGGGATCCAGGGGGAACAGCCACTTGCTGTCACTACAACAGATACTGTCCCCTTCATATAAGGTAAATTATTCCAATACTGCACATGGAACTCAACCAGCCATATATATGGTGTTATGTGGACTATCTGACTTTGGTTTGCTTCGCATTGTCTGGCAACACTCAGTAATCTGGAGCCACCAGTGAGTATTATTCATTTGAAGCATAGACTTGGCATGTCCTGTCAATACAAGTTTTACTGCATATGGCAGGAGGAGGGTACTTCTGCAGCAGCAGACGATGAGGAGACTGTGTCACTGGACTCCAGAATGCTCGAGGTATCGTGTCAATCTTGTGGAAATCCTCATTTAGTATGTTGTACACAATTGCTATAAAGTCAGTGATATAATGGTCATAGAAAATATATTTGTAACAGGACCCAGATTCTGTACAACCTGTAAGCCAACCTGGCAACATAGTGAGTATTGCCTAAAACCACATTATGCACAATTCCTGCGGTGCTAATTGGTAGGTATTTTACACAGTTCACAAACTGTCAGACATCTCTAAGCGCAATGCCTCTAAAGACAAACAGAGCTGGTAGATGTGAAGATGAACATGCGAAAGAAATGGCAGGACTTGGGCCTGGACCAGGAAATTACATAAGGACACAGAAAACTGGACCTAGAAGTCTTCAAACTAGAAAGAGAAGTGATTTCAATGCGCACTGTGAGCATGACTGTAACACAATGTATTCATTCTTCTTTTTCTCTCTCCCAAGCTCCAAGCTGACAAGGGACGACCACAGAATAAAAGGTCAAAAAACATTGGTGTCTTCCCTGTTTCATGAATGTTCAGTTAACTGGATCCAGTAAAGTGAGAGAAATTTTGGAAGATTATGCAACAATGAAATCTAGCAACCACAACCTGTGTGCTACCAATGGCAAATAACATACGCGAACATATGGAAGAGTGACATACACTATGATTTATAATTAAAGGATGAGCTATGTCAAACAGAAAATCAAGTAAAACAATTAACAATGTATTGATCTCTGTCCAGTCTGCCATTAACAATGTCCTCACTACTGACTAAATTGAAACCACCTTTGCAACTTCATCACCTATTTCTGATCAACTCATCAGCTGCATTATGTATTCATCAGACCTCTGATAGCAATATGAAAAGCAATCTTCATAACAGTATGCTGCCAAACACTAAAATGACTCAAATGAATGATCAATATAATTTAAATAACAGTAGGCATTCTTAATTGAATGATAATGCATCTAGTAATGCTAATAAAAAAATGAGGCAAAATACAGAGGACCATGGAATAACTGTAAAACACATTTATTTCCAATCAGTGTGATTGCTGAATGAAGAGATAAGGCACCAGGATTAATAAAGCCTGGCTGTTAGCCTGGTCTAGAGCAGGCTAGCTGCACAGAATAAATCTCCATGGTAACTTATGAGGCACTGCTTTCGTGCAACTGATTCAGGGCTAAATTAAACCGGGATAACTGGAAAATCCCGGCTTAATCCCTTATCTTGGTTTTGTGCAATAGCCCTCAGGTGTGCTGCTCGTTGTACGCAACGGCAGCCCAGGACTCCGGAGGGATTATCAATCTTAGATGTCCGAAAACGTCTCATAAAATATATTAATCGTCCCCACCTTCCAATAAATTCTTGCTCTCCTGGTACTCCAGATTGTTATTCTTCGATTAGCTGCATTTTGAAATAAATATGTCTATCGATTGGTGGACAAAAAAAACACACATTTGTGTTCAGTTTTCGAATTGACTCTCTTCCTCTTGACCGCAATCGCAACCGCGCACGCGCAAACCAACAAAAACGGCAAAAAAGTCATCTGTTGATGAGCAGTTGCATGCGTGGTTTGCAAAGTGGAGCATTCTCAAAATGGCTGTTATCTGAAAACTACTGGACCCATGCAGAAAACCTGGATATATTTGATAAGTAAAGCAGCTAATCGTCTTAATTTTTTAGTTAATTACCAGAGGAACATTAGAACTATCAGGCGGTGACAACTTTTTTGCAGTCAGCTGTATACAGAAGATGCTATCACTTTCCTAAGGAGTTCTAAGCTTTATTTTCCCCACATCGACTGTGAACTGTCTTTGTGTATACACTGACAGTTCACGTGAGCTAGTCTTGGCCCAAAACAGTGATTCACCGAAGTTTTGAATTTTTCCTTCTAATTCTCTTACTCAATTTCCTTTGGGCCAAAGGCGAGTGCCAAACGCTTATCTGTTATTTCAATACACGGACAAAACAGAGGACTTTGCGCGATGGAATTTGTTCGCCACAGGTGTAAACATCACCCTGAATGTTTGCGAAGTGAGTGACAGAAGTGTTGTTCAGTAATCGGAAAAAAATCAGAACAGATGCGCCTCGTGTTTCTACGCCGATAAAGCGCGTTTGATCCGAATGGCCCCTTAATCACACCTATTTTAACGATGAATCGTGCCACTTAGGCTTTCATAAACAATAGAGCTGGAGAGTCCAATCTCATCTGCAAAGAACTGATGCGAGTTCAGGTTTTTATTTTAGCCCAGCGCTACGACACCTGAATCATCTCATTAACTAATCATGGGGTTCAATCAAGACCTTGATAAGTAAAATCAGGTGTAGGCTATTAGTGTTGAGCTGTAAGGAAAAACAGGAACCGCGCCGGTCCTTTGCGGATAAGATTGGTTATCCCTACAATAGATGGCATGGAAAATTAGCCAAACTAGAACAAATACAATCAGAAATGGGCATTGGTTAAAGGCTACATTAATGTAGGCCCGAACTACGTAGGCCTGCCTCGGCATAAAAAAAAACATCAAGCCACAGCTATAATCGGTTTCACAGATTAGTATAAATAAAATGATAACCGGTGAGCCTTGAAAAAACAAAAATTAAACTGAAAAAAAAATTACAGCATACAATTAATGTCTTAATTTAGATTTTCAAATTGGTCCAGTGAAACCATACTTTCTTTTCAAAACAAAATAACTAATTATAACTATGACTAATTATGACAAATGATAAAATTTTAAAGTAATCTGTTTGTTCTAAATGTTTATAAAGATTCAAAAACAACTAATGCTTTATGAAGGCGTTGAGTCAATGACAATGTAACGGAACGTATGAATCCATTTTAATTTTCCCCAACTGTATTGATTATATCCAAATGTGTGCTCACACCCAAACACACATCTGCTTCCAACTGCAAAGGTATTCCGTTTGGTCGACTGCAACTCTGCTCAGCATAATGAGTGATTTGGTTACTTTTATCCGTTTTCATTGTTTGCTGAGCTCTGTGTTGCTGGATACATTTAAGAGCCATTCCATGAGAAAATGGCACTTTTTGAAGAAGTTGAGGAGTTGACCCACCTGGAATTGAATGAAACTTGGCACATAGGTAGATATGGGTGTCTCATGGAAAAAGCCAAATTTTTAGGTCCGTATCTCACTTCGCTTGCTGGTGGCGCCACCTGGAAGCCACTAAAGTGGCTCAGTTTTGTCGTCCAAAAGCTGTTGACGCCACATTTTACATCAACTATAAAGACTTAAGGGTACACAGTACCAAATATGTCCTACTTTTATCATGACCTGAGACACTTCATGTCCGGTTAGACATCAACAACACATGGTGGCCAAGCTGGGTAACTACGTTTTTAAGCCGGAATTATTTGAGAAATAGCAATAAAAATTGAAAATGGGAATAAAACAATATCCTAGACATATACGAATCTAGAATGCTTTATTATGTGTTTACTCATGACAGGACTATCATTTTCAGCGAGAAGTACCTTGGTATCTTGCTGGGTTAGTGCAAAGGACGGCCAGAAAGATGGTCGAAATTGATTTTTGGTGCATGTTTGCGGTATATTTTCTCAATAACCCAGATATGTACTATGGTGGTAAATGCTGTTTATTGCGGTTTTGGAAAACTATTTTCAGGAATACCAAGCATTTCTTTGGTAGTATTTACACTTTTCAAGCTAGACGGAGCCAAAGTTGGAGGAAAACTCAAAACGGACCATTTCATAGCAGATGTTTAGGTGGCATCATTTTGTTTACCCAGCAAGATAGAGATCTAAAATTTTCTGGATACATAGTCCCTTTCGGGTACATTACAGCATTAGTAAAATCTCAATGGTAGTATTTTCAGTGTAGATGATATTCAACATCAAAGTCTGAAAATTTTGCCCCTAGGGGGCGCTGTAGGCTGGATGCAAGTACTGGCTATCCCCAGCAATGTACCACAGAAATCTCTTTTGAATTGTGACACACACAGCTAGTTTTCTCTGAAAATGTTTGGTACTATGCTGGGTAGATAGCTTTATGACTAAAGGTGGTGCTCTAAGGAGCTAATTTTCTAGTGGCCTAATATTCCATATTCTCAGACATACACCAAAGTTCAAGGTTCCACTTCGCACCGATTGTCAATCTCTCATGAAGTGGCTCTTAATAGCAGTGTAAAAATGCAGAAAATGTCCCTAACCCCAAAAAACCTACAGACCTGCAAAATTACTGGCAAAGCACAAACAATACTCTAAAAAAATTCTAATATATATACACTTCCTGTTTCACTAGGGTATAAAAATCAGATAACACACATGCAGTATCCCTTTGTGATCCAACACCATGAGGAAAACAAAACAACTGTCAGTTCAAAAAAGACAGATGGTCATAGACCTTCATAAATCTGTAAATGGCACTAAGAAGATTCACAAACAACTGAATATGCCACTAAGCACTGTCAGGGCAATTATTAAAAATTCCAAAGATATGGAAATGTTGAAAACCTTAAGGCTAGAGGACACAACTGCATTTAGCCCCCCAGGATACTGAGGAGGATGGTGAGAGAAGTAATAAAATCCTCAAGAATCATTGTGAAGGAATTGCAGGAAGTTCAGGCCTTAGTACCATCTTGGGGTCAGCAGGTTTTAAAAAGTACTATCAGGCACCAGCTTCACAACCACAGGCTCTTTGGAATGGTTGCCAAAAGAAAGCTTTTTCTGACCAGAAGACACAGAAGCAAGTGCTTGGAGTTTGCCAAACATGACTGGAACAAGGTGTTTTTGTCAGAGGAGACCAAATTGCAAGTTCGGGTTTGATACAACATTGGCATGTTTGGCGTCAAAACAGAGATGCATATGAGGAGAAGCACCTCATACCCACAGTGAAATATAATGGTGGGTCAGCCATATTCTGGGGCCGTTTTCATTCAAGAAGTCCAGGGGCACTGGTTAAGATTAATGGCGTAATGAATTTCACCAAGTTTCAGGAAATATTTTGGCTGACACATCTGGTGGCCTCCGCCAGAAGGCTGGGACTTGGCCGTAGGTGGACTTTCCAACAAGGCAATAACGCAAAGTATACCTCAAGATCCACACAGAAATGGTTCTGTGACAACAAAATCAACTTTCTGTAATGGCCATCTCAGTTTCTAGACATCAATCCAATTGAAAACCTGTGGGCTGAGGTGAAGAGGCAGTTGATAAATGCAAACCCAAGAATGTGAAGGATCTTGAAAGGATCTGCTTAAAGCAGGGGTAGGGGAACCTTGTCCAGAAAGGGCCGATGTGGATGCAGGCTTTTGTTCCAACCAAGTAGGTACACACCTGATTCTACAAATTAAGGACTACAACAAAGAATCCAGAGATTGATTAGTAAAATAAGGTGTATAACTGCTTGGTTGGAACAAAAGCCTGCGCCCACATTGGCCCTTTCTGGATAAGGTTTCCCACCCCTGGCTCAAGAGGAATGGTCCAAAATTCCCCAAAATGTGTTCCTTAACCTTATCAAAAATTACAGGAAAAGACTCCATGCTGTTATCTTTGCCAGAGTTGGTTGCACCAAGTACTAATTGAAGAACGCCAATAATTATGAAACCTCAATTTTGTTGAAATTTACTCTGTATTAAACGATTGCTATGATTTTGGTTGTTTGCATCAAAACATTAATAAAATATTTTGCACTTGTTGGTATATTCCATTTCAGGGCTATTTTAAATTGTTGTAAAGAGCCCAAGCTTTACAATGATCCCAAGTATGTTCTGCTGAACTACAGGACAATGTGTTTAAAATCATGTACAAGATCTAAATATTTTCCATTTGATGGAATGCTGTGGCCATGAAACATGCCGTCTTGGGTTTGAATATTTCTCTCAAATATAAATGTGATGTGGCCTCAGTGAGGTGCTGCAACCAGCAGGTACAGAATATGTACATAACATTGTCCTATACAATATGAAGAAAAAAATGCCTTTCTGACCTTGAACCTAGTTAGTGGAAAACTTACATGGCCGGTTAAAGTTTAAGGGGTTAAAGCATTATGCATCGCTTCTAAAAAATAAATAAATAAATAACCTCAGAAGATCTTAGCTCAATATTCATAAATTATTTCAGTTCTTTCCGTCCATTCACGGATCTGGTTCCGGTTTGATTCAAGCCCCTTAACATCGACTGCAGGACAGCATTGTGGTTTTGGTATTCAGTACAGTGAAATAATTCAGCTGTGGTCACGGGTTAAGTCTTATAATGTCTGATTTGAGAGTGGAACACCTGAACAGGGTCCAAAGCAGACATGGTTTTTAACGTTTCCGCAAAGCCAAAGCTTCTCTCACTGTGCCCAAAAACCTGTCTGCTCGGAACCCGAACCCACCGTTCCTCCAGAAAACGTTGGCGCGTGTACTTTCCAGAATATTTTTACAACTGAAAAAGAAAAAAAGATGCCGCTCAGGCTGCATGATGACTGAGCCAATGCAAAGTCATAAGAAGAGTTCTTGCACTCCCTTTGTTGCACCTTTCCACTGCCAAGGGAGGCATCATCTAAGCTCACAGTACCGCACACACTATACAGTGCAACACTACTTCTCATTCCAGAAATACCGGATCGATGCATTTAAAGGCAAATCAGCATTCCACGAAAAATAATTACTACAACTCGGCGCATTAAGCTTCCACGAGTGTTAGTAAAATGCTAAATTGAACCAAAGTGGCAGAATCAAACAAAAAATAATACACTATAACAATCTTTTTTTTTTTTTTTTTTTTTAAAGGATTGTAGAGTGAACCTGGAAAGGGTGTTTCAGGTATTAATTTAATCATTACAATGTAACAATGTAATGTCCAATGCAGCAATAATAGCCTATTTTATTGCTCCTCATGGCAACATAGGTGTTCCTTCGCGCCCCCGTGGCGCGAGTTTTCATAAGTGCCACCTAAGTCACTGATTACAAATCATATGCTTGAGTAATGCTTGTAAAGTGTGACCGCCATTACTTAATTATGGGGACCTCAGTGCATTTCAAATAAGCATAGTATTGAACGCTGGCAATCCCTTTCACTGCCTGCGGACACTACACAATCGGATATAAACGTGATGAACACTGAAATTGGTTGGCAAACCTCATGACACTTATTATAGGTCCTTAATATTAAAAGGAAACCTATGTTCGAAAATCATCTCGTTTATTTCACAAATCCACACGTTGCAGTCTTGAAGAATAATAAAATACTGAAGTGCATTAAACTTATGCAACCCTTCAGAATTTTCTTCGTGAAGCATAGTCTTGCGGCATCGAACAAGATAAAACTTCAGAACAGGCGCTAGAGAATTGTTCATTAGACCAAGTTAATATACAAGCACAAGAACATAATAGCAAGCATGCGTTTGAAACAATGCACATGGATAAGGTTCAATGTGTTAACTTATTGAGCCATTCATAATGCCCTTAAAACGTACCTCTTCCAAAACTTTCTTTAGCTGTGTCGCTGAGAAACGAATGGTGATGGTGACCGTTTTTCGTGAGCTGTTTTTCCACGAAAGACTGCGCAGCAAGGAAAACTGATTCGGTTCTCCAAAAATGTGCAACGGCTTTGCCTAAGAACCTGCTCCTTCATACAACGACATTGACCAGCATCTTTTTCTCCCCGCTTCGTTGCCGAGAGCGTTTCCTTACGTAAGCGTGGAATTATCTTGGAGGAAGAGGGAAGGGCCACCACGGTCAGTTAAAGTCAACATTATTGAAGAGAGGAGAGCCTGTAATATTCCGTAATGAGTTGACAAAGACAGCAATTGCTTTCTTTTCTTTCTTTTTCTTTTATTGGATTTTTATGCATCAGACGGTTCACTTAATTGTCACCAGCAGCAAATTTCTATTTTTCCAAATGAGAACTCTAGATTCTACTGAGGTGGAATAGCATTTTCTAAAGCTAAAAACTCTGCCCATCTGCCAAAGGTTATTTCTTAGCCATTAAAACGGCCCTGAATAAACATGCAGAACCATTCTGAGGATGGGATTATTGGTTGACACATCCATACAGCGAATAAGGCATCAAGAGCAGGATTCTACATTAATTTTATAATCTATACAATGGAAGACATTATTTGTTCCTCCTCATACAGTGCTGTGAAAAAGCATTTTCCCCCTTCCTGATTTCTTTTTTCTATTTTTGCATATTTGTCACACTTAAATGTTTCAGATCATCGAACAAATTTTAATATTAGACAAAGATAACCGGAGTAAATACAAAATGCAGTTCTTAAATGATGATTTCATTTCTTAAGAGAAAAAAGCTATCCAAAACTACCTGGCCCTATATGAAAAAGTAATTACCCCCCCTTGTTAAATCATGAATTAACTGTGATTAACCACATTTTTGAGCTCAATTTCACAAGCCACACCCAGGCCTGATTACTGCCAGACCTGTTGAATTAAGAAATCACTTAAATAGGACCTGTCTGACAAAGTGAAGTAGGCCAAAAGATCTAAAAAAGCAACACATCATGCCACGATCTAAAGAAATTCAAGAACAGATGAGAAACAAAGTAATGGGCATCTATCAGTCTGGAAAGGGTTACAAAGCCATTTCTAAGGCTTTAGGACTCCAGCAAACTGCAGTGAGAGCCATTATCCACAAATGGAGAAAACTTAGAACAGTGGTGAACCTTCCCAGGAGTGGCCGGCCTACCAAAATTACTCCAACAGCGCATCGATGACTCTTCCAGATGTCACAAAAGAATCCAGGACAACATCTCAAGAAATGAAGGTCTCACTTGCCTCAGTTAAAGTCAGTGTTCATGATTCAACAATAAGAAAGAGACTGGGCAAAAATGGCATCCATGGGAGAGTTCCAAGGTGAAAACCACTGCTGACCAAAAAGGCTCATCGAACATTTGCCAAAAAACATCTTGATGATCCCAAAGACTTTTGGGAAAATATTCTGTGGACTGACAAAAGTTTAACTTTTTGGAAGATGTGCATCCCGTTACATCTGGCATAAAACTAACACAGCATTTCATAACAAGAGACCTGTTGGCCTAGAGAGCTCAGCTGAGGATGACTGAAATGTCCATGTCATAACTTAATGTTGCAATAGTTTTCAAGGATTTCTGAAATTAGGTTATGACATGGACATTTCAGTCACCCTCAGCTGAGCTCTCTAGACCGACAGGCCTCTTGTTGAGAAATCCAGTATTTTGGACTTAGGAAATCAGTGTTTATGCTCATTTTTTCAGTCTATCATTAATGTGTCATGTGTTAATATTGCAATAGTTTTCAAGGATTTCTGAAATTAACACATGACACATTAATGAAAGACTGAAAAAATGAGCATAAACACTGATTTCCTAAGTCCAAAATGCTGGATTTCTCAACAAGAGGCCTGTCGGCCTAGAGAGCTCCGCTGAGTATGACTAAAATGTCCATGTCATAACCTAATTTCAGAAATCCTTGAAAACTATTACAATATTAACACACGACACATTAATGAAAGACTGAAAAAATGAGCATAAACACTGATTTTCTAAGTCCAAAATGCTGGATTTCTCCAAAACCGGGACATACAATTTTCTAATTTTCACAAGGGATATTCAGAACATCATAAGAAAGGCTCACAACAAATTAGACAAAAAGTTATCTGACAGATTTTGAGATATTAATGAAAGACTGAAAAAATGAGCACAAACACTGATTTTCTGAGTCAAAAATGCTGAATTTCTCAAAAACGGGGATGGGGAGTTTCTCATTTTCGCAGGGGATAATCAGAACATCATAAGGAAGGCTCACAACAAATTAGGGAAAAAGTTATCCTACAGTTTTAGAGATATTAATGAAAGACTGAAAAAATGAGCACAAACACTGGTTTTCTAAGTCCAAAATGCTGAATTTCTCAAAAACCGGGACGTAAAATTTTCTAATTTTCACAGTGAATATTCAGAATATCATAAAGAAGGCTCACACCAAATTAGAACAAAAGTTATCAGACAGTTTTTGAGATATTCAGATTTGAAGTGAGAAGTTGACGCCGGGCAGACGGACGGACGGACGGACAGACGACTCAGCATTAGAAAAGCTCCGCTGACTGTGACTATCATCACAGCGGAGCTAAAAAGAACATCATACCAACAATCAAACAAGGTAGTGGTAGTGTGATGGTTTGGAGCTGCTTTGCTGCTTCAGGACCTGGATGACTTGCTGTAATTGATGGAATCATGAATTCCGCTGTCTACAAGAAAATCCTGAAGGAGAATGTACAACCATCAGTTTGTGAACTCAAGCTCAAGTGCACTTGGGTTATGCAGCAAGACAATGATCTGAAACACACCAGCAAGTCCTCCTCTGAATGGCTTAAAAAAACAAAATGAAGGTTTTGGAGAGGCCTAGTCAAAGTTCGGACTTAAATCCAACTGAGATGCTGTGGCATGACCTTAAACAGGCCGTTCATGCTCGAAAACCCTCCAATGTGGCTGAATTAAAACAATTCTGCAAAGAAGAGGGGCCAAAATTCCTCCACAGCAATGTGAAAGACTCATCGCCAGTTATCGCAAACGCTTGACTGCAGTTGTTGTCACCGAGGGTGGTATAACCAGTCATTAGGTTTAGGGGGCAATAACCTTTTCACATAGGGCCAGGTAGGTTTGAATAGCTTTTTCCCCTCAATAAATGAAATCATCATGCAAAAACTGCATTTTGTATCAACTCGGGTTATCTTTGTATAATATTAAAATTAGTTTGATGATCTGAAACATTTAAGTGTGACAAATATGCAAAAAATAAGAAATCAGGAAAGGGGTAAATACTTTTTGACAGTGCGGTATATCACATTCTTTAACCACACTGTTGTCAGACTGCAGGGATAAGATCCCGGAGAATTTGGCCAACTCCAACTTTTTAAATCCTTATGCCCTTATGTAGCTATAATTATGTCAATCTGGCTGCAATACATCTTCCCATGAGTATCAGTGATTCTATAATTCAACAGATCACTTGGTGCGCAGAAATAAAAACATTCAAGAGCATTCAAAGAAGGCAGGGGTTTGTGTGGCAGTGTAATACAGCAGCCCCACTCACATGGTCAACAATTCAAGAGCGCAGTAAATATGTATGGTTAAGGTTTATTATGGCATAAACAATATGTCAACATACTGTAAAAGACATGATAAATAAAGCATTTTGGTTTGTATACACAATATAAAGTGCAAATTGAAGGGGAAACATCCCTTCTGATGGAATAATGAGGAGTTCAAGGTGATCAATATCTTGCACCATTTGACAACGGTCAAAGCTTATTCACAACAGAATTTACAAAGCATTATGCAGTCTGGATGGAGCTGTAACATCTACAGCAGGAGTTTTACAGTTTAATTTCTAAAGGTGAAGTGCAGTACAGGGTTGAGAGACCCCGTCATAACATTCTAAGAGGAGAGCACACAAAACAGTAACATACCATACAGAATTCACTTTGATGTTGTGCTTTTTAATCCAAAAAGTCAATGGCAGGGACTGAACTTCATTCTAATACAAAATAAATTAATGGCCACTTAATCTAACCACAGAAAATACAGGTAGACCACAAAATCCCTACTGCTGCCTGAGGATGTGAAAGTGTGTCCCTTCAGCCGATTCAGAAACACAATGCAGGAGAACACCTAGATTTAGGGAAAGGGCTAGTGCTCAGTCAGCACCCAGCAACAAATTAACTCCACTGCTTGACCCTAGGAAAGGCTTTCCCCAACAGGTGCAGGGCACAAGGAGGCTTAAAAATGCAAGCATGGAATGCCACGTCTCGTCAATAACTCAAAATAAAGAGGTCAGCCATTATGATCCACTACTTTCAAAGAAATTACTTCATTAAGCAAAGTTGGGATTCAGATTTCTTTTAACCATAAACTTATACTCAGACAAGAAATGCAGTGTAGTTTGTAGTTTTGGGTTTGGTACAGAAGAGGAAAAAAAGCACAGGGTATTATGGTTAATGAAGTTTCAGAGAAAGTGCACGCAGGTATGCGCAAGCACAGCAGCAAAGAAGCGAGAAGAAAGTGACAGCGGACATGCTCCAGGTAATGTTCGAGAATGCATCTCATGCGAAACAAACCAAAAAGAATCACAGGGGCTTCCCCAGGAACGCACGCGCAAGCACAGAGGGGCTGTACAACACAGCTGCATAGTAAGGAAAGTGCAACAAAAACTGTGCAACTGGGCAGTCGAAGCACGTTATGGCAGGGAAGAGATCGGCATCAGAATTTGTCCCATAGGCGTATGTTGAAAAGTCACGTGTTGAAAGTATTCAATGCAAAGTTTGATAGCTCAATCACTGAGCACTTCCTAATGTCACCTCCTCACAAGACGAGACTGAGGACTGTATCATTTTAACTCCGGAAGCTGTTGTATTGTGCGCAGGAGTAGCGCTGATAAGGGTTCCTTGGATTCGGGCTCTGCAGATGTTCCTTCTGTCAAGTGTTTCTGCGGAAGGCCAGCTGAGCTTCAGGTGCTGGCTGAGCAGAGACGGCTGGAGGACTGAATAACAGTAACACTGAATGATCCATGAGAAATTAGCGCCGTCTATGGTCCTTCATCTATGGTCAGTTCAGCCACACTTCATCCGGTCCTACTGTTGAGGCTGTTCAAAAACCACTCCCAGTTTCTCATAAATTTCCTTCAGGAGCAGAAGAGCAGTGTCTTCTGATTCCCTGCAAAAAAATAACCAAAAAGGAATCAACAAAAAGGAGCTGTGCAAGGTACCATTATTCTCCCAAATTAAATCCCTAATGGATAATACTGAAATACGCTTTAAAATGGGAGATTTTTGCAAAATATAACAAACAAGCAACAAACAATCTTATTGGATTTTACAGGACCCTGCGATGCAGCCAGCATAATTTGACGTCTACAGTAGCCAGCTAGCCAGCAACAGGGCTACATGAAAAACGGGATGCTCCACACAGCTGGCTGTTGCAGACGTTAAATAAAGGTCTACGCATGTAACATTTGTGCAGTACACTTCAACTGAGCCAGAAATACAAAATAAACATCACTAGCATAACTATTGGTGAAACTGAGCCTTTATCAGGCTTTGACAGAATTGCTAATAATTTTATTAACATGCTAGCTAGCTTAGTTAGCGAGCTAACTGATAGAAGCAACATGCAGACAAAGCGGATTGTACAGGACTGTGCTATGTGGTCCGTTTTTGCATATTAATTTATTACAATGTGACTTCACAGATTCAACCAAATCTTAATTAGCTCATCTGCTACACTTTATCTGTTGATGTGCAAAGTTAGAGGGTTACGACTAGAACCATTCTTGAGATACTGAGTATGAAAGGATCGTCACTCACTCACATCCATCTATTATGGCCGCATTTGCCCGCTATCGCAGGGAAAATTATTTTATTGAACATCAATACAATCGCTGAAGCATAACAATATATTGTAATTTATTGCATATTAAACATATACATATGTTTACATAATACATAATACATAATACATTTAATTACAATAGAATTTCAGTATGTAAAGTGCTGATTGGGTGAGCTTAACTCCACCTCTGCTTTACACAGCTATCAGTGTGTTAATCCTCCACTGTCCTCACCAGTAGCAGAGATGGCTCTGGATGGCAAACAGATACTCATTGAAGCTCTCGATGGGTTTCTCCTGCAGAACGTAATCGATTCGCCGGCCGCCATTCAGCATCCCGACCTTTATGTTCTGTGCCTCGCTCTGCGTCTCCTGAGGAGACTCCGCCTCCTCCTCCTTCACACCTGGAGAAACCAGGATGGGCGGCCCAGTGAGACCAATCACAGGGGTGAGGAGGTGTGGGGGGGGGGCGGGGTTTCAGATTGGCCCCATACATTCAGCCAACCTTACCACATCTGTGACGTGAGTCTGTAAGCCAGCACAGATCATTGGACAAAACAACGAGAAGGTAAAACGGGAAGTTTAAAATCTTCAGTTTCAGTAGCTTAATTTTGCTGTGGTCTCTGCGCATCAAAAGTGCACGGTCAGTTACGGTGACAGACGAGGGGCTAAAGGCAACACACCCAGAATCTGTCACATCACAGAAAGGTGTGCCAACTGAATGAATGTACACTGTAAGCAGGATATACATGAAAGATTCACCCAGAAAATGGCAAACGAGAAGCAGCGAGAAGCCAGAGGACTGTACAGAAAGACAGGGGCAGCACTGGCGTGGAGGATGGCGTACGAGTGACCAGCAGGACGCATTTCAGTGCAAGCTCTCCCCTTCACGAAAGAGCTGACTAAGAAATAGTCCAAAAATGCTTCGGGTCAAGGATAACAGTGCATTGTGCAGCGTGCGAAATGGGCACTACATGGCATTTAACACACAATAAATACCACAATAAAAGTGCGAAACAGTGCAGCAAACTGCAAACCAAAAGAAAATGACGCAATATTTGAGCATCACATGATTGCTCAGAGGATAATGGAACTACACTTTATTTAAGGCAGAAAAATTGGATAGAAACAGCCTGAGAATTTTCCCTCCAAACTAATTCAAAATCAATATCAAATATTCGATGCAAATCATTTGACTGAGCAAGCGCTCTGGATATTATCATGCGAAATATGATGAGCTGCGAGTTCCTCATTAATTTATCTGCATTTGTTCCGTTCCCAGAGAGCACATCGTTCCGAGAATGTATTAATTTGGTGGATTTCTACGCGATGAATTTGCTCTGTGTGCAAATTTCCGGTTAAATGAACTTTGCTCGGAGCAGATCAAATCCCTAATGAAATTTCCAAGGCTCAAGCCCATTTCTGTGCTCAAAAGACAAAAACATGTTTTATTGCCAGCAGGTTCACAGTCTTGCTTGGCAAGAGGAGTTTCCTTTTCTTAAATAAAGCATATTCAGAGCTCTAGGGAGAAAACGCTACACTGGAAAAGCGTAACCGTCGGCAACGCTGTCCAACAGGTTACCTGGCTTACCTTGGAAGTAATTCAAATTAATAGCTCTAGGCCACTCCAGAATTTTTTTCCAAAAATCAGGCTTACACTCATTCCTTTGAACCTTTTCTTTCCCGGCTGTGCAACAGCGGAAAGCCACGCCCATCAGACCCCCAATGCAGCAATGAGAGGACGGCATGCAAAGATTACAGGAGGGGAGGGGAGACACGGTTAGACATACATTGTCCAAAGCTCCCACAATCCCTTTAAGCTCCACGTAAAATAGGCTGCAGCTGCTTAAAGATGCACATAAACCCCTCAGAATTAACAGATAATCATTCAAACAACTGAATAAGACACTTTTCAAATTTAGAGATGAGATTCAATCACCTTTAACCCGAAACCCTTTAACTCCGGAAATTAATGTGTTGAAATGCACTATTTAGGCCAAATCAGAACTTGAAGTCCGTCAGTAGTAGAATCAATCATAAATCCCAGCTGTAGTCTTGTACTAACAGACTAGAATCGCTGTGGTAAAAGCCTGTGACTAACGGGCATGAAACGTAGGAGATAGCAGCCCCCTCACCTTCTGTGCTCTCGGGTGGCGACTCCGTGGTTGCGGCGCACTCCGCCTCTACCACAGGGGGCAGCGCAGCGATGGGCAGGCGGGAGAAGGACTGCCAGGCAGTACGAAGCGAGCACAGAACATTGTTCTTCAGGTCAGTGCTCATACGAGTCAGGCTGTCCTTCAGCTCTAGGAACACAGACAGGAGAAGTCAGGCAGAGCATGGCTCTCAGTTAGGGCTGTTCCATGTTTACTTGTGGCTTTTTCAAGTGCAAAAAGACTGAGCACCACCACTGGGGACAGTGGGCAATTTTCAACTTTTTTCTCTCACCATAGCTAATGAGGTATCAAAGTGGAAACACAAGTTGTCCTCTGCAAAGTATTTGTACAAGAGAGCTCGACGGAGCATAGCCTTCATAAACAATATCTTCCAGGACAGCCAAATGTCAGAGCCCATATGAAATTCTCCTAGTGTTAAGACAACCAATACAGCCTATGCGGGATCATGTGATTTGTTTTTCCATCAATGGTCGCCAACACCACTCAGAGCACAATAATATTTCAACAGTCAGGTTACCTCACTGTGCAAACACCTCCATTTTGAATTGTGTCTATAACATCCTCACTCACAAATGGTTTCTGATCCCCTTTAAATCCTATGAAATATGAAGTAAAGACCCATATTCACACAGTACAAAGCACTACAGCTGGAAGCAAGGCTGCAGACTGGGAAGGCTGTGAGTGGGCGTGGCCTCACCCAGGTGCATCCTCTTCCTGCCCTTGTGGTGGGGAATGAGCATGGGTTCGATCTCCACGTCGGACACAATCATGGGCTCGATCCTGTAGGCCACTGGGTCAAACTGCGGGACGGAGAGAGAGAGGGAGGGAGGGAGGGAGGGATGGAGGGGAGGAGGGAGACAGATGGGGGAGGGGGGTGTGAGCAGGGAGCTAACGAGCAGCAGGACCCCCCCGAGGTGCGGCTCACACAGTGGGGCCTCACCGGTGGTAGATGTTGTAGAAGCTCTTGCAGGTGGGGAAGGAGTAGTTAGGGTCGATGCGCTTCAGGCCGCGCACAGTGAGGAACATTCCGATGGGCGATCCGAACGCAAAGAAAGCCAGGGGCTGGAAGGCGAGCTGGGGGTAATCGATCGACACCTGAGGGTCACATGATGGATAAACTGGGTTTTAGCCTCAACTCAAACTCAGGGAATTCTTTGCAGAACTGCTAGCTATGCTATATTAATCATTATTTTCGTAGGACGTACACTACGTGATATTTTTCAATCCTGAAAAATTAATAAATGTTAATATTTTACAAAATGGAACAACCGTGGAGTGCCCCTCATATGAATAAGTTCTGCAGCCATCATCTTGTGCAGTTTTCAGGAACTATGGACTGTTACAGCGTATTTATTATAGAATCATCATCCAAATATCAGGGGTCAATAGGATGCACTGTACACAGTGGTGTCTGTTTATCAAACAACCGATGGCAGCGGGAATGGAAAGCTGTCCAATCATAGAACAGAGGACTCCTGAGTTTCAGCCAATCAATACAAGTGAGCGTCAGACCTCCCGAAAAAAAAAAACAACCTGCACTGCCAACAGAAACCCTAGCAGCAATCATAAAGACGTGCGACAACAAGCAATCTGACCATCATAAAATGACCACCTCCCATGACGCTGGCCAGGTCAAATTATGCAGTGAAACCCATGAACATTCAGAGAACAGGAAAAATAAGTCGCCTGCAACTGCAGGTGTGTCCTCCATACGCCAGGAACTAAATTCACCAAACTCATCTTATATCATTCATAAATATGCAGTTAGCACCACAAATCACCAGGGGTTGGGAGGAGTCGTCCCACCTCCCTCACTCAGCGACACGCACCTGCCCCACGGCAATGCCCCAGCTCAGCTGTCCAGGAGGGCAAAGGAGGGGGCAGGAAAGTAAGCAGGCCTGTATTAGGCGCCAGAGCACCCAGCAGCAAGACAAAGCTTCTCTATCCCCAAAAACATCTCACACAAACAAAGCTGCTCGTATCCTCTAATGCAAGCAATGCTGCTCTTTGAAACGTATTCAATAACAAGCTCTCATATATCAAAGCCAGGAAGCAGAGGGCATTCAGAACTTAAGTGGCAGCTTTTAATGGAAACCATTAACTGTACTTACACAGTTCTTTTCCTATATTTAACAAGACGACATGGTCATCACTATCCCCCACCACGATCAAGGGCCATAACTCTGTAAATAAGTATGCTTTGGCAGCCATTTCTGAACTCAACGTAGATCAAGACTAGCTTAATAAGCATACAAAATTCGACCCATGTATCTCTCATAGTTTTTGAGAAAACCTGACTCCATCGAAAGTGTGACGGACGGACGACGGACAGATGTGAGGAAAAACGAACGCAAAATTAATTCATTTTACAGAACTAAAATGACAATGTGTACTCTCTGATTTCCCAAATAAATTCTGTCATAAATGGCAGGTCCCAAACTCCCCTGGGAATGGAATGAACAATCTACTGTTGGAAATAAAATAAAATAAAATTGCAAGCCCCACAACGCCTTGCATCACAGATTTCAAGGGCTATACTGCCCTACAAAGGCAAAGTGCAGTAACTACAAATTAATTTAAGCAGTAAAAAAATGGCTTCAAAGTTTGTTTGCTGTCCCAACAAATGAATGTTGGCACATCTATGATAGATTATGGTTAACTGACCTGCCATGGTATAATTTCTATCCAAATAAATCCTGACCTCCATTTACTTTCAGGCCAAAAACTGCACAACTCATATTTTATCCAATGTGCAGTTACTGCACTTTGGCTTTGTAGGGCAGTATAGGCACCAAAAGTCCCATGCAGGGTCCACCATGATCCTCATGCAGATCCAGTTAATACAAAGTATTCTCACAATGTTGTGGTAATGTTGTAACACTGATCAAACGTTCAAGTGACACCATGAGAACATTCGGTGTATGTTGGGAATAAAGCATTTGAATGAATGCAGTTCCCACACTGCTCAAAAATAGCTGTTGATCCATTCAATTCCTCGTATTCTCCACCGTGTCCATGCAGACAAACATGACTGCCACAGCAGCATTATCACCGAGCTGCACAGAGAGACTTCCTCCAGCTGGCTCAGTCCTCTGGCTTTACCTGTCCAATTCCCACGTCGAAGTACTCGTAATCGACTGCGCTGGTGGTAGAGAGGGGGCGGTGGATGGCATGGCGCCCCCCGTTGGCCAGGGGGGTTGATTCGGACTGCGGTGCCTCTTCCCTGCTCGCCTGCAAGCCAGGGGCCAAAACCGGCACGCCCCCTCTGCACTCCTGTGGGGGGGTCAAGAGCACCATCAAAGCACTGTCTGCAATAAAGCTTTATCAGCACCTCCATTACACCCCCACCTGCTTCCACATTCCAGGCCCAGACGCAGGGCGGCAGGAAGCCCGGCCGCATCAGTGCACACACCCCCCCAACAACGCAGCCTCTTCCTGAAGCTTTCAGCAGCAGTGTGTGTACGGCGCCTGAGTGCTCCAACCGGCTGGGCAACAACTATTAGGAAACGAGTGGCGCCTGACCTCCAGGACTCTTCTTCTCCTCGTAAAGCTCAGGATCTTCTTCCGCGGACCCAGTGGCATTCCCAGCTCCTTCAAATCGCTCTCTGAGCACAGGGCCTGACCAGCGAGGGGAGAGAGCAGGTAGAAGTTAAGGCTGGGCGTTTATCCTACTTATGCAATATAAAATAACATGAAATGGCATCTCCTGGTGCAGAGGGAGGTGGTCAGGCTCCTACCAGAGAGTCCAGGTCCATCTGCTCCTGCTTCAGCAGAGCCAGGTATTCCTCCAAGCCCAGCGTCCTCAGGGCTTCCTCCAGACTGCCGAAGTCCCGAGGCCCAGCCTCCCCATTGGCTGTGCCCTAACAGAGAAATACAAGGTATACGCAGCGAAGCTGGTCATATGCTGCGATAGTCTCTCCTACACCTTATCCAGCAGCAGCAGCAAACTAAAGGTAGAGAGATTCTGACCACGGGTGTGCGTGCGCGCATGTATGAGATTATGCCTGTGCGTGTGCTAACATGTTTAAGCATGTGAAGGCATACAAGCATGCACGTCTGCGTATTTAAATTCAATCAGGCTCCTAACTAGTGAGAATTTCATGGCAGTTCCCAATTATTATGACTGAGCCGAAGAGAGCAATGCTACTGGACTAATATTAGATGGCACGACTGCGGCTGAGCCATTAAATTAAAAGGATTGAGCCCACTGTAAACATCAATTTAAGATTGATTATATTTCATAAAATACCAATTAAAAGCCATTTGCTAATAGTTTGAATAACAAAAGAACTGCAATAAATGTAAACAAATGAGACCTGAACATCTATTCATCAGGATCTGAGATGGGACATCAAACACCTACCTGGTGACTGTTAGTATCACCTGAACTTGTTTTCTGGTTTGTCAAGAGGTCAAAGAGGATGAGAGAGCCTGTGAGAAGAAATGGCAACAAACATATTTCAGCTGGGGTTTCAGCTTACAGCAGTGAGTCGCAATGCATGCAATCGAGGATGTGCAATGCAGCCACAGTAGTAGATTCTCGATTCAAACACATGCAGACCAACACCGTTTCATAGAAAAACAAGGCATCCGCAAAGCGGATAAATAACCACGTTTTCGAACCGCAACCAGGATCCGAAGATCCTCCTTTCACGGTATTGTTTAGCAGCAAGATGAGGACATCAACGGTCAAAATTAGGTCAAATCAAAAATCCATCTAATAGCCTATGTGATGAAGAGTCACCGCACACACCTACCATAAAAATCTGATCATCCTAGCTCAAGGCATAAGGATGTAATTGCCATTTTTCACTAAAAGCCCCCTGGTGGCCAAATCATGAACCGAATCACGCTGTATTTCGAAAGGAAACAGCAAGTATCACCATGACACATGTCCATACCAATTTGTGGCCATGAGAAAACATTTTCGACAGTCGGCTGACCTGACGCCATTTGACCAAGAAAACGGTCAAAAGTAAGTCAAATCAAAAACCCGTCTAATATGTGATGAAGGGTCATCCCATATACATCCCATAAAAATATGAGCAACCTAGCTCAATGCATGAGGAACTTATGGCCATTTTTCATTTTTCAGAAAAAGCCCCCTGGTGGCCAAATTATGAATCGAATCACGCCGGATTTCGAAAGGAAACATTGTCTACCCACATACTATATATCGAGGGCTGACTGAATAAACAGTTATGTCCAGATGTTATATATTAGACACTGTTTATTGCAGACAGCCCTCGATATGTCCAAATTAGCAAAAAGAAATCTCAAGTCGATCTCAAGTTATCGATCGGAAACCGTCCAACCGACCGCCACCCCGACGGCCCGCCGCCCCGCCGCCCGCCTTCGGTATTTTAATAACCAGGTTTTTTATTTTTTTCGAAAACCTGGTTAAAAATTAATTGAATCAGAGCCTCACATATTTCAGTCAAAAAAAATTGTTAAACACACTATACTTAAAACATGAATTGGTTGTAACATTTTCACTCAATTTTCTGAATAATTACTATACATTTTTTTAACAAGTAATATTCTGAGCCAATGAGCAAAAAGAAAATTTGCACATTTTGACTTAACTGAATCAGAATTAGTTTCTTTAAAAACGATTTTTTCTTTCCAGAATGAAGCCACTTCAGCAAATAATAATAATGCACTGAGGCAAAGGGTGATGTTGGTTCGTTATTAGACAGCTAAACATCTACAGCAGACAGTTTGAAAAGAAGGTCTAATGCCAGAGGAGGTATGGATGATGGTATTATAGGAGAAACTGACCCAGGCTGTGGCCGGCTACAGACACGGCCCCAGTGAACGTCGGGTGCCTCTGCTGGAAGAGCCCATACAGGCGGTTGACCTCGGAGGACACTGTGTCCACGATAGTCTGGCAGTATGTGGGGCTGTTGTAGAAGAAGAGGTCCAGCAGGGTGTCATTGGTGAAGTGACGTAATCGACTGATACTGGGCAAAGTTATCCTCTGGATGTCCCTGAGAGAAACAGTGAAAGGGAGGGGAGAGTGAGATCATCCAGCTATTGTTACACCTTCATTTTGTTTGGCTGTTGATGCAGAATTTACCTAGCAAAGACCAACACATCCCCCAGTCAAACAAATTTCTATCAGAACAGGAGCATCTACGAGCCCCCAGTTCACTTACGAAGGAACAAACAAGCAAACTGCTCATAAGCACCGGAGGCAATAAAGATTCAAAATGTTGAGACTATTCTGGCAGTGCAGCAACAGTAACCGCAAATGAAGTTTGGATATGTCTTAATAACAATAAAAACAGCTGGAAAAAAATCACACAATTGTGGGCAGAAAAGAAAACTACACGCACAATAATGATAACTAGAAACCATGAGGTCAACTGCAAAACGATAGAAGACAACTCTAGAAAGCAGCGAATATAACTTTATGAAGCACAGGATGACTGCATAAGCAGCATGTGTTTATAACTGCATGCAGTGCGAGGGCAGTGCTCTTACTCATCCACCCCAGTGGCGTCTCCATGCAGGGCACTGTGCCAGTTGACAGGAAGGAACTCCACCCGCCCGATCTGCTGCTCGTCCTGGGCCTTTTTAAAGTGTGTGTTCAACAGACTGAGCGAGGCACTCCGGAAGTCATTCACTGCAGAGAGACCAAAAGGTGCGTCATGTCAAACGCGTATACAAAGCCTGGTCAAAGATTCTCACAACCCTTTTTGCCAATATATCACAGACACGCACCAACATTGCAGCGTTTGAGAATAATTTTGACCTAAGACTTACTCACATATTGCGCTTAACCTGTTCCTACCCTCTTTGCCAGAGTGAAAATCAAACAAATTTGTGAATAATCAATACCAATATGTAACCTATAATAATTAAGACAATGAGAAACACATTAATTTGCTGCAATTTGAGATGGAAGAGACAGAAATAATCAGAATAATTAATTAGATTAAAGTATTTCCCCCTGAATTCCGTGATATCCAGGCCCTCAGGCGGCATTGCATTTAAAACAGACAGGATTAAGTAGTAGCAATCACTGCATTGGCTCAGGAATACTTCTGAAACCCATTTTTTAAATGAGTTTTCATGGCTTCAACCCCCGTGTATGCAAACTTCATACTTCAACTGAATGCCATCGGGCCACTGCTATATTACTAAATGGCCAGTAGAGGGCCCGCGTTTCCCTCATCTTGCACCAACCCGCGTTTCCCTCATCTTGCACCAACTCCAAACAAGAGGGCACTCGGTAGAGCGCATACCTCCATCACAGACCCGCGTTGGACAGATATATTTTAATTCTTCTGAATCCAGAATCCGATCTATGTTCTGGATCACTTCCAAAATGGACTCAACTCATCCTTGGATTACCACCTATTGTCCCACCAAATGTCATGCCAAACCATTCATAACTTTTTGAGTTATCCTGTTAACAGACAGACAGACATATGAACAGACAAACAAACAAACGGGTGAAAACATATCCTCCTTGGCGGAGATAATTACAGGTGCAGTAAACCTGTGCACCTACCTGAGGCACACCTTAAAAAGTGCTCAGGTTACCTGTGGGGGAGGGGAGATTCTTGATGTAACCAAGATCTGGTTTTAACCTTAAATGAAATTGATGAACAGCAGCACCACCCACAGTAGATACCATAACAGCATGACTGGCAGGTAGGAGGGGGAAAGTTCAGGTCAGAGGCCGTACGCGAGGGCAGAACCACATACCACACTGGATGATGCTGCGGAACCGCAGGTCGCAGGCCGGCCCGATCCCGTGCACCATGAACACCAGGTGATCCACCTTCTCAGGTTCCCCTGGAGAACGAGGACAGACAACACAACACCCTGAGCATGACAACTTCCACACACTCAAACCCCAAACTGAAAGTACTATCTCTGAGCACTAGAAAATACATACACCTCACTGGACATTCAATTCACAGTGACAGTAACAGCAAATTAGCACGGGTAATACTTCACTTCACATCTGGCACCCTCATCAATACAATACAGCGTATCAATGAGGATACAATATGGATATAGCAGAAGGTACATCAGTTACTTCTGAATTTTATAAGTTTTCAGGCACACGTGATACAATGTCAAAGTCCTTGAGAACATTGAGCGGAGAAGGAATCCTATTAGACATACTGGATCACAGAGAACCAGAAGTTTTGCCTGAAGTAAAAATACTTCAAGAGTAAGTCACTACTACAGCATTTGCTGAGAGAACTGATGGATTGTGGGAAGAGAGCAGAGGATCCATCCCCACTCCTCAGGTCCACCCAGCCAGGTCCAGGTATTTACAACCCCAATTCCAAAATAGTTGGGACAAAGTGTAAATTGTGAATAAAATCAAAACGCAATGACTTTCAAATTACACCAGCCAGCATTTATTCACAATAGAACAGAGATAACATAGCAAATGTTGAAACTGAGAAATTTTACAATTTAATCCACAAAATGAGCTCATTTCAAATTTTGATGGCTGCCACAGGTCTCAAAAAAGTTGGGACAGGGGCCTGTTTACCATGGTGTAGCATCCCCTCTTCTTTTTAACACAGAGTGGAGGCGTCTGGGCATTGAGGAGACAAGTTTCTTGAGTTTAGCCATCGGAATTTGATCCCACTCTTGTTTAATGCAGGCTTCCAGCTGCTGGAGAGTTTTGGGTCTCCTTTGACGGACTTTTCGTTTAATTATGCGCCAAATGTTCTCAATCGGTGAAAGATCAGGACTGCAGGCAGGCCAGTTCGGCACACAGACTCTTCTACTACAAAGCCATGCTGTTGTAATAGCTGCAGTATGCAGTTTGGCATTGTCCTGCTGAAATACACGAGGCCTTCCCTGGGATAGAGGTCATCTGGAGGGGAGCATATGTTGCTCTAAAACCTTTATATACCTTTCAGCATTCATGGTGCTTTTTAAAACATGCAAGTAACTCACACCATATGTATTTATGCATTCCCATATCATCAGAGATGCTGGCTTTTGAACTGAACGCTGATAACAGGAGGGGTGGTCTTTCTCCTCTTTAGCCTGGAGGACACGACACCCATGATTTCCAACAAGAATGTCAAATTTGGACTTGTCTGACCACAGGACACTTTGCCACTTTGCTACAGTCCATTTTAAATGAGCCTTGGCCCACAGAACATGGCGGCGCCTTTGGATCATGCTCAACAATGGCTTCCTTTTTGCATGATAGAGTTTTAGGCGGCATCTCTGGATGGCACGGCGGACTGTGTTTACAGACAGTGGTTTCTTGAAGTATTCCTGGGCCCATTTAGTAATTTCAATGACAGAATCATGCCGGTGAGTGATGCAGTGGCGTCTGAGGGCCCAAAGATCACAGGCATCCATTAAAGGTCTTTGGCCTTGTCCCTCACGCACAGAGATTCTTCCAGTTTCTCTAAATCTTTTGATAATGTTATGCACTGTCGATGATGAGACCTTCAAAGCCTTTGCAATTTGGCGTTGAGGAACATTGTTTTTAAAGTATTCCACAATTTTTTTTACGCAAGCACTTCACAGGTTGGGGAGCCTCTGGCCATCTTTGCTTCTGAGAGACTCAGCCTCTGTAAGACATCCCTTTTATAGCCAATCATGTTACACACCTGATGCCAGTTAACTTAATTACTTGCTAAATGTTCTTTCAGCTGATTCTCTTATATATTAATTGCTTTTTCAGCCCTTTTTTGCCTGTGTCCCAACTTTTTTGAGATCTGTTACAGACAGAAAATTTGAAATAAGCTCATTTTGTGGATAAAAATGTAAAATGTCTCAGTTTCAACATTTGAAATGTTATTTATGTTCTATTGTAAATAACATATTGACTCGTGATCTGAATGTCATTGCATTTTGATTTCATTCACAATTTACACTTTGTCCCAACTATTTCGGAATTGGGGTTGTAATTGGTTCCATGTGAAGCACAGCTGAAGTGCATGATCAGGAGCTGGAAGCTGCATCAGGTGTGGATGAGGCAGGAAAGATCAAACACCAGGATCTTGCTTGGGGGACCTGGGGAGGGGGCTGGGAGCCCCTGGGCTACAGAGTGGAGAGAGCTCACCATCAGGTATCTCCACAGCTATGTTCTCAATGCCTCTCTTGACCGTTCTGGGGCGGGTCTGCTCGGAAGGTGAGGAAACCCATTCATCCTGCAAGGTGACTGGCTGGTACTGCATGATCAGCTGAGAAGGGCACAGAAGAAATCGTCTGCATGTTGCTGCCACAGAGATCATTTCAACAACTGCTGGGCTACAAATCTTTTTCAGTGGCTTAATTTAAAAGGGCTAAAGACCCCATGATTTGACCATGACGTCTCATATGTCCAAGTCCAGGAAAAACACTTCTACCAAGCATACAGGACAGCATGCAAGCCATTTAGGGTAATCATCTTGGTTCAAGGCAAACTCAAAACCCAAATCAAGCTACAAATGGGCCTCAAACCCTGTGGTTTTCATTCCAAGAATGCACAGTATTTGTTGATTATTTTGCGGTTCTAGCAATATATACAGCATTGCAGTGGTCTGTAAACAACGTTTTGCGCATATCTAAGACTTAAAAGGTGGTTCCCCTCGATTTGGGAGGAGAGGATAGCCTTACTTTGGGATTGTGTAAGATGACAGTTTCTCCAGTGGGAAACTCGAGTTTCCTCTTCCATTCATCCAGAGTCACAGCGATCATGTAAGCATCCTGAGAGAGAGGTCATTTACGACAGCACACAAAACAGCAGCGCTCAACAGAAATCAGTCACGGGGTTATTAAAAAAAGCAAAATTTAGAGAAAAACATACATGTCTATAATAGATAACAACTAAAATGGAATACCATAGACTTCATAACCACGATTTTGTCTCAGACCTTATAGAGTTCACATTAATATACATTTACAAAGTTAGTTTTACCCATTTCCAGAAGCAAAAAAAGTAATTTATTCAGGCTGTGACAGTTGCATATAATTACAACGGAGTTACTGTGTTTCAGTACACATTCATTTACATGAAGGTTTCTCCTGTGTAGGTTAAAATCAGTCATGAAGAGTAAATATTTGGATTAACATCTGCAGGTAGCAGGTTATTTCAGGAAAGCTCAAGTGACAGGTAGCAGAAGGTGACATGGTGATTATCTGAGAGTCACCATTACATTGCCTGTGAAAGCAGTGCTTACCTGTTACCAGGGTTCTGTATCACAAAGCATAACGAGACAAAAGCGTTCCTGTGATCTGGAGAAACCTAGTATGTACCTCACTTTTGGTAGAAACAGAGTTTGACCTTCATTTGCAGTAGTTAAGAGTGGTGAAAATCTTAAAACACTAGCTATTAGTGTTATTTCAACAGTCAAAATCCTGTTTCTGTTATTTTTTTCAGTTAGGAAAAGTCCAGAATCCAAAAACTTTTGTTCAGTTGCAAGACCCTTGCCACTGATAAACTCACTATGTTTTTCCAGATCACAGGAGAGCTACCCGTGGACAATGCAGTATATCTGCAAAATGGCAGCATTCTCCCCATAAGCAAAATTCATAGTTTGGCTTAGTGGCGGCACTACAGGTATCAGGTCCAGAAAATCAACACAGAAACTATTCTGGGCTGCAGGAATCTTCACAGCAAAATTTGCCCAATTCCCATTAGAACGGTTTGACTTGTTTCATTTCTGAAAAAAGTTAATTTCAGTCTAAGAGTAGTGCTGCAGGAACGGTCATCATGACACTAGAATAACAGGATTGCTCTTCTATGTACCGAGACATTTTCAGCAAATTTTATCTGGTTCCCATTTTTACAGTTTGACTTCCTGCATTTGGAAATGTAGTATAACCTAATGATGTGTGCTACTGAAAAAGTAATCAGCCCACAACACATTTGGTCCAGATGAGCTGAAAACTGAAAGTTTGGCCTGATGATGGAGCTACAGCAAAGTTCATAGGGTGACCATCAATAACAGCCCTTCTCTATGCACCACGAATGACCACAAAAAGCACGACAACATTCCCATCAAAACATTTTGAGTTACTCAAAATGCAGCAGCAGCAGTGTCCAATGTTAATCTGTAATATCCTCGAGAACTTTTTGGAATATAATTACCAAGTTGGTTAACAGCAATACAACTGAGTTTTCTGAATAAATCCCAAAACTACATTAATCTGGAACACCAACTGAGTAAAAATAGAGAAGTCTGAGATGTGACCAAGTCCAGCTATCTAGCTAACACATAATCCTGCTTCATGACACACACCTCTGCACTCCCACTCTGTGGCTCTTCATACAGAAGTGAAGGACAGTTTCCTACAGAAACAGGGTCTCTCCTGAAGCCAGACTCACCTCCAGAGACTCACTGAAGGCCTCTGTGTAGGGCATGTAGCGACTGTCCTTGTCCCCTTTGTAGAACCAGGTGCACCGGCGCACCTCGGAGGGAGCCTGCTCCCAGTACACAGCGTAACGCTTCCTCTCTGTCAGCTTCACGTCATAACGCTCGCCCTCCGTCGCCACGACAACCTCCTCCGTCCCTCCTGCGTCAGAGCCAACTGCAAATCAGAACCAACGTCACAATCTCTCCCACTACCTTTGGGCACTGGGGAAACCAATCACTTCACTATACTGGCTTCAACCCATCACACCCACCCCATTATTAAAAGCAGCATAAACT
Organism: Gymnothorax javanicus; assembly: GCA_029692085.1. Lineage (NCBI taxonomy): Eukaryota > Metazoa > Chordata > Actinopteri > Anguilliformes > Muraenidae > Gymnothorax > Gymnothorax javanicus. The sequence continues at coordinate 70,065,241 of CM056194.1, forward strand.
ACAAATCAGCATCAGTATCTTAATCTATGACAAGCTGTACTTATATAGATTAAAACATTGATCTTGCCATCCATTACAGCTTAAAATGCCAGGCAGGCTTCGACAGAGGACTTTAAATCACTTCTTCACAATTGTGCTCTAAATTCCACAGTACTAAATCATAGCTGACAATCGACTGTGTGCTTTGTAAGACGGTTACACTTTAGTCTAAGTCTCAGCGGGCCGGAGTGTGTAAATGGAGCGAGAGAATAATGAGTAAGAAAGTGTGTCACAGGTGTAATCTTCTCAGACCTGACACCCAAACACTCAGCTGCTCTAATTGGCTGCGGTCCATGGATCTGATATCATGATATACTTCCCACCCACGATGATTATGACTGAGGAGCGTGCCAGCAGAGCGCCATGATGTAAACACTGCACTGCTATGTAAAGCGACACAAATATGTGACATAAAACACCAGGCCCCAGCCACAAGCCCTCGTTCAGTCACTTTGCTCATTGACGGCCTGACAACACACTACAGCTTCCCTGAGGAATGAATCCAAGTCTGAGGTCAGTCTGAGTAACCAATCATACCACAGAGTGGCTGTAGTAAATTCCCTTCTCCCTGTCAGAGGTTACCGGACAGCTTATTAGCATTTATTTTATAGTGGCGTAGTATACCATTTCATTATTTCATGGGGTCGAATATCAGGTGGGTTATTTATGGCCAGACATGTCGTGTTACTGCAAGCCTTGCTAGGGAACAGAGACACGGGAGATGCAATCTTTCAGATGAGATGTTAACCCGAGGTCCTGACTCACTGCGGTCATTAAAGATCCCATGATACTCCGCACGATGAGTAAGGGTTTCCCTGGTGACCTGGCCAAATCCCAAACCTGGCTCTAATACTCCGTCCGTCTCCAATCATGCCCTGATGTAACAGGCTGTAAAACTGTCCTCCATCTCAGCTGATGGGTGGTGAGTGTATCCTGGTGCAGGAACACTGCCCTGTATTACTCAGGGGGACGCTACACACCGGAGACAGTGAAGAAGAGCTTCATCCTCATAACTGAAGAGCAGTTTAAGTATGCTGATTATGAGTAAGTCCTTCAGTGTCTCTCTGTCCACCTGTCTGTTGGTCTGTCTGTCTCGGCCACTCCCTCTCACTTTCGGTCAGGGGTGCGTTTCCCAAAAGCATAGCTGCTAACTAAGTCAGCAACTTACATGGTTTGTCTATGGTAAGTTAACATCTGTGCTTTCGGGAAATGCATCTCAGTCTGTTTCCGCTTCTCCGTCCCTCTGTCTGTCTGTCTATCTCTGCCTGAAAGATGAGACACTCACCGGCCTTGTAGGCGTTTTCCAGCTTCTGGGAGTCCTCTCTGCTGAAAGGCAGCCAAGAGTCCGTGGCGTCGGCCCGTCGGCAGTAGAACCAGTGGGGCCTGACAGGTTCGTAGGCGGGAGGAACCGCGTCCATGTCGATGATCTCGAACGAGCCGGTCGAGGACGGAGAGTTCTCATCCACAATGGATGCGGTCTGTATCCACATAAATCAAGCAAATCAACTCATGGTCATCGTGGCAACGCCTCTCAAAATCAATGCCAGGGCCTCCTGACAGAAAAACTCCCAGCATCCTAGAGGACATTCTGTCAGAGGAAATCGGCTTCCTGCCAGGCTGTGCAGGCACTGCAGGAAATGAGGAGCTGGGTGTTGACATCATCACTGCGCACGTGGGACTCCAAGGTGTGTAAGAGCTTTCCAGAGTGAAAACAGCGAATCCGAAGAAACGCCAACTCAGTATGAATCACAGCTAAAGGAAATAACTCTGTGCTGACAGCACTTCGTGACGTAAATTGTTATGTAATGTATAATGAAAAACATCTGCTTAAGAAATCCACACAGACTTTCTAAGATCCACCATCACTGAACAATTTTAATGTCACCGAATTACACAAAACATTTTTTTTGAGAGATTTTCACTGCCATTGAATTGATATAATAGTCCAAAGAGGTGCAACTCTATGTTTTGATCAGCTTGAAAATTATGTCAACACTGACAGCATTACAGCAGCTCAAGATGCTGAATAAAAAAAAATCTGGTACTGCTACTGTACTCTGCACTTCTAACCCCCACTCCAGGCATGCAGATTACAAATGATTACAAATAGATGTTATTTGACTCTTCTCTTTCAGACAAATAAGAACACATTTACACGCATTCCAGCCTCCTGATTGCTATAATAATGTCAACTGAACAGAAGCAAAGGTCCAGCCAGTATGACACACTTTCACTTAATGCGCAGCATTCGATACTCAGGCAAACAGCACACAGTCCACACACTCATTTTGTCAGCGCAATCCACTTCAGCACCCTGTTCCATCGCCAGTAACTAAAGGCAAAGTCTCGGATTAGTACAAGACACAGCCTACCTCTGAACCACTGCATAGTCAAGCAGATCCTAGAATGTCAACAAGTGGCCTTAATAACAAAAACCATCCCAGTTGCAGAGGAAGACCACACTGACAGATCTTGAGCGTGCAACAACCAGCAAAGAGACAGAATTACAATCCACTGCCCTCCCCTCCAAACAAGGCTGGACAAACCAAGGCCTTATTCTGCCCCAAACAATGATGTTTCTCTTCAACATTCTGTACAATGACTGTCCCTATTACAGAGGCATAACCTCTGAATATACAACAGCAAACCCCACTGCCTGGTCCCAACACCACCAACTTCATTCAGGAGCCACATTTACCATATACAGTGCCCTACGATAATATTGGCATGCTGGGTAAATATTAGATAAAAAGGCTCTGAAACAAGCAGGAAATACTGAGATCCCCAAGCCATGGGATGGCTGATATCTGGCCTGAAAACAAAACACAATGATGAGATGGACAGACAGAAGCATGAAAAGGCACATCTACACAATTAGATGTATCCATATATTAAATTTTGTTAACAAATATTGAACGGGTTAGGGATTCTGGCCCAGAAAAGCATGATGGACAGATGTACGGACAGACAAAACTCATTCCTAAGCCCCCATCCACTCCGAGGCGGAGGATAATAATATGGATGCTGATAATCCTCCCAATATTTTACTCAAAATATCAAAAATCTATCAATGAATTAAAAGAAAATTTAAATTTGAAGAGAAAAATCTTACATTACATTTATGTAGCAAACGCTTTTATCCAAAGCGAATTACAGTAAGTGCATCCTCTTACCTTAAAATACATAGGCCTACTTGCTATAAAACATGGTACAATTATTGGCAAGCCCAGTGAATCTAATAAGGTTATATTTTTGTCAATATTTTGATTAAATATCATGAGGATGAACAATAATAACCACTTTTGTTCATATTTACCCAGGTTGCTACATTAATAGAGGCACTGAACTTTTGAGCAGCAGCAGTCACAGAACCTCACTTCCTCATCCCAAGATTCTAAGTGCAGCAGCCTGTACATCGACTAAAAAAGTTCCAAGTGTAGGGTAAACGTCAACTGTAACTCTAAACGGCCTTCTGTTTCAGTCCCCAAGCACACAGAACTAATAAAGGAAATTGTGGATACCAGAGTCCAAGGAGCACATGCACTGAATTCCCATGGAAACACTGAGGGGGCGTAGAGGGATTCAATTTTCCCTAAAGTTCCTGATTATCCCTCTGCTCCAGCAATATCAGCAGCAGATCCCAGAATGCCACAAAAGTCAATAAACCTTCCCAGCTTTCTCTGTGGGTCCCAGTGCATACAGGGTACCATTTTAAAGTGGCAAATGGCAACTATGTTTTGGTTTTTCTTCCAGACACACCCTGCCCTAGACATCTTCACATTAACCCTTAGAGCACTGAAATAAATTTTTAAAAATATAAATTTAATTATCTTGTGCTGTTGAAAACATGTGGCGACTTTGATATCTTACATCATAGAGTAACAACAATAGTTGCATTTAGCACTGTAAGGGCTAAAACAGCATACAGTCAAAAGACAAACCATGACATGAACCCTTATCTTTCAGCTTAATCAGAGAAAACTTAAATGAAAATATTTCAAAGAGATTCATGGAATTCACTTGACACCTCCCTCATACCTCTGTCCAACCAATCACATGCAGCAGAGAGCACAAAATCGCTATACCATCGCAACCACAGCTTTTAAAAATCATGAGTTGTCATGTGAGCATTTGGACCAGGATCAAAAGAAATCCTTTTATACAACATCCATTTACACTCTGGCAAAGAGTCGCAGTATAGAGGAAATTACGTTGAAGCAGAGGAGGCCACACCTGAGGTCATTTTAGGGGTAATGGACTTTATGTTTACCTTAAACTTTCCAATCTTTCTGACACTTAACACAGATAATGCAACCTTAGAGCTATGAGAACTGGCATACTTTTGAGGAAAAAAACAATATATTAGGAAAATTAGACATAAAGAGTCCACTTTCAGCCAACTGTTGATGACCAATTCAACAACCTTGACCAAATTGTCAAGGCAACAAGTATTGTCATAATGCACCCTTTAATACATTTAGCATTGGGGCATTTTATATTGTTCTTGACAAGTACATTTTTATTTTTGGTGAATCAACTCTTAATTAAAGAATCTGTCACAAGACTGGGCAGATCAACTTTACCAATCTGCAGTAGCATGCAGGCACAAAAGAACATGGGATTGCTAAGACATTTTTCCTTCAATGCACTATGTCTTCCATCCACCTCCACCTTCGAGAATTGAAGCGTGATAAACGTGAACTGTAACGTAATATCTGAGAATCTAGTATTCAAAGAGTTTAATAAGCGTGAGGAGAATTGAATCATTGAGTTTCCAAAGGGCCCAACTCCAATGCATTAGAGGTCTGCATATCTTATGACAAAAAGGGGAACTTTCTTGTAATTTCAGCCAAAAGTATCCCAATGACAATCTCTTGTAAAGAAATAAACTAAAAATATATGGGTCATAATAACATATGGGCAAAAAAAAAAAAAAAAAAAACAATTTTTCCCTTTCTTGAAAAAGAGTGTTCCTTGGAGTTGGGCCCTTTGGAAACTCAAGGATTCAGTTGCATCAAACCAGTGATTGAATCTCACTATTGATCCCTCAGAGAGCGTCATGAGAGGTCAGAGGTGAGCTCACCTGCTCAGTGGCAGTGCAGGTGGATGCCTGAGGGCTCAGCGGAGATTGTCCCAGGAGATTAGTGAGATCCTGCACCGTGATCGTCGGAACGGGCTCGGCTGGCCCATCGGAGGCTTCTGCGCTCTGGGACATCGCGCGATGAGATTGAAGATCTTGCAGATCCGATATGAGCTTTATCTCCAGATGCCCAGGTAACAAAACTCTCCAGCTCCTAAGGACCGATGTTCTTAGGAACAGATCCTCTCAGTCACCTCCGGAGGGCTAAATGGCAGTAAATACAGCAGTTCCATCTGATCCCAGTCAGCATAAAGCTTTCATTTTAAATGACTGCATGTATCAGCAATATTCTTTAGATAAGCAAACACGAATTTTGGTGTGATTCACTACCTTCTGGTTCAGCTGAAATTGTTTTAGCCACAGACTGAGCAGAAAGATGCAAAGTATAAAGTATGCAGCAACTGAAGTCCTTGAAATTTAGAGACTGATTACAGATAGTTAACAAGCTAGCTAGTATGCACTGAAGGAATTACTCACAGCTTAGCATTAGATTTCACGCGCATTCAGTATCACTACCGTTACGTTCACTACACGAATGTTACAGATATGATGAGGGTGACCAAGGGACTACCTAGCAAGCACTGCTAAGTATCAAGCTACGTAAGACAAATCAGCTCCAAAACGTAGCCAACAGCAGCAATGTAAATTCACCATATATAACGACACCAAAGTACTAATGCCAAAATATATATATTATATATATATAATATTCTGTAAACGATGCGAGAGGGTGGGAGCACCCTTCAGCTACCTGACATCGCTAATAATAAGGCTAGCTATCACAGCACCTCTAGGCCTGTCAGTTTCGTTTCATTACCGTTGACGTTACCTAGCTATCCAGCCAGCTAGCTAGCTAACTATTCAGTCAGTTACCCCCTCCTCCCCGATGAGATAGCATCAATAAGTTTATGTTTGATCTGATGCCATATGTTGACATTTGTGACAACGAGAGTCAAATATCATGTAGCTACAGTAGAACTGGCGACCAACCGACCTATAAGCACGCAAAAATCTGAAAACCGCCAACTATGCAACCTTGCAGTAGCTTGTCAATTAGCCTACTTCAAGTCAATAGTGAACACTCTAGCATGCGGTCAACATACACAATCCCATTCACGTGACATCACCAAAATGTAACTAACCTCGCGAAGGACCGAATTGCGTAAGGTTTCATTGGTCTTCTTGGCTGCAAGGTTGTGAGATATCCAGGGTATATGCCAGTCATTCGGCCGAAACTCTCTGGTTAGCTGCCTGGATGGCTTTCCTCATATTTTGCTACAATGAGCAGCGGCATTGTGGTCGCGGTACAGGGCTGTGCGACTGCGCCAGACATTCACTGGGAATCACATGCCAACATCGTCCGTCATGACTTTAAAGGGCAAGGCCGACCATTGCGAAACAGTGGATCGCCTCTGACAACTGATCGTCAAGATCAGTACATGTCAAATAAATCGACGTCCTCAGGAAAACGCGCTCTAATTTGAAGTGAAGTGAACTCTTTAAAAACTACGTGCGTTTAATCCCACACTGAGGTTACTTCTTAAGTGAGCAGCTCGTGCAGTACTGAGTAATTCTAGCCTTAGCCCAATTTTATGATCATAGTTCTGTTTAATAGAGGGCCCATCATACAACTGCCACATTGAGTCAAGATAAGCCGAGAACAGTATATTGAGCGGCTCTATGTTCTTAGCCAAGCGCAAGTTGCAACACGAAGCCTCAGAAGATGTAAAATATTCCCAATGGAAGGTCTCTGCATTGATGACTTCAAAGAAAGTCTTGAGGAAAACACCAGCTCAGTAACTTACTTTGCAGTTAATAAAATCAGACAAAAATAAACAATTAATTAGAAATAATTTATTAATTAGCGTGATAGTTTAAATGAATGTTTCCTTACAAGGAATATAGAGAAAAATAGCTATTAACTGAGAGGTATACACTCACTCATAATAAATACAATGCATGCATCAAATTAACAAAAAAATTAAATAAACTCACAAATATTCAACACAGAATTCGCGATACAGAAAAAAACATCACATTGTTAGTTTCACTGAGATAAAATGTGAAAATCTACAATAGGGAAATAATTCATATAGACTAAAATCATCTCAGATCAGGGTCTTGCTGCAGATGGGACAAACCTTATAAAAACCTAACAGAGGAAAACCCAGGAAAATACCACCCAACTCATGTTGTACATGACCAACATTACATACACCATACATCAATGGGGTTCATTTACAATATTTGCCTGTTCAAAATGATTTTAAACTCAATACATGGAAAATCCAAAGTACAAAGCTCATAAATCCACCAATTGTGGAACTGAGAGTGAGAGCAAGTGTAGCCATCTCCAAAGCGTGGCACTGGTTAGAACATTAAGTTCCCCATTACATTGCATTTGTTCCCAATACAACAAAAAGAGGAAATCAAAGATTTGACATCCAGTCCACCATAGGACTGACAGGACTGTACTGATGTTATTCAACTCACAGTTCAAAGTCTGTCTGCATTATAAAGAAAACCACAAATTTCACATATCACCAGGTGAGGTGTAACCAGGAACTGTTGGGCCAGTAAGGAGCTGGTGAATGCAGGTTAGCCCAGTCTAACCGGATTAAAACACACCTTGCGATAACATTCGGGAGACAATCCAAGAACATCTATAATCCCGAGAAAACCCTTTCCAGATACTGTTGCTAAACACACAGCAGAAGGCAACTCAAATCTGAGCTTGTATATCTCTCATTGTGGTTTAAATTTCCTGATTACTAACTGAACAGCAGCCTCTGCTGAGTATGAAGTGTGCTGAGAGATCAACGGGTCAAAATGAAAAAAAAAAATATATATATATATATATTTTGCAAATAATTTAATAGGTTAATTCTTATTCTGTATAATGGACTTTTTCTCACAGCCGCAACAAAGATAAGCTTTAAATTTGTTTTTAAATTCACTGCTAAAAATGGAGACTAAGACCACAAAATGCAAAGGTGGAAGACCTGAGATTGTAGTCACACAATGCTTCAAAAGAAATGTTAATCAGACAAACACAATAAAGAGACAAACAGGTGTTTACAAGATAAAGTTTTGTCAGACTTGTAATAGCATTTGACCTAAATCTAAGCAGCAATCATCTGTACAGGCATGTGTGTGTTCACGCAGGTATTGCAATAAAACCAACCTGGTACTGAACTACGGAAGATTTATAGTCTGATATGTCTGATAATAATATTTGGCCCAGGGACTGAGATGGTACGGTCAGATCAGTATCATTTTGATATAAACTCTATCCAGCGATAATAGCTTTCAAAGCTACATTTAAAAGGTCTTGCTTCATCTCCATAGTGTGAGCCATTTACCAGCTGGCCAGGTCACATCTTTCAGAGAACCACAGATGCCTCAACCTTCCCAAAATAACAGCAGAGTTCGCAAAGGAGAGTGACGATCTGCAATTTCAAATTGTGGTGGGCCCTGCCCTGTATTGGGTGCCTTTTTTCAAAGATAGCACTCCATGTCAACATGATGTTATGCATACTGAAACACTGAGGAATTATTATTCAGTAATCTTCATCTCTCAAAGATAGTGGACATGCCATGAAAAAGAATTAAAAAATAAATTACAGATGAAGATCATAATTATGTATAAGACATCTTAGGGAAATGTGCAGTTCTATGCCAATTGGTCCCCACCAGACCACAATTTTGATTCCCCCCTCCAATCTCAACCAACCAAAGCAATACCCACAAAACATGGAGATTTAATATGGATAAAACTTCAAGGGTAAAACGTCAGAGCCTCATACAGGAACTTCAAAGCTGACGATACACTGAGGCAATAAGGGGAGCCTTGAGTCAGTAAGCCATGATTATCCAATAGACGCACCTAAAATGATGCACCTCGTGCTGGTCTGTTTCATTTTCAGTCCCTAAACAACAATTGATGCTGCCATGAGGTTGTTAATTTGATTTATTTGTGATCAATGTGTACCCTGTACACCCACACCTACAACATAAAAACATTGGACTTAAATTGTATAAAATGTCAATAATTACAACCATATAATTAAAAATGTATTTGACCAGGTCAGAGAAAAAAAGTTAAGGTACATGATAATGAGGTATTCTTAAGCTGTACTGCACAATGCAGTGTGATGTCCGTTGAAGCATACAGTATCAATTGTATCATTTCAACAGTACAGTAAACCAACTGCTATATTCAAACATTTGCACCTTTTTTCTCCAACTGGTACATAATGTGGAATGTAAAAATTAAAAAAAAAAAAACAAAAAAAAAAATATTGCACAAAGGCACCACAAAAACTTTCTGTTCATCAACAACACAATCTTCAGCTCTCCTTTAAAATTAGCATCATATTTTTTGAACAGAAAATCAGTGGTTTATCGATGCTCCATAGTTCAATACATTACAAAACCCCTGCAGACTGTGAGATACAATTTAACATAATATGTAATGATAGAGAAGAATTCACTTTATCCTGGTCACAGTTTACCAAGGTGAAGCCCAAAGTCATTGCCAGCTGTAACTCTTGGATGGTACTGAACAATTACAATAAGTACAATAGAAATTACTAGAGCATAGAACATTAGCAGAAGGGGTTGAGTAGGTTCTCTAAAGGACTGATGCATTTGAAGGTAAAGGTCATAAAGAAATCCCTGCTGCGTACCATGTAACCACCCAAATCTTCATCCAAACAGGTAAGAAAAGGATTTCTATTGTGGTCTGTGCACAGCCAACATGGCTGCCAGCACACACACAGTCAGCAAAGAATCAGAAACCAAGGACCCTGCTCCAGTGGGGACAGAGGGTATGGCCTCACCCCCACCCCTCTCCTGCTCCAGTAACTTTCCTAAAGCAGGCCTCAGATGGTAAATCTGGGTCCCTATAAGGGCAGGATGAAGTTGGGGTTAGAAGCCTGCTTACGCTCCTGGGCAGCGGGAATGGGCTCTCGGTCGCGCAGTGGTCTGTGGCTGTCTGGGTCGTTGAGTGCAGGGTAGTGCTGTCTGTAGCACAAGTATGAGAAGACCAGGCCCAGCAGAGATCCCACGAGCACATCTAGAGGGCGATGGAGGAGAAATGGAGAGGGAAAAATGCACTAATGCAGCAGCCCAGAGGTGACAACCGAACCCTTAATCAATGTTAATGCGCTTGCAGGAAATGCTGAGGCTTCAGATTCTGAAGTGAAATGGGATACTGGCAGCCGCAGTAATTTGAGCACATGGCAGCCCTGGTCTCTAAAATGCTGAAATACAAAAACACTGTATTCTAAATTTTTGATCCCTGAAACTAGGCTCACTTTTTTATTTTTATTTTGCGGCATCATTAAAAATAAATTCAATCAATAGATCATCATGCACAAATGACCATTAGGGTCGGGGCATTAATTAGTTTCATTCAGTTCCATGCTGCCAACTGTGCCAAGCCAAACCAAGCAACAACTATCAAACAGAGATTCAATTTAGCTAAAATAAGCCTTAATCAAGCCATGTCTTGAATGGATACCTTCCAAAATTGAGATTTAATGAGGCATTGGAGAAAAGTGCTGCAACCGCAGATCACAGTAAGTCCTGATTATCAAACAGATACTCGTACATTTTCCTGCTTTGGTCAAGACACCTTGAACCAGATTTGAACACATTATTGTGCAACTGGGCAGACGCAGGTATTCACCTTGCCAGTGGTGTTTGTAGTCGCAGGTCCTGGACAGCGCGATCATGATGGCGAAGAGGAGGGGCGCAAGGAAGGCACACAGTCTCCAGCCCTTACCCTGCCCAGCCGGGCTGAAGCAGTGAAGCTTGCCTCCCAGGTAGAAGGCAGTGAAGCCCAGGCCAGCGAAGGCAACTGGAGTCAAAGATACAAAAGATTGGGCATGCTGGTCTTCATCTCGCTTTTTTACCCTTTCACTCTAGAAATTCACTTAAATGGGTCCATAAAAAATGGTTTTTGACTTCCAGGACATGATGTTACCATAGTTAGACAAGTAGGGCAAGTTATCAACATTTTGAAACCCCAATGAACAAGAGTTTTGAATACAAATTCTTCTGACTTCATAAAACTTAACCCAGAAGTGTTCTTCTGTCATTGCTCTTAACCTCCATTACTTCACAAGTAGCGATTGTAACGTCAACATCAGAATATTCAGTTGCGAACATCTGAATCATGGATGTTATCCTGCACTATATGGGATTAAGCACTGTGTTCTGGAGGACACGCAGTACAGAGACGGCTCTTACAGGATGAATGGCCACTGGGAAAACTCTTCCTTCCCTCCATGACCACATCCGGATCGCCACTGCAGCGCAACTCCGGGTTCATCTGCCCGTCCGGGAAGCAGCGGTAGAAGAAATCTGGCCTTGGTCTGAGACACAGAGAGCTACTCATTTTAAGGGATGCACGGAAGTCTAACACTCATAATAATAATAATAATAATAATAATAATAATAACAACAACAGGCGGAAATTAAAATGTTCTCAGTGCTGATTTTTGCCCTCACAAATTCAGCTTACTCCTGGACTAAACTTGGATTTGAATGAACAAACTCCATTCAAAATTGAATTTAGCCTCGTAGTAAACTAAATGGGCGTCTGTGAAAAGCCTGCTTAGTTTAACATTTAAGAGAAGCCATCAATGCTTAACTGATGCTACTGATGACATTTTTTTAAATTGCTCAGGAATAGGCTACCTGGAAGGAACATGAAATATGTAGCTCAGTCAATAATATAAAGGTCAACTTTGTATAGCATTTTTCCCTCTGAAGTCTTGCTCCTTTTGATGAGGAAAATCATAGAAAGACTGCCATTTTCCAAATCGGATTTAAAGAGAGACAGCCCATTTTCAAGGCCTGCACTGGAATTAAGCCCAATGAAAAAGAAAGGCACACTGATATGGCTCCATGCTTACCTGCCCACAATCAGCTTCACAGTGTTGGTGAAGACTCCATTCAGAACCAGAGTCAGCGTTACCGCTATGGAGAACGAAAAGACGCAGATTACACTCCTATCCAGGAAGGCTGATAAACAGCTAACATGTCCGTACATCTTTGACACGTTTGCGCTTGATTTTTACAGTGTAGAATCCAACTCTGTGTTACATGCAGGGTTTTTTAATGAAACATACTCATGTGCGACCCTGTGTGTCACAAGGTTTAGGTGACCACAAGGGGGGGTGGGGCGGTAAGCATGCCAGCAAGTATCTATTTCGAATTGTGCTGATTTGCCTCTGACATATCCCTGTCTGCTATTTGTTTGACAATGTATGTATGGTCTCTGTGGATTGCTTGAACTGAATTGCCCATTGGGATCAATAAAGTTGTATCTATCAATCAATCGATATTCTGTTCAACATAACCCTTATTAAATTGGATGGCATACATCTACAACCAGTTGATAACCTCAGGTACATTTTGTAGCATTCAAATGTAAATCTGACAAAAGCATGCAAGTGGTTTTTAATCAAAACTAACTCTAGATGAGATTCAAGGCGGATTTGTAAAAATACGACCTAGCTGTACCTGTTAAGAATTCATACAGAAGTACAAGCCAGGCCAAAGAGAGTGAGAAGACAGAATCTCTCGGCTTTCTCCAGGAGCCATCCCACGACCTTATAGGCCAATGGAACAAACGCTGAGCGTACATTTGCATAGACCTGTCAGGTAACCTTGAAAACCACACATACCGAGTATTATTTACAGGAACGGAATGGGATTGAAAGGAATTTCAAAGGGAGGAACAAATGAATGAATGCATGGATGAAAGAATGAATTCGGTGAGGAAACTCCAACAGACACCTAATATGACCCGTCTCGAACAAAGAAAGTGCACCGTCTATAAGTCAGTAGCTCCATTTCACTAAATAATTTATTTTACTCATTACCTCTGCCAACTAAGTTGGGCGAAGGTTATGTATTCGCCCATGCCTCTCAGTCAGTATGCTTGTTTGTCTGTTTGTTTGTCCAGACAATATCTAAAAAATGTCTCTAAATTTCCACGATATTTGGGGAAGTGTGGGCCATGGGCCAAGAAAAAATTGATTGCATTTCGGGATGGATTCATCATCAGAAAATCTGTAACAAACTTGTGCATTTCTTAATGATAAAAGTACACAGAGGTATGCGTTCTCTGAGTGCTTTCTAGTTTATACTAATTTTGTACTATGAGCTAAATTTATGTAATTTACACCAATTCCCGTACCTCTCCACATTAAGCATGTAATTCAAATGTGATGCATTAACTACCATCTGCTTATTGCTTAAAGTGGAGGATATTGGTATCCTGTTCACTTCCAACTGACAATATACCAAACAAGTAGACATGGTCAACAACATCCCCCGCCAAAATGTCTTCTTTAAAGATACTATGAACAGAGGCTCCCAGAAGTGCCACAAGGGCAATAAGTGTGGGGAAAAATAATAGTGTGCTTCTTATTTTCGAACTCCATCAGGGTCTTTATGGTCTTAAGCTACACACCAAATTTGGTTATCCTATCTGGAATATTTCCCGTGAAAAGTAGTTCCCTTTACATATACCGTGAACAGAGTTGAAAAAAAAAAAGTGAATCAAGGGCAATAACTCTGGGAGAAATAATCACGCGTGTCTCATTTTCGAACTCGATCAAGGTCTTTATGGTCTTAAGCTACACACCAAATGTGGTTATCCTATCTGGAATATTTCTTGTGAAAAGTTGTTCTCCTTTATAGACACCGTAGTCAGAGTTCAAAAATGCGAATGAACGGCAATAACTCTGGAAAAAATAATCGCGCTGGTCTCATTTTCGAACTCGATCAAGGCCTTCATGGTGTGAACCTATATGCCAAATTTGGTTATCCCATCTCGAATATTTCTTGTGAAAAGTTGTTCTCCTTTATCCCGGACGGACGCACGCACGCACGCACGGAGGTCAAATCAATATCCCCCAGCCACTTCGTGTGGCGGGGGATAATAACAGAATAAGAAAATAGCCCCGCAAAGTGGGCGTTACCCCTCAGCCCCTGGATTGTTTGGAGTGAATATAAATTGACGAAGGCGTTTTCAATTCAATTTCGCAGAATACAAAATTCAAGATGGCGGCTATGGCGGCCATACTGGACATCAGAGTGGCATCAAAGTCGAAAGGCTTCTGAAAGTACGCAAGACCAAGCAACAGAGCAAAAATGGCGTAGATTGACAAAGGCATTTTTAAGTCATCGTGCGGAATACAAAATTCAAGATGGCAGCTGTGACGGCCATACTGAACATCTAAACGCCATCAAAATAGATAGGCTTCTGTAGGTACACAAGACCAAGCAACAAAGCAAAAACAGTCTTGATTGACGAAGGCTTTTTAAAGTTATCGTGTGGAATACAAAAGTTTATGGGACAGACGGACCGGCAGACATAAAAACGAGTTCATATAACGTCCACAAAAGTCTGAAAAGCTAATCAGTACAGTAAATCCAGTAGCAGATAACTATAGCCAATGATTTATACCATTTGGTACAAGGAGAGGCCAGTTTTAATTGTATACAGCCAAGAAGTTCAGAGGTCATATCCTGAGAGGTCTCCAAGTCAACAATGTACCAGTACCTACCTAAAGTGGCCTCTCTGACGTCTCCCCTCTCAGACTTTTTCAGGAAGGCAAACAGCAAGATGACTGCAAGGGGTACGAAACAGGCGATGCTCTGCGATTTAAAGAAAAAGAATAAGAGCCGTGGGCGTCTGAAACCAAGCCGAGCATTAGCTTTATTCTCTGGGGCAAAATAGCAAGGCCATTGTGCAACGTGAACACTTGACAAACAAGACAAGTTCTAAGTGACAACCCTGTGGCATATGGTAGCCTGGTAGAATAGCACTAAAACTGTGCCAATACTCACAAACATCATTGAGGTGGGAACATGGTCGTTCTGCACATGGTGATACTTGTACAACCACAGCTCCTCCGGCTGAATCTCGCGGTTAAACGGAGGGAGCTCTTCTGTAACACTGTGGGTGATAAAAACATTCATGCACAGCCAGTAAACACATCACATGAAGATATTAAAATACATGCGGCTCAATAATAAATGTGTGCGCCTGCAACTGAATCCAGTGTTACGGATCCACTAGTTTCCCTGTGAATTGGTGATCTCTGTTTGAAACAACACAAGCAGATGTTCCAGCCATGGGGAGGAAGCGTAGCTGACCATGCAAATGCCTCACTGATTATAATTCTGTACCACTCGTAATTAACTAGGCTATCCTTCGGACTCCTGTAGTTCATTATTGGTGGATGGAGTTCTGTGAAACTGTGTGATGACAAAAATTCTAAATGGCATTGAAAAAATCCCCACCTGGCATTCGACATCCCAGGTATGAGATGTAAAAAACACTCTTA
This sequence comes from Gymnothorax javanicus, assembly GCA_029692085.1. NCBI lineage: Eukaryota > Metazoa > Chordata > Actinopteri > Anguilliformes > Muraenidae > Gymnothorax > Gymnothorax javanicus. The sequence goes on from CM056194.1 coordinate 70,080,790, forward strand.
AAACAAGGTTTTTGTTTGCTACGACATCCGGTCTTACAGAGTCTTACTTATGCAGAAATACACACTTATATAGGCTCAGAAAAAAAAAAAAACAAAAAAAACAACAGATATTGAATAACCAATTTTAAATATATCTGCTGGGTTGACTTCTGACCTCTTTTTTCAACACCTGTGAAGATAAAAATTTTTAGATCGGTGGATGAGACAGTTTCATTGGGTTATCCTTTTCAATGCATATGATTTTATTTTGTATTTTGGGGGATCAGACGTAACAATGTCTTCTTCAGTTTTGGGAGAAAAATAATTAACAAACTGGGATCCAATGACAACATAATAACGTGCATTTCATATGTCTATGATTGAACGCACGTGGTGGCTGGTACAACTGGATCTGTGTGGGGCAGCATCCCATTGATCAAGAATGTCATTTACCCATATGCCTTTCCCCATCACATTTGAGTGATGCGAGTCACCGTGGAAATGCCTTTTAACTTTACAGCCAACACAGCATCAAGTGGTCACAAGTTAACGCAGCAAAGGCATTTCAATCGGGAAAGCCAATATTCCTTTGTTTTTTACTGAGCCAGTAGCATGTGATTGCACCATTAAAAGGTAACGAATGCTGCCAAGAATAAGCGGTCTAGCCCACCCGGAGGAAAGGCTTTTTAAAATTTTCATTCCTGGTGTCGACTGTCGGTGGAGATTTTTTTTAATGAAAAAAAAAATGCGATTTCGAATTTATAACACTACACAGCTTCACTAAACTCCATTAACCAACAATGAACTGAGTGAATAAAATGGCTGGCTAAGTAATAATGAGTAGGCTAATAAAGAATAATATTCAAGAAGACATATGCACGGTCAGCTACGCTTCCTCCCGGTGGCTGGAGCAGAAACCCCCGACGTTAACAAAGGTAACCAGTCAACAGGAAATCCAGTTGATCCGTAACACCGGAAAATAAAATTTGTCGGATGAGTTTGCAAGACAGAGAAAATCAACCAAACAAATTTTAAGACCAATAATTAAGTCTTACAAAATAGAATTCACGGATCCAATCGTTACCAGCAATTTTATCTGCTGAAAACCGAGATCTACAACCACTATAAGTGGTGCTCATTCACTTCCTGGGTATTGAAGACAGCAGGGTTGCACGCATGGGGTATTACTCACATGAACACGAACAAAAGCAGCAGTCGTATTGATGCCTCAACGATGAAGCCATTTACTGAACTCTTTTTCATCTTTCACCCCAGTATGGTCATCAAATATGTTTTATATTATGATCCATTTGAGTCCTGGTCAACACAACAGGAAAGAAGTCCATAATGTCAATACAAGACGATGCTAATTCAGAGTAGTCAATTTAATCAAGAAAATAAGTTCTTGCCAACGCAACCAGTTTCCATCTCAAATTTAAGGTCAATCCATTAAATTTATTTACAAAGCACATTTAAAACTACCCATGCTGACGAAAGTGCTGCACAGACCAATGCAGACAGATAAACTCATAAATAGGCTACAAAAAAAAAAAAAAAAAAAAAAAACCCCACTGACATAAAGCATGCTTCGTTGCAAAACGGGTTAAAAAAAGATAAAACAACCAGCAACAGCAATTTTAGTTATTTGCCAGTGGTCAAAGGTTGCGCTATCAGGAAGTGAGATATAATGACTATTAGGCTGCTGTATATTTGTTCCATGTTATGCTTACGTGGCCTGATGTACGCAACTTGTACTTTCTCTCCAGAAAAGGTAAGGATGATGCACAATTTCGGAATAAAAGTAACAACAATGTTTATATGTCTCAACACAGAGAATGGTCGCACATCCAAATAGAAGTACAAATCAGACGGAATGTAGATATACCATTTATTATCAGGCAAACAAGTGTTCGCTTTGTAATAGCGGTTTTTAAGTGTTTTCCTTAGAATAGTGGTTTTTAAGTGTTTGTCTTATAAATGGTATATCTACATTCCGTCTGATTTGTATATCTATTTGGATGTGCAACCATTCTCTGTGTTGAGAGTACTACATTAGCCTATATATTCCTTTTTGTGGTCGGCACTCCCTGTGGCATTCCAACTGTTGTAGCGCAACTTTTTTTTCCAAAATGTTCATACCACCTTTCATTCACCAAGTACAGATCTAGCCCTCAACAATGCTAGCTCTGTCCACAAAGCATGAATTTTGAACGCAAAAACTGGCTTGCTGACAGTACAGTTCAAATAACTGACAGCTGAGGCGACAAAGTAACCCGACAGATCTGTAAATTAAATGAGGATAACGTCACAGATTAAAAAGCTACTGTATCCATCCGTTTTGCCCGATGCACTGTTCACTAGCAAGCCTGCTAGCCTTGGAGATCTGTTTGGACATAGGTCAACATTAGAAAAGCTAATTAGACATGAACCGGCCTCCCATAACGATTACTCTAATCGACTATACCAATGTGTCACGAATGTCCACTATACAAGCGACCTTTTCCTTTAACGTGAGATCACCCAAATCTGAGCGCGACTGCTTTTTTTTTTTTTTTTGCATCCGCGACAGAAACCTCCCAATTTAGCGTAATACTTCACCACCTTCTTCGTACAAAATCAAACTGATCAGCCACAAACCATAGATGCCTTTCCGCTTCTGTTTGAGTCCTGCGCTTTTGCAATCCCGCACGCGCTACAAAGGTTTCGGACGTAGTCCTAGACGCACTGTAGTTACACGTCAACTAGATGCTACCCCAGACCTGCAGAGAAAAGGTTGTCAAAAAGGGAAAGCTTCTGGGTAAAAAGGAAAAGCTCTCTCAGCGCACCACGTCATATTATCTGTGCGGCACCTACAGTTCATAGGAAATACTGCAACGCTTCAATTGGAAGTTGAGCTACGAGCTAGAAAAAAATGTATTTTATATTTTCTAGTAGGCCCATTATTTTATGATATAATGCAAATTATACAACCAAGATATTTCAAGAGATTGTTTCCAAGCCAAATGAAAATGGGACTGAAACCCATGATGCTAGTAGCATAAAGAGCAGGCAACTATGTCCATATGCATTCAAATTGTTTAAAAATCTATGTGGCAAGACAGTGTAACCACAGAAGGGACTAATTAAATGGTGTCGCTTAAATATATTCCAGTTTACAGTCAGGCAGGCAGATTTTAAAGGTCACAGGAAAGACACTCAAATGCGTCTTATCTGACTCAATATCTTCCTTTTCAATGCAGATTTTATGGTACCCAGATTTGAGTTAAGAATATAAAGCAGTTCCATTAACCTCAAATGGATGCCATGCTGAAGCCACTTGCAGGTGCCCATGATCTTTGATTTGAGCAAAATCCAGCGAGGTAAATGAAGATTCATTCTGGGGTTGCAAAGTGTATAGTTGACAACAAATCCTTCCTTCTACCCATTTTCCCAAACCATCAGTCTCAAACATTCCCAATTTCTGATCATCAATCGCTTTTGAACGAAGGCGGGATTAGCTTCTTTGATTCCTCTATTTTCTTCAATTATTTGTAGGCATATTTCTCCCCCAGGCCATCTTGCTGATACAATGCCAAGTAGGCTGTGTGCAGTGGGTTCCGAAAGTCTGGGACCTCTGGTGAAGGTCACCATGCTGCATTTTAAATTTTGAACAAAATTATTCATTGAGCAATCAAATCAGATGAACAATTTAAGTAAAAAATGTATAGCTTTGAATGTCAGAATATTGAAATACTTGGAATGCACCCCCTTTTGCTTCGATGACCACATGCACTCCAGTTGGCGTGGACTCCACACGTCAGCCTAATGAACCTTGTTATCCCAGCACAATTTGACAATGGTCCAGAGCCTCTTGTGATGTCGTGGAATGGTTAGCTTTCTCAGTCTCCAAGTGCTCTTGTAAATGTTCAGAGGTTGGAGTCAAGCAACTGTGGTCAAGAAAGTCCATAATAGTTTGAGATGGCGCAGAATCTTAAATACTTCCTCTTCGTTTTAAATCTCATGACTCTTTCTACTTTTTCCTTGAGATATTTGATTATTTCCAGATTTGATTGAAAATATCACAGGTTTTCAGTGTTGTCTCAGACTTCTGAACCCCACTGTTTGCGCAACATTAATCCCACAGAACAGAAGGAAGGAAGGCAGAGACGAGGAGATGGGAACATTCAGTACAGTTTTATTGAAGTCGCACCTCAAGCAATTCTGAAACGATCATATCTGTGGAATGTTACTTAAAAACCCTTCAGAGTGAATTCTGGCAGACGCAAAACATTTGAATCCCAAAATTATTTCCAAAAAAGACATCCCGGTCTATAATGTACAAAAATGATACAGTCCTACTGTCACACACATTCAGAGGCTACATATTACAGACAATCTAAACACTACAGCTACATTACAACCGAGCTCTGTGCCATCTATGTACAAGTTTGGACAAGCATCATTCTTTACACTATGCAATTATATAGGGAACAAAACAAAAGTAATGCAATACTTGGTTTTTTTTTTCTTCTCTTTTTTAAACAGAAACAGCAACATCAATACAGATACAACCCCAGCAGAATTCCAACAGAGATTTCACTACATTATGTCTTGAAGATAGTAGTTCCAGCCAAGTCATTATATTTGCTTTGTATGCTGTATATACTTCAAATTCAATGGTCATAATGGACAGCTTACAATTACGATCAACATTACACATAACTGACAAATCCAAAAATATTAAGATCACATGGGAATGACAGGCCAATCAGCAAGGCTCTGAGCAGGATTGCTTTCGAGAGTGTGTATGTTTTTTTTCCCCCAAAAAAAGCACCTCTATCATTTGTACAGATGTCAACCCTTCTGTTATCAATTCCATGAAAAATAAATATGCAATACTCTTCACAAGGCATGATCAATACAGGTTACATATTTAATGCCATCATTTGAAAGACTATACATTTGAGGTTTACAGAATACTGATCGTCGTGAGCATTAGAACACAATGCACCATGTAATACGCTGAGAATTTCTATACAACAGTTTCACTGGAGCAGGGAAATGGGAGTGGTGATTGGGAAGCTGACGATTATTACAAAAGTCTTTCGGTTTTCAGCTAAACGTGTACCTCCAAACTCATACAAAAAATGGCAATTCATTTTGGTAAAGTTTACAATTGTGCAATTCCAATACATGGGGACCTACAAATACAAAAACTGTATGTATACGGAGATAAGCAGCAATACAAAAATACTTCAGACACGAGCTCCAGCAGGTGCCCATACCTTAAGATGGGCCCAATTATAGCATCATCTTTTTCATATCATGAGATGTTCAGGGATGATAAAAGCTGTAGGGTGAAGATATAACCATTTTTCCTGCTCTTCAGCCCCCCTCCCCCCCGTTCCACATACAGCTCTGTGTAGGGCAGAGGAATGGTGCTAGAAATTCCATCAGGGATCACCAAATCTGGACCTCCAATCTAGATCCAACCCAGGTTTTCTTTTTTGCCCCCATGTCAATAACTAATGAACAAAAAAATGAGTGCTTCTGATTGGCCAGACTGTCTTTACACCTGACTCCCTGGTAAAGGGAGGCTAGAAAACCAGCGGTTCTCGGCCCCCGAGAACTGTGATTTGATGATCCCTGTCCTGAATGGTTCTGGCACGCGTACGCACACGCACACGCACACACACACACACACACACACTTATGTCACAACTTCTTGTTTTGGGGAGTAAAAATTATCAAGGCGTAAACGTGAAATAAACCAAGGATTACACATCACTTATTAAGCTCTGAAACGACAGAACATTTATAAATAAAAATAGATGCAAAAATAAACATTCAAGTAAAAATTAAAATTTAAAAAGGCATAAGTACCAATGTCAAAGTCTAATGTTGGTGTTGATATTTCATCATTTAGTTCAGCTTGATTAGTCTCTGCTAAATACAAGTACTGCATTTACTGTACCAAACAGTGTGTCATTGTTTCGGGTGCAAATTCACCCTAAACATGCATGGTTTCACAAAATGATGCATACAAGTGCACAATAACATAGCAGATATGATAAACCACAAGGTCAAATACAACTACAGCGATTGCACCCATCTCATCCATGATAAGGTGAGGGCCGCACGCCTATTAAGCGCAATAACTACGCTGAAGTTACTTCACACCACAACCGTAGCGCGTTCTTCAAAGTTAGGACTCATCACAGTATTTTACAACACATGACTGGCAAATCTGGACATTCTGCAGCCTCATACTTCAAAAAAAGGGCTTCACATCGTGCAGGAAGCTAAAACATATTCTACAGCCTTCCATGATTGCAGAGCCGCTCAAGTCTTAAATTTCACATTGGTTATCATACCGTATGTCACACCAGTTACCAGTTCCAATTTGTCCGTTAGTGTGTGGGGGCATCAGCAATAAAACGTCTAAAAAACGCAACAGTTATAATTCAGTCTATGTTGCAAACATGCAATTAAAACACTGTACATGGTACAAAAAAGGCTGTTGTATATTTGCATTTCCACACAAAGGAATATACAACTTAATGTGACACAGGCTTTGTAAAAAGCCTGGGGGGAATCGAATGCAATACAAAACAGTGAGAACAAATGCATAAGAAACTAGCCACAGTGGCAACATATTCTCAGTACTGAATATGAGACACAGAGGAAACGTCAAATAAAAATTGTAGGACATTTCCGAATCCAAAGACTTGGTTTGTCTTTCTACTAGGGTAAACAACATTATGGTTTGGCCTTGGTCACCGTAGTTGACCCTTAGAGTGCAAAATGCAACTATTGTTACTCATTGACGTAAGATATTAAAATCAAAGCTATTGAAAACATACTTGTTTAGAAGAGCTCCCACAGGGAAGCTCTTTAAAACAAGTTGCCACATGATAGGTTTTCAACAGCAGGAGATCATTTAATTCATATATTTTTTAAATTTATTTCAGCACTCTAAGGGTTAATGACACAAAATTGAGTTATAGGCAGTGCGTTAGCTTTTTGGAAGAGTATCGCTTCTGTAGTTCATTACAGTATGCATGCTAGATCACAAATCTGGATTAAGACTTTATTTTTGACGTTAAAGAATACTATCAACAAACAACTCCTATCATTAAAATGAAGATGCTCCACTTAAGACATTACAAACAATATCATAAAATGTTACATAGTATACGTTTCAAACTTCAAGCGATAAAACCTGCATTCAGATGATGACATATCTGTTCCTCATGCATGATTTAGAGAAAAAACTGATAGCTTATGTGTTAAAAAGTGCTTTTATCAAATGAAATCGACAAAATACATAAAACCCTAAAATGTGCTTAAACACACCTGTATATACTCTGCAACATTTCTTTCAACATCTGGAAAATTAGGAAATTTGATTTTATTTTTCAATACAGAAACATTTTTGATGAATCCCAATAAAGAGTAATTTCACAGCAAACACAAAATCTGTGAAAGGTACGGTATGCTGCCTGCATGATCACGTTTGACACGTAATATTAAAACTATTTTAAACACAACTAAAACTCTCAAGCGGCCAAACAGTTGATAAACAAATGGTTCTCACCAAACAAGAAACCAAATGTGACAACAAAAACAACTTTCGATGGTGGGGTTAATACGATCCAATGATTTTCTTGGATGAAAAGTCAACTGGATGTACAACTGCGGTAAAAATATAATAAATTGTAAATGCGTGAGACACCTGCACTTTTAACTGCAAACAATGCCACTAAAAACAGGTCTAAGATGGGAATTATGGGCTACTGCTTTGTAAATGTACAATCTAACCATAAAATAAGCCATTTGTTTTTCATTGGCATTTTATTGGCTCTCTCTTGCCTCAGATCACTAGTATCAAATGTTTCTGTTCCAGCCAACTTTGAAACATTTGAAAAACACACTCAACATTCAGCCACACGTGCAAATTTTTTGAACTGAATTGACTGGATTAATTAATTACTTTTCAGCGATATGTTAAGTTTGTTAGAGGGGAAAGCATCATACTGTAATTGGGCATAATTTAATGTGCTTTCAAAACTTCAAGATAGGTTGGTTTCTGTGAAAGACAGCCTCTGGACTCAGTGACTTCAGACAGGCAAAAAGAAAGCATCAATAATACTGAAGTCATGGTATTATCCTGCAATATATCTCACAAGTGAGATTTACCGCAATAGAAAGACAAGTCAGAGTTACAAGGTTACTGGGGAACGGAAAGCTTCAGAATCACGGAGACCTGACAAAACAGCATCACAAGGGAAGGCAAAACCGTAAACATAAATATATTCATTAACATCTGACTGGCGATGTCCAGTCTCAAGGGAAGGGGTGTCAGGAATAGCTTTAATGTATATACTGAACGGCAGTCTAAAAGTTCATAAGTAATATGGTCATTTTTAACATGGGCTACAATTCTGTTAAAATTGCAAAAACATTTTTATCATGTTAGGTTTTCTTAGAACAGAGGTACACAAATGAAAAGCTTCTGGAGGGAAGAAAGACTGTTTAGAGGGAAGATAAGGGGCAGTTTGCTTCTATAGTCCAGCAAGATGTTTCCTGTTCTGAGCTGTGCACCAATCAGTTGATACACATTGGTCTCTAGGCAACCACTGTTCACAGCACAACGAAAGAGGTACACGTAGCGGGGTTAAGTGGAGCAGCCGGCTCCTCTCAACAAGGTAAAGAGTTTTTAAAAGTGCCAATAACCAGTACTGCAACACCTGGTTCTCCACAGTACAAAAATCAAACAAAGCACAATTCTGAAATACACACTGTAAGCTCTCAACACCGAGGCTCAGTGTAACCAGACATATTTTTTGTTTTGATTGTTTTAAATCATGACAGCTGTTTAACTGGGAATTGATTGCATGGCTGACGTACGAATGTCTCCACAGATATGGATAAACCTCAGCTTTCTCCTCACTGCTTACGCCATCAAGAAGGCCGTTCGGTCCTCGCTAACACCGCAAGCCTGTATCTTTGACACCATTTTTAGGGGCCGTTCTCCTGCCGGCAGCGCCAGCTGCCACCAGCAGAGGGCGCCCTCACTCTGCAACCACTTGGCCGGGCTCCGCCGTCTCCATCTTCACCTGGACGTTGGCGGGGTCGGTGTCGGGCTGCCTGTGAAGGGGGCTCTCGGGGTTGTGTTTAGAGCAGCAGGGGCGCTTCTCCGCTGCGGAGGGCACCAGGGAGCCGGCCTCGTGCTCGCGGCAGAAGGACGCAGGACAGAAGTAGCAGGAGGAGGAGGCTGGGCTCTGGCATATGCTGCACTGGTGCCAGGGGCACTCCCATCGCCCTGTACACAGCACAGGGGCACAGCAGTCAGGAGAGTGCGGGTATACCACATATATAAGAACAGCACATTCATAACCCAGCACTGCAGTTCTGACGCAATAAATCATTGCCACCAAATGAATGCACCGGAATTCTTGGATATGGACTCAAATTTTGGAGAAGCGCTGAAAAAATCTCTGTAGCTCAATGCTCAATTTTAATACCTGCTGCAGCTAAAATAGGTAAAATGGGTTCAAGTGAACCTGAAACTCAACTGGTCACTCACCCTGCCATCCCGATTTTAGAGTGGGGCTACAAGGCTGAAATGAAATGCCAAACTAGTTTATGTCCAAAAACCATTGCATGCACAGTACCATCTAATCTGATCAATATTTGTGACCAATAGGGGGTCATTCAAAGAGGTGCCTATTAATGAAGTAATGTCAAAGGTCAAGAAATGGCCATTTTTCAGAAATCATCAAAACCCATCCCTTATATGTTGAGACATATTGTATACTGTTTTTCTAGTTTAAGCTCTTTATTTATTTTAAAAAGGTCTAAAATGAACAACTTTAATTTTTCAATATGACCACCCTGCCACGCCCACTCTTGGGGGTGGGGACTGAAATGCAACGCCAAAGTAGTTTACGTGCTAAATATGTTGCATTAAAGATTTTGTCAAATTTGAGCAATACCTGTGACCTCTACAGGTTATGGGATGAATTGTTTACAGACAACAGACAAAGACACATGACGATGGAGTGTACCCCATCATAATAACTCAGCTGGTCAATGCCTAGGGCCTCGTTTCCCATTGATGACCGATCGTAGAGCTCTCAGGTTTGCTAGTAGCTATCTAATGAATGTTCTTTGTTCTTAACGTGCGTTTCCCAAAGCAGCTCTTACGCGGGGGTTACGTCGTAATTTCGCTCTGCACTCTCCACTTTACCGGTGCTGAGATGATTGATAAATTGATTTTAGGCCACAGTTGCCAAATTAAATGAAGACCTATGTAAGCTATGTCACATAGTCAAAATGAAATAAAATATACATAAAATATTAAGAATAAATGAAATATATTATACAGTGGAACAGTAAGCTATACTAAGTAAAGTTATGGTGACGTGCCAGTGACGGCCGCTCGGCTGAAATTAAGGGATAATCCTTGTAAATAATAAATAGTCTAGACCCGTTTCCAAACATTCTCCTTGAATAAATTTTTTTCCAATGATAAGAGTAATCTATCAGCAGTTCAATGCACACCATCCATCTGAATACAATACTGTGGCTAGTAAATGGAACAACTCAGAAAATGAAATGCTTTCTTCATTTTGCAAAAAAGATGAACAATCCTCTTAACTGCCCTACTTAGTTTTTTGCTTCAAGAGACAGAGAACACAGAGATTCGCACCAAGAATCAACAATTCGATAACATCAATTGAAATGCAACTTAGCATCGATATAATTTGTTTTATTTTTCGTCTTACCTTAACGAGGATAACTGGCCACAGCTGATAGTGTTGAATCATGTTTCCCCAGTTACGTAATATTAATTTAAATTAATAACTGTCAAAACCAGTCACTTGTTTCAAGGTACTGTATGTTTTCTCTTCCTCCTCAGCTCACCAGTCACCCGAAGGCTTTGAATGATTTGTATACTGCCCTCAAGTACAAAATAAGAACCAAATCTTGCATGGTTCCTCTCCTATTTCGGGCAGCATTGGCGACAAATTCAGGTATTGTCACTCTGTAATCAAACTACCACCCTTAGTAAGTAAAGGTTTCCACTGAGAATCAGAAATTCTATGAAACCGAAAAACAATCACAACAATCATGGAAAAAAAACAACAGCCTGGAAAGTTGGCTCTTCATCAGGACGAAATAGGCATCATGCTGGACGAAGTGGAGGCAAACAAAGTCACTTCATTCAACAGATTGAATGGTAGCCTTACTAATAAAAATAGAGGCAAAGCCACTGCACCCACTTGGCCAAACGTGGCCAAAATGGAACGCCCCCTATTGGCCAAAGTATCGGTCCGATTGGGCTCAAAATCGAACTTGCTCTAGACCTTATGACCCTATATACACATATGAGATATGAAAAGGATCGGTGAAAAACTGAAGATGCTAGAGCGCAGACAAGCCAAAAGTTTACGCACGCACGCACGGACGCAAGACAGACCACCACTAAAGACCTCGAGCATAGCATAAGCCCTTTGGGCCTTTTGGCCAAGCAGGCAAAAAATTTGAGCATCTTAGCTCATAGAATAAGAGCGCTAGAGCTGTTTGAAGTTTTGCAGAAAAAGCCCCCTGGTGGCCAAACCGAGAATCGCAGCACACCCAAAATTGAACTCGGGCTAGATCTTGGGCCCCATATACATGCATATAAAATATGAAAAGGATCCGTGGAAAACTGAAAGCTGTATGGCACTGAAACGACAACGGTGGACGCGCGCACGCACGCACGCATGACAGACCACCGCTAATGACCCTGAGCACAGCATAAGCCCAATTGGGCCTGTCAGCCAAGCGGGCTAAAAATGAAGCTTGCGAAGACAATGCAAAGACAATTGCCACAGCACGGGGTGTGAAACATGATCGTCAAGAGACAGCGTGAAACCCCTGATCGCTGGGCTTTCCTTAGGGACAGTGGGTACGCACTTCGGCCATACCCCTTTACCCCAGCAGCAAATCCCACAACTGCCAGTGAGCTGGCATTCAACGAGGCTCAGCGAGTGGCCAGGAGCATGGCGAAGCGCACTATGGGGAGATGAAGTTGCACTTCAGGTGCGTGTGCGAGTCCGGTGGTGGCCTACATTCTCTCCATCAAAGTGCAGTGCAGTCACCACTGTGCCAACTATGCTGCACAACATCGCTGCGCGGGCCAGAGCCCCCTTACGTCACCAGGAGAAGGCAGCTGGTGACAGTTTGGCAAGTGTGAATCAGCTAAGAGATGTGGAGTATATGGCTGGTTTCAGGGCACATCAACAAGTTACTGAACGTGTTTTTTAGAATATGCCCCTTTTTTCCTCTTGTGATTAGCATTCCAGTGGCATTAACCACCACAGCGACACGTTTATTTGTACAGTATTTTCTTCATTTAGCTCTTCAAGGTTCTTCTAAAATAATATTTTAATTTGCAGAAAAGTGTATATTGGCTGTGTCTTCTTTGTTACAATATCTTATTTCTTCGTGTATTTAATTGTTACATGAAATTATTATTCTTGCTATTATGTTTATATTTGTTGTTCATTTTGGGTTAATACATAATTTAAAACAAAAAAATTGCCATTCAAGTTCCATGAATCACCACTTTCATTCACGAATAGCATCAGTAGTCATGATTAAATGTGATAATGTTAAATTATAATAGTTAGCAAGGACTCCTGCAGGTCTTAAGCCGCACTTAGCTTTCTCCAAGCGGTATTCAGCACTCGCAGGTCTGTGATGATTTCTGAGAGCATCTTAAGTTACAATGGTTTTCAGAAACACTCCACTACGATAACATAAAAAACATTGCCAGACAGATTTTACAATCATCATAGCCTTAAGATGCTTTTGGGAAACGAGGCCCAGATGAGCAAAAAAATGACCAGCTGTGTCTGAACATTTCCAAATGAACAGAGGATTTGACAAGGTGATATTATAATTTTTAATACGTTTCCTTTGACTATGACTATAAAGGTTACAAGCTCAAATTTCAGGAGGGCCACTGGAAGCCCAAATTCAAAATATAAGCAACAATAGACAAAGGAGGGGGCTGGACAAGCAATAAGAAACAAGAGGCATCAGGAGATGGCATATCCCCCCGGCCCCACATCTTCGGATTAGCAAAAGACACCACTTCAGGTCATGATTAATGTGCACACCAAGTTTTGTGAAGAAATTAGAACGGTTTTCAAGTCATGCTCCAATAACTAAATGTTCACAGACAGAGGGACGGATGGATGGACGGAAAGACGACCGCACCCATGACTATATCCCCCCACATTATATGTCGGGGGGATAAAAAAAAAATTAACAGTAACATGCAATTTATAAACATAAACACGCTGTAATGCAGTTGCACATTTCCACTCGCCAGCGTCAGGGTGCCGTGGGTTGGGGCCGTACCGTGCGGCAGTTCGAGGAGGTTGAGACACTGGAGGTGGTAGGCCTTGGGACAATCCTTCCTGTCGCACATCACCAGCTCCCCGCCCTCCCCGCAGCTGAAGCAGAAGTCCTCGTGCGTCTGCTTGCTCTCCGGCTTCGCCTTCCGCTTCTTCGGTTTCAGCTTGGCATTTCGTACCTTCTCCTCTTTCTCCGTCACCACAGAGCTCTGGGGGGGTGTTGTTTAAGGTTATGAGAGGGCATGAAATATACCACCCTTTAAACTCAGATTTTCACTTAAATTTCTCCTTACAGGTTCTAAGTTATAAAAAGCACTTTTTTTTCCATATTTAAGGACATTGTCACATACATCTTCTGTATCTGCCTGTTGCAGCACTTCACTGAAGCTACATCAGACTTATATTGAGCAAAATATTTAACCCCCGGATGCTATGTTTTTATGGGTGTAGCACTACAGTGTATAGAAAATATCTAGATATTGTACGTCATTTTTCACATGGTTCCCAGTGATTCAGCAAGACATATCGGGTCCTCTGAAACCTTGGAACCTCCACTATAATTTAAAATTAGCCACAAGTTCCAAAAGTTTGAATAAGGCAGCTGCATTTTACAAACCCATATTTGGGTCCATAGGTTTTAGGGTTTATACAACCTCAATTCCAACAAGCAGACAGAGTCGGCTATATCCCCCGCCTACTGGTATTACTTTGAAGGGACCCTAAAAGGCACATCTAAGCATGTTGATTGTTGCACACATGAAGTTTTGTAGAGCTAGGTTCAGTAGTTTTTGAGTTCTGCTCCGGAAACGAAGTGGGACGGACGCACGGACGACGCACGGACGGACGGAGCCCATTTCAATACCCCCCCCCAACTTCGGTTGGCGGGGCATAAAAAAGTTGGGATGCTGTGTAAAATGTAAATAAAAACAGAATGCAATGATTTTCAAATCTCATAAATGGACATTTTATTACCTCCGCCAAACGAAGTTGGCAGGAGGTTATGTGATTGTTTGTTTGTTAGTTTTTGAACAAGATAACTCAAAAAGTAATGAACGGATATCTCTGAAATTTTGTGGGTGGGTCGCTATTACATCAGGGATGGACCCTATTGATTTTGACTGCTATCATTCAAACAATATGGCCGCCACGGCAGCAATCTTGAAATCATATGACACGCGACAACTGAACTTTGCTCCCACTCACCAAGATCTGGACTGCGCTGCCTTGACGGAGGTTTGCACTTTAGGTTCACTATAGAACATAGACAAAAATATCAGATATTGAAAGTGAAACATTTTACCATTTCATGAAAATTATTAGCTCATTCTGAATTTGATGGCAGCAAGACATCTCAAAAAAGTTTGGAGAAGGGCAACTAAAGGCTGGAAAAGTAAGTGGTAAAATGTCTCACTTTCAAAATCTGATATGTTGACTATGTTCTACTGCGAATAAAATGCGGGTTTATGAGATTTGCAAATCATTGTATTGTGGGTTTTTTTTTTTTTTTTAACAATTTACACCGTATCCCAACTTTTTTGGAATTGGGGTTGTAGAAGAACCTCACATTTTCTGTCTGAGCATCATAAACAGATCAGTCAATCACAAATTACACTTTGAAAAATAGACAATAAGGTCCTTTTTAATGCACAAACAATTGTCATAATGGAATAACTGGGAGGTACAAAAAACTGAACCTTTTTTGCCAATAAGAGTCATTTAAGAACCCACCCAAATAGAAAGTTCGTGCATTTGGCGGGTATATTTGCGAAATGTATCCACTGACAAAAGCATACCGCCACTGTAGACTTATGAGGGTCCACTGGGGAAAGACAGAGGCTGTTAAACACCTGGAATACATGGATTCATGTATGAAGTCAAACACCTGCTCCATTTTTTAAATGAACGCCCATTTAAAAAAAAAAAATAAATTTCATAAACACATATTCCAGAGGATTGTGGGGTGGATGTGGGAGGACCATACCTTAGGCCGCACACCCAGGAACCCGCTGCAGTTCTCGGCTCCGCAGTGGCAGGACGTCCTCCCGTTACCCAGGCAGTCCAGGTTGTAATTAAAAGTTAGTTCAGTCTCTGCAGCGAATCGGAAATGTTTACACCATCACCTTCAAAAGTGCCGTCTCAAAACACTAATTTCACAATGACTCCTTACAGTTCAGGTTCGTCACCAATAACAATAAATTCAGTCATTACTTCCCATTCACCCTTCAAACAATCTCTCTATGAATGATCAAATCACATAGTGAATGGCCATGACAAAAATGGAAGGTGTCCACGCTTGTTATTCTCACCAGATTCGATGTCGCACAGAGTAAAGAGCCCGATCCGGACATCGCCATTCACCGTCCATTTCTGCGTCTCACAGTTTGGGCTACAGCTGTGGTTCATGAAGCGAGAAAAGTTGCCTTTGGGCCCGGCATCTATCACTCGGTCCTGGAGAACCGCAACATGACCGCCGCCAAAAATCAGTTACAGCTGAATAGAAATTCCAACTTAAAATGAGCAAGCACGAATCTTTCTTTCATTTAGAGCATAGGCCTGAACAAAAAAGTAGGATATGCAAACATTTCCTGACTGATATGATCACCAGACACATAATTAACTATTTTTTCAGTACAATTTGTAAGAAATACAGCTCCTATTAATTAACAAGAGTCATCAGAAGATGACATATCCCCCCGGCCCCTGATTATTTGCGAAAGTCATGTCAATCTTACATCTTCAAAGAAATTCAAACAAGAATGTTGAGGTGATTTTTCTCTGGAATGATCTGGAAGTATGTACTGGCAACATCTAGCAAACACTATGAAGCACACGTTGACAAAGACAATAAAAAAACAAGGGGCATTAATGAACAGTGTTTTAGTTCTGCTCCGGAAACAAACCCAGCCCTGCGACTGAGTCCAAATCCATGTCGCTTCCATGGAAAGGAAAAAAAAAAAAAATTCAGAAATTTGAAAATATGAAAAGGCACCACTTCAGTACTTGGGTAATGCACATACAAAGTTTCAGAAAGATATAATGAACGGTTTTTGAGTCTGCTCCGGAAACGAACCCATCTCTGTGCAGAGTCCAAATCCAACTTGTTTCCATGGAAACGAAAAAAAACATTTTCAGAAATCTGAAAATATCAAAAGGCACCACTTCAGTATGTGGGTAATACACATGCAAAGTTTCAGAAAGATATAATGAAAGGTTTCTGAGTTGTGCTCCGGAGACAAACCTATCTCTGTACAGAGTCCAAACGCAAGTGGTTTCCATGGAAACAAAAAAAAGAAGATTTTCAGAAATCTGAAAATATCAAAAGGCACGACTTCAGTATGTGGGTAATGCACATGCAAAGTTTCAGTGAGATATATTGAACGGTTTTTGAGTTGTGCTCCGGAAACGAACCTCTCTGTACAGAGTCAAAATTCAACTTGTTTCCATGGAAATGGAAAAAAAAAAAAATTTAGACCAGAAATCTGAAAATATCAAAAGGCACCACTTCAGGATGTGGGTAATACACATGCAAAGTTTCAGTAAGATATATTGAACGGTTTTTGAGTTGTGCTCCGGAAACGAACCTATCTCTGTACAGAGTCCAAATGCAACTGGTTTCCATGGAAACAAAAAAAATAACATTTTCAGAAATCTGAAAATATCAAAAGGCACCACTTCAGTATGTGAGTAATACACATGCAAAGTTTCAGTAAGATATATTGAACAGTTTTTGAGTTGTGCTCCGGAAACAAACTAGGCCTGATGTGCACTAAGTCCAGATTTGTTTCCATGGAAATGACAAAAATAGGAATCCCGAAATTTCCAAAGTAGCAAAAGGCACATCTAGACTATACATAGAATACATGTACCGAGTTTGGTGCTGATATCTTGCATAGTTTCCGAGTTCTGCTCCGGAAACAAAATGATTACGGACGGACGGACGGACGGATTCAGCTCATAGTAATTAAAAAGGACTTTTCAAAGAAGTGTTCAAATCAGAACGAATCTCAATAACATTGCAGTTCATAACACCAATCATTAAGATTGCCGTGGAATTGAATAGTCCTTATCAAAATGCTAACTCATGGATACGTGTCAGATGGTACCTTGGTGAGGGTAAGCATGTAGAAGTTGGTCACGTGGTTCTCGTGGGCATGTTTGATTCGCTGCTTGCATTCTTCAGAGTCAATTAGCTCCCCAACATACTCGGTCACAAAATCACCCTTGGAGATGATGACAAACAAGGCTGACTTTCACAACAGACTCTCTTTAAGCAAATGCTAAGCTATCAAAGCTAACAACTCAAGCACACACCAACAAGTGAAGAAATGCTGCAAAGTGATTTTAATGCTCCCATTATACTGCCACTACCTTCTGAATAAGCAGTACTGGCATAGATCATGGAAAAATGCATTAAAAAAAAAGTTTTAATGCTATATTTTGCAAACAATTACTCGCTTCAGCATAATACAAGCAATATGTAGCAAATGTGATACAAGATTCAAATTTGCATTAGACAAGGACAAAATTTTAGACCAAGAAAACAATAAGAGTTACACCTTACAAGTATTAGTTCCCTCATACATGCATAAGTGTACAGTCTAACCTATGTATTTTTTGTCCCATTTTAGGTTTTCTTAATTTGTGCCAGCACTATATATACATTTGTAAACAAAGTCACAAAGCAATGGCAAATGGCAGAAAAAGGGTCCTGATCAGAGTTAATAAAATGTGACCGTTTTACCCAAGTAAAACAAATAAAGAGTGACAGGGTGTAAGCAAATCACGAATACTAGATGTATTAATCACTTACCATGGAGAGGAAAATTTGTCCTTAAGAAGCTATTTTAATCATGTAAACTTATTTTTTTGACTCAAGAAGAGAATAAAACCTTGTTTTCTTAAGTGCCTGTTTGCTTATGAAGTGAAATTTTCTATCACATCAGGAAATCTCTATACTATCCGAATTCACTGGCATCACTTTTGTCCGAATGAGTAAAAAGATAATAAAAATATCATTATTTACTCTAGATATAAGAATTCTAAGACTAAATTCTCCAAGGGTTCTTTAATTTAGCACAGTGTGAGCCGTATTTGCTTGGTAGACTCACCTTCTTCAGGTTTTGCTTGGCCTTGAGGCCCCAGCCTCGGCCCTGAGTCTTGAAGACCTCGGTGTCGGGGTAGAGGCGCTTGGTGAAGCGCTGGTTGAGGCAGCTCTCGCCCGCCGGGCACACCTGCGGGTGGCACTCGTATTGCAGCATGCGGTTGAGGCACTGCGAGTCCAGGCCGCACGGGCTGTCGTCCACGGGCTTACAGTTACAACGCGGGATCTCTGACAGGTCTGCCACATACACCTGCACCTTCCCCACTGGCTTGTTGGACTAACATACAAAATCAGGCATCAGAGAGAGAAGAAAGTGTCAGAGACAAAACACTGTACTGAAGAGACAAAATGACATGCCAGAGGGACAACTGGTGTGTTGGAGAAACAAAATGATGTGCCAGAGGGACAACTGGTGTGGTGGAGAAACAAAATGACATGCCAGAGAGACAAAATAATTTGCTGAAGAGACAGAATGACATGTCAGAGAGACAGAATGTTGAGACCGAGAGACAAAATGAAATATCAGGGTGACTAAACAATGTGCTGCAAAAACAAAATAATGAGCTCGGGAGACATTGGCATTTCTGGGAGATGGACAAAATATTCCAGAGATAAAATGACAAAACAAGCAGGGGCGCAGGAGGCGCGGGGAACATGTCCCACACAGTTTTAAGGAGATGGCATATTTTTCAAAGCTGGCTTTTGCACAATTATCAGAGATAACCGCTCTATGACATTACAAACCATTTTTTCAAATAAGATTATGGCAAGGGGGTAAAATGTGACATTCGTACAGGATTCCGTAAATGCTCCCACATTAGCTATGCATAACCTATTTATCTCATGCCCCCCTAGTACATCTAAAACTCTAAAGATGTTAAATCATTGCCCTCATTATTACTGACAACCTCTGAGAATTTCATTGAAATACCTGCTATGGTTGTAGAGAAATGTTATTCACAAATTTCAAAACCAGATTTACTCAAAGGACATATACCATCAAAAACATCATTTTATTTGTGATTATGCTTATCAGATGCAATTTAATCAAGTTCGTAGTGATTCTATATGTATTAAAGATGACTTTAGAGGGAAAAAACAAAATCATTGGGAAAATGAATTTTTCATTAAATTTTAGCATATGTACCCCCTTAAATCATTCATTTATACTTCATAATTCATTTTACTAACAATCAATGTTTTTTTTTTTTAATATTTAGGCAAGGTAAAAATATGGTGGTGCATGGTGGTCCGACAGTGGGCCAGAAGTGGTGGTTGAATATCTGGAAATCTGATTTGCTATTTGGGCTTTAGTGCGCGATTTGGTCCCCCCCTCCCCCCACTTCGAAAATATCTCCTGCTGCGCCCCTGCTTCTAACATGTTGAAAGATAAATCAATGTGTCAGAAAAAAAAAAATGTCAGAGGGACAAAATGATGCGTCTCAGACAGGTAAAACAACATGTCAAACACAAAATAACATTGTATATCAAAACAAAATTCCAGAAACAAATCACATGGTCAAAGACACAAAGTAATGTCAGAGATAAAAAAAACTATGTGTTAGCGAGATAAATAGTGTTTTGCAGGAGATATAACCTCACTTTTTTCTACTTAATTATTCTGTCAGTATAGAAAATATTTCTCTGGAACACAGAAAACCCATTTAATTTTAAAACTAAATTCAGCAAGCTTTAGTGACATGCAATTTTTTTTTTTTTTAGTAAACTATTGCTTACAGAGACAATTGACAGAAAACAACTGACATATTTCAGCATTTATGCATCAAACTCAAAAATAAATCCTCTTTCATTGCACAACTGGAATGGGACACAGACTTTCATAAGCACACATTCACATGGTTATAAATGATAAATTCCAAACTAGTACTTTCCCAGGACATTTTATGAACTACAAAGACATTTAATTATGAATAAGAAATTCTTCCACGTAGTTAGGAGTCTCAGTGCCTTCCACGTCTATCCATTTTGTAACCCGCTTATTCCAGACCAGGGCTGCAGGACTGGAGCCAATCCCAACACACAATGGGAGAGAGGCAAGGGCACACTCAACACAGTCCTGCAATCCATCGCAGGGATCATACATCATTCACTCATACACTCTTGCCTTCATACTGTAATGGCCAATTATCCAGAATATCATGCCTTTTGGCTTTGGGAACGCCCCACGCTGATTTCAAACCTACAACCTTCTTACTGTGAGGCAACAGCACCACCCACTGATCTATCATGCTGCCCTGCTTCCTTCATATCAGCAATATTTTGTCCACAGATGGAAATCTAACATTTAAAAGACTGGCTACAAATGGAAATGAAGTGATGAGTAAAATCATTTAGCAGAAAGATGAATGGATGATTCCAAAAAACTGTCTCTGAGCAAATTTGTGATCGATTACGCAAAGAAAGGGAAGATGACTCACTTTGATGAACTTGTAAGGCGGGGGTTTGCGAGAATTGCGCTCCTGTTCCAGGGCTTCTTTGCTCTCCCTCTGGGCCTTTAGCTCCTGGAACCTCTTTGCAGCCTCTTCCAGCGCTGGGGGGGCAGAATTGGACAACTCAGTGCACCAACATACGGCTGCAAAAGCAGTATGTGATTTAAATAATTTCATTTCGAATTTATTTGTACAGTGAGAATGCCATTTAAACATGATTTAAACAAATCCCCCGCAATCCAATCTCAGAGATCCCAAAATATCAAAAGGCACCAGTCTAGGACCTGATTAACATGCACAGCAGGTTTAATCAAAAAATACTGAACTGTATTCGCGTTCTGTCCCAGAAACGAAATGGCCATGGACGAACGGACAGACATATGGACAGACAACCACACTGACAACTATGTCCCCCACATGATATGCTGGAGGGATGCAAATGTTTTGCACTATGAGATTATAGCCTAAGCCATGGCATGACCCCAGTCCCTTATCAAGCTTTTGTCCAGAAAGCATGCGTTTAACAACACAAATAACTTCTAACTAAAGCCAATCAAGTCACAGCTTTAAAATCTGTGTCAGCTGCTAAAATTTAGCTGGGACAGAAAACAATCCAGTTTTCTCAGTTAAAAAATCAGAAACTAAGAGGAGAACCATGGCTCCATGAAGTCTTCCTTAATCAGATGATATGACAGCTGCCCCATCATGCAGGGACCCGGGGTTAAGCTTCATGCAAACACAATGGCGCTTTTCCACTCCATGGTACCGGCTCGGCTCGGCTCTACTCGGCCTTGGTACCGGGTACTTTTTGGGGTTGCTTTTCCATTAGAGGATAGTACCGCCTCCGTGGTACCTGCTTGTCGTTGCGACGCAGCATGTTACTGCCGCAACGGCATCCTCAGTTATATCAAGTTTACAAAAAATATGGAATCACCACACACCAACCCTGGAAAATTATGGAATCACCACACGCCGAGGATGTTAATTTACCTTTTTTCCTTCATAACAAAGAAGCAAATAACACATCTGACAAAACAATTATTGTTTATTAGCTTGACATTCAGGCTTCATGAAACATTTTACTTTGAAATTGAAAGCAAAACACGTAGCAAATGTGCAAATCGCAGGAGATGGCAGAGTATTAGAATTTATCGCTTTACGATGCGTCATCTCATCTGTGATAACTTTAAGAGAAAAATAGGACCAAGGGTCCTGTAGCTTACCGGCAAGCAGTCTTACAGCGATGATACAACTTATGAAAATTTCATGTGAAGTTTGACAGTTGAATCAATGAAAATCAATGTCAAGGTCACTAAATAAAAGTTCACATACATTTATGAGACCTTCTGTAATACAATCCTAAACTCTGAAGCAATTTTGGTGATACAAGTCATTAAAATATGTCAATAGGTATTCAGTATGTCAATTGTGAACTTTACAGGTCACAGAATGTCAAGTTGTAGTCAGCAAATGGACTTCATATTTGACTTTCTAAATGTCTCTATACAAACCTTGGCTCAATCTGTGACCATTTTGGTGATACAAGTCATTGTAATTTCACTGTCGAGTTTGTCCCTTAAAGGTCACTGACAGTCAAGTTGAATGTCACCAAATTAAAGTTCATATGTGACTTCCTAGATGTCAGTAACACAAACTTAGGCTCCATCTGTGACCGTTTTAGTGATACAAGTCATTGAATTTTCACTAGGTCACATTTGACCTTTGAAGGTCAATACGAAGGTCACCAAATGAAAGTTCATATATGAGTTCCTATATGTCTCTAATACAAACCTAGACTCCATCTGTGACCATTTTGGCAAGACAAGTCATTGTAATTGTCTTATGTCAAGTTTGACCTTCAAATGTCATCAACAGTCAAGCTGAATGTCACCAAATGAGAGTTCATATGTGACTTCCTATGTCAGTAACACAAACCTAGGCTCCATCTGTGACCTTTTCAGTGATCTAAGTCATTGAATTTTCTCTAGGTCAAGTTAGACCTTCGAAGGTCATTATGAAGGTCACCAAATGAAAGTTCATACATGACTTCCTATACGTCCCCAATACAAACCTACACTCAATCTGTAACGATTTTGCTGATATAAGTCATTGAAATTTCACTGTATAGTTTGGGCATTCAAGGTCACTGAAGGTCAAGTTCAAGGTCACCCAATGAAACTTCATACATGACTTCCTATTTGGCCACAATACAAACCTAAGCTCTATCTGTAATAGTTTTGGTGATAGAAGTCATTGAAATTTTACTATGTGAAGTTTGACCTTTGAAGGTCACCGCAGGTCAAGTTCACGGCCACCAAATGAAAGTTCATGTATGACTTCCTATACATCTCCAATACAAACCGAAACTATCTGTAACCATTGTGCTGATATAAGTCATTGAAATTTCACTGTGAAGTTTGGGCATTCAAGGTCACTGAAGGTCAAGTTCAATGTCACCAAATGAAACTTCATACATGACTTCCTATATGGCCACAATACAAACCTAAGCTCTATCTGTAATAGTTTTGGTGATAGAAGTCATTGAAATTTCACTATGTGAAGTTTGACCTTCGAAGGTCGCCGAAGGTCAAGTTCAAGGCTACCAAATGAAAGTTCATACATGAGTTCCTATAAGTGTTCAATGCACATACGTTTCCAATCTTCAATATTTTGAAGCCTAGAAACCTTTGAAAATTGTAACATTTTGCTTGACCTCAAGTTTGACCTTTCAAAGTCATCTGGGGTCACATTTAATTTTGCAAAAATATAGGTCATATATGACTTCCTATATGTCCATAATACAAACTTAATCTCTATCTGCAACCATTTGGCCTCCACAGGCCATCTTGCATATTCATAAAGTACATGCCCCCAATAGACCCACTTCCGTCGATTCAATCAAAATGGCGCTCGCACTGTACATGGACTGTACCAAGGAAAGTTGATTGCCTGATTTAGAAAAAATTTATCACGCAGTTTTTGAGAAATAATTTTTGAAAATTTCTCAGTCCTATCTTTAACATTGGAGCCAAAATTTCAAGGGCCCATAAAACAGAAAAAAAATTATTCAGAAATCTGAGAAAAATGACAGGAGATATGGCCTAGTAGCATGTAATTGCAAATTTACATGAAAATTCATCGGGCCAAAAAAAAAGATAAAAAATGTTCCGGACGATGGACGCCACACCACGACAATAGCTTATCGGCCCATAGGGCCGGTAAGCTAAAAATGATTCGTCAACACCCGTAAAGTTATTTTTCTGCGTGATTTTCTTAAAACGGGGGTAGCATCACATAACTTTCTCAAGGGGAATTAGTTAGGGGAACATAACTGGACACAATACCGTCACTTAATTTCGCCACGAACGGGGTCACAGGCAAAGAGAAACGCATTTTATGAATGTAGCTGCTTTGGTGAACAAGCGAGACTGTGTTTGAAAGGTAAGGCAACGCACAGTATATCGAACAAGTTGCCTAAAACAATATAAGTCCAGGATCATAATAACTACGCTAATCTTAAGACTCGTCAATCTAACTCGAATGAGATGGCCCGAGGTCGACTTTCGCTGTGACAATTCTCTTTGACCAATCAGTGGGCTGCAAATTGTCACGTCACATTTTAGTACCTACTAGTACCCAGTCGGCTGTTTTTGGAACCCCAGGAGAGCAGGTACCCGAAAAAGTACCTACTAGTACCTACTAGTACCAAGTACCAGGTACTTTTTCCTAAGGGAAAAGCAAAAAAAGGCGAGTAGATTAGAGTAGAGCCGGTACCGTGCAGTGGAAAAGTGCCAAAAGTGTGGTGTGCAGTCACAGAACAGTTCTGAGAAACTGGAGTCAGATGGCCCCCACAGAACCTTTCTCACAGCCCCAGATACTCACACCCTCAGTTCCCTCACCTTTTTTGAAGGTTTTGTTTATACTCATTTGGCCCTCAGCAAAGTTTTTGTCACTCTCCACATAGGGGAAGACCCGTCCCTGGTTGATCCAGTAGTAGTCGTGGGAGCCGAAGAAGAAGACAGGGAAGTCCCCAATGTCGTGCTTCAGGGTCTGGATGTTGGAGGGCACGAGTCGGGGGTTACAAATTTCAGCAGGCCACCATCTGGGGAGGGGGTGGCACGCAACAGGAATCAGTGCACAATAGCAGAGACAATTTCAAATAACAGAACAATACTTGAGGTCCATAATAAAATCTCTTCATTCACAGTCCATTCACGCATTTTCCTATGACATCCATATATTCAAGACCACATCTGATTAATAAAAACACAAAAACAGTATTACACCTTAAATGCAACACATTTTCAACACAATTATTGCAATGATTTAAGCAACCAACAAAAAGACCAGTTCAACACAAAGTATCACAGTCAGAGCAGGTACACAGTGCTTAACAAATGTAAGGTTTATGCCACAGCTGCCCTAAATTAACAGTGTTGGTAATTACCAAAATAATTTTTATGTTTGTGTAATGGTTAATCCACCAGTATGCGCAAGCTCTTGAACTAAAATGATATATCCAATGCTAAAATATATACTGGACAAAGAAAATTAGGGATCACCCCAATTTTCGAATTTGAAATATTTGATAGTTCAAATTATGTTCCATATCATATTTCAATATTAAAAATCAGAGTGATCCCTAACTTTCTTTGTCCAGTATAATTATTGTTGTTATCCATGAATTTTCGAATTTACTGTTTTACAAAAAAGCAGAAAAAAATAGTCAAGCACATGATTATTTTTTGATTAAGATGCCAAATAACAGTTATTTTCTTGCATTCCTGAACATAAAAATTAGTTTTAGAGGTTTAAGGCAAGAATGAAAGCTGTTCTCAAGGCCAAAGGAGGCCATGCAAAATATAGTTTTTTTTTGTTTTTATGTGTGAATAAGGACTATTTAGTGGTTTCAGTTTGTTATTTGCCAAAGAAATAACAAAATAATTTTTAGCTTTAAACAAGTTTTTGACACATTTCTTAAATATTCGTGTTTTCTCATTTTTTTATGACAGATGGTCCGATAAATTTGTTAAGCACTGTATATAGGCAGATATGAAGACAAAGCAGAAAAAATATCATCTGTAACTCTTTTTCAAAGTTTCCTCTACTTCCAATATAAATGAGATAAGAAAATGTAGGTAGAGGCAGAATCACTGGCTGTGGATGATTTTTAAATCGGCAGCAGACACGTTCGTGTCTCCAGATAAACAGAACTTTGGAACGGCGGGAGTCACCTGTAGCTGCCCAGCTTGACCCAGACAATCTGCTTGTAATGCGGCTTCCTCCCCAGCCTGCACTCGCTGCAGCACCAGCTGCCTTCTGGCATCTCCATCTCCAAGCACTCAGGGTGGAACGAGGCTGGACACGACTCGCAGCACAGCAGTCTTCCCCCTTTTACGCATGCGCGCACGCACACACACACACACACACACACACACACACACACACACACACACACACACACAAAAACAAACACACAAACATACAGAGCAGCCAAAGGTCACAACCTGTACTTCCACATTTAGATACCAGGAGGCACCATTCTGTAAACCTTCCCAAAAACCTGCTATTCGCATCTGGCCAGCTGACGCAGGACGTAAGTACTTTGTTGCTGCTGTTTAGCAGCAACATTATAAAGTCGTCGTACATTCAGTAACATTGTGCGAATGTTTTCTGTTACCAGGGTGGTTGTTTCGTTTGGTATGGCAGGACAGCAGAGGCATCTCTCTCGTGTGACATGCAAATATAAGACGTCACTATAAAATGTTATGTTTGACAGTTGTCTCGAAAATTGCAAGTCCTCTAGAGAGAAAACATTCATTTAGAGGCTTCCCTCAGTAAAGCTTCAAGGTCAATTCATAATAGGACCAACAAAGCAGATCTTGGTGCAGACCAGTGGAGACAAACTAAGTAGGATCAGCTATGACCCTATAAGCCAGATCTGTGTGTTAAGTTCCTGGGAAGGTTTGGAAAATAAAGCCAACAGATTCTCACACTCAAACATACAGGCCTGCATGCTGGGATTCATGCGGACACATTGGGCTCCATGTACATTCATTCTGTTGACCATTCCCTTTGATTGGAGTGTAAGAGCAGGTAGGGTGTGGGCAGCATCGTGACAGTAGCAGGCATGCAGCACTGATCGCGCCCACCTCCCAGTGGCATGCCGATAACAAGAGACTTAGGCAACCATGGGGGGAGGTTCAGAAGTAAATTTGCCCAAGCATTAAAATTACAAACACATATATCACCCTGAACCCACAAGAAAATTTCAGATTTTTATCAACACTTTTAAAGCTACTCTAAGCAATATTAAGCACATTTTTTTTTTCAGTAAAATGACCCCTTCCTATGCAAGAGTAATCATTCTTAATTCTCTTTCCATCCTACAGTCTAGCGTCAACGTGCTGTTTTTGCCAGGGTTTCGCTCCCAAAATTTCTTTGCCAGCCTGACAATAAGCTCCTCCTCTGGCCCTCACATCACCCACGTCCCCTCTGTTGCATGCAGATGTTCAAGATAGCGGAGTCTAGCGAGAGTCCACAAATTCTTGCCACATGAACAATTAAACTGCGATTGGTCTTGCGTAAAGGAGCAAGAACATCTGCAAGCAGTCTTCGCCTTGCTTTTCAAGATGGTGTCCAACAATCTCAACAACGGGATCAACACTTTCGCACAGCTTGTTCAATAGAATTTGATGCAAACCCTTGATAGCAGCCATGTTGAAAAACAAGCAAAAACTTGCGGTCGTTAAAAACTCAGGCTTCTTTGCCTCTCGTGACCAAGCGATAGACCCTGAGGTCTTGATCATGCCCAAGGACTCACTAAAAAATCATTTTTTCATCCATAAGGGCTTGATTTTGCAGGATGTAGTAGTGCACGTCTCAGCCTATGATCTGAGCGCACAAGAGAACGTGCATGGCTTTGTCCACCTCTGGATGCGTTTCCTGGATAGCACATGACTAAGTGAAACTATTAACGACTAGGACAAATTTCGCAATCAGAATGCAAGTAAAACTTAGCTGACAGTAACATTAGAGAAAGATTTCCATTCACTTGAAGAGAGTAACTTGGCTAACTTGTGCTTGCTAAGGCAGTCAGCCAGGTAAGGACATAGCTAGCTAGCTCCTTTTTCTAAGTGGAAATATTACTTGCTGACTAACAGAAGGAAAACCAGAAGTCGTATTTATTTTGTCATGGTTAAGGACAGAACTTATGCTTTGTGTGAACTTGCGAGACATGGACTCCCACCTGGTATTATCCGTATTTACATCTTGTCCAATTCTTTAGCTATCAGTGTGACTGGATGTGGATGGTACCTAGCATGCTGCCGCTAACTAGCAAACATTCCCACAATGCATCAGCCCATGACTGGTTATGTTGGTCAATCTGAGAATTTATCAACAGTCAGGTAAAAGCAATTTGAAAATCTGCATGGAGGTGTAGTTGTGGTAGTAATAGCCGCCGGCAGCAACTAGGAGCAAAAATCTAAGTTTATCTTCGTCACTTGATGATCACAAAAAATAAAAGAATCACCTCAGTTCGAAGTTGCAGTTAGACGTGAGGTCTCCTGGGTCATTCCAAATAAAATCAAGTGCCTCCCGCCTGACCCCCTCAGAACCAGCTGATTTTTCTAGTACAGTAACTTCAGTGTTTTTAATGAGTCCTTGCCAAATTTTACTTTGATCTTGTGAACAGTTTTTGAATTACAGTCTCTCAAATACATGGGGGTAGGTCGAAATTTCGTGCTTTGTAACTCGCATCATTTTTATTGCATTTCCCACATAACTTCATGAGTAATAGAGACAGCTACATGAAATTTTGAGAGCTGAAAGACACATTGGAGCACTGTTAAAAACTGCAATTAAATCAACTGCATGCCCATTCTTGGTGTCACAATCTTAAGACAAAATCTGGATTTTCTTCAGCGAGATTTGTTCTTTAACCAACTTGAAGCTTCAATATCATGAGAACTATGGACGTTTCAATGGCAACAGTGCAACAGTTTAATAATTATGATACAGTGTAGTAAAAACAAGTATTGGAACAATGGATGTGTTCATGTGTTTTCTTGTAATTCACCAGGGAAAACTTGAAAAATTGCATGTCAGGAAAACTTCAAGGACGATCAAATCAAGTTATGGATATGAAAGATCTCATTTTGATCCACATTTTGCTACCAGGTTCATCTTCTAGCCATGATTCCTTCTGTGCCAAATAATTTCCATACTTGTCAATGTAGCTCTACACCTACCCCCGCGTACGTTTAGAGCCTGTAACTCAAATATTATTAACAAGATAAAAGTAAAAATTGGCAAGGAATCATTAAATACGCGGAAGTTATTGTAATATAAAAAATCTGCTGATTCCGAGGGGGTCAGGTGGGAACTTTTTTCAGACTGGTTCGATTTTATATGGAATGACCCTCCTGTGTATTTAATCTTGGGGTTAAGGCAAAGATTAGGCTAATAAATAACTTCTTAGATTACGGTTTCGCTATCCAACTTAAAATGCAAAGAGGTGACACAGACTAATGTGAGCCAACTACAGCCCGCATAAAGCACAGTGCGTGTGACCCAGGACGTAAGGCACCGGCCCCCAGAGACCTGAGGGGAATTGGGGAGGGGGGAGTGGCTTCGCTCATTTACAATTAGAGCTGGTGCTTTTGAGACCATCTAGTGGTCAGAAATTGCTTCGTGTAGCTCTAAATCAACTAGCAAGTTATTTTGACATGCTAAAAGTATCTTGGATGCAGAGAAAATTTATTTTCAGAAATTATGTAATTTTCCGTGAAAGTCCCTTGTAGTACAGGGTTAAAAAATGGAATATGAGGTTCTTGAGAACAAAACCAAACTGATGTGCTCGACAGAGCACTGAAAATAAGTACTTGGTCAACGGGATATCCGTTAGCCTAATCTCTTCAAGATAGCAGAAAATGTTATCAGCCAACAAATTAAGTCTTCAAACAGGGTTTCAATTAAAGGTGCTCTGTGTAATGGCAGCCAAAAATTAAATTCGTACTCTACACACTCCAAAGAAAATGGGGGTAGTATACCTGCAGAAAGTGAGTCAAAGTGAAGTCATTATCATCTAAGCCATTTCAAGTTTCTTGGCTAATGTACCTTCCACACGATTGACATCAGGTTCAAGTACGCCCTCAAGCGGTGCGATTTATTCGTGCAGTGCAGTTTGGCTGGCTGTTATGTTGCCCACATACCGCCACCCATGGCAGAAACTGGTATTATGACCCAGGACGGTGCGCAGCTAGTGATTTACCGCGCTAATTCAGGTTGACATCTCTGCAGCACTATACCTTGACATCTTTTTTATCACATCATTGCCCTTATTTCTTCTCATTCTTTTGCAGTGTCTAGCTCATTTTTTGGATATTTTGACCTCAATTCGTACACAGGGCACCTTTAAAATCACGTCTCAAATATGCCAACTAGAAACAATACGAATAAATTATGGAGCACAGTAGTTTCCATTTTTGTCTCAATGAAATATTTTTTTGAGGTGGCATGGAGCTTTTCGGGCCCCCACATGAATAATCAGGCAAACCCAATTAAAAACGGAGACATTTCATTATTTCTCCCGAGCATGAGCGTGCTCATCCACAACAGTCGACAAACAGCCCGAGCCACAAATCTGAATGAAGTTAAAGGGCGCGTAAACCCTGCGACATGACCAACATTTCGCAAAGCTGGAACATATCAAAGGAAACAGACACACATTTCCTTCTGCTAAAATCAAATATAATCAATGATATAGTCAGCTTAGAAGGGGAACTGCTGACCACATCTCAAACCGTAACGAGTAACCAATCACGTCAGCGATGGAACATATGGACATGTGCCAGTATATCAAGTATGGCAAACAGTGGATTTAAGAGCGAGTTTTTGTATTCCAATTTGGAAGACTGAAGTGATGTCAGATTAGATTGTAGTTATGGAGGCCAGTCTTAGTGAGGCAGAAGAGTACGAAGGGCTACAGCCCGATAAATATGAACCTTTAGGAACCTTCAAGTAGTGTGGGCGCAATGGGATTCACATAAGTCAATAAATTTCATAATTTATCAATATATAATTAGCAAGACGCATCAAAAATATCATGCAGAATTATTTCTGGACATCCATTCTTGATAAAGCCCCTGTCACACTGTGGCAACTATTGTGGCGAATCCCCACGAACTGGGGGGATTATTTTTGTTGTCGTCATTCGCCTGTCTGGGGCCCTGTCTGGACCTATTACACACGAATGCCCTAAGATTGTGGTACGATGCTGTAGATATTTTGTAAGATTGCCGTGGGTATGTCGGCGACGGGAGTAAGATTGCAGTGAGAATGAACAAGAATCATTACGCATGTAGTACTGAACCACGCATTTAACTTTGTAATGAAGCTAGAAGACTGGAGCAGGAATCATGAAGAATCACCACGAATGTAAACGATCGCAGTACGAACTCACTACGCTTGAGTACGAACGCAGTACGATTTTGCATTTGGGTTTGGGTTTGCATTTGTCAAAATCTCAATGGCAACTGAAGTCTCACAATTTGAACACGACTATTTACTATACACTCGCCACCATTCGCAGGGGGTCTTCCCACGGTTCGCACTCATTCGTAGTGGAGTCGTGCTCAATCGTACTAATTTGCGGTGGTTCGTGGCGTATGCGTATTGGGTTCACGGTCAATCGCCTCCATTCGTCTCGATTCCTACTGCATTCCCGTCAATGCGTACTAGGTTCTCAGTGCATTCGTGGTGCATATGTAGTGAATATGTAGGGCAGGCGTACAACATACGTGCCTATTCTTCCCTCTTCGTAGGTATACCTACTACATGCGCCAAATTCAAAATCCAACCGTCAAATTGTTGTGATTGGTCGTAGTCATTCTTGCTCCCCCGCCTCACTACGACCCCCTACGAATGTTCAAGAATATATGCGAATCGCCACGACTGGCTCCAAGAATGCAGTAGGAATGCAGTACGATGAAAAATAAATTGCGCTTGGACCACGAATGTTTTGAACATTTCAAAACAGTTGTAGCCCCTCTGAGACTGGCCAAGAATGCCGGCGAATGAGGGAGAATCCACCACGAGCCCAATACGAATTGCCAAGATTTTTTCACTTTTTCTAGTTCGCGGGGATTCGTCCTCCTAAGTCGCCACAGTGTGACAGGGGCTTAACCAAGTCCTTGTTCCAGTCAAAATATAAAGTTATAGCATTAATCTAAAGGTTTCAATCACGGTGGTCACTCTCAATTTATTGCAATTTGCTGCATATCCTAGATACAAGTGCTCCAGGATCATAATAATCCACAAAACTTGGTTTCGAAAAATCAGTAAGTAATTGGGCTTCATGAAAAACCGTTTGAATTTCTAATTTGTCAGGTATTTTGATATGATTTTATGAAAGTAAAGGAGCCAGAAATTATGTCACAATCATTTCTGGAGAGGAGAGGAAAATGTTGAGAATTAAAAGTGCTTTGACAAGGTTGCGGCGTTGTATCAATGAAATTTTTATCACCATCACTTTCAAAGACCATTTAATCTATTCATGCGGTAAAATCAGACTGTGAAGCAGGGTTTACGTGCCCTTTAAGAGGATGATTTTGGTGGGTAAACCAGTGAGTAAGAGCACAGTGTTACACAGTGAACAAGGCACAGTGTTATTTCAGGCCAAGGGGAGTTAAAGAGGCACAAGCGTAGCGGGCAGTGGTTTCTCCTTGCAGCTGTAGAGATCTGCCAAAAGCAAAGCGTGTCCAGGGCTCAAAATAACTGCCCCCCCCCACCAATCCCTCCACCCCCACACACGGCTCTCATCCTGCGCATCCCTTCCCTGCACTCCAGAGCTCTCTGAGAAAGAGCCACAGATATGATTAATCCAGAGAAGGTGTGCAGGAGCAGGGGCTGTCTGAACCCTAGTCTGAAATCTGTACATCCTCACAACAAATGTGCCAGAAACTTACACATGCATGTGTATCGCCGTTTGATATTTTTAGTGGACACCAACGGTTAGAGCTGATTTACAAATGGCGTGTGTATCTAAATCATACAGTTGGTGTAGAAATAGCGGAGTTCTACACAGCTTGAGTAGTCTGATAATACATAACATGTTAATATTGCGCATTTCAAAAATCTTTGTGTTAATCTACTAGACACAATTCCAGCATAAACCTCATGCTAAATGTGATATACTAAATATTTTGAAAAAAATTAACACAATATTTATAGATCGTAAACACATACATTGCCTTGTCACAGTTTGACAAGTTTAGTGTCAGTTTGAACATGTTCTTTCAAGAAAAAATTTGAGCATTTGAATCTGCAGGTAAGTAATCCGGCAGCCATTTTTATCACAGAAGTTTGATTTAATCAAACTCATGTGACACCCTATCAAATTTCACAACTGAAATGCCTGAATTGTGGGACATATCATTCAAATTTCACAGAGCTTTGAGCAGAGCCCAGTTTATGGGGCACAGAGACCTCAACCCAACCATAAACTTTCTTAAGTTCGATCTAACTATCTTTTGAAGGTTTTGAACACTTAGAAAGCAAGCATTACACAGACTTTCACAGAACTTCCAGAGCTTTAAGGGAGACAAAGGTTATTTTAAGCCCTGCTATTAGCATTAGTAGTAGCGCTACTTTCCTTAGCGATATTTTCCCCACATTAGGTGCGAAATTTATTAGCCAAAAAGCATTAAACACTGATAAAATAACAGCAAAGCAAAAGATGGACACAAGCACAAGCACAGATACAAATACAAGGGGACAAAAATAAAATTCATTTCCGTTACCTTTCCCAATATTCTTTTTGGTAGCTGGTGAAGAAGAATTAATTATTGGTAATTTCATCAACTCAGCACAATTTGAATTTGTCAAAAGGAATCGGGATGTAAGAGCATATAAACTCATTATGCCACCAATACGGTCTTAAGCAAACATCTCTAAACATGAAAAAGACAGAGGAGCCGCAATGAATCTACCCAATTCTTAAAAAAAGGGAAAAAAAGACAAGATAAACTATTAAAAATTGTCAAATGTGAATAAAACAAGATCAAAAATGG
Organism: Gymnothorax javanicus; assembly: GCA_029692085.1. Classification (NCBI taxonomy): domain Eukaryota; kingdom Metazoa; phylum Chordata; class Actinopteri; order Anguilliformes; family Muraenidae; genus Gymnothorax; species Gymnothorax javanicus. Next base: position 70,114,784 of record CM056194.1, read on the forward strand.
AGAGTAGGCCACTCTATACACAAGCATACAATCCAGAGTCATATCTTGGTGGCTTAACATACTTAGATACACAACACCTTAAATGAGAGTTTACTCACAGAACGGCAAAAATGGTAAAGTACGATGCAAGACGAATAATAAAAATGAAAATATTGCATTAGTTCACTCTAAATAATAACAGTTACTTCATAGGACCGATAAAATTAAGTGCAAACACAGTAAAACATGTTCTAGAGCTGGAGTAATTTATAAGCTTTTTCCTGCGACATTCGATTCATGACTGATGAAGCCAATAGTTTGGCCAGTCCAAAAACAATCAGTGAAAATTTGAAAGGTGATTTTATATATATATATATATATATATATATATATATGCTTTAATTTAATTTAATTTAATTTAATTTAATTCAACTGCCTAATGCAATGGTCCTGAATTCGGAAACAAGACATCGCCAGTTTCTCTATCAGCGCGCTGCAGTGAAGTGCTTCGGGGTCAGAGAGGTCTGAAGACATTTACCACATGAAGTGTTTAGAGACACTGTGGATGGAAACTGGAGTTTTAGTTTAATTTGAATCTAATTTACCTCGTGCCTATGGAGACCTGGCCTTTGCTCAATGCTAATTACAAAGAAAATGTGCCCAAACACAAACAGAATATAAAATAAAGGATGTGAGCATCATTCTGGACTGCACTTCCCCTCTCAAACTGGCAGTAGCGTAAACCACATCATTTAAAATCTGCTCTCAATTAGAAGCACAGTCTATTTAAAAACATGGCTGGCATTTTTCATTCTTCCTGTAAAGTCTCCGTGACCTAATGACCTTAAATGGCAGAGAGGGGCCGCACACATGTATACTTATGAACTAAAACAGGTAGGATCAAAAGCCATCATCACTGTACCGCCTCAGAGCAAAAGAAAGAGATTTTGAGGAACGGGGTTTACCTCGGGCACAGATGAAACACCAGCCCACATTCACCGGGGAGGTGATGTGTCCGTTCTTTTTAGAGCCAGAATGGTTGCTGCACACGATAACGTAGGGCGTGATGGCCACGCTGCCCGCTGCCACGCAGCTGTCTCCGGTGTGGTAAGCCACTGGGCAGCGCAGGCAGCGCATCATACGACCTGCCAGGGAGATAAACAAGTCTGAGTTAGCATGGGGCTAATACCGCCAACACGGGCACAACCACAAAAGCGCATCACAGTAAAGCCAGTGCAAGCGGCGATGTAGCGGTGGTTACGGCAATGCTGTGCAGTTTACTAAATAACAAAGGACAAGTCAACAACAAGGGATGTGCGTGCCAGCTCTAGCACTCTTCGGCCCCGAATTTTTCAACCCCAGACTTTTCATCCCCGAATTTTTTGTCCCTGGAATTTTCATCCTCAGACCCTTCATCCCCATGAACTTTTCTTCCCCGGGCTCTTCGTCCCTGGATTGTTTGTCCCCAATAATGCTTTGCCCTCTTCCTGCATTATAACCTTAAATCTAACCCTAACCCTAACCTTTATATCATGGTGATCCATGCGCTGTCTGTCAACAATGGTAGACATTTCGTTATTAGCGGACAAAAATCCCTTGGGGACGAAAAGTCCAGGGACAAAAAGGCCAGGGATGAAAAATTCAGGGATGAAAAATCCAGGAATGAAAAATCTCGGGACAAAAAGATCTGTAACCACGCACGACACAACGACGTGCAGACCTCTGGGAATGCAAACACCACGACTGAGCACAGACCTGCCAAAAATGCTCCCCAACATCTTAAATTTGCTCATAAACAGCTTAAACTTAGAAGGAGGGAAAAATCAGCTTTGTCAGCACCTGCCTGTGCCAATGCTCAAATGCCCATGTGCAGTATGAGACTGACTGGCCAACCAATGGAGGAAAAAAAATGGATTCAAACAGTCTTATCCTCATGTTATAGTAGGAAAACACACTGAGATTTCTGTGGATCTGCAAATCTCTCGACGACCTGCACAAGCAAAAGCAATCTACAAATTTCAGCAATATCCTGCTTGGCAGGGCTCATAACACGCTCAGTGCCTAAGTGACGATACCTTTGCTGGCCTTGTGCAGGTCCCTCTCCAGACAGCAGGTGGCGCAGCTGTGCTGAGGGCAGCGGAGGCCCTTTGAGTCGGTGGAGGTGCCGGGCTGTTTGCGGGCGCAGGACTCGTGGTAGAAGCGGCCACAGCCGCCAACCATGCATCGCACCACCTCGCCGCCCGGGGCCTTGCAGGAGAAACAGGAGTGGGAGCCTAAAACAGAAGAGGAGATATAGTACATTCCCACTTAGGCCATGCAGGCTACACCCAATATCACAACAAACCCTCACACACAATCACCAGCTTCACGTACAGCTACTACCGTCAACTCAAATGTATTAACCCTTACAGCGCTATAGGCAGCTATAGTGGCCCAATCATGTAGGATATCAAAATCAGACGCTGTTGAAAATCTTTTAAACAAGTTGTCACATGATAGATTTTCAACAGCTCAGGATAATTACATTTTTAATTCCTTGAAAATTTAATCTAAGGGTTAAAAGACTAAAATACAGGTAAGTGCATTTGCTTCTCATTTCAGTTAGGTGCCTCTGTTTTTAATTCAAGAAGTAAGAATGACAGCTTGAGAGCTGCAGGGTTACTGCCGTTTGGCTAGCCATGGCCAGGCACACATTACACGCAAAGTGAGCGCAATTTGTCGGGAATTTGATTGGCAGGCTTTGCTTCCTTGACACGAATGCTGCGCATCGAATTAAATTCCACAGTCTTTCGGGGAAACCTGCAAGCCAAAAGCCTGGATGGAATATACCTGCTCATATCTCAGAATAAAACAGATTCATCCTCAGGCATTAGAGCTTTGAAAGATAAGAGTTTAGTCGCATTATATGTCAAGCATAAAGTACTGAAACATTCAAATAGAAGCAAAATCAATAGCATTTAGTGAGGCATCTAACTGCACATAAGAGGAGTAGGTCGACTGTTTTTACTATGATTCACCTCAACCTTAAATACTTAACATAATTTAACACAACATAGCGTGAGGGGCAAGAACAGGCCATTCAACCCAACTTTACCAGCCATTTTTCTATCACGACAGTGTTCCTAATCCTTTAAGGGGCTATGCCGCCAGCTCAGTCACAATTGCTTACTTTTGCATGGGCCGTGGGAAACTATCACTATCTGCAATTAGAAGGAGATGCAAAGTAATCCAAGCGAATCCCAGCCATTTATCTTGCCATCCAGGCAAACTTCACTAACAGTTGAAGTGGAGCTTAGCTATGTTTAACTACTTTTCATAGAAAACTTTCCTAGGTTATGTAATTCGGACTTCAAACTATGGCATCGGCGGAGCCAAACGTGAGAAGGCTGGTCACCAGCCCATCAATACTTTCTCCCAAACAAAAAAACACAGACGAACGGGTGAAGAAGTGTTCGCCACTTGCCAAAACCTAAAAAAAAAGACCTGCCTTTATGCAAATGATATGTGTTTGCGAGCATCTGTCACTGAACTGCGCATGCCCAGCCGGTGACACAGCCCCTTAAAGATACTTGAGGACTTGACACTGTTAAGGACTGCATCAAGCCTGGTCTTGAAAACTCTCAGTTTCCGCCTCTATAGGACATGACTCGGCAAGCTTTTCCACACTGTGACCACTCTCAGCAAAAACAAAAACACTTCCTAATACAGGCGCTGTATTTACCCTTGTCTATTTGACATTTACAACCCCGTCGTTTTTGCAAACAGAATTCAGACAAAATAATTCTGAGTAGTTAATTAATCCTTATAAAGGCCTCAATCAGATCACCCTGAAGTCTCATTTTACTAAGGTTGAAGAGATGAAGACGCTTCATTCTGTCCTCATAGCTTCTATCTTCTATTCCAAGAATTTATTTTTGTGGCCTTTTTTTTTTTTTACCTTTTTAGAACCTCAATTTTATCCTCGCTAATACAGTCTCCACAACTGCACACCAAATTCCAAGTGAGGTCTAACAGCAATATTACAAGTATGATCTCGTACGATTAACACTCAATACTTTTTGCTATATATTCCAGTGTTCTGTTGGCCTTTTTCACAGCAACAGCACAGTGGCTAGAACCTGAAAGGCTTTTGTCAACAATCCCTCCCAGGTCTTCTTCCAATACAGCACAATCAATTTCGAACTTCCCATGAATCAAGTCCAATGTTTTTATTTCTCACATGTGGAACTTTAAATTCAGTTAAGTTGAATTTCATTTGCCAGGTTTTAACCCACTTCTAGATTCTATCGTCATAATCCTGAATAATCTCAGCAGACTTTAAACTGTTGACCAAAACCCCCAATATAGAATTGTCAACAATTTAAACCAATGTGCTTTAAATGTTCCTGTCAAGGTCAATAAGAGATGAGGAAGATCAGGGGTACTGGCACTGATCCCTGTGGGACTCCACTTCCCACAATGCCTGGCCTAGATGAGATTCCTCTGACCACAACTCTGTGTGTTCCATCCTGTATCCAGTTCCCAATTAATTCCAAAATACATCCTATAATTCCTACAGTCCTCATTTTAATAATTCATCTCTCACGACATTACTTCATGAAATGATTTTACCCCAATCAAAAGCAGAAGATCAAGCTATATGAATTCAAATGCACACATCAGGGATGACCTTTGTATTTCAAGCCAAAGTGTCATCCAGCGACAACTGGTGCTTAATGACACTCGACATGTAGCACTGGTGAGTGTTCCTGGGCTTTTGAGAATTCACAGATTCATGCATTAACACTGTAAATGTCAAATTTACAACATCAGCCCCTTTTCCCCGCTCATCAAATTTCACGCAGATATCACATTCAACACAACTCTGAGATTAGAGGAGAAATTTGAAAATCAGAGAAGAGCAAGTTTGAAGTGCCATCCATACAAGGCAGAAATGAGGCAGAACACCACCCAAGTCAAAGCTCTGTGATGCGTTATGTTTTCAGGTGACTAGCGCTTAATGTGCTGACGCCTCACATTCAGAGAATAAAACATCTAAGACTTCTCATCCTGGAACAAATCAAAGACAAGGTGAATGTGCCATCCGAGGGATTTATTTTCTATGAATTAATTATAATATATTAAAAATAGAGTAGCTGCTTTTGATAGGATGGCTTTTCCCCAAGTTAGCATATCCAGCTAAAATGGAAGATAGTGAAATGGAGTTCCAGTGTATTTCACAGAAAGACATTCTATTGCAGCCAGAACGTGGTGTAGCGGAGAGTTCTGCACAGAAAAGCATTTTGCCATCGCAGGACCAGGGATGTTCTTTGCCTCCTCATGCAGTATCTGACTATTCTTTTCTCTCCAGATGTCACTGTGAGCACTAGCAAAGCCTGGCCAGATGCAGCCACAGTCACTGCAGCTCAGCAGCCGATCTGCCTTAGAGCAGAACACATTTTAAAAATGCAAAAAAAAAAGGATACATATTTGATGGACAAACATGTTACTTGAAAGGGTGACACTGGACTCCAATTCTGTCCTGAAAAACACACTAACCTGATAAAGCCAACTGGACAGCCGGCACACCAGATTATACAGAAAAAAAAAGAACAAAACAAGAGCAATGCAAGGCGTGGCATATGCCCCCAACTGAAACAGTTGAAGAACACGTACAGAAAGCGAGTGTTAGGCATCATCTGCTATGTATGACCATTCAGGTCACAAAAAAGCAAAAACCTCCGGCGAGTGCGCTAAAGGATTTCAAGATGGCTGCCATGGCAGCCATATTGGTTGGCTGAGTGAGCTGAAAATCGATAGGCATCGCCCCTATGGCCATTCACCCCAACAGAAATCATAAACCTCTGTCGATATTCACGTTAGAGCGACAAATGATTTCAAGATGCCTGAAATATTGGTTAGCGGAGAGAGCTGAAAATCATCATCATCCCCATGTATGATCATTCACCCGACCAAAAATCATAAACCTCCGTCGAGCTGTATTCACGTTAGAGCGCGACAAAGGAAAAGTTTACGACAGGACGCCCGGACAGACGGACGGAAGGGGTGAAAACATAATGCCCCTGACCGACTCTTTCGAGGTCGGGGGCTTAAAAAAAACAGAAAACATTCCTTCATGTTTGAGCTGATGTCGTGTAGCTTGTGTTTTAGCCACATACAACATAAGCACATGTCCAGAAAAACTTGAGGATGCTACCCTTCATATGAAGCCTTATACAAGAATTTTGGCCATGCATACCTTTGTGTGTTCCAAGCTTTTAATCTGGCAACATCAAGACAAACTTTAAAAAATAGGTGCTCGGTGAGTACATGAATACTTGAGCACCCGCAGTGGACATTTTAACTTATAGACTTACAACTCAATAGCATAGTGTCTACTTGAGCCCAAGCAGTAAAAATAAAAATGCTGGGCTTTAAAGGGTTAAAAACAGCTACAGTCAGGCTGTTTGCCACACGAGAGCCCAGACTCAGATCCAGCCCACTGTCAATGCAAACTGCAGCCGGCAGCCCAGTGCGGACAGTGCACTGAATGGGTACACGGCTTCACCTCTCAGAAGAGATGAATACACAATGGATTCAGCAGGTTGGCGCAGCAGTGATCATTGGTTGAGCAAGCCCTGTTAGCTGTCCAAGTGCCATTGGCACTTGCATTCTACAAACAGGTATTTTTTTGGTCTCCTCTGCCTCCACTCTGCATGCAGGCAGTATGTGGCTGCAGTGACAAAAGTAGCAACTGGCTGATAGTGCATATTTTTATGGGAAAACGACCAGCTTTTGTATGGGTTTGAAGATGCCAAAGATCATTTTAAAAAGCATGCAAAAGAAAACTGAGAATTGACCTTGAAAGAGCAGCTCACCGTTTCTACATTCCATACAGGTGAACTTCCCCTCAGGTAAGCCAGAAAGCCCCAGACACTCCAAATGGAACTGCCTGCAGCAGTCACCCTCACAGCTCACCAGGGAATCTCCAAAGGACTCACAGATCTGGTTAAAAACATGGGTAAACATCCAATAATCACAAGTGTAATGGCTTGGGTGTTTTCAGCCCGACCTGCACACCAACCTACTGTACAGGCCAGCAGACAGTGCCATTTCTATGCGAGATTATCGGGAGAAATACACGAGAATATCGCGACGCAGCGTAAATGTACGAGTCACATATACCGTGCGTAGGAAAACTAATAGGCCTAGTGCCGGTCACAAGTATACAAGTGTATCGCGATAAGTCTCCCATGAAACTGGTGTCGGTGAACAGCATTGTTAGTGAACGAGATTCCGAATGTCTAACATCCAGTTTTGAGGTTTACTGTCTCACGCGCGTTTAAAATATGGCGCCTGGACAGTGTCATTTGTGTTTTTAATTTTCTTATGTATTGATGATACACTCAAAATATTATTTTGCTAAAATTTAAGAAAAACAAATTTGTTACACCTTTGTAACAAATTAATTTGCTAATGCAACAGAATCCGATTTGTTATTCTAACAAAAATCTTAACAAAATAGATTTTGTCCAGTCGTCTAAACAAAATAGATTGGTTTCCGCACGGCCCCAGCGAATTTTCTGTTGTCACTTTTCATTAGTGAGAATCGATCACGTGCACCAATTTCAGTGTTGTCTGACTGCGAAGGATCTTGTAATGAGCAGGAACGCAACGGGAAGGCGAGTTTTAACCTATGCCATCTTTTCTCTGTATAGGCTACTAGCTATATGTCGTCGTTCTTTAAATTTTAATATTTAACGACATACACTGACAACGTTATTCTATCTTTGTTTTTGTGTCGCAATCTAGATATTTGTGCGTGCAGATGATATTCCTATCCCATGGTTCCCACCATATTTTATCTTCTGCAAACCAGGTCATTAAACATGAGGAGACTGCCTCTGATGCCTGTTTTTGTTCCTTTAACAGCGGATTGATTTGTCAACAACTTATTGGCATTGGTTAAAAAGTCGCCTTACTGTTCACTTCTTGCATTACCACTTCACTGTGAAGTAATAAAAGTACGCACTTAAATTATTTCATCTACATGTACATCAGCCGCATAAACGGTTTGTGCAGATTTTTTTTAACAAACATCCTAACGAAATAATTTATGGTCCAATCGTGTAAGCAAAACACATTTGTTAACTTGTTAGTCGAACGCAATAGGCCTATTTTGTTAATACAGCAATAATTTTACTTTGTTAATAAAACGAACTAATTTGTTAATTCCTGAGCAAATTAATTTTGTTGGATTGATTTTAACAATTAATTTGTCATCTCTCATGGAACAAATTAATTTGTTAAACATATTTTTAAAAGTAACAAATTTATATTTTGAGTGTAACGGTCATCGGATTATTATTAAACTGGTCAAAAAAAAAGATTTATTATTCTGTGATTATTGTATTAATCCGATTCAGAGGTTTCCCGGTTCTGTTAAGTTTAGAGTTTGGACCGATCGATTGGGACGTGGGGCGTGTTTAAGGATAGCTATATTATCACAAATACAGAAAGAAAAACCAAATTCTACTGTTAACAATGCAACCTTGTGTGACATTATTTTTATAATCCTATACTTGATTAATGAGTAGATGTCCCTTTGCACTCAAGTGTTTCATGCCACCTGTGAAAGAAGCCACGGCTTAGATAATACAAAGGCCGCGAGTTCCAGATGTCAAAATGGAAAAGGAGTCGTTTTTTTAATTCGCAGCTTGAGGCCCGTTCATCAGTCCTTAAAATTAATACGTAATGAACAAAATTATCATTCAGTAAGCAAGATGTCTGTAGAGGAGATGCGTTGCATTTCCCCTTATTTAGGAGCGCGTATAATGTCTCTGTATGAAAATCAAGAAACACTGTCGCACATAAGAGGCTGTCTGATCGCTGAAGAAGGGATATCCATTCAAACTAAATCCATCAAACTGTACATACAGAGGCGAAATCTATACGGCAAACAAATATCAAACTAATAATAACTGTACACTTAACCAATTCCAATTGAAGGAAAAAAGACATGGAATGTGAGCTCTGTCGTTTTCAGGATATTGCAACAAGGCATCGCTTTAAATATAATTTGACATGTGAATCGATAGATTTGTTGCTTTATTTATGACGCAATGAGACGTGCACAGAAAACATTCTACGGTGCATTTACAGTATAAATGTTTAAGAATAAACCAACATCGTCAAACAGAAGGCTATTAAACAGCAAACATAATATGAGTTATGTCCCTCTACCACATGAACTGATGAAATGATGAAACAGTAAACAGGCTGAAATAAATGCAAAATTACAATCAAAATGCAAAATTACATGTAGGTAGCACATTATGTTTTATTCTGACCAGCGGTACATGTATTCTGAGATTTTCAAAGTGATTCTTCAACCGCTTTTGGATATCGTATACCCTTCTTCAGCCCATCCTCGATTTTCACGGATTAATGATTAGCGATTACCAACAACAACGCAGCAACGCAACAACGTATTATATCTATCAAATCCGCATATAAAAAGTAATTCTCAGTAACAACTGTGCATAAGCCTAATTCGGACTACATTATGTCGCGCATTTGGCAGGCTCTAGGCATACGTGTGTAGGTTCGGCGGCCGGCCTACTGCGAAGCTTGTCTCGGCAGAGTACGAGGTTGATAACAGCACGCGACATAAAGAGGAGATTATCGCGAGAAAGCCACGAGAGATACACGAGACGTCTCGTGGGAATTAGGCAGTATCTGCTGGCCTGTACGGTATATCATATATGTATCAGTTCTAATGCAAAAAATAAATCTTACAAGGCATTTTAAACTTGAATTTCAACAGGAAATACTTACTTCTGTAATCTTTTTTCTCAGAAAAAAATTCTGCCAATGATGTGAGATCATTTTGATTCATGTCTAGATTTGTCCATGGGGTAAGAAAATACCACTCATCCTATAGACAAATCTAGAAAAGAGTCAAAATTGCCTCACCATCAGTGGCAGAATTTTTTTTCTGAGAAATACAGTATTAGAAATAAGTGTTTTAAGTCGAAATGCATAATTAACATCCTTGGTAAAATTTATTCTTTGCAGTGAGTTAAAAGAATAAATCTCTATGCACTTGTGACCTCATACACAGCATATTTTGTTCATTTTGAAGACCAACAACAGATGAACTGTACACCAAATAATTTTTTAAAAGTCAAAGCTGTGGACTTATCCATAAAGACTGAGGCCATATCCATAAAGAGGCACAGCATAGAAGACTGAACAGAGATCACATTTCCCCTGTCCACATCCATAATAACCCAAAATGAAAGAGTTTCTAGATCAGTACAGGAAAGTTATCGAAGACATGAGTGGCAAGACCCACCTGACAGACAGTGTCTTTCTTAGAGGTACCGTTCCCTTGCCTGGACAGGCTGGAGTCCACCGACTGCGCATCAGAGGCGTCGGCGTCTGCAGCTGCAGGGCTGTCTGCGCACTTCCCAAACACCACCTGCGCAGGGAACACCGGTTTTAACATTACCTCAAGCTCAAGTAGGGCCCAGGTCTCAATCGCCAAAGGCACTTCAGCCAAGTGGGGACCAAAGCTAAAGAGTCCCAAAATAAGAGACAGGAATTCAATCAGACAAAGCCTTTCAGCAATACAAGCGAATTTTTGGGTAATAAGAGGATTTTTAAAAGGTCAAACCCCAGTGGAAATCTGCATGAAGCAGGAGACTGAGGGCCCACCTGGGGATCATTGTGGCCCCTGGAGTCAGAATCGGAGGTGTCGCGGTACTGGGAGCTGGCCGTCTCCACATCTGTGGAGGCGCGACTGCGTTTCTTCAGGGGCTTGCAGGAGTCAGAGATCTCACTGGCTCCTGGGTGGAGGGTCACAGACAGTATGAGTGCGTGCAGTTCAGACAGGCCGCGGAAAAACAAAATGGCCGTTCTTTAGCTGAGAGCTTTCCACCTGCGAGTGTGCCTACGTGACTTACGTCTGAAGGTATAAAGCAAGAAACAAGAGAAGCAATCTCCAAGCATTTATAGATTCCTTCTTCAAAAAAATAAACAGTAAGAATGTTACTTGGTTTGCCAGCTAGGCAGCAATTCTCACTGAATTCAAAAACGAGGAACAGCAAAAGCCCCTTCTATAAAGATACCACTGACAGCAGAACCAGAGCAAACTCCTATGTACAGGAAACTACACAATCAACAGAACTTTGTGTACTTTGATGAACTACTTTGAAAGAAAAAGGCAATGTCACCAATGTTTTAGCAGAAGTCTGAAACATGCAAAAAATCTCTGATAAAAAATGGATACACATGAAAAGCAAAAGCAACCACATTAAGCGCAAAAAATAAAGATAACAAACCCAAAGATGAGGATGTAGTATCAATTCAAGTCCTGAAATTTCTTAGAACTGTAGTTTCTCTCATTTTCACTAGCAAGTTAGTCCTGAGAAAAGTCCAACATGCATCAAGGAATAACCTCCAAAAGCTGTAAGATCTTGCAGTAAAAGTAAACTCTGATATGGTCACTAATACCAGCAGTAATGCCCTTCCCTCTACTGCTGTTATCACACAAGAACAGGAAGCTGGTGGGATACAACCAGTCAAATACCTTTCTGTGATCCCGTCTTCAGGTCTGCTAGTGGAGCCGCTTCAGCCTGCAGGAATGGAGGGAGAAAGTAGACGAGTGGTACATCTGCAGTGCTCCTGCAAGGTGACTAAAGCACCTTAAAGTCCCACACAAAGACTTCACTCACATCTCAGGCTAGCGCTAACCTCAGACACCGCGCCACTCTCAAACCACGCAAAGCTGGCAGTAAATTTTGGCAGCCTAGGCGCTGCACTTTTTCTTGAAGGGCAGCGTGTTAACATCCGAGCTATAAAAGGTGGGATTTTTCTGGCGTGGAAGTCGGATAAAAGTTCTCCCAGCAGCATGGGAAAGCAGCCTTACCTGTTCCTTTTTCAGCTTCTTCTTTGGTACAGCCTCTGTGGGCTTATCCGACTCAGAACGGCTTCTGACTGACCTGCGCTGCTGCTTGCGCTCCACAGATACTGCAGGAAATGGGGAAAAAGGAAAATTTAGCAAGGTCAGAGAGCACAAACATACACTCAAACACACAGACACTGACACGCGCACATACACACACATGCAAACACACACAGGCCTGCAACAAGCACCATAACTATGCAGGCTGTACTGTGTGCTGGGCGACTGTTGGACCTAAACACTATTGATACCTGGCAGGGCTTCCGCTGTCCCGTGTTGCACCACTCCCGGCTCACTCCGCCGACTAACGGGAGCAACTCCCTTCTCCTGCTCCTTAGAAACAGCCTCTGACTTCCCACCGCAACCCTGCGGACAAAATCCACACAGACACGGTGAGTGACATTACATATTTATTTCATTAATACGCAGCTACTCACGCCACAGGCATGCACAAGAAAAGAGGTGAACTGTGCTCATTTAAAGCGTAAAAAGAATAACTGCCACCAAGTGGCAAATAGGAAGGGATGTTACAAAATTTTCTGAAAACATCACGTTTAAATGAAATTTAAGACATTAAATAGAGCACAAAATAGGTTTAATTTTGGTACTAAAGGCATCTCTGTAACCAAAGTATTAAGAACTTTATGGCCATTTATGTACTAGGAAATTGACAGCTTTAAGTGTGCCCATTGTTCTTTCATTAGGTGGAAAAAAACCTGTGATCAAAGTCTGTGATTGTAGAACCTTAAGTGCCAACGTTTTTTTTTTAATGCTAATTTTGGCGCAGAACCTTTTCTGTTTGAACGCTAATCGACGGAATCTTGGACTGAAGAATCGTTTTTCCTGTTTCACTCTCTTTTACACTACAAGTTATTCTGAGCGGAAGACCAGCCTTGTAAATCATAAAGTATAATGTAGTTATTGTACATACTTGGACAGGAATGCGCTCGTTTTGTATGAATAGCCGTGTTGAATAGTTTTGTTTGCTTGGTTACCTTGCCTGAAGCCTAAATAATAATTAAACATTATAATATTATTTTAGTTACACTATCTGAGAGTGGTGGATATCACCTGGCGCCTGAACAAGTAAACTGTTCTATACCGCAACTATGTGACCTGATTGACGCCAAGCAAAGCCAAATACAGCATATGCAAAGGGCTCATAAATCTGTTATCACTGGCCATATCAAGCAAATTTATCGTATAAAACGCCATGTTCGGGTGACTTGAGACATGTATAAAGGCACCATACCCACTTTATTTGTCATTCAAAGCAGAAAAGGGTGTTTATTTCCAATGGAAAAAGTGATGTCATTCGCGACTTTTCTGTCCATCCTAACAAACGGTCGCTCCGACTACTGGCACTGAGCGGTTTCCAAGTAATTTAAAAGTAACTTCGACCAAAGTAAACTCAACATAACTAGATCAGTTTTTTTCATTGAACATGATACTTCATGTCCATTTACCCAAATTAGTTGTCCATAGCCGTCGTCTAGAATTGCAGCTGGTTGAATGTGACCGAAAATTTCGGATACCATTGGAAAGCCCAGCCACAGCGCAAATTAGATAAAAATCAGAATGAGGTTATCGTAGGTACTTCCATGATGCTTATCCGCAAATTTTCCAACAACCATCCAATATGCACGAAGGCAATGCCAATTTTATTCGGGGAATACCTGACGCGGTAAAGAAGTTCCCAGGCAGTGACGCGCTACAAAGTTGCGGTCGCTGTTCGTCGAGATTTCAGCATACCTAAAATAGGCAAGTCATACCTGATGCGGTCTAAAACAAACAACAGTCAAGCATCAAGGCCATTTATTCTCCATTTATTCAACCGTGAGTCAACTAATCGTGCAGTGCTATTCAACAGGAGCTAACTCTCAGGTAAAAAGCCAGGAGTGGGTGGAATTCAAGGCGTGCCCTGGGCGAATAGGAGGCTGGGTCCACCTGCTTGGCCGCCTCCCCCTCAGTCCTGTGCGTGGGGGAGGGGGGCTTGTCTCGTGGGAGGGGCCAGTCGCACTTCGTGATCTCCACGTTGAGCTTCTTCATGGTGATGGACAGGGGGAGGAGCTTGCGGGCAGCTGCCGTCTTCCAGGGGGTCTTCATCGGAGGGGCCTGCTGCTGCTGCTGCTGCTGCTGCTGCGGCTGGGGCAGCGGTTCAGGGGGGCTTCCAGGGCCGGAGGACGCGCCGCGGTCAGGGGCGGGCTCCGCCCTATCGGGTCCCTCGTCCCCGCTCGTCTGGCTGCACTGCCTGCGAGGCAACTGTCGGCGGGGTGGCGGCTCTCTCTCCGACGAGGTGCTTCCCCGAGACCTCCGCGGCCCCCGTCGATCCGACTTCGCAGCCGTCTTCCCCCCCGCCACCTTATGGAAGTCCTCCGGCTCCACATAGATGAAAGTGTAGTTCTCGATTCGCTCCTCCCGCGTCATCCGGAAGGCGTCCTCGGCGTGGCCCACGCCCACCTCCCACTGAGCGCGCTCGCGCTGTGGGATGGGCTTCAGCAGCTGTACGTGACAGGGCAAAAAAACGCATTCATTCATCTCCCATTAAAACATGAAAAGACTTCTTTGTTATAAAAGACACATGAGGACAACAAACGATAGTACAATAAAAGTACAGTCTGACAGCACTACAGAATATAATAAACAGGCACTAGACTGACCCTCTCCTTCCTTTACTGTTCCACAGTGTCTTTCCTGCCATTAACAAAACCTGAATCTGAACTGAAATCCAATCCATTTCACCCAGAGAAAAAGAGTGTAGGATAGAGTGAGAAACAGAGAGGATGAGAAGATGAGAAAAACTGAGAGAGAGAGGGAGGGAGAGAAAGAGAGAGCGAGAGCGAGGCAGGCACCTTGTGTCTCTCGGCTGGGTTGGAGGTCTTGCGTAAGGTCTCTGCTTGGAGCTGTTCAAACTGGTGCTCGCCTTGGTACACCACCACCCTCTTCTCGTGGATCCAGGCCCGCTCCGGCACGCTCCCAAAAAACTGCACGTGGTACTCCCTGTGACCTGAAGAGGCAGATGATCCAATAGATTGTGAGCCACAGGGCAACTGTCCTCACAACGCCACAGAGGCCAAAAAATTCAAGGACTTTCTCTGTCTCCAAGGATCAGTCTCATGAGTTTTCCGAGAACCCCATGTCGAATAGCACATTTCATGATATTATTTTGGTCATTTTTGAACACCTATCCAGCCTCAATACTAAAATCGGATCAGGACAACTCCAGAGACAAATGGGAACCATTTTCACCAATGAAGTCATCTAATTCACAAAAACATCTGGATTTGGACAAAAAAGTAAAGCAATCGTAAAAGTATCCACTTTTATCCACAAAGGGCCGGTGCAGGTGAAGGCTTCTACTGCAGCCCAAGCTAATGACACCTGATTCAACCAATTAACCCATCATGGTCTTCAAAGACCATCATAAATATAATCAGGTGTCTCAGTAGTCAGGAGAAATTAAAACCTGCACCTACACCAGCTCTTTTGTGATAAAACTGGACACCTCTGCTCTCCAATAATGTCCCTTCGTAATTACACTCTGCGCATGCGCGATTTCCCCGTGTTGAACTTTCACGTACATAAACGCGAATTTCAGTTATTGATTGTAACAGTGAGCTCATGTTGAATAACAATATCAAGGTTGAAAATTGCACTGCACATGAGTTTAGCTCCTTCCTAGATTATCATTAGCGAGAATTTGTTCGGAATTTCAAACTGGTAAAGTATAATGTACGGTTTTCAAGAATTAAGTGGATTAGATGCATACATTTTGATGCTTGCATCTTAAGCGGTGGAGTGGCAGTGAATGTCCTGAATGAATCTGGGTAATTCAATTAATGAGGGCCATCTAATACCTATTTTTTATTACACCTTTTGCTGTTCATTACTTGAAATGTGAGGGTATAGTAATTTAAGCGACGAGACAATTAAGTTGGAAGCATTTTTATTAAGTCAGTCTGCAATATGACGTATTCCTTAACACCAACAAGCATTGATTTGTAGGAGAACATTAAGATCATGCTGTATTTGTCCGCTACTGGTAAAGCGAACTGAGTTATTTAAGTTGGCTAATTTGAAACAGTTTTAACAGGTGCATTTCCATTACATCGCGAGCAGTCCTACTGCAGCTCGCAGGTTTAACGCAAACTTTGCCCGCCAGTGTCTCCCAAAACAACGAGAACCATAGCTGATGCTCTTGCTACCGAAGCCACTCTGACTAGCCTAATCCATAAGAAAAAAAATATATAGCTACAGCCAATAAACCCAATAAAACGTGTCATTTTTGCTCATCTTGTTTATTAGCGGAATGGTATTACACCATAGGCTATTAAACTTCACATAGCGGATCATTCACTGGGCATGTTTGGCATTTTTAGCACAATTTAATTGTTTAAGTGCTGGGGCATTAAAACCGAAAGCTGAATGGCCAAGTTGAGTGAATGGCGTTTATGTTCACGCAGCTTTGAAAATTTGTAAATTGCGATTTGAGACATATGTGAATTCGCTTTCTCCAGTTTATTTCTTCAGTAATTTCTTTGATTAGTTATTTTGTTATTTAAAATAGGCTAGATACTTAACATTGTTCGAATCAAGTGAACTTCTCCTGGTTTATTCTGTATTGCGATTTCAAAGGAAAAACAAAGCATCCCTTACGGTAGTCTGCTGGAATGGACTGTAACGTCAGCTGTTTTCTTTTAACACGAATTAAAAGCCTAACAGATTAAATCAATTAATAGCAACAATGAAAACGAAAATAACTCTGATTACACCCAATTCTTTATTGAATGTTATTTCCACTTTGTGTTTATTTGAGAGACACTATCAGAGTCCATAAGAATTTTGGATTTTACTCCAATAGAATTTCAGTAACAACAATTAGCACTTTGCCTTTGTCGCAAGCTGCATGCAAGAAACACTTCACACCTGTGTAGGCCTTTTTTTCTGCGTAAAATGGATTGATTGAGAAGGTACTAATTGAGCAACATATCAAGAAACCTGTCCTTTCAATCTGGTATCCAACGTTGTTCAATACAGCTCGGGTCGGCTCTATGTACAAATGACCTTTGGTACGGTGACGTCACGCAGCTCCTGTGGGTAATTACGAAGGGGCTTATTTATAGTAAACAGTTATTTGAAGCACGGTGTGCTACAACTAAAAACTATCATAACCTTAAAGGTTTTCCACCTAAACTCACGAACATTGACGTCTTTAGAGCAGCCATGAAAAGCTTTGAGCGTGCAAGCCTTGCCTCGAGTGTTAATCCGGGAGTGAACACTCTTCTGGGGGTCACAGGAAACCATGCAAGGCCACCAGGGGTACGTTCCCACCTTGGCCCACACCAGGTCCCCCACCTCATGGGCTTTACACCTGCCTGAGCTGGCTGTTACTGAGGGTAAGTGCTTCTCAATCTGCTCGGGAGACCAAAGTATCAGCATCATTCTCCCAACACCAAAGGACCCACAATTATGAAGCGCCTGTATGACTGTCTGCTGACACATGAAACTCACCCACAACAGCAAGGTAAAAATATTCCAAATAGACTGACATTTAATGTAAAAAAAAATACAGTAAGTGTGATCAGTTTGATTGGAAGATGGATGTTTGAGGATATGTTGCACCGAGTAAGAAGAGATATGTGCTTGAGCACTGGAACATTCTAGTGCAAATACAGAAAGGGAAAATCAAAGTACTCAGCCATTCTGTGAGTTTACAGAGGTGCTGAAACTCACTTCTTTTTCGTCGGACGCCGCTTTGGGACTCTTCTCAGGGCCGCCATGTTCCTGTCTGGGCCCCTGCGGCTCCTCTAACCGCTCACGTGGTGGCTCCTGAGGGCCCGCAACGACCGCCGTCTCCACAGCGCCCCCCTGAGGCTGCTCCTGCGGCGCCTCCTGCTGGTGGGGCTGCCCGTGACGGCCTCCGCCGCGTTTCCTCTTCTCCTTCTTGCGTTCGTGTCTGCGCGTCGCCTCGCTGGCCTGGAAGTCCTGGAGCAGATCTCCGCAGAGCGAGGACTCGAACAGCTCCCGCCCATTCTGGTACGTCTTAATGATCTTCAGCTTGATTTCGGGAGAGCTGGTTTTCTTCGGGGTGGTGGCCGAGTTCGGCGGTAACGTGGGGGGGTGAAGCTGGCCGCTGTCCATCACCGAGGGGGTGGGAGGGGAGGAGGGCAGGTGTAAGGGAGGCTGAGGGGCCTGCATGTGGGGCATGAGGTGGGGAGGGGCTGGGTGGTGCTGTGTGTGTAGGGGCGGGGGGCTGTGGGGGTGGAGCGGGTGACTGTGGTGGTGATGGTGGTGGTGGTGGTGGTGGTGGGGGTGATGATGGAGGTGTGGGTGGTGGATGTGAGGAGTGGGGGAGGGGGGTTTCTCCTGGACCACGGGGGCCCTCAGCACAGTGCCCTCTCCACCCGGCAGCAGGCAGTGGTCCCCATAACCGCGAATGGCGCCGTAGCCGTTAGCCGAGCCATTGGAGAACTGCGAGTACATGGCATATTTGGCCTGGGGCTCGTACAGCCCCACGGAGGGGTAGCCGTTGGTGACACCGGGGAGGTCCTCAGAGGCCGAGGGCGGGTAGGAAAAGCCAGACTCCAGGGCCGACTCGTAGGCCGAGGGCCCCGCATCGTCCCCTGCATCGCTGCCTGCATCGTACACGTCCTCCTGCCGGATGTTGGCTGAGTCAATGAGCTGAGGTGGCTGTTGAATTGTGTTTCCCATGATCCCTTGCATGAAAGAGAAGGAGAAATCCATTGTTCTGCTCCTGCATCCTTAACTTTCCCTTTCTCTTACAGGGCCTGCGAGGCAGAAAAACACGAAGCAGAAGCGTGAAGATTGTTGCTAATACGTGGAATGATTTCACCTTCAGTAACAGAGCACTTTTGAATCATCAGTTTGGTGACAACTGAATCACATGCATTTGCTATGACAGTTATGTCAAATCATATATGAGAGGAGATTGGACGGTCTAACCAGAAGATGTAAGCACAATATTTTCTGCAACAGTCCACAGAAAATAAGCTCAGTATAAAATCCTGCAAAAAAAAAAATCTCATGACATTTCTGACAGGGAAGTACAGAGGATTCCCAACCACTGAGCAAACATAATAAATTCTCCAGTTGCCCGTTTCATGTGGATGCCAGTCAATAGCCATAGTGAGAGAGTTGGCCAACATTTCCCATCCTCTAGCAATATTGGGCTGGCTCTAAACAGTCCTATATCACAATTATGTATGGTATACAGCTTCAGCCAAAAATAATTAATCCCAAGCACACTTTCCAATCCAGGCTGCTCAGAGTAATAATAAACAAAACCTTGCCACTGGTCCCAAATTGGCAATGACAAAGATTTAGATATCTGCAGAAAGAAAGGGGCTTTACAGTTTTAACAGGCAATTCAGAATTTTAAAAATGTACTTTAATCACTTTGTAGAATGATTACTAAAAGTAAAAAAAAAAAACAGGTAATGTTGTGAACAGTTGTTCAAAATTCATCCGATTCACAAGAAAATTGAAAAGAGCTACCCACTGATTCAAGGCTTCCAAAAAAAGACTTAAACTTCCGCAAACAAGAGGTTCTGTGAATGTTGCTCAAATGTTTTTCCAAGTTTTTCATAATGACAGTACATAATGGCAACATTTTGAGAATTCTTTGCATTAGGTATCATTTCCCTGGGTAGTTTATTTTTTATCCAGTACAGGAGAGTGGTCTCTGACAAAAGGAGCATGGGCCATTTTGTGTTAACCTAACGAATAGAATGATCACTGATTGCGCACACAGACATGACCTCCAATGTATTTCACACTTCAGGAATAGCCTTCCTGCATGCCACCCTTTTACAAAGAACAGCTTTCTTTTTAATGAGGGCCAATCTACAGCACTCGCACTTCCCCTAATCCAGGTTCTAATTAACGAGAGGCACACTGGAGAAAAATCTAACACCTGTCTCTTCATGCATGTCACAATGCATTGACAAACCATTCTGAAATTAGGGCCACTCTCCATGTAAATTAAGACGACGGCCACTTGCAACACTAGGTCTGGAAGCTACAGTGGACGCTTTGAATCAACCAAAGGCCAGGAATGAATGAAGGCTTGAGCGGGACTGTCAGTGCTTTGTAGAAGCATAGGTAGTTGGGATGCCAGACGACCTCTCTGTCAGCATGCAGCCACGTCGGCTTCTAAAGAGGCACTGTCTTGTAAGGGGTCACTGCCAACCATGTTGGCCATCCGCTTCAAAAGCGCACCTCATTGGTGGCAAAAGAGCAACACCAATTTCTAGTGATCTGTATTTGCCGTTGATACAGTGTTGACCTGATGTTCACCTCTAAGACAGCGAGGCATAGAATATCCATCTTTATCAGTTCATCTGAAACCTTCCGTTAGATGGTTATAAAACAGCAAACAGCAGTGGGCAAAAGATGATTGACGCTTGAGAAGACCATTCAATATTTTTATTCTCATACTGTTCAAAGTATCACATCATGGAGTGTCACACGTTTTACACGCGTCTTCTAATCAGCTATTACAGGCAGTGGTTCCAAATAAGGATACAATAAAAAATTAAAAAATAAAAACACCTTTGCAATCAACATTTTGCTGCACCTTCACTCAGCAAGAATAATGGCACTATACATGTTGGTAATTAACGGCAGCGACAGAACCGGAATACAGCATGTCAACTTTTTCTCATTGCCCTAAAAGCATATAAACCTCAAACTTGGACTAGCCACACAGACCCATCCTGTACAGTGATGAAACTTCAATTTTCCTGAATATGAGAATTCGACAGTAAAAGGACACTGGAAAACATAATACTTAAGCAAAAGAATAGTGGAATAGACAAAGTTACAATGAACTTTTAGTCATTTGGGGTGTCAACAGTAGGCGATCGTCTGAAAGACAAAACGCAACACGCGAGCTCTCAAAGAAGTAAACTTCAAAAGAATTAATTGCGCATCATGCATTTTATTAATACACGGTGAAAGTCAGACAACGCAAGTTCTTATAATGCAAAACATGAATTCCGGTTCGGTTAAATTCAAAATAACCATAAATGCTTCAATTTCAGTGAACATGAAATGCATCATAACTGATCTGAAAAACAAGGAAGAATACAAAATTAATAAACGGGCACACGAAGTGAAATCACAAAAAGGAGTAAGGTAGCAAGCAAGCTCTATCATGTATGTTTTATTCCAGCTATGCTAGCAACGATTTATAGCAAACTAGCTAGCACGTAAGATGATATCTGAATGGGTTATGTGGCTAGTTGTGCTGCTAGATCGCTAACCACAAATAATGCATCTATGTTCACGCGCCGGGCAAGACGTGCAAACATTTAAATCTCATGCGAGCATTAAAACCATTTGCAACACTACGGAAAAATGCTGAGCACTGAAATTCAGCAATACAGCTAGCTGGTTACAACATGGCTGCCTTTGCCCCTTTAAATCAAATTGGCCAGATCACACCTCCATCACTCGTTGCACTGAAGAAAAAAAATCAAACCATCAATTAGCTTCAGCAAGCGAGCCTGAATACAGGAAAACAATGATGCATTTTCACAGATCGAGCGAGAGATACGACAGAGACGAGAAACGGAATAAAGTAAAAACATGCCAATACCTTCAGCGTGTTCCATTCTAAACACATACACCCAATATTTGAGCTTCCTGGTGCAATATATAAAAAAACAGATTCAACAAAAGCTTGGAAAAATCTAAGTGCAGGCCCCTTCGCTTGCTAACTCTGTGCATTTACAGAAAATTGGGGAATGAACGGTTACTTCTCGGTTCCCATGGCTCCTTAAGCAGCTGCAGATTTGAGTGGGGGCCTTGTATTTTGCAGGATGTTGGTGGGAAATTTGGATAAATCTCGCAGCCTATGTATTTTAATAATACGGTCTCCCTCTCTCCCTCTAGCTGTAACAAAAGCTCCCTGCTTCGGGCCCAGTCTCTCTGCTCAGCGCCAAAACCACAAGCTCCCGATTGGCCAGGGTTCGACTAAGAGTAAACCGGGATGTGTAGTTTAATTGAGTTCGACGTCAGAAAAGGATGGTTGTGCTGATGTTGAAAAAATTAGAATATTTATCGTATAAAAAAAAATCTTGTTTGTTAACGCATAAACCTGATGAAAATCAGGTTACAATCTAGTTTCATTTTTACTATCGTTTACCTCCATCATGTACAAATGTATTTCCTTGACACTTAATGGTATTTATATTACGTATATAATCATCATAATCATGATCTTGGTGGTAGTAATTGCAACAATACTTGTTGGAAACAGGTAGCCCAGTATAGTGGTCTCATTAGGAGAGTTATTTTATGCCAAATATCTATTATGCAAGTATATCATTGAATTTCCTTGCCCCAAATGAAAACACAGATTTATGACAGGATCCTCATGAATAACAAAGGTGTTTTGGTCAAAAACTTTCATTTAAATTTGCCTATTAAGTGTAGCTGTTCTGTTAATTTACATGTAAATTCCAATGTGTTTGGACAGTGAAACTTAAAAAAAAAAAAAAAAAAAAAAAAAACCGTACTTCAGTGTCTTTCTCAGAGCTAGATGGTCACTGCCTACTGGTTTTGTGGAGTACTTCCACACAAGATAATCATTTAAGTCAAACTGATGAAAGAATCTGCAATACTGCGGTTTTGTAGTTCAAGGCATTGATTAGCTCCTTATTGAAAGAATACAGAAACAGCCAGATGTTGTGGTCCCCTGAGACTGTAGTTTTTATATGTCAGGGGAAAGGAACCAACTGCGAGTGGTCCAAAATGCAAAAAACGTGGTCTATTACAATCAGGCCAGGAAGTTGCAGTGACCGTACAAAGGTGAAATCCAAAAACAGAGTCCAAAAACAGGCAGGGGTTCAAAAGCCAAAAAGCACAGGTTACAGCACCAAATCGTAAGGTAGGAGAGTCACGTGTCCGAAATTCAAATTCAAAAGCCAGGGCAGCAATACACAGAAATCGTGGTCGCACAGAAAGAGGGTCTTAATCAGGAAGCAAACAATCCAGGCAGGCACAGACAAAAATCAGAATCTCAATCAAATCACTGGCATTCAAGGAGCTCAGCACAGGAAAAGATGATCAACAGTCTGACATGGGCTAAGCAGAAGAGAGGGACATTTATACACAAGGGAGGTAACGAGCTAGGCGGGGCAACAGGTGTGAGGGATAATCTAAACATTAACAGAGAGAGGAAAACACAAGAGGTAATAAAACAATACAAAATGAGAAACAATGACAAAGATTAGTTTTCACAGGACATCCTCAAACTATAACAGCTCCATTCAAGGAGTGTCTAAGTGGGGAGAGATGGAAGAAACAGATTAATGTAACAGATAGTTGCAAAGTCTCTGCAGAAACAAAGGCAAAGGACTAGGAGAGCGAAGAGGGCGGAGTTACAGATTAGAATAGAAAGCAGAGAGGATCAATTAGTGGAGTTAGTAGTCTGTGCAGTAATAATATTACCCAAATGTGCAAGTTAGTATGTTAGTTCTTTACAGGATTAGTATATTAGTCTGGGTTAGTGAATAAACTAGACAAAACATAACGTGTTGGTGGGATAATACTTAATTAGTAATCACTGTTGAAGGAAGTAAACGAGGTGTGAAGGAAAACACCAGAAACTTCTGAAATCATCCAAAATGTGACAGCTCGCAGACAGGGGTGTGCACTGGCAATTAGTTTTCAGGCATTTGGTTGAACCAGCGCTGATAATTTGCTGATGTACACTCCACAATTCATCCTGTTGCTGTTTTCAACAGTCTCATAAAAATTAAAGCCAGTGAGCCAGTTCAAGTAACAGCAATGTGTATGCCCAAGCTATGGCACTGCCCCAACCATGTTTTGGGTGGAACTGTTACTGGAACAAACAGAATGGAAATTTCAGCTATTAGATGCTCTCTGTTGGTGAAGATCTTAAATAGCAGCACTGAATAACTGGCATATGACAGACATGGAAACATTTGCACATTCATTTCTTATTTTTCCCTCATGAATTATTATTGGGTGAAACACAATATATGCCCAATATTGCATGTATTGATCCATTAAGTAGTTCCATCAATCAGATATAAAACCCATACTCAATGTTTGTCTTACAAGATTTTCACATACCCAAGAGGTACAACCTATGAGAGTCTTTGTCCCTTTCTGACTGACTGACATGCCTTGTTAAAAGGGAACGGAAACAAAATAGGAAGTATATATCATATTAATGATGCACTTTCAGTGTTCTTCAGGTCCAGAATTAGAGAGTGCTAAAGTGCCTCTTAGAGGAGAAAACTGGGATCTTGGATTGTTGGTTTGTTACTAAGGCTAGGGTGCTGCCACTGTTAAGTTTTGCCAACGGTGACATCACTGGCATGGTAAGGCCTATTTAACAGTTTTGGCTGTGAACTATAAATCAACTTTTTTCCAAATAGATTCAAAACAAACCAGCAAGAAACATGGAGAGTAAAAAGAGGACGATAACTTTTCGAAATATGAATTAGATAACTGACTTGATTAATAATTGAACCTCTTCCACTTTAACAAATGAATTTGAAAGTTGGCAATAAAAACTAATTGGAAGCATATTCAAAGCCACAAGCATAAAGCATGCATGCGTAATACCATACCTCTTTACACCAGCAAATGCAGTGTGAAGTTTGTGTACTGCCATGCCGCCTAAGGTGATAGGCCTGGCGAAGTATTTAAGTGTTCAACACAGTACATATGTACATGTGCTGATAATAGAGCCCTCTGATAATTATAATATAAAATAAGTAAAAAGAAATTAAAATTAAATAAAGGAAACAAAAATGCTTGCATGCACATTTATACAAATCTGGGGCTGCCCTTTCAACAAAAGCCAAGTAAAACATGACTTGTATCTCACTGAGAGATCTGGGGTGCATGATCTGGGGTGAGTGTTAGTTGCAGAGCTTCTGCTGTAAGCACTGCTGATGACTTATTCTATTTCCCGGTGAAGTTGAGGAAAGAGCATTGCTAAGTTCACACACATATTTTGATCCAGCCCCTGAAATGAGGAGTTGTCATTGTTCTCAACAGGGGTGGCAGGGTAGTGCAGCGGGCAGCACTGCTGCCACACAGCAAGAGGGTCTTGCATTTGAATCCAGCCTTGGGCCTTTTTCTGTGGTTTTTCTGTGGTTTCCATGTTCTCCTCATGTTAGTGTGGGTTTCCACTGGTGCTCTGGTTTCCTGCCATAGTCCAAGTACATGCACATCAGGTGAATTAGAGGCTGTAAATTGCTTGTAGGAATGAGTGTGTGAGTGAATGGTGTCTGCACCCTGGGATGAATTGGCGAGCTGCTCTGGGTATGTCCCTGCCTTTTGCCCATAGTCAGCTGGGATAGGCTCAAGCTCCCTCGCAACCATTGTGAAGAAGCAACGGTTTAGACAATGGGCCGGTTGATAGTACACGACAGGACATTGGTGGTTCTTCCTCACACCTTTATTTCTCTCATGAGTTGCCCAGAGCAGAAAGTGGCTGTGCTGCCAGGATATAAAAATGCATATGTCTTCAGCATTTAGTAGCCATTTTTAATCTTGATCAGTACAGGCACATTTTGCCTGTGCTCTGACCTCTATGTTGCTACTTGTCTTAGGAAAAACTGTGTGATTCTTCCCTCAGTGGTTCTTGCTGTGTGTCCACTGATTTGACTACTTTCTCCTTTGAATAGATGTAGAGGATGGTAGGATGCTTCAGGGCACACAACTTGTAAGACAGATGACTACGACAGTCTTTGCTCACCTGTCCAACAAACATAAAAAAAAACTCTTTGTAGAAAGTCAAGTTTCTCTCAGAGTGATTCCTCTATTTTGGGACACAACTCTAATATGTGACCCTTTTCACACAACAGAAAGGATACCTTTGCTGGCTTTTCATGCAAGTTTTTTATTTTTTAATTCTTTTGCATTTGACTTGGGCAGCTGACGCACTCATTGTCTCCTCACAGCAAGTGCAGAGTTTGCATGTTCTCCCTGTGTTTGTGTGGGTTTCCTCCCAAAGACATGCACATCAGGCTATTTGGAGACACTAAATTACCCATAGGTATGACTGTGAGAGTGAATGGTGTGTGCACCCTGCGATGGATTGGTGAGCTGTCCAGGGTGGGTCCCTGCCTTTCACCCACAGTCAGCTGGGATAGACTCCAACCCCCTCCCCCCCCCACTTGTGGTTCCAGAATGAACAGTTTCAACCAAGGCAGCATAACTGCTTCCTTTTCCCCATGAACTGAATTTGTTAGACTTTGTTTCCACTTTTATTTTTTGACAGTATAATAGACGTTTCTAAACGGCGGATTAGAAGCAATAGATGCTTAAGTTGTCTCTCAATGAAACTGACAATATCCCTTAACCTCTCTGACAGCAGTGCCTCCCCAGCAGCTCAGAAGTGGTGTTTCTCAATTCCCCACTTTATGTAGTAATTTCAAGATTATAGGAGGAATGTTGGATGGCATATTCATCTCTGACATGTAATGATTATCCTCCATGGTATTACAGCAGACATAAAAGAACAAGACCAAAGCCTGCAAGTACTTGACATTCTCTGATTTTATTGGTGACCAAGAGTTTTCTGCAAATGCCTAGTGGCTATTCTTTGCTCATTTCCAAAGGGCTCTTGTAAAACTTTCCTTGTTCTTTGATGTAACCCCTCTCAGGTGGCATGGTTTGACAGCGCTCGACCAGGTCCCTAAGTTGTCCAAATGTTCACTGCACCAAAAAGTACGAGCGGATTACACTGTTAGCAGTCTTTCCCACTCCATGCTCAAATGCTCTAAAGAACATGTTGGACAGAGGGTCTTCATGAAAAGTCTGTATATCTCTTGTGGGTTATGGTAATAAGAACTGCTGCTGCTATGGTGGAGCCGTTACATTATTTCACCTTTGCATGATGCTGAGGAGGTTGCCTTGGTCCGTATTTGTTTGCAGTATATCAGCTTGCTAAATGGGTTCCTGTGTGATGTGTAGCATGATATTTTTACTGAGATCTCTGATTCATGATTGGTTTTGAATTCAATGCTGGAACTTCTGGTCCAGTTCACTGTGGAATGGTGTCCTCATGGTGTGCCCCCATTGGTATTGAAACTTTGCTGCCTACCGTATGTGGATGATTGACTGATGGTTTGAATCATTGAGCCTTGCCTCCATTGGCACTGGAGCTTTGCTGCCTCTGATTGGTGAATGTGTGAACTGATGACTTGAATCATTTATTGACTGATTGACTATTGTTCAGTAGGGTATAACTGCAGTTGTGGAGGCTGCCGTTTCAGGGCTGCATTTGAAGGACTCTTCTTTTTATTCCCCACCAGGTGACAGCCAAAAAAGGGGATTGTGTCTTGGCGCAGTCCGTCTGTCCGTATTGAATGGTATTTGGATGGTGAAATCAACTCCTCCGGAAGTTTTCATAGGATATCCCTGAAACTTACCACCTATGCTGCAGATAGATTTATGATACGTATATCGCTGTTGCAACTCTAGCGGAGGACGTTGTGCTCTCGGAGCGCTCTTGTTCCGATTCTTATCTCGACGTGTCATATCGTGATGCTTTCTGACCAAGCGTCGACATACAACAAAAATAGAAGCCTGTGGCATCACTGTTTGATGCCATTGTTAAAACGAACCGTACCCCCAAACCCCTAACCTTGAAACTCAAGTGTCCTACAATTGCAATCCTGAAACTGCAGCCTCTTCTACTGCAGGAATGTGATATTGCTATTGTTCACCTGTGGAAATTTGTCTTTGGCTTCTCCCAATCACCGCAAAGCGCTCACGCTAGCAAAATAAATCATTAAAAAGAAACAAAATATTCAACGTACAATAGTGCAAATGGGGAGGTAGCAGCAGATAGATAAATACCCAGGAGTAAATCTCATAAAATAGCAAGCGCTCAGATGCAATCATTCTATATTCAGTGCCCTTTCAGCCTCCACTGGCACTGCAGCTTTGCTGCCTCCTATTGGTGGATGATTGAGCTTTTTGGAACAAATTCCACAGCCCAGGGCCTGAGAGTAGATTTGCATTTTGATCTTTCCAGATATGAATTCAGGAACTTTGATTGAACTCAGCTGCTCTGCACATCAAAACCTCTGAACTCACAACAGTAACTCTTGCTGAGTGAACAGCTATTTGACTTTCAAGTAATTCAAAGATTCATATTTTTGGCTGCCTTGCTCTTCCTGAGCCTCTAGCTCATGTTTTTCTTTGAGGGCAGCTGGCACAGCAAGGAAAGAGGCCTTTAGCCTCTGCTCTGAGGCATGCTGAGGAAGTGGATGACCTTGACCACCTATGGTTGGAGCAGCAGCAGATAAGCATAGTTTACCAACAACATTAGAAGCGCAGTCACTGAGACCAATATCATCAATGGCCGGTTATGGTCGGCCATCTCCATCATCACCACCACCTCCACCATCATCATCATGTCTTCATCATC
Source organism: Gymnothorax javanicus (assembly GCA_029692085.1). Lineage (NCBI taxonomy): Eukaryota > Metazoa > Chordata > Actinopteri > Anguilliformes > Muraenidae > Gymnothorax > Gymnothorax javanicus. Next base: position 70,143,154 of record CM056194.1, read on the forward strand.
ATCATCATCATGTCTTCCTTGCTACCTGGTATTAAGCAACAAACTCATCAACTTTTTTGTATGAACTATCTCTTCATGGCTGTTCATTCAGGTTTCAAACTATTTCTTTTGTTTTGAGATTTCATCCATGGGTGATAATAGTGTCAATAATTCCTGCAACTCTGTTCCTTCCACACTAAGTTTTAAAGTGCTTCATACTTGGTCTGCACCTCATATATAATTTTATATTTGAAAGTATGAGTTACTCAAATACCTTTGTTAATTTGTAAAGTTTCATCACGCCGTAATTCCTTTCCTTTTGATGTGATAATATTTTTTGCTTCCAATGCTTTAACCCGTAGGTTTAACTGGTCATTTTCCGAGTTCATTCTCAGTTTTACTTTGATTGATAGATGCTTCAATTTCCGCATTAATAATTTTGATATTTGATTTAGCAAAGCTGCCAACAGCTTTATTTAGAACTGTAGTAAGATTTACTGGCATCCTGTTTGTGAGAGGGCCAGTCTCTTCCACACAGCATGTAACTATTCTAAAATAATCCTACCGTGCCCTTCTCACAGGCTTTTCCCTGTCAGCTTTCAATTAATGTTGAGTTTAAGATGTCCTGGGACCTGGGAAGTTCCCAGGTTAAACTTGCCAGGTCTCACCAGAGGGGTATTCGGGTGCTTTACCTGGGGGAAAAAAGTATAGGGGAGTTTGTTTGTACCAGCCTTGTTACCTGGTGTTAAAGTTATCTTCTCTCCCAACATCGCAAACAGTGAGAACTGTGTTTAGATACCTGAGCCTCTTCAATGTAACATATCTTTTGTGAACAACAGTCCATATGGATGACGAAAGTGCCCAATAGAACAATGCAGTCGCCGCTTTGATCCAGAAAGCATAATGCTGACTTAATTCTGTATAACTAACAAAATGTTTAACAAAAAACAGATGTTTTCAGTCTTGTCAGCCATCATGCTTTCACATCACGTTCAGTCTCTCTGTGAACTGGGAGTTCAGGAATCATACCGGAGCTCCCCAGTGGGAATTTGACTAGGAGAGGCATTTGAGAGCTCTTTTCCTACTGGGACTTGGGACTATTCCCTGTTCTTAGGACTTATTGTACGTAGCGTAAGTGGATTCAGCTGGAACAGTCAAAAGAGCAAATAGTGATATCCTTCCATGCAGAAAATCGGTGTGATCAATCCACTGAGCCAAGTTTTCTAATGAATGCAGTGGCAACAAAAAAGGCCATTTTAGAAAATTTGAAGAAATTTTCTGTCATGGTAATGGTTTTTGGTTCATGTTTATGTTCTAGTTCATGGTTCATGATTTTGTCTTTTATTTATTCTTTTTGGTTATTGTATTGCTCAGGTTTTTAGTTCAGTCCATTCTTCAGTTCCATTGCACTTGTCTCCCCTGTCTTGTGATCTAGTTGGTTCAGTCCGTCTTCCCGGTCTGTGTGCTCACATGCTTCGGGTGATTTCAATGATTTCTGGTGTTCAATATATTCCTTCAATCCTCGTTTACTTCCTTCGCCTTACTGTTCTGATTACTAACAAAACTAACATTTGTATTTTGTATCATAGTCTACTTACCCAACTAATCCATGTAGATATGTTACTAACGTACTAACGAGCACTCTAGTTAAATCTGTAAAGTTGCACCGCTACTAATTAATACTAATTCCCTCTCAGCAATCGCCCTGTTCTAGTCTCCGCCTCTTGCTCAGCTGTACCCGTCTCCCCCTGCGTTTCTGCGAGATCTCTCGCACGTTCTTAATTACTTTCCTGCACTCATTATCTGTGCACTTAGAACTCCTTGACCGGAGCTGTTTAAATGTCATAGGCTGTTTGTGTGATTCCCGTCCGTGTCTTGGCTTTCGCCAATTTTCGTGGTTAGGGTTTCCCTCATGTGATTCTCCCGTTGTAATTAGTCTGATCCAGTACACCTGTTCCCTGTATAGCATGCGACTCCCCTCCCGTCTATTTAAGAGTCCTCACTGCTGTTCTGACTTTGCCGCAACGTTGATCAATATTTCTTTGTGCAGAGCGCCTTGTATGCCTTTGATTATTGTTGCTCTTTGACTGTTTCGTCTGACCAAGATTCTTGCCATTGCCCTTTTTTGTGTTGTTTTGACTTCCTGGATTTCAACCTATTTTTGTATGACCACGATTCCTGTGTTTGGATGCCCTGTGTATGACCCTCTGCTTTGTTCATGGACTATGATTTTATTTTTTTGCCTACTGTCTATGTACCTTTTGCTCATCTGTTTTTCTAGTTCTGACCCCTGTCTAGTCGACTCTGTTTTTGGAATTCGTATTGCAGCTTGGCAATTCTCGTTCTTTAGCTTTGCCCCGGACTTCAAGGCATACGTTTTTTGGATTTCCATCTCTTGCGTGTGGTTCCTGAACGCTACATCACATTTTCAGCTTGTGATTGTGCAACAGAAACGAGGTCTGTCCTGGAATAAGCATTTGACGCTTTAATGCTGTATAAATTGGAAAAATACAATGACTGGGTGCTCTACATGATTGTAAGAACTAGCTCGTGAATATACAGTGAAGTGCAAAAATTTGGGCACCCTTGGTTTAATTGTTGGTTACAATTAATCTCCAAGTGATTGAAAGCAAACCTGAACACTAAATGTTAAGTTAAACATGATACCTTTCTGCAAATTTAAAAGCAAGGTTTCTTTGAGTTTTTAAATGATAAAGGAAAAAGGGCCCTACGCAAGAGTTTGGGAACCCTTTTGGATTATTTTACCTTTTAAGGGGTCTTCTGGGTAAATTTCCCTTTAAAAAAAAAAAATTTGATATTTTTGATTTTCACAAAAAGTTGAGGAATGCAGTGAGATGCCTGTAAACACCAAGGGTTTTTTTTTTTTTTTTTTTTTCTGCCTCAATTGTTACTTGTGACTTCAAATACAAATGACCAAAAATCACAACTTGACTTTCAACCTTGAGGCATTTATAAAACCGTTAATATTCATCTGACTTGGAATTTGGACTGAAGTTGTATCTATTGGAGATCTATGAAAGGATTTTCTAGATGAGCGCATCCCTAGGGGGTTAATTTTGAAAATGAAGCAAGTTAATGATAGCAATTTTCGTTATAGTTACATAACAGAGCTCATTAAATATTCATAAATGTTCCAAACAAAAATCCTGTCATTTCATAGAATTATCTTAAACCTTTCATGAGATTAATTTGAGTAAAATCTGACAATGGGTAATTGAAATATCAGTGCCACAAAACTTGTCATTAAAGTGCTGTTTCCATGGCAACCATGTAAATTTTTATCAAAATACTACATTTTGAGGTTAAAATCATGTTGAGTTTTTGTTTTTTTTTCCTTAGTTTTTACATTTTATGGTTATTTCTACACTTAACCCTGAAGACCCCTTAAGATTACTAAGGCCCAGACCCAGGTGATTTACTCGTTAGGGCTTCAGTGAGTCAGGTGAATATACAACCCCCCCAATTCCAAAATAGTTGGGACAAAGTGTAAATTGTGAATAAAATGAAAATACAATGACTTTCAGATCACATGAGCCAATATGTTATTTATAACATCTCAAATGTTGAAACATATTTTACATTTTTATCCACAAAATAAGCTTATTTCAAATTTTCTGGCTGCAACAGGTCTCAAAAAAGTTGGGACACAGGCATAAAGGGGCTGAAAAAGCAATTAATATGAGAATCAGCTGAAAGAACTTTTAGCAAGTAATTACGTTAACTGGCATCAGGTGTGTAACATGATTGGCTATAAAAGGGATGTCTTAGAGAGTCTGAGTCTCTCAGAAGTAAAGATGGCCAGAGGCTCTCCAACCTGTGAAGGCTTGCGTAAAAAAAATTGTGGAATACTTTAAAAACAATGTTCAACGTCAAATTGCAAAAGCTTTGAGGATCTCATCGACAGTGCATAACATCATCAAAAGATTCAGAGAAACTGGAAAAATCTCTGTGCATAAGGGACAAGGCCGAAGACCTTTACTGGATGCCCATGATCTTCGGGCCCTCAGACACCACTGCACCACTCACCGGCATAATTCCGTCATTGACATTACTAAATGGGCCCAGGAATACTTCAAGAAACCACTGTCTGTAAACACAGTCTGCTGTGGCATCCACAGATGCCATCTAAAACTCTATCATGCAAAAAAAGAAGCCACTGTTGAGCATGATCCAGAAGAACCACTGTGTTCTGTGGGCCAAGGCTCATTTAAAATGGACTGTAGCAAAGTGTCCTGTGGTCAGATGAGTCCAAATTTGACATTCTTGTTGGAAATCATGGGCGTCGTGTCCTCCGGGCTAAAGAGGAGAAAGACGACTCCTCCTGCTATCAGCGTTCAGTTCAAAAGCCAGCATCTCTGGTGGTATGGGGATGCATTAGTGCATATGGTGTGGGACAGTTGCATGTTTTAAAAAGCACCATAAACGCTGAAAGGTATATAAAGGTTTTAGAGCAACATGTGCTCTCCTCCAGACGACATCTATTCCAGGGAAGGCCTTGTGTATTTCAGCAGGATAATGCAAAACCACATACTGCAGCTATTACAACAGCATGGCTTTGTAGTAGAAGAGTCTGTGCTGAACTGGCCTGCCTGCAGTCCTGATCTTTCACCGACTGAGAACATTTGGCGCATAATTAAACGAAAAGTCCGTCAAAGGAGACCCAAAACTCTCCAGCAGCTGGAAGCCTGTATTAAACAAGAGTGGGATCAAATTCCAATGGCTAAACTCAAGAAACTTGTCTCCTCAATGCCTAGACGCCTCCACTCTGTGTAAAAAAAGAAGAGAGGATGCTACACCATGGTAAACAGGCCCCTGTTACAACTTTTTTGAGACCTGTAGCAGCCATCAAATTTGAAATGAGCCCATTTTGTGGATAAATTAGTAAAATTTCTCAGTTTCAATATTTGCTATGTTATCTGTTCTATTGTGAATAAAATACTGGCTGATGTGATTTGAAAGTCATTGTGTTTTGATTTTATTCACAATTTACACTTTGTCCCAACTATTTCGGAATTGGGGTTGTAATTCCAGGATTGAACTATATATTTTGAAGTAACTCCATGCCTTCTAAAGTATCCGACTGTGGTTGCTGTTGTGTCTGGTGTTAAAAACCATGTGTTCGTCTAAACAGTTGTCCAAGGATGTCAAAATCAAGATAATTCACTTCCACTAACAATGACAGGGCTACAAAAAACTCTTGCAATGTTTCAAACTACCCATATCTACTCTCAGAAACAACGTAAGACAATAGAAAATAAATGGAACAATTGAAATCAAGGCAAGATCTAGAAGACCAAGAAAAATTTCAGATCGAATGGCCCGAGATCTTGTGAGAAATGTTCAGAAGAACCCACACATCACTGCAAAAGAGCTGCAAAAAAGAGTAGCAGACACAGGTCTAGTTGTTCACAGGACAACAATACAGCGTATCTTAAACAACAAAGACCTACATGGCAGAGTTGCAAAAAAGAAACCTTTCCTACTTCCTCAACACAAAATTAAGCGTCTGTATGTAAGTATGCAAAAGAAAACCTTGAGAAACCTCAAGCCTATTGGAACAATGTGCTTTGGACAGACGAAACCAAAATTGAACTTTTTGGCCACAAAAAGGCGGGCCTCCCGGTTGTGTACTGACAAGAGAAGATGTTGGGAGGACAAGAGGCTATGGAAAGGAAGAAACGAGACCCGGTCCTCAAGTTCCGGCCAGGGATGCGTTTCCCGAAATCACAGATGCTAACTTACATAGCTGGACCCATTGACTGTGAAAAGAGGAACTATGTAAGTTATGTAACTTAGCAACTACGCTTTTGGGAAACGCGCCCTGGCTGGGGAAAGGGCAAGGAGAGGCTTTTATCCCTGTTGAAAAAACAAAGTGAAAAATTATAAAAGATAAATATTTTTAAAGGTTTGTGGTATTTCATATCATAACAGGAAAGATTGTCTTAATATGACACAGTGATGATAGGCATATTTGAAGACCACAAAGGAAAAACGATCAGAGTCCAAATTTAGCATTTTTGTATATTTTATATATTATAATATTTATAATAATGTATAATAATATTATATATTATGATATTTAATATATCTTTTTTTTTTGCTTTTTTTGTGCTTTGTTTCCAAGATCATTTTGAATTTTTAATTAATCATTTCTCCACAACGTAAAAATGTGACTCTGATCATTTTTCAATTGTGGTCTTCATTTGATAAATGTCTCCAGTTTTTACCAGAAGGTTAAAGGAGTACATATCTCCAAAAGAAAAACAGAAAAGTGGGGAGAGCAAGGAGGGGCAAAGAATGAGAGGATTGACTTGATAAATAAAAACAATGATGAAAAAAATTAAACTTCTTCACTCATAGTCATGCTCGTGCAGTACAGAAATGAGAACATCTGGAGCAGGAGCCTGTTGCTGCAAAGTGTGCTCTCATATCCCCCCCCCCCCGCTGTCACTGCACCTGCTTTGTTTACTTTGTTATTTTAAGCCTGTTCAGCACTTTGGTTAACTGTGTGTTTTTTTTTTTTTTTTTTTTATGTTATATAAATTAATTCTGCCTTGCCTTATTACCGATCATGGGCTTCTGAATCTGGCCTCTCAGCATCCTCCTCGAGCTGCAGGATTTTTCAGGCAAAAGTTGTGGAGAATGGAACAACACACAATAACCTATACAGCAAACTGTGGTGCCACCTTGAGTGTTCTCAAAAAAAAAAAAAACACCAACATCTTGTTTCCATGATGCCAAAAGCACTCTCATTCCCAAATTGTCTTTGACATTGTGACTATTGTATCTATGATGAATTGCACAAAACACTGATTTGCTGTGCGGGATCACCATTGCGATCAGTACCACGAGGCATGGATAGCCACCGTCTCCTGGCAGGTAATGTCCTTCGGGTGGTGACAGTTTGTGTGTGTTGACCGGGCTGTTCTTTAACATGTATCCTAAAATTATGCACAGGCCCTGAGTAACCCATAAAAATATCTAAAAATAATCCCGGTGGTTACCTATAGCCTGGAGCTGAATAGAATAGAACAATTTCCTGTTTAAATAGCACTGGGCATGCTCAGTGGGGGGTTTTATTCTGCCCTGGCAGCTGTCAGTACTGCCAACCTGAATGCCTCACTCCCAACCATGTGGGCAAACCCACCTCCAATGCCCTTAAAGTCACATGGCATTAGAAAGGCAATGCATCGCGCCTGCATGTTATATAACAAAAATGTTGTTGTAGGCCTGGCACATGGTTTTTTAGGAGACACTAAGAGTTTTGTGCTCCTACTTGTTTTCCCAAAAGTAAAAATAAACAATTTCCGTGAGTTTTTCTTCTCCGAGAGTCAGTGAAATTTCAGTCACTGGTTAGAATCCACTAAAGAAAAGCAAGTGGTATGGATCAATAGCATGCAAATGACACTGATTTGTTTTTTAGTGTCACCTTCTCTATTAATGATTGTGTTAAGGTGGAGTTGCATCTGGATAACTTTTCATAAACGCTTGTATGAAAAAGTGCATTCAGACTAATTATAAATAGATCTAGTTTGTAACACAACTAGTGTCACAACCCTCATGTGAATGCCTTTCGTTTCTCTTCCTATTCAGCAACTTGCGCGTCTATTAGAAGTATGTCTCCTTTGATCGGTTTACGTCTCGCATCTAATCCCTCCCCCAGCTGTGTCTTGTCTCATGGTTACTTCCTAATGTTCCACTGACCTGTATTTAAACCCCCTGCTTTGTGTTGCAAGTTGCTAGATTGTAATTTGTTATATGTGCTCAGAGCCAGTCGGTATTCCAAACAAAAACTCTTCATCTTTATTAAGTGTGAAGTAAACTTTAATGACAGCAATTTCCAGAAGTTTTCCTCTTAACTTTATTGACTCGAACAAGCCTCCAAGCCTACTCAGGGCCCAGAATTGGGAACGCGTTCAAGTGAACCCAGTGCAAGTCAGTGTGTCTGTGCAGTTTAATAGGAACAAGCCTCCAAGCCTACTCAGGGTCCAGGATTGGGACGCGTTCAAGTGAACCAAGGTCAAGTCAGTTTGTCTGTACAGTTTAAGAGGAACAAGCTCCCAAGCCTAATCAGAGTCCAGGGTTGAGACCATATTCTTAGCAATGCTTTCAAGTATGGTCTTCTGTCCAGTTAGTGAGGAGCAAGTTCCCAATCCTTCTACAGTCATCAGGATTGGAACCAAGTTCCCCTTAAACTTCTCCACCCTCCTGTGGGACAGTTTGGCGCTGGCATCGTCCTGGCTGTTATCCCTGCAGCCATGGGTTGGCGACTGACAGCTCAACTTCACTTACAACATCTATACTGAACTGTGCTATCCTCATCCGGGGTACCGCCCCCACCTGTTCCTCTGCAGGTTCTGTCCCCAAATTTTCATATAAGCAGTCAATAAACTACCTGTTGGATTGTATTGTACGCTGCTTCGCACTTGATACCTGGTCTGGACCATAACAGGTAGAGTACTTGTAGTTAACCAGTACCTAGTGAACTTGGATTTCCAGCGGAGTAACATGCAATAAGGGACATGCCATACAGAGAAAATACATAAAAGTCTCAACAAATATGTAGACATGTCTTGCGCCTTTCAAAGACTGTAGACTTTTTGACTCTTGCATAGCCTGAATGCATGTTTGAAGGCTCTTTCCATTATTATCGATGCCAAAAAAAAATTTAAACTGGTTTGAGGCATCATTATTCTGCAAAATTACCTCTGATGGTCAGTTGGTCCAGTATATAAGGTGACATCAACTTTGCGCAGTGTCACAGTTTTAAACATGATGGCACAACAGAGGGAGCTCTAAGATTATTTGTAGCCGCATTGTGGCCTTACATGATGTTGAAGATGTTAAATACTGCCGTAGCACTGTAAGAAACACCATCAAGCATTTCAAAGCAACCGGTTCGCTGAAAACTAGTGGCAATAGAGGTGCAAAACGGAAGTTAAGTGCCTGTGATGTTCCTTATCCGTGAATGACAAATAAAAAAATTGGCGGTTGACAGCACGACTACTCCGTGATGATATTAATAGAGCCATAAGTGAAGAGATGAAAGCACTGTATCAAGATCTACTATTTCCAGACGCCTGTGTGAAAATGATCTGATTGGTCGTGTTGCTGCCAAGAGCTGGCAGCATTAAAAAAAGACTTGAGTTTGCCAAGAAATTCAAGGATCGTACACCAATTGACTGGGAACAAGTCCTTTGGACTGATGAAATTGGAAATTTTCTCACCCAAACACAGAAGTTATGTGGACCATAGAGTTAGAGAACGTCTCAAAAATGACTGTGTAACCCCTTCAGCAAAATGTGGAGGTGGTAATATTATGGTTTGGGGTTCAGTCTGCTTGAAAAGAGCCGGTGATCTCATAAAAATGGAATGGTTTAGAGAGTGAGGAAATAAAACATATGGGAAAACTATGCCTGAAAGATTAAATGCTGAAGTAAAAGCAAAAGGTGGCCACACTAGTAATTGACTTATTCTCTAAAAAAGACATTACCATTTTCATTTATACTATATTTTGTTACCTGTTTACTTATTTTGATCTAAATGATCCAATATTATACGAAATAAATACTTGAATAGTACCTGGTTTCTGATTTATCTTCATTTTGTTAGGTGTATAATCATCACTGCACACTACTGTATTTGTAAACAAAAAAAGGTGTTTTATACATCACTGGCTTTGTTCTGTGTGCTGTTGATTAATATTTGCAATTCAGCTAATTGCCAAGGCCTCAGCAGTACCTTAAAAATATTCATAGAGGTATCCTCATCTTGCCAATGATAAAGATACTTATTTCACTGTTGTCAGTTCACCTGCTAACGGGCAACAAACACCAGGGGATGTGATTCACCAATTCTTGAGCACTACTTCATTGAGTACAACAAGGTAAACCCTCAAATCTGGCACATGAACTTGAATACTCGGGTTTTACTCACTGCAGGTTATCATACGTTACGTGATATGAACAAGCCTTCTTAGTGGCCAGTTACTAGTTAGGCTCCCCAGAAGCTATCGACACTGAAGGAACGAAGCTCGCCTCAGGTTCTTGAGGCTAGCCAGAAACTCTCCTCCATTTCTGGTGCAAAGCTAGAATTTGCATTCCTAGCAAAACTGCTGATAGACTAGGCATGTGGTGAACCAATAAAAGAATAGAGATGTGATTAAAGGAATCTTCTTAGTATGTTAGTGAGCTAGCTAGATTACTCCTCCATAGTAACTAGCTACCTCACATCAGTCGATGGCAGTGGTGGTCCGTCGGCAGAAACACAGGGCCAGCAAGAACCTCACCTTTCACTGTTTAATGACCTAAACCTCTCGCAGTTTACCTGTCTCGATTAGCAACAGTTGCTCAGACTAATTGGTAGAACCGACGACAGTCTAATTTATTTTTGAAAGCCTTGTTATACGTTGCACTACAAAATTATACGGCGGTTTCTTCCTCATATCAATGACTATGAAAAATATCAATATGTCTTCGTAATTTCTACGCTCTAGTAGCCCGTGAAACAGCACAGATTTGCGTAAATTAGTTTGCGAGGCTTATTGAGCAATAAGCCATGAGAATTCGTTCTATAGTCTGAAGGTAATGACAGCTAAAGGGCGTTTTTTGGTACGATGCACAGCTGAGTGCCGGCGAAAATAATTGCTGCGAAGTCAGCGAAAGTTCCTGATTTTTTTGCAGATTGTCATCCTCACCGAGTCACATGAATTATATCAACATGTAGTCAATAGGCAATCGCTTTGTCATTAGCATTTCTTAATCATTATGTGTCATGCATTGGTGGTGGTTGTTCAGGTCATAAATTGTTTGATTGTTAATCAGGCGAACTTCATCGTAAACAGTTTAAGAGCAATCATGCAGGATAGGGTGATGTTACTGAAGGCCTTCCTGACATCTGACGGCACGCCACTGGTCGAGGGTAAGCTCAGTCAAGTGTAAGCTCATATTCAAAAGGAACAAAACAATGCACAAGAGTATCTCAGTAATTTTGCATTGGTGATAATATTAAAATTATCATAATTTTACAGTTAAATAGTAACATTTTACATTAGAACACACAAATTTTGATGCTTGTGATATCAGACTAATGGCACCCTCTCGTCTTGTAGCCTGTGTACTGATGCTACTTCTGAATGTTTATGCGACAAGAGATATTGCCATGAGAGCAACATGTCCTGCACATTTTTCACTTAGCTACACAGTTGTAGGCTCAATCCCAAATCATCCACTAAACCCCCTCCCTGTCTTTTTCTCCTCGGTCTGTGCTGTCACGTGGAGGAACCGCCATGTTGAAGCCAGTTCCAATCTAACTAACGGCAAGTGAAAGTGGACCAATTAACCCTCCTGCAGCTAGTCTGCTTCAATACTTATTATCTAATCTCACTCTCCCTAACTGGAAACAGGACAATTATATCAAACAGACACATCTATGGTGACAAATCTTAGCATGTCCCAAAGGATTTATGACCAAGGTGTCCTAAAGGTCACATAGGTATTCATCCCAGCCTGTTAATGAGGACTGCCCTCGATGTCAGTGAGGAAGACTTTGCACGGAGTGACACCCAGTATTGAAGAGCATGTGGTGACATTCTCGAAAATGCCAATACAATTATAGGTAGCCAGGTATTCCGAAGACAAAGGCCAGTGCTCATCATAAATCACACACGTTTTATTCCATCTCCCTTAATGAGGAGTATGCTCTGTGGCTGTGAGGGTAACTTCAAATGGAGTCACATTCGGCAGTGAAGTGCTAGTGGGAAGAAAGCAGTCTGGGAAAGAGCCATGCTGTCCAAATTCATTCCCTAATTTCACTTTTCATTATTTGCGAACATATCCTCTAGCTTCCCTCACTTGCATCTCTTATTTGCATCCTCCAGCGGGGACTTGAGAGAGATGCAAGGAAGAGACGCAAGGACTAAGGAGCCAAAAGCATCCAAATGAGAAGTCCTACACTTCATTAAACGTGATGCCATTTGATAAATGGCTTACACGTCGAATACACTTGTATTTCCACACTCTAAGCTCCTCCAGAAGCCTCCTCCCTCCGCATCTTTTCGAGGTGCATTCCTCCATGATTGCAGTGGGAAAAGATTTCTTGAAAGAGCAAGGAACCTTCCTCAGCAACAGATATGAACTGGAAGCAGTTAGGCTGGTAGTCATGATAAGGAACGCCAAATTGTCTATTTCATGACGGAAAGGAGGCAATTTTAGTTGCTTTCTTCCAGCAAGGAACCATGGGATCAACATAGGAAGAAAGGAAAGATTCCATATGGACCACAGTTCGATACATTGCGAAGCCTATCTTCAGATACCACAGCCCAGTCTTTGTAATATTTGCCATCAAGCTCATGACACACTGAAGGAAAGGCCACCTGATTTTTCTCAAACATGCCCTCTGTGGCGTTTTCAGCGAGGTCAATGATACTGTAAGTGGAGACGAAAGGAATAAGGCCGCCTATTTAAGGGAATTCGGATGTAGCCCAATGAGTGTATATAGAACTAAAACAACCTCTTATAACTTTGTTCTCACAGCATCAAGCTAAATTGCGCCTCGATTCATTTTTTATTACGTAATCCAGTCCTATGCAGGAAGAATTTACGATTGTACACCTTTTAGATAACAAAATAATAGCATGAGTTTTTCCATTATAGTCAATGGAAAATTCAGAGGTGCGGTGCACTGGATGCCATATTGGTTTCTTCAACTTTTCGCTCCGACAGCCTCCCCAGTTCTACATACACTCATTGATGTAGCCATGGGCCTAGTGTAAAAGGCCCAGCAGTGCAGTATTGACTTCACCAGCAGAACACACCCACTTAGGTATCATGCCCTTACACCTGATTGGCATAAATAGCTATTGCGTAGTCAGCTTCAGCGTGCCTATTGGTGTGTAGTCTTGTCATTCAAGGGGTTCCCACTCTCGCCTGATCAGTGCGTCAGGCGCATTCATGCTTGTTTGACTGACAGTAACCTAGCAGTTACGGGAGGGTCTGACTCCCGACTGTTTTGAGTCAGGGCTGTCGGCCTGTTGATGGAAGATAAAATTTTTTTTGCTAACATACGTTTCGTAAATGGGTGTATTGGCACAGCAGTTGTTTCTGTCCCAGTCGTTCAGGCACAGCGATCAGCGATTCAAAATTAATGTATTTTTATCTTTTATGAAAAGAAGGCCCAGCATCACTGGAATTGAACATTCTGCAACTGGAGGGATCTGTTCAGGCAACGAACCTCATTTTTTAGACAGACATCCCATCTGTTCGCCGACTCAAATGCAGGTTGCCAAATAATATACCTTTTCTGCTGACGGAATTGGCCGAGGTAAAGTTCATTATTTGGTAAACCAAATTTTGCTCTTTTCATAGCTATGTGCGGCGGGGAATGGCAATGTTTATATTCTTCGGTGGGGCATTGGCCATTTAGTTAGCTCAGGTCGCTAGCTGTTGGCTAGTAGTCACTCAAACTTAGGATAACAGTTGTAGCCCTTGCTTGCTTGCGCTAGTGAAAGACTTCTCCTTTGTCGTTTGTTTTTATCTGTTGTATAGGCTAGCTAACCCAAGCTTCATTATAAAGTAGTATAAAGAACCGTAGCATGTCAGAATGTTCGCTGGATGTCAAAGAGATGGTGATAATGGCAGGAAAATCTACTTGCCGCTCAGCTGGCTAGCTTCAGTTAGCCTCGGCAGCTTTGCTGCAACGGCAGTGATGTGAACATTAGTGAAAACCGAACAGCTGATTGGCTAACGCTGGACAGCTGAGTTTTGTATGCAGTGGGATGCAATGTCGTTCCGGGGGTCCACTGTGTATGCTGGTTTTGTACCGACTAAAACTGCAATTGTTGGATTTTCACACGCTGTTAATCTGTTCGGTTTCTCATGAGGGCAGTTACGTTACTTATTCTCTTAACCCGCATTCTGACAGAACTACCCATCCATGCATTGAAGAATAAAAGACCCTTCAACATAGTGCGCTTTTTTCCATTTTGTAAGCAGTTTTAGGTAATTACATTACATTTTTATAAGACACTGAAAATCAGTATTGATTTCTGAGTACCAGTGCTCTTTCCAAATACTTTTGCATGAACTTCAATAAATTACCTTGACACGAGTTTGACTCATTCGTTTGCCTAATAATAGTTTTTGCAACCACGTGTCAATTTGTTTTCATCAATCTGATCAGTTACTTTTTTATATCTTTTCATGCGTTTGTTTTCAATAATGTATATCACGATTGACACTTATAAAAACCAATAAACCTAATATATCATAATGTACATATGTAATTTTTCATACCTCATGGCATGCATGGATATTTCTGCCAACATTTGGCTTAAGAGAGTAAATAACAGCTCTAAACTCTAAGTGCACCTAATTAACCCATAAAACCTACGAACCCATGCATGGATTCATCAAATGTCGCTGCTGAATTCAAACGTGGTGTTTCAGGCCTATTTTAAATTCTAGTGGAGATTCCATGGTTTCCAAGGATCCAAAATATGTCCTACTGAATTACAGGGAAATGTGTATAAAATGATTTACAAGATCTAGATATTTTCCATTTGATGTAATACTATGGCCATAAAAACATAGTGTCTTGGGTTTGAATATTTCTCTCAATAAGTGTAATGTAGTTGCAGTGGAGCGCTGCAATCAGCAGACATGAATATGTATGTGATATTGTCCTACAATATAAATAAAAGCTTTTTCTGACTTGGAACCTACTTAAGGTAAAACTTAAGTGTAAAATTTTAGTATAAGAGGCTAAGACAAATAAATAGCTTGTTAAAATCCTGAAATAGCTGCTGTTTTTGGGAACAAAAATGGCATGCACACTGGGCCCCATGGACCAGCGGTGAGAACGACTGAGTTAGAGCTTATGAACAATAATGGTCCTGAGCTGGCTAATGAAGAATGGTCTTAATAATGTACAAATTTTGTTAGCTTAGTTTATCGTTGCTGATTTGGTGAGCTTGATTTAACGTTATGGTGCCAACACTCTACCTCGTTTATTTTTAGAAAAATTTTATATTATTTGTTCAAGCCTTAAGTTATGCCATTTTTATATGTAAGGTTATTCAATCCAATATGCATTCTTTTTTGGCTGGGCCACAACGAAGTGGGCGCCTGCCCAATAAACGCAAAAGTCTGTGACTGAAGGCAGGAACATATTGCAGCTGCACGGCGCAGTATTTTAGAGGGGTCCTACTGTTTTTCTACTAAGCCCCTTTGCAGTGCATTGTGGGACCATAAGCAAAGCGATGTGAAGTAGGCAAAGCAAGTTTTCAAAAGTTACGGACAGCTGAACTTCATTCAAATGAGGTGCAGCGATTGCCAGCTGTTGGCCAAGTATCATCACGCATGATGAAGGCATGGATTTCAAATCTCAAAATGGAAAAGAGGCGAATCATAGTCGTAGCTATGGGGTTTCCCAATATTTTTTGATTGCTGATTGTTCCATGTATGACTCCTGGGATGTAAAACAATGATGCATGCTGGTTTGTTGTGGAGATCGCGGGGGTAACTGTAGGAATTATAATAATCAGTCTCATCTTCAAACATATTGATTTATGTAAACGTGACTAGGGTATGCATGCATAGTGTCATTTAAACAAAGCTAGCTGTATAGCTAGCTATTTAGCTAGTTGTCTGATGATGGCATTCAAATGTAGAAAATAAATACTCGGCCAAAAAATTTGCATGTGAGATAAAAGGTTATCAGGGTTGGGGTCAATTCTGGAATTGGAATTGGAAATGGAATTTATAAATCAGGGGTAGAATTGGAATATATTATTTGGAATTGAAGTGGAATTGGAATTGATCAAATGGAATTGACCTCAATCCTGAAGGTAATTTTTGATATCTGTGTTTGTGTGCTACTTTGACTTAAAATGTGGTTGCCACTATCAGATAACCATATTGCTTCTGGTTGGCTATGACCTGCCTGACATTTTGTGAATATACCCACAAGCAGATGGCGGCAATGAGCAGCAGAAAACTTCATTCGTGGCACGCTGCTACAGTGTGTTCATATCATGGTTGTGTGACTGAGTGAGTGATGAAGGTGAACCGTAGGGTGGGTGAGTGTTGGGTTATGTTTGGAATGTACACACGCTCACTGTATTGAGCACTATATAGTGTAGCAGCTATTTTGTTGTACTATTCAAAATCTCAACTGTGATTTAAGACTCAGTATGTTGCACTATATAATGGTGCATCAAAGTGTAGCGTACAGAAACTGTGCACTAGACATGAACCATCACGGGCTGTGGCATGTCTCCTTAAAGAAGGTAGAGGTGCATGACGTGAGGTTATGTTTTTGCTTTTGTTTATGCGACAGAGATAATTACAAATTTCCAGCGCATAATAAGTAGCAGCGTAATGCCCAAATAGAGCCCAAAATGTATCAACAGTAGTCTGCCCTTGTGAGTGTTTCTTATAGCAAATGCCATGTAGTGAGTGAATGGATGAGTGCAAATGCCAAACCCAGCTTTGGAGCTTCCCCATTGGCCATTGCTCTTTCAAAATAGCCATGAATAATAGCCATGAACAGTCATTTGTTATGTGATTAGGTGGCTTTTATAGTGAGGCTCAGAAAAGGGCAAGTTTGAAGTGCGAAATTCTAACTAATAAGCTATTCCTTCGAATGTGTTCAGACACTACACACAAGAAAGATGGACCCCTCCCTTTGTGATGCAGCTAATCTTAGGATACAGGGAATTGTGTCTGCAACTGAGATTTACAAATGGATGTCCATCACGTGGGGCATTTGCACCATAGCCTGCAGCTCAAATTCAATGGCACAACTTATTATAACACATTTATTTCTGAACACACTTGAAACAACCTTTGAATTTCTTACTGTACCCATTACTTTACCAAGGCAACCCCCAATCGAGTTCTCAAAATATGTTACTATACTGTGGTGAAATTTTAGGCCTACAGCGAAATGTGTAAAAACAATGCTTTCTATAACAATCAAATTAAAAGTTACTGAATGTCAAAAAATTTACCACATGCCGTAGATGCTAAAAATGAAATAAAATTAATATCTGTTGTCTCCACAACACATTCATTCTCTTGGGTGCACTTTTATGCAGTTTTGTGTGAAGATAAACTGGTAAATTGTTCTGTGCAAAATACTGAAATTTCTAAGCAAAATTTTATCCTTTTTAAAAGTAATGTTCGGAAATATTTAGGTGGCTCTTTTCTCTTGGTGCACTAATGCAGAAACAAGAAGGAAAAATTTAACCAAAATTTATATTTAAAAATGTGGGATGCTGAATAATTTTGCACAGTAGGGTATTTTTTTCTCTTTTGCAGAGGTAGTATTCCTTTATTTGTTGGTCTTATTTCAGAAGATGAACGTGGTGGTGTTCAGCTCCCAGGTGCTCTCTGCAGTGACAAGGTCAAGGTAAAAAGAATGCTTTCTATTGTGAAATGGAAAAAATGAGGAATCAGTGCTGTTTCAGTGCTTACCATGGAAGTCTGTCAGTTGTGGAGTGGAACAAAAAGGCAGAAATCTTGTTATTTTCCACATGTTCAATCACCTCAAAATGATTCAGGGGAATTCTGTGGTATTCATTTTGTTACAGACAGGACATTTAGAGAAGTAGTTCCACTGCAGCTACTAATGTGTTGCTCCTCTGAATTGTTTTGAATGGCTGAATTTGAACTACTGGGAGTACTTCAGGTGATATAAAAATTCATGTCATCGATGGTAATGAATGCACTTCATTTCATAAAGGAAAAAAATGTTACAGACAGGACAGATTGTGACACGGGTTTTTTTGTAAAGCGGTAAAAATCAACAGTTCTCTTCATTTAGGTGATATTCTTCAAATTCAGCCATCCAGTGATGTACCCTTATATCAAAGGAATATCATTCAGGAATTTTCAAAAAAGTATCTGAACAGATGAATTCGACAGGGGTGTCAATGTGCGTTACGGACAGGACAGGGCAAAATGTTCAGGACAGGACACTTTTGTCACTCTGTATAAATATCAATTAATTACCACTAGAACTTGTATTGATCAATACTATGGATACATTTGCTTTGCGAGAGAGACGGCTACATATTTTTTAATAAGAAATATGTCATTTTAATTTCAAATATCAAGACTTACAGCCTCATATCTATAAGCATGTACAAAACTGTGATATAACGTAAAGTCACGCATCTAAGTCCAATGCCTGGCATGACTAACTTAAAAAATGTAAATTTAAAATTACATATGTTGATTCTGGTCACAGTCATGAAATCGACAACGGTACATAATTGTCATGAGTGCAATGATTCATGAAGCCGAAATACATTTTTCAGAAACTTTTGGATGTCAGCTAACATATCCATCAAGTAATTCATGAAAATTCTGAAAAAAAAAATTTCTGGAGCCATGTTGCGAATACCTCGGAACGCCCCTTCAGTATCACAGCTTATTCTTACAACACGGGTATTACTGAAAACTCTTGGACATAACTTTGCATTGTTCTTATTAAATTTATAAGGCATCTTCTAATAGAGTTCTTCATGTTGTATAACAGCTGTGCTTAAATTTATGGTTTGTTTTTGATTTCAGGGGATCCTACTTGCTCTCAAAAAGACAGTGCTGCTGCTCTTTCCCATCTACGGCGTATATTCGCTACCAGCCAGAGGTGGTTAGCCCTGCGGCTCTGTCTGCACGTTCCAGTGCTCTGACCCGCATCAGGGACGTCAGGTCCGGCTGTCTACCCCGGCGATCTTTGCACACTTCCTGTATATGGCTCCAGGATGCAAAGGAGAAGCCTGTGGAAGCGAGCTCCATAAAGAGGGAGGCAGCCACGTCTGCCTCTGCTCCTCCAACACCTGCCCCCGCACCCACTCCCAAAGCACCAGATAAACTGGTTGCCAGGAAGTCCCTGGGACAGAGGATGGTGGAGGAGCTGAAGCACTACTACAATGGGTTTCGCCTCTTGGGGATCGACATCAGCATCGCCGGCAGGATGGCGTGGCGTCTGCTGCATGGTCATGTGCTCTCCAGGAGAGAGAGGAGAAGGGTGAGGCCGGTGTACTGACCCACTGTGTGCAGCCTCGTCGGATGATCAAAACTCAACCATGGATGTCACTCCTGGGTTTATCTTCTTTTGTTGGTGCATACGCACAGCGTACCTTTTATTGATTTTGGAGCATGCTAGATCAGGAGTGCCAATCTGCCGAGTTTAAAACATAAAGCTTAACTGCTTAGTGTTTTGCCTAGTTTTTTTCCCATGTGTATTACAAAAG
The DNA here is from genome assembly GCA_029692085.1 of Gymnothorax javanicus. Lineage (NCBI taxonomy): Eukaryota > Metazoa > Chordata > Actinopteri > Anguilliformes > Muraenidae > Gymnothorax > Gymnothorax javanicus. The sequence continues at coordinate 70,162,412 of CM056194.1, forward strand.
CAATCTTTCACATTGCATTAATTATTCAGGAATGCCCTGACACAGAATACATTGCACAGATCCATCTTCCTTCTCCCTTTGAATGCTAGCACCCTCATTCAAACCTGGTGAAAGATTTCATTATTACATTCCCTTCGGAGAAAAAAATATAATATTCGATGAATTTGTTGACTAGTGGACATTTTTTATATCGAATTGTTGAAATGCAATATATGCTTCGATCTCAATCAAATCTTTTACGAGGATGGTCTCATACTAAATCGCTATGTTGTGGTCATTCTTTTTGTGCTATGTTTCAGGACAGACTGTTTACTTTACAGAACTATGCCCTGTGCTGTTTATGGTAGATGTTAATTATTGGTTGTTATGGATAGTTCGCTTTTGACATTTTAAATGTTTGCTCACCAAACAATAATGCACCCTCAAATTAGCGCCATGTTTTTAAATTTAGCTGCTGATATTTAACTAAGCTGCATGTTGGTGGTGGGGAAGTAGGCTTAGACACATGGAAGTTATTTGTACAACACCCTGTATATTTGTAGGGCAGCTCTAAGTGACTATTGATCAGATATCATCCCTGCCACATAGTGGATAGGAATTTAAGAATGAGTCTTTTACTTGTCCGTCTGTCCATCCGTGTGTCATGCTTCTTTTCTGGGCCAGAACTCCTAAATTGTTCAGTGTTTCTCCTCAAAATTTCATATAGGCATACATCTTACTGCGTAGGTGTGCCTTCTCATACTTCCATCTGTCCTCCTGTTTGTTTGTCCATCCCTCTGCATTTTGTTTCCAGGTCCCATATCAGCCATCTTGGTTTTTCCAAGCCAGAACTCTTAAACCGCTCAATATTTGTCAACGAAATTCAGTATATGGCTTTATCTTATTGTGTAGATTTGCTTTTTCATACATCTGTCCATCCACCTGTCCTTCTGTCTGTCCCTCCGCCGCATTTTGTTTCTAGTCCAGATAAAAGCCATGCCATGACGGGGATTTGAGAATTTCATCCTTGTTTCTTTCTGAACTCAGAATTGCCTATAGATTTCAGCTGTTTGAACTGGTGTTGCATCTGCCGTATTTTGTACAACCAAGAATAACTAATAGTCGCTGATTAGCTCCATGCCTTTATTTTGAAGCTTAAAAATTTGGTTGAACAATTTCTGGTCAAAAATCCCCTCAATTTGTTTTAAATTCTCATTCTTTGAATGCTTTCAACCCATGCTACTCCATTGTGTTGACGATCGGTGACTGGCCATTTGTCTCACTCGTTTACGGTTATCTTTGGTGGACATTTTTATAATGGGAAATTGCAAAACATGTGAATTACTAAAATCAATACTTTTTAACATTTGGAGTACTGGAGTGCAATAGTGGTGCAGTGGAATGCAGACTAGCTAGTCCCAGGTATTCTCTTCTTGTTACCACCTGTTCTGCCAACAGTACGCGGCTCTACCTCGAAGGCTGTCTTTTTTTCTAGTAAACGGTAGCCCCTATCTCTCTGTGTCTAGTACTTTATTACAGATACTACCAAGTTAAGTAAATATACACCTACTTAAACCTATTTCTTATTCAACCATCAATAACCATTGCTATCCATTATTTCCCTGTATTACATTTCATTTTTGAGCACTGGTCAGTTGTGGGAGTTGAGGCCTACCAAAGCTGTGTTGAATGACCTCCTGACTTGACCTTTACTGTAAACCCAATTTGATCATTATGAAAAGACTGATTTCATTTGTCACTTTTGTCTGTAGAATTTTTAGGCTGTGGTCCACTATGTAAGAACACACTGAAACTTCCATTACTCTTGCTTTTCTAGAGTTGCTGTAGTTGAGAGTGGATGTTCCGCCCAATGAATCGTGTATTCAGTAATCTGGCCTCTCTGCTGGTACAGGCGTGTGACGTGAATAACACTGTGCCCTCTGTAGCTCATGCGGACCTGCGCTGACCTCTTCCGGCTCGTTCCCTTCATGCTCTTCATCATCGTCCCCTTCATGGAGTTCCTGCTGCCTGTCTTCCTCAAACTCTTTCCAGAAATGCTCCCGTCAACCTTTGAAACTGAGAGCAAGAAGGCAAGTTAAAATTGCATTTGTTCAGCGTGAACCTTTGTTACCTGATTTTGTCACCAATATTGCTGGGGTAGTCCAGGTCATTTTGAAAGCTTTTCTAATAATATTACCAGAAAGATGTATTTGTATGTGAAATTGTCAGCAGTGTTTTTTAGGTTCTGAACTAAGTGTAATGAACATTGACAGACATTGCTAGGCAAACCTTTGGCTAGTAATGGAAGAACTTGACTCTACAAACCTCTGGCTAGGTAGAGATACCAAATCTTGTCTATCAGTGACTTTATTTGAACGAATCTAAAGGCTGTGATTAACTTGGCAAAATGCTTCAGTCAACGAGATCGCGACCTGTTTTTGGGCTTGTGAACCTGAAATACTCACCAATGTCATGTACTCCTATGCAACCCCCTTCGCCACGATGATTTATATTATGTGATGTCTTACTGCAGTCATCAGTTACCCTTGGATGAAATACCCGCAACCTATTAACCATGCAAACATACATACCCTAATTCAATGTTATAATGGAAACGCATGCACCTGTTGTTTCATCTGATCCTCTGGGCCTTTACACAAGCCCAAGATAAATTCCTTCGATCAAAGGGGGGGTTTGGACAACAGAGGAAAATACTCCCAGTGCAGGGAGGATTATGCAATGTCCACTCAGACGTCCACCGTTGATACTGTAAGCTGGGTTTTTGATGGTTGAATGGTTCAGGGATATTTCCTCGTGCTCGCCCTTTGGGCAAGTATTAGATTATTTGAGGGGGCTCCTTCGAACATGCAGCTGATGTTATATAAAGCCTGAAGTTCAGTGAGTTGATTTCCTCTTCGATGGAAGCCTGACTGCAGTGCATTGTGTTGCAGTCACGTCCTTGAACTGAAAAATTCAGCCTTCTGCTTTGCTCATTAGCGGCTCCCCCTGCTGACTGGGAGACAATTCCTCCGGTGGGGACACTCCCTGTCATGGGAACAGATTGCTCACATGCTACGCTACCCTGCCCTGCCCCCCCCCCTCTCTCCCTGTAGGAGGAGAAGCAGAAGAAAGGGCTGGCTGCCAAACTGGAGCTGGCCAAGTTCCTTCAAGAGACCATCGCCGAGATGGCCAGGAGGAACAAGGCCCAGACGGACAACGAGACGCAGAAGTTCTCCACCTATGTGCAGCAGGTAGTGGCCAGTTATCACTGGGTACACTACTGCTAAAGTGATGGCTCTGCATTATCCTGTTTTAGCTCACATTTACCTCATATGTGCACAGCACAGCTGGAAATACCGTTTATATTATAAATATCCTGCCCTGCCTTTTCAACTTGAAAGAGCCGAGCTGTTTTCTCAGTATGATGTTCACCATGAATGTTGCTGCTTGTCACAGGTTGAGGCTGCTGGGGTTGTACTTGCCCTTTTCTGTTTTCCGTGTCCCTCCCATTTTTCCAGCTGCTTATGAGTACAAACCCATGCGCTGGAATGGTGTCTTGCTCATGATTTGCATCTGTGATCATGGGCAGGGTAGGCCAGTCACTGATTCATGGCATTGGAGCTGCAGTGTTTGTTTAGCAGCTCTTCCAGAAGGTCAAGGGTCTGTCTGCGATAAAGCAGAGGACGTTACATAGCCGAGTCAAGTGCTGGTCATGTGATCTGTATCGATGAAACGGACAGAACGTGATCGCTCAATGCAACAGCCTACTGAAGTGCAGATAAATCGCATATCTTAAAGCAGAGGTAGCAGTTCTTGAGGTCAGGTGGCCCTGACAGGAGTTGACCTGGCTTGAGTTTGCGGTTAGACTCGGACTTCTGTGCATCCTGCAGGTGCGGCACACGGGGGAGCAGCCGGCCACACAGGACATCGTGAAGTTCTCCAAGCTGTTTGAGGACGAGTTGACTCTGGAGCACCTGGAGCGCCCCCAGCTGGTGGCCCTGTGCAAGCTGCTGGAGCTGCAGCCCATCGGCACCAACAACCTGCTGCGATTCCAGCTGATGATGCAGCTGCGCAACATTAAGGCTGATGACGAGGTGGGGGGGGCAGGTGGACCCATGAGGGCTCATATTTACCCTAAACTTTACCATATGTGCCCTTAATGTACTCTTACTCACTGGTCTTAAACACAGAGATGAATTAACTAAAATGTTCATAATTGCTGAATAGTTTATTTGGCTGTGATGAGGAATTGCTCCATCTTTCTTAGTCCACATATCAAGGGGGAATGGGAAATAACATGGGAAAATGCTCTCCCGTTTTATTTGGAGGGAATCTAGGATGCTAAGGATTCTCCAGTGTATGGCGTTGGCCTTCTGAAACTGTCTGGGCCCTGAGATTTTTCTCCAGTTCTACTTGTGAAGTTGGCGTGTTGGAGATATTTAGCATTGCATAACCCGCTTGTGTGTGTGTGTGTGTGTGTGTGTGTGTGTGTGTGTGTGTGTGTGCGGGCATGTGTGTGAGCAGATGATAGCCACTGAGGGCGTGTCCGCCATGAGCGTCTCGGAGCTGCAGGCCGCCTGCCGGAGCCGCGGTATGCGCTCTCTGGGCCTGACGACCGACCAGCTTCGCCATCAGCTACAGCAGGTAACCCTGCACAGTCACCTTCCACTCTGCCCCCACTGCATATCTGTGCACAACATTATTATACAGACCATACAGTTTTCAAGGGCAATAAGTAGGGGGTAATGTACAGTGAGCTGGACATTATTGCAAAATTAACCCTGACAGGATGATGCTGAATCACCCTGAGGGGGTTTCTTTTAGAATAATGACCAGTTCGCTGTTCATTATCTCACCAATCTCATGGCTACTTGTTGAAGAAATCAAAAATTTGATGCAAAATATTGATTTAAAAATAATTTTATTGATTTAACATTGATTTTATTACTTCTGCTAAGAAAAAATAGTCTGTTAGATTTTATGTTTGGAGCTGTTCTTCGTTGCATCAGTCTGCTCTTCAGAAATAACAAATGGAAGAATACCGCAATTCACCAGTTGTTATCAAGTGTTCAACTAAACCGTGAATAAATGCATTTAATTTATGACTTGTCCTGAGCATGGAGTATATAACCTTTTTAAAGTCATGTAAGTGTGTGCAGTACACTGGCTTGCGCTGAACTTTGACCTCTCACCTGTCTGGCCCTCCTTTGGGACAGTGGTTGGACCTGCACCTGAAGGAGAACGTCCCCCCGTCCCTCTTGCTTCTCTCGCGGGCCATGTACCTCACGGACCTGACCCCCAAGACCCCGGTCATCCCCCCGGTTCCCAAACTGGAGGTGCGTTTATGCTCCAAGCAGTTCTGCTGCATTGCGCATCTCCTCTCATACGTGGTTTGTTACTGTACGATGTGGCACTGTCATTGGCTCTGAGATGCATCACTTTGCTGTGGTTTCAGTACCACATTCTGCACTTGAGGACTGCACGGCAGATAAGAGTGTCTTCTCTAGTAATTCACTTAAGTGTAGCTGGTAAACTTAGAAAACTGATTTGTTATAAGCAATAATATTAACAGTGTGCACAGAGGATTTATCACAAAATGATATTGGGCCTCATTCACAAATAACTTAAGAATCTTCTTAGATTCTTTCTTACAGTGTTCTTAAGAAGGTTCTTAAGAAAACCAGGTTGGATTCATCAAGGTGTTCTTAAACTGCAGAATTTTTTGCAGCTGTGTTCTTAAATTGATGAATCTCATCTCCTCGTAAACTGAGAGCGCGTGCCAGTTGAGCCTAATTAACATATGATTAGCATAGGTAACCGCCCATCAATGCCCATAAAAGGGTATGAAACTGCAGGGCCATGAGCAGGCACAGATGTCATACAGAGGAACCGGCAACAACAAAATGTCCAAAGCAAAAAGTAAATCAATTGGAGCACAGTTGGTAAAAAGAGAAAAAAAACTTTGGTAGTTCAAAGGAGGCGGTACTCCTGCAGGAAAAAAAAAAATAAAAAAAAATATATATATTTAGTAGCTTTAGTGCAGGTTACACTAACACTAAAAAAAAAAAGAGGAGGCTATCACACATGCAGTGAATGTAGTATCTGGAGAAGGACGCACAACAGAGGAGGTGAAAAAGAAATGGGTTGATCTCAAATCTGACACCAAAAAAAAAAAACATTGCAAAATTCCGAGGGGAGATGCAACGGACTGGAGGGGAAACAGCAGACACCCCAAACCTGTCTGAGTTGGACCAGCGCATCGGGGAGGCGGCACTCTCAGGTAGGCTATGGGAAAAATCTAAATCACTATAGTTTTTTTTTTTTTTTAATTTAATTAATAGTTTAATTTCTCCACCCTAGTTTTTAGGAGTACCATCGACTGAGTGTCTGGATACAAACATGTGTCCTAAAGGCAGTAGTTTACCATAGTGCGTGTAAGATAAAATAACGTCTTAGAATTGGACTGAGGGTCGCAACAATGGCTTGATTTATTATTTGTTCACAGATTAAGTCCCGCAGAGCCAACCTGCAACAGAACCAGAACCCTCCTGCAGCAGTACCTCCATGCGTACTCGGTCCCGTGCCTCTCCTCGCCTGATCTCGGAAGCGGTGTTGGACAATCAAGAAAGGATAGCTGACACGCTCGATAAGATTGCCTCAACACTCACAACCATATCCAGTACACTCAAATAAATTGAGAATTAAAAAAAATAAAGATGTGCACTGAAACCGGTCTGTCCTCATTTTTGAAGTGATATACTTAGTTTTTAAAAAAAAAATCAGACTGTTCGATTCAAAGTGTAATATTAATGCAACTTTATTCACAAACGGGCAATTAATTGCACCCGAACTTGAACAGCGAGCCTGCAGTCTGGTCCCATCATTGCGTCAGGACACACATCCTCATGGTGTAGTGGCTGAGGGGAAAATGGCACACCACGCTTCATAGCGATGTTGTGCGGGACACAGCAGGCCATGATTATCCTACAGACCTGTAATGGTGAGGGAGAGTCATAAATTAGAAGATGCAAGGAGTTTGATTAAACTTGACCTTAGTCTAAGCGGTTTTTACAAGAATAAAACAAATCTTCAGTTCTCTTTACATACCTTCTCCAGTTTGTACAGCAATTTGCCACCTGCTGTGTCCAAACACATCCAACGCCCCTTTAAAATGCCGGTGGTGCGTTCGATGGTGGAGCGAAAAGTGCGTGAATCTGATTAGCTATATAAAATCTGAGGACTCTGAGGGTTGGTCAGTGGTGTCATTAACCAGGGGGCCAGGGCATATCCTCGATCCCCTAATAAAACTAATCAAATCAAATTAAATCAAAAGACACTTTTGTGGGAAATTATAATTATTAAAAGATACGTACCAATGAGCCATGCGTCACCAGCTGCTCCTTGTTCGAGGTGCATTCCCACGGAGCTGTTTTGTAAAGTGTTGGTACATATATTTTAAAATAAAAAATGCTCTGTGAATTACCAAAAAAAAAAAAAAATAAATAAATAAATACGACGGAAATATCACTGTAATATCGCATTTTAATTAACTGCGCAAAAGAAGGCAACACAACCAATGTGCCAACATGTCGGCACTGAAATGTGCGTAAGAGTACTCCTGAGTGTTCGAAGGATATGTTCTTACCGAAGAACAAATCCTGAATAAGAAAACATTCATGAATGCCACAATCTTTGTAAAAACTTCGCAAGTAGGACTTAAGAGCAAATTTGTTCCTAAGAACGGTTTGTGAATGAGGCCCAATATTCCCATTACACATATACTGTGACCTTTGGTAAATTAGTCTGATAAGATAAAATATATGGGCATACTAACTAATTTTTGATGTGTTGCTGATGATGTGGCCTGTGGCAGAATGCAATTTAAATTGTCTTAAATTTTACCCTGTTCTTCACTCTCATATGAGGTTTGTGTACTTCCCTGTTGTAGAAAGTTAGTCCTCCTACTGAACCCACAGAGACTGAAGGAAAACCTGAGTCAGCAACATTGGATAAACTTGTGGATTCTGCCCCAGTCATTAAGGACAGGAAGGTCAGTTGCCCCTACAGGACTGACGTTCTGATGCAAGGTTGGATGTTTTATGTTAAATGCCATGATTGAAGGTCTCAAAATGAAAGTAGATTAATGGTTTTTGATATAACAAAAAAATCTGGTCACTGTTGATCTTGTTTTGATATTTTTGATTTCTTGTATGCATTCTTGTGCCAGTTTGTGTATGAAGTCTATCCTCTACCTGTGTTCTAGGAGGAAAACATTGAGGATAAGCCGAGTAGCGTTACTCCGGGCACCCAGTCAAAAACAGCGCAAGTAATGCAGGTAAGTGTAAACTGCCGTCACAATTATGGAGGCCTCTCTAGAATGGCAGGTGTCTGTGCATTCGCTGGCTAAAACATTAGGGCTGAAACGATCCCTCGAATAAATTGAGTAACTCGATTAGTAAAATGCCTCAAGGCTTTGTTTAAATCCGAAACACAACACTCTTTCAGACAGACTTTTATGTCTATGGCACAGTACCTTTATTTCGGCTGTACCGTATTGATGCGCATAAAAGCGCATAGCTTAGTAAGTTAAATAATGTTATGTTAAATAATATTTTTGTATCATTGAGAAAAATAAGTTGACTCACATAGAGGCGCATGCGCCTATGTTCGAATATAGGCGCACCCTCAATATTCACTAAAAGGGGCACGCAAATATTAAAAATGGCTTTGTACATGTTTCACTGTTGTATATTGTTTTCAAAGTCTGAGAGTCTGATAGAGACCAGTAGCTGTTGGGCAAATAACAATTGTAAATCTTGAGTGAATGCATCTCAGGTAAGTTTGGACAGCTATTTATCCCACCTCAGAGAAGAGAAGAATACCTGGATGGGATTGGTCGAAAGCAGTCACGTATAAACCCCGTATATTCCCATATTATGTCTCCGAGCCCATACACGGCGTGCAAGTAGATTATCTCCCTTAGCCTCTCTGGAGCAGCCGAAATGGCATGCATGTGAAAAAAGCGGTCTTCGGTGGGATAAATTTGTAACACAGTTTGTTAGAGGGAATGACAAACGGAAATATATGGGGATCAGTAAATGGCATATTGGCTGACCCCATATATTTCTGTATTGGCCCTCAAACTAACTGTGTAACTTATAATATCATGTGATCCCCATGTGCATGATATTTTGTTTTTTGAAGTTTGTTTGGCTGACAGCAGTATCTGTGCTTATGGGGATGGCATCCTCCAATAGAAATGCAGCCCCCCCCCCAAGGCGCTGTGGAGCACAGCAGCTGATACCTGATTGAAATTTAAATCCATTTTGTTCAACCGTAATTCAAAATTGTCTGGGAAGTGCCTGCTTGTGAAAATGGTTTTCAGCGGGGGGAAATGTAGTATTTCCCCGACGACGATAGTCGGGAGATACTACGGTTTAGTTCCGGGGCCTCTGCCGCCACAGAGATTTTCTGTTCCAGGCTCTGGAGGCTTCAAAGTTTATAGGATTTTTCTCTAAATTTGCATAGTCAAAGATGTTTATTTGGCAATGCTCAAGATCAATTCTCGGCAATTTCTGACATCCAATATGGCCGCCGGCGGCCATTTTGTCAAAAAAAAAAAAAAAAATTTTTTGCAGATTTCGTGTTTTCTGCTCATTTTGAGCCACATTTAGATATATACATGTACAAGGATGCATGTTAATGTCATAGCAAGAGTAAAAACAGTAACATTGCAGCTGTAAAAATTTGCAAGTGATCTCTCATGGGGATCGGGGAGATACACGACTCGGTCCCTGCAGTGACTGAGTTATCTAATTCACTTATAGGCACTGTGCTTATATGTGCATCAATACGGTAGCTGTAACGTGAATGGGATGAGGTGTGAGCGCAAACTACAGGGATCACGGAGGATGGAAAAAAAAAAAAAAACGACTGGCCAAAGACGTAAATCAGTTTGGTGGCTCTGTGTCACCACATAAGCGAAGTTTTGTTCAAGAAATTAATAAGCCAAAAAAAATAAAAGCCTGCAGTCAGTTTGTTCAAGTATGGACTTCATTCGTGTTGTAATTAGGTTAGTCGCACGTACTCCTGTCTCTTTCTGCCGTTTGCTTCTTATAACCTGCAGTGTGTCAGGCGCTGCAGGTTATCAGAGAGAGAAAAGTGATAGTACACTCCTTTTGTTTGAAGTGAGATGTATCATATTAAACATGAACCTTTTCATATTGCTGTTTCTAGGGATCGATTGACCCATTTTAGATCGTTAATAAAAGAAAAATGATAAATGAATAAATGTTTTCACCTGAAACACCATGGCTTTAGCTTATTTTAAAAGTGAGATAAGCACCAATTAAAAAAAACATTAATAAGCAAGTAAAAAAGTAATATCTGAGCAAGAAAAAAAAAAAAAGCACAACAGTAAAAATTAAAACATACTTAAGAAAGTAAAGAATTGGCTTTTCATTGAAGAGATCCATCTTATTTTCCCTTTGCAATATTACTATTGCTCTTGAATGAAACAGAGGTGACTTAATAAAATAATTGACCAAGCCCGCACTATTACTTATTAGATTACTCGATTAATCCTCAGAATATTCAGTAGAATACTCAATTACTAAAATAATATGTATAAGTATATTTCAATAAATGGATTACTAAAATAATATATATAAAGTATTTCATCATTTTAATCAATCATCATTTAAAAACTGCATTTTGTATTTACTCGGGTTATCTTCGTCTAATATTAAAATTTGTTTGATGATCTGAAACATTTATGTGTGACAAATATGTAAAAAAAAAAAAAAAAAGAAATCAGGAAGGGGGCAAATACTCTTTCACAGCACTATATAAGGACCCCAAACAACCCCAAGAAATCCAAACTAGCCCTTTAATATTTGCAGTTCCTTCACCAGGAAGTTAAATGTAAAGTTAGATGGCTTACTACATTGTGAACATCATTTTCGCTCGTTTGTTGACTACCAGCCAGTATGGGATCAAACTTTCTTCAGGCTGGTGCCACTGTCATCAGTCGCTACAATGGATTGAAGTCACACTGGTTTTTGGGTGGTCCAAAATAAAGAATGTAGTTCCCATTTGCTTACTTGTCCAGAAAAAATGGTAACCTTTCGGTCTGTCCTAAATGCCTTGTTGTTCTTTTGCCCTCTTCCATTTGTAGTTGCTAATTGTGTTATCCACATTTTTATGGCTTTTTTTGGTGAGTTGGCTTCCTGCTGACTGTATTTTTTCCTTTAAAGTAGAAGAAGCTGGATCCTTGTCTGCCTTTTCTCTTTGTTATTGCACCATAGCAAAGCTAAAATGCCTTTATCATCATGAGCATTGTCTTTATTGTGCTAGTGTCACTTTCTGATGATGGGGTCTGTCTTCACTTCCTGTGCGACACCACATTAGAGCTAGACTTCCTGCTACCACTGGTCGCAAGTTGGCTCTTATCCCTGAAAATTGTGGTTTTATTGAAGTGAGGGATATGGCATTTTTCTCCATACACACTCACAATTTTATTGATTTGTGAAAGTATGTGTTATTTGTTCATGCAAAGCTTACAAGGTACATCTTTAATGTCTTGCCTTGTATTTCCCTCATCAGGCCAAAGGTACTGAGGAGTCTCAGAAAAGCAAAATGAGCGCCAATGGAATCTGAGGGCCATGTCGAAGGCCTGAGCCCCTCAGTGTATAGAGGTGAGGGGGACTTGCTGCTGAAAATCCAGGGTAGGACCCCACCTCCGAATGCATTCAGTCCGACGCCCTGAGGTCATGGCGTTCTCCATGGTGCGCCTCCATGGAAACTACTGCGTTTAAGCTCTACTCACCAAACGGACTCTACTCACATTTTCAAACTGTCAAGTGGTGTATGATACATGATGCTTCTTTTTTGGACGCTCGTGTGTTTAAAATGTCACACTCCATTAGGGATCAGATCTGCAGTGCATTTGGAATGGAGCTCGCGTTCGAGCAAAACCGAAAAGGATAATGTCCAGAAGCGATGAGAATTGTGTCGTCGTTTCAATTTTGTTTTTGCAGTTTTGGTTCATTGTGTAAATTTGTAAATGCACTATGAGGTCATCGTTGTCGGGCAGATATAACGTTCAGCTGCTTTGTACAGTCATATGAACTCTGACCCCCTGATTTTTATTTGCATTTGTGTGAGAATATTTGGATGTAGGATTGAAGTGCAATTTTTGTTTTTAAAAGGCATCTGTACATTTGAGATGTACCCCTCAGAGGTTCACTCCATCAGGAGAATCTGCTGGACTGTCAAATGGTGTTCCATTTCCCACCTTTGGTGTGTCCGCAGCCATTACAATTATTTTTATATTTAAATATACAATGTACATGTTGTTTCAGTGGTATGTTTAAGTCCTGTTCCATTTTGAAATTTTCAAGAGAAATTTGTCTACTGAAGGACTTAATTATGAAATTCTCAATATTATTTTAATACCATGAAAATAGTGAGCAAAATTAGTATATTATATATGCCTCTATGATGTGAATTTCACAAAGGTTCAAGGATTATTTATTTGATCAATTTTATTTAAAAAAAAAAAAAAAGTCTTGAGCACAAACCCTAAAGAATGGTTGCAAAAGAAGAAAGTAGATGTATTTTCTATTAGTTTGAACAGCCTCCCACTTGAAAGACAATTAAAATTACTCTGAGATAACAAACCACGGGGTTAAATGGGCGTTCCCTGTACAATTGTATATCATCCTGTTTGCTAGAAAAATTTTGGAAATTGAGTGATTGAGAAGACATGCTTATTATAGGTTTTACTTGCCTACATTACCCCCACCCTTTGGTTTACCATCCGATTTGACTTGTCTTTACTTACCTCATTGGTGTGGCACCCCTAGTTCATGGCCACATGTTTCTGTCAGTGTTCTGACATGAAGGGCGACAAACGAGAGCCATGTGATTTCAGCAGTTTGCTGTACGACATTTCAATGTTTGGTTTAAACCCAGGAGAGATGATGCTCTGTTGTCTAGTCGGAAGATTCTCCAAAAGTTCAGAGACTGTAAAGTATGGCTGGAAATATTCTTGCTTTTAAATACGCGTAGGCAAGATGGCTATCACGCGTATCCTGTGCTCGTTTGGCGCATAGCTTGTGCACGTCCTCAAAAATTAACACGAAGCGTACAAAAAGTACAATATGTATCTAAATGGTGGGGGCAGTGCAGTAGCATTATCCACGAACTAAACTCCTTCAGTGTCGCCATGTTTGTTTACCTCAGGCAAAACTATCTGATTGAACCCTCTGGTGTGCCCCCTATTGGAATCCTCCGGTAACACGCCTAGTGCACAGGGAAGTATGTGAACAATAAGCTCACAACGTTTGCCGGTTGACTATGGGAACGCATGGCTGAACAGCAAGTATATTTCCGGCCTAAAAAACCACCTCCTCTTCTCCTGTCCATTATGAAGTTCAAATATACTTAGATACTTGGTTTTTAGGCTTGAAAAAAAGCCTACCCTATTTGACTTTTCCTCTTTACTAAGTGAAACGAATTTTCTTTAATTCAGAAATTTCAATCAACAGTCTTAGTTTTGATTCAGAAACAACTTTTGTTACTCTTTTGCCTAATCCATACATACCAGGTATTTTTGAAAACTAAGCATTTTCTATGCATTTCAGCCTTTTGTCCACACGCAAACTGTGTTTTTCATCACCGAAAATGGAGCTTTTGGAAAATTCCTGCCAGGCAGAAGATTACTGGAAACTCTGTTTTCTCTGTTACATGTAGACAGGGCAAACTGGTTTTTTTTTTTTTTTTTTTGGCTTGTGACGTCAGGGTATTTACCCTTTATCTTCTTTGTTTACATGCCGTGCAATCACTTGCGAGGGTAGACATGGACTGTTCCAGCAGGACTTTGTGCATATTTACACATAAATGTACGGTTCAGTGTCCAGTCAGAATGCGCTATCATGGTCACTGCCACATAGTCCAACGTTCCCATGCAACAGTCCTCAATGTGCTATTTTTAACTTTACCCCATGGTGTCAAGTTACTGTTGCAGTGATTTATTTATTTTTTGGCTTGTGATTGGCCTATATGGTCTTCCATTGCCATTAGATCTCATCATTGTTGGCCGTTGATTTTGCACCCACTTCATGGCGTTTATCAATTGCCTTTTTGCAGTTTTGTGTGGACAGAGGTTTTTTTGGAGAATGGAGGAGGAACAACCTTGTAATTAAAAACACCTGTGTACGAGTGGAGTAGGCCTTGCACAAGAGTAAAGACTGCTGTCTGTTCATTTACAGCGGCCAGTTTTGCTTAGGCTACATTCTACAGCCTTTGCTGCAGATGTAAGTGTGCTGTTGTTCGTGGTCAGTTTATTTTGAGTATTCAAACATCTATGTAAGAAGTTTGGTGGCACCTTCTTGGGTAAACAATTTCTATAACAAGACATAAGCAAACCAGGAAATGCAAAACAAACACTTGAAGAGACGAGGGTCTGTTGAGCCATGGGGAACAGTGAGCCATATCACGTGTTTGTAATCAACAGATGTCAGAGCTGCTTAAAATCGGCTAAACAATGATATGGCTCATTGGTCCCCATTGGTTACCATGAGTCATATCACAATTTTGCCTTATTTTAAGCAGCTTGGACATTTATTGTTTACAAATATGTGACATGGTTCATTAGTCGATATGGCTCATCTGTCAGACCCCATTTTCCCCTACTGAAGATTTTTGACACTTAATCTGTTGGTGTTTATTTATTTATATTTAATCTTAAAGTATTCTTGTTAAAAAAAAAGAAAAAAAATCATTTCATAACATGGCCTTCGTACACAGCATCCAAAGTAGCCTCTTGAATGCCCCTTGTTTTCTGGAAGTTTTGATTTATATTTGGCCCATCTGTAAATCTTCATGCTATGGAAACATAGGGTTATTTGCCCCCAAAACCCAACATTTCTCTGAATGCTTAGCTCCCTTAATATTGTCAGCTTGGTTTACTTTAAGCACAGTGTTGTGCACAAGTGCAACGAACCTCATGCCGCAGTGCCATCATCTAATTTCAGGCGGAACTGTTACGGCAATCAAGTCGTAAGGATAGTTTATTACATTCTACTAATGAGCTGGTGACGTGTGGTGCTTTAAATTGTAGAAGACATCAATGGAAACCCGTGCTATTATATACCACTGTAACTTACAGATAAGGAGAATTTTTTTTTATATGTACATGCATTCAAATGATTCACCATTTGTAGTCCTGTACTCAAAAAGCTTATTGGAGAATTCAATACTGTCAGCATTAAAACAATCCAAAGTTCAAACTTGCACTGTGCCTTTATTTACTCCTGTATTTCAAGATGTGCATTTGCATAGATCCTAGTCCTCAACCTCAACGTCCTAAGAATCTACAAGGTTCATTTGACCTTTTTTTATCGCAATCAAAGGAATTTTAGGGGGAAAAAATCATTCATCGAGGCAGCATACAATTATAATAATATCCAGTGTTTTCCCCACCATATAATCGTTTGATCGTAAAAATGCAAACAATGGTGAGCATTCTATTGGCTGACAAAAAAAAAAAAAAAAAAAAAGAAGACATGGCTTGATCTCAAACGGAAAGGTGACCTGGCAACAAGACTGATCTGCCAATCAACAATCGGTGTTCAGACAAACGTTTGCGTGATTGGTGTGTGACAGATGTTCATCGCCAAGCTATTCAAACAACTAACTGGATATTTTTCTGTAACGTCGACGCTGGATGGTAGTTTCAGCCGTCATTCGAAATGGTGAGCCTCAGAAAGTCATAAGTATGAGCCTACACTTGTTTTTGTTGTAGTTACGGAGGGATTCGTGTGGATGTTAAAAATGGCGATGGCAGATGGAGAGATATTGGAAAATATAAAGTTGGCCTATTTTACGACAAAAGAAATATCTAACTTAGCTGACTTCGTCACATAATTTCATACATTTTTTCCCATGTATCTAGTTCCGTCCGGCAAAGCACAAAATTGCATGCAATTCTCTGAGCATTTGTCATGCTCATTTTATCTATTGCCATTTTCATTTAAAGTTTTCACGTTTTGCCATGCCAGCTACATCCCTGTATTTTTAATCGTAACGTGGCTTTCACCTCAACTTGCCGCTGTTTTTCTCCCAGTACCCCTCAAACTATGGACTGGACAGCGCATGCTACTTTGTCATCTAAAACTCTGAACAGCCACTTGCATGCACTTGATACAGTCCCTTGCCATCCCTCAGTGGAATTTTCCATTCTCTAATGCCTCCTATTGTCTCAGAGGTGAGGAATTAAAGAGACACCTGTTGTTTTTCAAGCAGAACTAACCCACTGAGAAGTAACTGCCTTGAGATTTGGTTGAAGCAGTTTGTAAGGGACTGTACCAATGATCTGTTGTACGGGACAGTACTTTTTAGGCTAATTATGTGTGAACTAATTAATGGAATTATGGGGAGACAGTAGCGTTTTAGTACCTTTAGTCTAAAATTAGAGGATTTGAAATAAAAAGTTTCCAGCTCAAAAAAAAAAAAAAATGGCAAGAACTTTTTGCCTTCAATCTGTTGTATGGGACATGACGATAAACTGCCCGTCATTTATCATTTTTCTCCGTCAAGCAAAGGGTCATGCGACTGTCACTTTGCAAGTGGACAGACTTTGCTCTAGACAGGTGACTCGTAAAGACTGGGAACTTGAGTGATATTAATCAGTGGGAAATTAAGGCAATTGATTGAAAATTGTGGAAAATGGAAAATTTCATTAAATTTCATGTTTCTTTTAATTCCACCCCAAATCACCATTCTGCATTCATGTAAGTGAGAAAACTAACTTGTTCTAAATGACTTGGTATTCAGGGTTAAAAATCATAATAGACCAGTCAGTTAAAAACATTTCTCAAATTAAGCATTTTTTCAGTTTCTAGCATGGAATCGCCCACATTCTGTTTTTATACATTTTACAATGCGTCCCAGCTTTTTGGAAATGGGATTGTACAAAGAGGTTTTGCAAATGTGAAGGTCTCTGTAAATCTGGCCCTGAGTGTAGTAGCA
Source organism: Gymnothorax javanicus (assembly GCA_029692085.1). Taxonomy (NCBI): domain Eukaryota; kingdom Metazoa; phylum Chordata; class Actinopteri; order Anguilliformes; family Muraenidae; genus Gymnothorax; species Gymnothorax javanicus. The sequence continues at coordinate 70,179,425 of CM056194.1, forward strand.
GATGGATGTGTACAGATCAGCATTGCTGTGTATGGGAAGTGGTTCAAAGAGCCTTACTACACAGGGCACAGCGAGAAGACATGGCAGCCGCTGCAGGGCTATCAGACGCTTAAAAGGCAATAAACTGTCAGTACAGACTGTCCTGTATAACCTACTCTTGGCTAAGAATGCAAGGGCTTTATAGTGGATAGCGCTCAGTGCAGTTGTCTGCATTGTGAATCCTTCAGCGACCTGGCCAAATTTTTGGCGTCAGAGCAATTGATCTCACAAACTGACAGATGACTTACAGCCCCCCAGACGCACAAAGTCTTTTAGTTCCTTCCATCTTTGATTGTCTTCAAGCCATTCGCTCCCCTGCCACTGGAGTTTCATTACCTCTCTGAAGACCTCAGCTTCTCTTTGCTTGCCTCAAAACAACACGTCATGGCCTCTCTCTCTTTTCCCCTCTGCCTGTCCATCTACCTGTGTTCCATCCTCTCTCTGCTTCTCTGTTCAGCAACAAGAACAATGAGGCTCAACACAGACAGCTGAGCCACAGGGTTCACACACCTGGATTGTGTGGGGAAGAAGAACAGCCCACATGGTCTGACCTGCATGCACTGCCCTAAGCTAAGAATGCAGGAGCTCTGCAGTGAAGGATGCTATAGGGCTGTCTGCATTGAGAATCCAACTGCTGACAGGAGCTGCCCACATCTGGGGTGTCTGCGGGACAATATTTAATCATTTTAGAGCCTGTTCAGCGTGGTCCCCTTTCGAACATTGTTAGCCCCAGGTGGCTATAGTGGAGTTCTGGGGTTTTTCAGCATTCACTGTAATAATGCAAAAAGTGTGGTGTTTTGTAAATTTCTCCTTGTGTCAGATTAAGATGGATGTGAACTCAGAAAGAAGGAGATACTCCCTCAGGAATGTCTACTGACTTTAAGTACCATGTCAGTATGCAGGATCTACAGTTGCAAGAAAAAGTATGTGAACCTTTTGGAATTACCTTGATTTCTGCATAAATTAGTCATAAAATGTGATCTGATCTTCATCTAAGTCACAGCAATAGACAAACACAGTCTTCTTAAACTAATACCTCACAAACAATTATATGTTTTCATGTTTTTATTGATCACAACATGTAAAAATTCACTGTGCAGGGTGGAAAAAGTATGTGAACCGCTAGGCCCCTGGTCCTCAAATCGCACCCTACGAGGTCCGAGAACTGCAGGTTTTCCACCCTCCCTTTACCTGGGAGTCAGGTGTTAACACAGTCTGGACAATCAGAGGCACTAACTGTTCATTTACTTGCCTGGGATAACAGAAAACCTGGGCTGGATTTGGATTCGAGGTCCAGATTTGAGGATCCCTGCCCTAGGCTAATGACTTCTCCAAGAGCTAATCGGAGTCAGGAGTCAGCCAACCTGGAGTCCAATCAATGTGACGAGATTGGAGGTGTTGGTTAAAGCTGCCCTGCCCTATAAAAAACACACACCTGTTTTGAGTTTGCTATTCTCAAGAACCATGCCTCGCACAAAAGAGCTCTCAGAAGACCTATGATTAAGAATTGTTGACTTGCATAACGCTGGAAAGCGTTACAAAAGTATCTCTAAAAGCCTTGATGTTCATCAGTCCACGATAAGACAGATTTTCTATAAATGGAGACAGTTCAGCACTGTTGCTGCTCTCCCTAGGAGTGGCCGTCCTATAAAGATGACTGCAAGAGCACAGCGCAGAATGCTCAATGAAGTGAAGAAGAATCCTAGAGCATCAGCTAAAGCCTTCCAAAAATCTCTGGCACATGCTAACATCTCTTTTCACAAATCTACTATAAAACATTAAACAAGAATGGAGTTCATGGGAGGACACCACAGAGGAAGCCACTGCTGTCCATAAAAACATTGCTGCACGTTTGAAGTTTACAAAAGAGCACCTGGATGTTCCACAGCACTACTGGCAAAATATTCCGTGGACAGATGAAACCAAAGTTGAGTTGTTTGGAAGGAACACACAATGCTATGTGTGGAGAAGAAAAGGCACAGCACATCAACATCAAAACCTCATCCCAACTGTGAAGTATGGTGGAGGGAGCATCATGGTTTGGGCCTGCTTTGCTGCCTCAGGGCCTGGAAGGGTTGCGATCATCGACGGAAAAATGAATTCCCAAGTTTATCGAGACATTTTGCAGGAGAACTTAAGACCATCTGTCCACCAATTGAAGCTCAACAGAGGATGGGTGATGCAACAGGACAATGACCCAAAGCGCAGAAGTAAATCAACAACAGGATGGCTTTAACAGAAGAAAACACACTTTCTGGAGTGGCCCAGTCAGAGTGCTGACCTCAACCCGATTTAGATGCTGTGGCATGACCTCAAAAGAGCGATTCACACCAGACATCCCAAGAATATTGCTGAACTGAAACAGTTTTGTAAAGAGGAATGGTCCAAAATTCCTCCTGACCGTGTGCAGGTCTGATCTGCAACTACAGGAAACGTTTGGTTGAGGTTATTGCTGCCAAAGGAGGATCGACCAGTTATTAAATCCAAAGGTTCACAAACTTTTTCCACCCTGCACTGTGAATGTTTACATGTTGTGTTGAAGAAAAACAAGAAAACACTGTGAGGTATTAGTTTAAGAAGACTGTTTGTCTATTGTTGTGACTTAGATGAAGATCAGATCACATTTTATGACCAATTTATGCAGAAATCCAGGTAATTCCAAAGGGTTCACATACTTTTTCTTGCAACTGTATATGGGGTGTTTCAAGGTAAGTGGTGCAATAGGGAGACTGTTTAGTCCGAAAAGAGAATATCTAAATTTGTGTTTACCAGCGTCAGATGATGGTGGCGTCATGAATGGTTTTGTGTGATTTAATTTTTTTGATTTTGTTGTTCTGGTTTTGCTTATTTCCATTTTCTACTTTTGATGGCCTTGGGAGCTAACCCAAGGATTGATTTTATAAAACTGTCAGAAAGCATTGTATAATAATGCTTTGTTAAAACTCTGAACTAGCACTACTGCAGCATCGGTGGTAGCTGTTCGTGGTCTAACAGTGCCTGAAAGCTTTATTTAGGGGAATAGGGGAAGAGTCCGTACCTCAAACATACTACATATTCAAGACATGATGTTAGAATTTAAACAAATGGATGCTTTCTTCTCAAATTGTTGAACCATATGTGAGATAATGCACCCCTTCACTGTGCTCTTCCAAAATAATTTCCAATCCAGAACCCTCTGGCAGTACTCCAGTTTTATCAATAAACTGGTTTCTTTGTGACCCTAAATTCTGATGTGGCGCCTGATTATTACACACTCGAATAGTATTTGGTCACTGGTTTTCTTTGATATCTTCAAAAGATAGAATTGTATAATGATTAGAACTTGCATATCCACATTCGTGTCCTTCAGTAATGGCTTAAAGACTCGTTTGTCAAAGGAGAGAACAGAACAGTACGTCCCAAATCAGTTTTGGTGGCCTGCAGAACAAGGGACCACTAATCCGTAATCTCCGCGAATAGATAACTATTGTGAAGCGCAGAAATGAATTAACAATATCATATATGGAATTAATAGCTAAAAAGGGAAGAATTACTTAAATTCCGTAGCATAATCATAGCATAAATACAAACAACACATGAAGCGAAAGTATTCAAAGATAGGTGTTTATATAGGCCTAATCTCTGAATATTAACATTACGCAACAGTCCGTCAGACAAATTATTCCCTTTTAACGAGTAATAAATGGCGGCGCAAATGTACACTGACAGCTTAACCCGTTTTTCTTCCCAATTAGAGACCAGGGAAAAATCAAGGCACAAATAAGGACACGGAGAACTTCATGTCACGAACTCAGTCAACACACAGTCGCTCACTCAGAATACATCCTTCTTCTCTCAGACTGCGCGAGCTTTCAGTAGGGGCGTATTGTAATCTTGTCGTCAATGTTCCATGAAGCCGTTTGTTGTCTTTCTGGTGAGCATCATTGCTTCTTCAAAGAGCCGAGCCGCACCCCTCCCCTGGCCCGTTTCATCCGTCTTTTCCATCGGTCACGGAACGCCCGCCCCCCACCCGCCAAGCGTAAATGCTACGTCAAGTGACTTACGGACCGACCGCTATGTCCTGCCGGTGTGACTCACGCCTACACTCGCATTGGATTTACTGGAAGCAATACTCATGATCCTGTTTCATACTGCCTCTGTTTCTTTAATCCGCAAACGGCAAATTTAATCAGACGAGACAGCTATTTCTTTCTGGAATCCATCTTTTCGCTTCTGTTACAGTAGCCTAATGTATGAGATCTTCTGGCAAATCTTTCAGGGACACAAAACTGCGCGTTCGCAGTATGTTTACTCTCAAATACTTTAGCTGAGAATGCTGACAAATTGGCAAACATCGTCAATAAGAAATAAAGGCCTCTTCATCGACAGGGTTGTGACAACTGTTGCTTGTCCCGCAATGTACAAAGCGCCATGCGGAATCATTAATCATGCTAACCTTCCCATAGATGAGTAATTACATGTGCTTAAAGAATACGACATAAAGTGATCAGTAAGTATATATTAAATAAAAAAACTCAATCAGAAAATATAAACTGAAGTACTATGTGGCTTGTTATTTAACATCAAGGTAATTGCAAGGGGGGGGATTCCTTATAAGTGGGGCAAAACGCCGCCTTCTCCAAACACCCCGTAAGAAAACAAGACACAGTTTATCAACCAAGTAGCCACATTTTTAATATGCATTGCATAAGCCATTTGGAGTACTCTTATTTTTCAATGTGTTGTTGAAATTAAAATAATTTATTGTAATTATAGAGATCCTAATAAGACGTCTATCTGTTTTCTAATTCAAAAAGTTGAACTTATGGATACCAACTAAAATATCGGGCATAAATATGTACAGCGTAAAGCATTCATACGAACCCGGTTTTTCAAACCTCCTAAAATTAAATCAGCTTTTCTCAAAGCCCATGCCATTGACGACCTCTCGTGCAAATTCAGGCTTTTGCGTGTATTAGAATCCTCGGCAGCAATGAAGTTAACCGCCATTTCCAGTGATATTTCATATAAATATAAGAGATGGCGTTTGTACACAGTTCTACCCCATTTCACCTGAAACATGGACCTCAGGGAATGTGATGTGGACAGTAGGCAACAGCAATTGTGGCACAATCGGTAACACAGCTGGCAAACACGTGTTGGAGAGGGTTTAACTCGTGATAACCTGCTCTCTCTGAAAATGAAATCTCAGTTCCCATTTGAAGATCCGCTCATACGTTTATTTCGACACGCTCATTATGAGGGGAAATAAATCGTTTTATTTGGCTAATTTCCTGTAGCTAAAGAGTGGAAAATTACATGCTCGTTCTTACTCGAGCGTTTGGTTACTTACAACTTTATTGGGGATTGTTAAATTTGAAATCTTTTTAAATCATATTTGCACTATCAGTCGGGAAGAGTGCATCAAACGACTAGGCCTACAGAAAATGTGTCAATGAAAACCCCTCCCTTGTCGTTCAGTGCACACCCGAAGACATTTAAATAGCTACGTAACCAACCGCTCCTCTTCTACCGGAGGACTATTGGAGTTCACGCATCTTCACGCGTATTAGTAATCGGAGAAGGCGTCGCATCTAGTAAAACAGTTAAGGTGAGTTTAAAATAATCCTATAATTTGGCCTAAGTCTCTTATCATACTTCGGAACACCAAGCAATAGGCTATTGCATAATCGATTTTTAATGCTTATGTTCTCTGTTTCATGTGCTATGTAAATAACGATAAACGCGCGGAAGATTTTATTCTTAACTGCTTTTCAACTGTAAATTCTGTTTTTATCTGATAGACTGAAAAAGATTATTTTATACTTAAAGGAAGAATATTTGGGGCACAGGCTGCAGTGGAAAATGCCGCAAATGGTTGACAGACTTATCGGCTACATTTAGCTGAAAAACACAACATCATCGGCGGGGCGGCGGGTGGCTTTACAAAAAAAAAAAAAAAAACAAATCGGAAATATTTCATGTGGTTGGAAATTTCCAGTTATACTCGAGGTTAATTTCAATCCCCTGTATTTCTGTAAATGTGAAATTTCCAATATGGATCTTGCCCGCAGCCGTAATGAAACGCCATTTTAAAACGAGTCTAGAGATGGGTGCTATTTCTGACCTGGCGGCTGAGAGCTTGTAATAAGCAGATAACATGTTACATACTTGGGACTTAATGCTTCAAGAACGCAGGTGGCTTAGTCCAATAACTCCACGTATGGGTTTACTCTGCGAAATGGTACGAAAGGATAATTTGATGTCTAACGTAGAGCTTTAGCATAATGCAGGCAGTAGCCCGAAGCTGCCACACCGTTATTTGTTCGGCGCATGAAAGGCAGGGTGGTCAAGCTGCGGTCCCAAAGCAGAGAACAACATATATATATATATATATATATATATATATATATATATATACACACACACACACACACACACACACACACACACACACACTAAGGCAACTTATTAATTAATAAATTTTGGTGCATTCTCCCGGTAACCACTCTTTGACGAAAATTTTAAAATTGTGCTGTCTATATTGGTTATTGTGAGAATAATTTGTCTCGTATTTTGCAGAAATGACGAAAGTACGAGATAAACAGGCTAACCGGTATTTGCAGCACGTGTTTTTATTTTGAAACGCTGAATGAAAAAGTGACAAAAGCAGAGACAACGTTTTGTAAAAGCGTGCCTGCCTGAACTTGGCGAGCACCCTGTAGGTTAAACTATTCTACCCCGGAGGGCCATTGCAAACGCTTCTCTCAGGCATTTCCCAAATTCTGTTACATATTTCCAACTTACACTCCGTATGTTTTCATAAGAAAATCAAGCAGAAATGCATTGCATCAATGCATCTGGCGCGAAATATTATTCATGAAACTGACGCCGACATTTTTTCTCTTAGCATGCAGCTCTTACCCGTGAAACCAGCTATCCCTTATTCTGTCATGATTCGCATCTAACCTAGTAGGGACCGTTCGGGAAATCGGCTCGCAATAAGGTGCGCATTCTCGCGACTGTAAATACAAGCTTAATGTTGTTGAAGATGAGCTGCGATAAAGCTCTTGAACTCTGCCGATCCCATTCCGGGGTTTGTCAAATACCGCTGCATTATTTAGACTTGTGATACTTAGACCGATTTTAGTGGAGATCCCACGGTTTCTAAAGACCCCAAATATGTCCTGCGTATTAGAGGGAAAGGTGTAGAAAATTATGCACAAGATCTAGATTTGTTCAATATGATGTAGGCTAATGCGGCGGCCATAAAACATGGCTTCTTGGGTTTAAATATTTTAGTCAAAATACTTGTAATGTGGCCGCAGTGTAGTGCTGCGGCCTGCATGAATATGCAGGTGACATCGTCCTGCAATATGGGGGGAAAAAAGCCAGTTCTAACTTTGAACCTCTAAGGGGAAATTTAAGTGCAAATCTGAGTTTTAGGGGTTAAGCATTTGCTGTCTGTGGAAATGAGTCTGTATTCTATTCGGTTGTTATTACTTAACACAAAACAAGGGAGGTAAGAAGGAGCTCAGGTTTTGAATTATTCAGACCCTCATAGACATGTACTGTATACACTGAGGATTTTCCACTAGTTCCTTTTCCTTTGGCCACCGCCTTGTATTTAGTGAGCTCTCCTCTGATGGGATGGGTGGGGTGGGGTGGGGGGATGGAGTTTATTGAACAGTCATTGGTTACCATCCGCTATCTGCTTAGCTGTTATTAGGTATCAGCATGTTTTCATATGCACTGAGCCCCATGAGTCATTGGACAGAGACACTTTTTTTTTGGTGCTGTATTCAAGCACTTTGAGTCTGAGTGGATACAATGGCGTTGAGATTGAAGTGCAGACTGTATTATAATTTGAGTGTTTTTATCCACTTTGGATGAACCATTTAGAAATGACAGCACCTTTTGTATTCCCCATTTTTGGGCCCAAAAAAGTATTGGACTGCTAAACATGATATAATGTCATAATTTTAAATATTTGGATGCATATATTTTGCATTCAATGACTGATTGAAGTTTGTCATGCATAGACAGCATTAAATGCTGGGTATCTTCCCTGGTGATGCCCTGCTAATCCTGCACTGTGTCTTGACAAATGACTAATTATCAGCAGAACATGGCATACAAACAATAAGCTTACTTTATGTGGCAAGTATAGAGTACTACAAGAACTATACGAAACAGAGAAGCTGTACATTAATGTATCCACGGTGCTTGAGTGCGGGTAGAAGAATGTCTGGCTGCCGCCCTGAAAATCTCATTGCCTGTTGAACAGGGCCAAATCTGGTGATGATAATTCAATCTGCTCCAATGCCTGTTCAAAAAAAAATGTGGAGTGTATCCATGGACTGGCAAAATGGTATTTTCAATACAAGAAGAAATCATTTTATGGGAACCTCAAATGGGTTTCCTGCAAATGGGTTTCCAGATGTAAGAAAGGACACATCTTCATTTTGGTGGTGTTGCGTATGGATAATAGCAGCAGGCCATTAGCGATTATGAGGAGGCACAATCTTGATGCTGGTTCTCTATCCCTGTTCTCCGCAGTGCAGCGATGTGGTGGTGCTCATCACGCCTGGCCCTGGTGTGCCTGGCCCTCCTGCTGCTGCTACAGGGTCACCAGAGCTCGGCCAAGCGAGGGTCAGGAGGGTTCAAGTCCAGTTTTGGCTTTGGGAAAAAGCCCTCTTCATCCAGCAAGACTCACTCATCATCATCATCATCATCCTCACGTACTAGACCAGGACAGGGCTCGCATTCTCAAGGGGGTAACTACCCCAGGCAACCGCAGAGTCCTAATCGCAATCCTGCCGGAGGTTATCCAGCAGGTGGAGGCTACCCAGCAGGAGGAAGTTACCCAGCTGGTGGCCGCCCAGCTGGAGGAGGGTACCCAGCAGGTGGAAATTACCCAGCAGGGGGAGGGTACCCAGCAGGAGGAAGTTACCCAGCAGGTGGACGGCCAGCTGGAGGAGGTTATCCAGCAGGTGGAGGCTACCCAGCAGGAGGAAGCTACCCAGCAGGTGGCCGCCCAGCTGGAGGAGGGTACCCAGCAGGTGGAAGTTACCCAGCAGGTGGAGGGTACCCAGCAGGAGGAAGCTACCCAGCAGGTGGACGGCCAGCTGCAGGAGGTAACCCAGCAGGTGGAGGCTACCCAGCAGGAGGAAGTTACCCAGGTGGCGGACGGCCAGCTGCTGGAGGTTACCCAGCAGGAGGAAGTTACCCAGCAGGTGGACGACCAGCGGGAGGAGGTTACCCAGCTGGTGGAAGTTACCCAGCAGGTGGACGACCAGCGGGAGGAGGTTACCCAGCAGGAGGAAGTTACCCAGCAGGTGGACGACCTGCAGCAGGAGGTTACCCAGCAGGAGGAAGTTACCCAGCAGGTGGACGACCTGCAGCAGGAGGTTACCCAGCTGGTGGAAGTTTCCCAGCAGGTGGAGGGTACCCAGTCAGAGGAGGCAACAATCCAAATCAGTTTGGCGGTGGAGCCTATCCTGGTGGTTGGGGGCGGCAGGGGGGCTATCCAGGCGGGTACCCTAACTGGAACTCCAAAAATCCGATCCTCAGCCCACGTTATGGGGGAGGGTACGGGGGTAATGCGTACGGCATGGGAGGCTCTCCCTTCTCGAACTCTGTGCAGAGAATGGGTTATAGCCCCTCTCTGAAATCTAAGGGCTTTGGAAAGAAGGCAGCTTTGGCAGCAGGTGCAGGGGCCGTTGCAGGTCTGGCGTTGGGTTATGGCCTCAGTCGCATCCCCCGCCCTCATTTCCACTTCCGCAGCCCCGAGGAGGAGTACTACTACAACCATTACATGTACAGACGCTATGGCTCGCAATCCACGGACAACTATTACGGTGGCCGTGACGGCGGCCTTGGCGGTGGCGGCCTTGATGGCGGCCGTGGCAGTGGTGGCCGTGATGGTGGTGGTCAAGGTGGCCGTGATGGTGGTGGTGTAGGTGGCCATGAAGGTGGACAAAACTATGACGACTACCAATTCAAGCCGCCTCCTCAAGCCTATGACTTTTACATGGAGAACTGCATGAAGAGGACTGATTTGCTTGGAAGCCAGAGTGTCCCAGCCTCTTCAAACATGCAGGGGGATGAAGGCTATGTGCCCGGGAAAAATGGAGCCCAGAGTGATGATCCAAATGCTAGTGACGGTGCTGGAATCCTGAGCTCTCCAGAGCCTGCAATGGCAGACCAGAACATGGCTAATGACACAGTCAACGGCACTGTTAAAGACGGCTTCATAGAGCGCAGCCAGCCTAATCCCACCGCGATGACACTTATGCTCACAGCTGGCGGGGAGAATAAGGACATCCCGGGGGATGACGATGAAGTAGTTAGCATAGTGGAGATTGGGTACCCAGAGCTGATTGAGCAGCTTAAAGCTCGACGCTGCGTGGAACTCTACATGGTCTATGCAGAGCACCACGCACAGGAACAGAAACAGAAAGAGAAAGAGGGGAAACAGGCACAGACCAACACACGCAGTAATCCCCACTTCCCCACTGGGAGCGGGGAAGTCCAGCGCCCCCTGTGTCAGGAACTGGTATTGCTCCTCACTTCCTCCTTCATGGTTCTGAGCAGCATGCTCTTGCTGCAGTGAGGTGTCGGCATGGATGAAGCCTGGCGTGTGTGAATGGGACCCAGCTATGCTGGCGCGAGGAGGCACGGGGACAGACCAGGAGCTAATGCAACCTGACTTATATGCCGAGGCTCAGGACACTGCCATTTTTTTTTTCACTCCATTTTTTTCTGTTTTTGAGTGTCTAGCTTTCCATTCTTCCCAAAATTTACATATTTTAACAATATTAACTTGCCTGCTAACGATTTACTGTGGTAATCAGTGTCCAGCAGTCCCAAAGTGCTGGCAAACAACGATCGGTAAGGTATATTATTTTCATGCATGTGCATGATTGTACATAATTTTTTAGGATGTAGGAACTAGGGGTTTATCCAAACCCAGACAACTGATTCTGAAATGCACTGTATTTTTCTTCCTTGAAGTTGACTACTGATATTTGGAAGATTTTATTTTTATTTTTTTGGAGGTGTCCGCAGATCTTGCGTAAGTGCTGAAACCAACTTGTGATTGACAGAAAGAAGTCAGCATCAAAAGGAAACAAGTCATACATCTCAGTGATATAAGTGAGAAATTGATATCTACATAATTGTGCATTGTGTCCATGTGAAATAAGCTTGTTTCAAACGAGTAGCTTAATGAAACTAAAGTGGTAGAAGTTTCTTGCATACAATTAACATATTTTATTAAATTATCTGACATGCTGAAAGACTCTGAACTCCCAGATCCAAGGCTACATCTTGAATTACAATCCCTTAGCCTATACGCTTTGTGTCATGTATCCAAAGCAGCTAAAAATCTGAACCTCCTCTACTTGGAAAAGGTATGTCATCAGGAGAGATGAATGTGTGTGCCCACTCTTAAAATGGACGCAGAGTCATCAGATGTTTGATGCAGTAAATGCAAAGTGTTACATTTCAAAGCTCTGAAAATTTTTAATGTTATTTCAAGTAAGAAGAACCAAAATTAATTATAAAAACTGTCAAATGCATGATGACATGAGAGAAAAAAAATTAGTGACAATGTATCCATAAAACTTGGATGTCAATGACTGGCAGGAGCAGTGGAAGTTATTGTCAAGTGGGACGAGATAGCTTAGCATTTAGTTTGGCACTTACTTTTAAAGGAATTTTCATGATATGAATGCACTGTATTCTAGCACCAGTATGCAGAAGTGCGGAATCTAAAATATACTTTATTTATATTTATTTTACATATATAATTGTTTGTGAAAGGCCTGCTGTATTTGTTCACTAACGGTAAAAAAGCTGTTGAAATAAATTTTCCAGAAAAGGTATTATTTGGTCGTGAAACTCTGATATGAAGTTAAGGTAAGATTGAATTTTTGAACTGAAGGAGTTCATATTTATTGTAACGCATAAATGATTTAACTGAAAGACTTTAAAAGAAAAATTATAACAGAAGCTGAATGTTTGCTTAAATGCATTCTTTTATGGGTGCTTTTGAAAGTCTTTCATAGCATCCTCTCATCATACAATTTTGACATCACATACATAGCAGACAAAAGATCTGTGCAGAGAAGGTATTTTCTCAGAGCTCCTAATTTTATTCCAGATCTGTTAGGGTATGCATTTGCTGTGTGGGTCAAGATGTTGTTGTGTATCACTGAAAATATTCAGCGCTCAGTAAGGTACGAGGTAGAAAATATATTTTGTGTTGTGTTGTGCAGCAGTTCTCAACAGCTATGTGGACAAGGTTGAATGTTTGAATTTTAAGTTGATAATCAGGTCAAAGTTGTGGGCTGGGATTAGATGTTCTATCCATTGGCATGTAACCACATTGGTAAACGCTACTGATCATATTCTATAGCAGAAAAAAAACATTTAATGGATTAAGGAGTAATATATACAGTCTGTGGTACTACCTGACTAACTTTTATGCTGTATATTATATATAATCACTACAGTGTATGGCTAAGTATACTGGCATATGCACTGGCATTGTGTACGTGTGCAAGGGCACCCATTATGAATGCCTTTTCATTACTGAAAAGGGGTAAATACATATGTTTGTTCAAAGGATGGTATGCAACTATTATCAACGTTACACACCCTTCGGCCTCTGTCTCTCAGTCACCTACCTGTAAAATGGTACAGCCATGTTTAAGGGACTGGGCACAGTACAGCAGGCCTGAACTTAACTTGGGTGGCTCAAAATCAGCCAAACAGTTCAATTCTTTTGGGAACCAGTTGCGACCCAATTAGAATTAACTGCTGGAATAATTACTTTTACAGGTAGTTTGAGGTATATTTGATAATCCTTTTAACGGGCGTGTAGCACCCGCAAACATAATAATAGTCCAGAAACGTAATAAACCACAACCGTAATACCAATCTGCAGCTTTAAATTTAAAAAAAAGAAAGTTTACCCTCACACAAATTTAACGAATCCCTGCCAATGTCATAGTTATTACATTTGTGGTAAATTTTGTATTGAATTTGCAGTGGGAAAGTGCCGTTACATTTGTTGGAAATTTATTACAGTTGTGGGATTATTACATTAAAAGCTGCAGATTTGTACTACGTTTGTGGTTTGTCACATTTTTGGCTGTTATTACTTTTGTGGGTGTTGCGAAGTGCAAACGCATTTTGTTAGCTGTGCAACCCTTCAAGAGCTTTAGTAAACATGGCTTACTAGATTAGTGCTCTTTTTGTTGCATGTGCAGACACACATCTACAGGCAACTGATGTTTACGGCTCTTATTTTATGATACCTTTTGACCCTCTCTTCCACTCTTGCCTCACCCTCTCTATTCCAGGTCCTAGATTGCAAGTGCTCTTACTTCTCTAGACGTTCTGCTGGTCCTTGCATAATAAATATTGTTATCCTTAGGTTTTTTTCTTTGGCTTCTTTGCACTTACAAGTTACATGCTACAGCCAAGTGTATACAATCTGTACTTGCAGGGTTTTTGCGGAAATCTTCACTCTTTAATTTTAGGCAACTTTCATCAACTAAGAAAGAAAAACTGTCTATTACTGATCTTGTTTTAGTCAAGGGGTGTGACTCAGTTTTATGCAGAACTGGAGTGGACAGAGTTTTCTGCCCATGTATTGTTTGATGGAAGGTACAGAAACATGATAAAGGCTGTAACCTCATCAGTCTAAGTGTTTTAAGTGCTATCATAATGTTGGCATGCAGTTCCAGTGAATAGTGCTTTTACAGTAAAGTGACTCTCTGATGTTCCTTGAATATACAGGCCGCTTGATCGCGCCTCCTATTTGATTTCATGTTACTGTCATTAGCACAGTTTACTGGCAACTGTCAGCCAGAAATCTGGTTAATATTGCACTACTGTTTGGCAATACTGTATTTGTACTCTAACGGTATAAAGCCACAGTCAAAATAATCGTCCAAGAAAATGCGTCATTTGGTCATGAAAAATAGATTTAAAGCCAAGGTAAGGCTGAAGTTTTGATTTCTGAAGTCATAAGGAGCTCATATTTATTCTAATTCACTGATGACTGATTTGAAAGCATTTAACAAAATGAAAAATAATCATGATTGCATTTGGGCAAAATTCCAATTCTATCTTTTGCGGGTGCTTTAGATCACCTAAAATTACTCGTTTTGAAGGGAGTTCATAAGGGTTGCTGGGGGACGTGGCCTCACACTTCACCAGAATAATCATGAAATTGAAATGCGAGACATGTTAACCGGGATGTTGAACGAAAAAAAATGCGATCATCGTTACTAACATTAGCAATGTATTAGTAAACGTGTAAATAAATCTATTTAAAAATACATTGTATGTTTCTTTACTTGCACCTTAATTTTTGCGGACTTAGAATGTGTGTATGTATTATTCAACACTGTATAGGCCCTGAGTCTGTCTCTTGCAATTTACCTGACTATGTGCAGTCTGTGACTCTGTAAACTGCTCTCCTGTTTGTGAACACAAATAAATATGTTATGGATTTTACAGCAACAGCCCTGTCTCTTGAGCCTGTGTCTCCTACCTGTGGGTCATATTTTGCTGGGAAATCTCAGTGGGGTCTCCTCCCTTTCTCTCAGGGAAAGTCATATTGTGATGAAACATATAATTACTGTGTGGCACCTCAGAAGGGCCACATACTGGGAAAGCACAGTAGCATTCATGAATTTGTTAAACCTCAAATTTGTGCTTGTGGGAGTTAGTTACTCATTTTCAAGTACGTGTGCTCCTTACCCAGCACATATTATCAGTATAGTCAGGTTTAAGTTATGTAAACGCAAACAAATGCAATTCAATGTCTTTTATGCAAGTCATTATATAAATGTTGAATAACAATTTGATTGAATCCTGTTTGTGACAAAATCCAAAGTTGAATGAGGGCTTTGTCCAGTTAATGATTTCAGATCAACTTCCACTCGTACTAATATAATTAGGCCCGTTGCATTTGATGGAGCACTCCTTAAGGACCGTTTTTCGTCTTATATACTGTGCCAATGTACTAACATTAGTGCAATCAGCTGGGTATTGCCACCATAAACTAGCATTCACACCAACCCTCCGTAAATGCAGCCGTGCATCCCAACGATTATGCATACATATTCAGTAGTTGAATAGGGTATAGTGGGATCTTGGCTCAATTTTATAGCTGTTTCGAAGTGTGATGCCCTCAATTGACTGAAAAGTGCAACATAATATCATAGTAGCAAATAGCTAATGGTGCAGACTTCACTGCATAGTGGTGTGCAAGTAATTCATTACACTGGAAAATGCTTGTATGATCTATTTACTCAGCTGTTTCAATGATGGTATGAAATTGGCATTCCAAAAGCAAAGTTCTTCCATCAGTAACACAATTCTTTTGTGGGACTGAAAGTACGACCCGCAACATTGTTCTCTTAAAATTCAACGTCCAGACTTCTTGTCTCAGTGAGAAGTACACTGCGGAAATAGTCTCTTTATTTTGGGAAAATTGGTTAACGAAGGAGAGGGATCCTGAATTATTTCAGACCTCAACAACAAGTGACTTTAAAATTATGCTTTTCCTTTACTGCATGAGATTTCCCATAGAGCCCAAGGATTCTCAGCCAGCCTGAAGCCCAGGAAGATAATGCAGTTGCTAGGTAACATGTTACTCCTCCATGGAAGGTTGGGTTGAAAAGAGAATGGGTGTCACTTAGCAACAAAGAGTAGTGAAATATGTTCTTACTGATTTAAAAGCTGGCTTGGACAAGATCGAGGCCTTCATCTGCATGAAAATTATAAGAGGCAGAACATCAGCTGACACTAAACAACACGCAATCTACTACATAATCTAAAATTTGCCATCCATAATATATAATCTAATCTAAGATATACAATCAGTCTTTATTTGAAAATTCAAAAATTTGATATGTCGAGCTCCAAGGACTGTAAGTCTTTTTTGATTAATGACTTTTTTAATGGATAGGTGTACATGTGTACGCAGGTTGCAAATCCAGATTATGCATTCTTCCATCACTTTAAACAATATTTTTTGCATTGCATCTCTTCGTAAGCGTATGTTTTTTTCTTTTTCTTTTTTTTTTAACAAGCATATGCCTGATTATATAATCAGGCACAAAAAAACTCATAACTTCCAATTCTGCTCTCCCACACATTTATTATTTCGTGATAAACAAAATAAAGTCGAAGTGGCTTTTCTCCACTGTTCAATCTGGTGCAGTTTATAGGAAGTCCATCTAAGTGGATTTATTCGTGGGCTGACGTCACAAACATTCCATTCCGGGAAATTGTCAGCCGCAGTGTGACACACCCCCATCCCCTCCCCTCGATTGCCAAGTGGAAGATTTATGGCGCTTTTCCACTACGCCATGGGCAATTCAACATGTCCAGAAAGGGCCGGTGTGGGTGCAGGCTTTCATTCCAACCAAGCACTTACACACCTGATACTACTAATCAACCCCAAAAGTCTTTGCTGAAGAGCTTGATTAATAGAATCAGGTGTGTAAGTGCTTGGTTGGAATGAAGGCCTGCACCCACACCGGCCCTTTCTGGACATGTTGAATAGCCCTGCACTACGCGGTACCGGCTCTACTCTACTCTACTCTACTCTACTCTATTCTACTCGCCTTGGTACTGGGTACTTTTTTGGGGTTGCTTTTCCACTAGAGGATAGTACCGCCTCCGTGGTACCTGCTCGTCGTTGCGACACAGCATGTTACTGCCGCGACGGCATCCTCAGTTATACCAAATTTACTTTTATTCTGTCGATTTTGTTAAATATTTATGTGTTTAACTCCACGTCACCACATGATGGCACTAAAGTCCACGAGTGTTTAACTGTAATTATATCCCCGAAATAAGAGTTTCGGGGATATCATGGTTTCGCCCCACCCGCCGCCACCGCCGCCTCTGCCTCTGCAGATTTTAGCCGTTAGCGCGATAACTCACAAAATAGTTTACATTGGCTTCTCATTTTTAGCATATGGGTAGATATGGTTGAGAGGATGAACTGATTAGATTTTGGGCAAGTATGCACTCCTAAGTTTGCCACCAGGTGGCGCTATATATTGAAAAAATCAGCTTTTTAACCATCTCTCTGGAACAATTACTTACACAGACCTCAAATTTGCCTCATATTGTAGGTCTAGTTAAGGGGAATCTAATGAACGGGGCTTCGAGGATTGGGGAATTTCGGGGATACACCCCTTGCTGTCGGCCGACAGCGTAGGCCTAGTTTCTGTTTGACATTGTCCTGATGCATAGGATAGCAGCTGGTGCTGTGTCCGATTCCGCTGCACATTAACCCATTTAAACCGGGACAGCATGTGCGCATTTTAACCTTTAAAACCGGGGACGCTGTTACGCATTTCTACCCTTCAGGCCGGGAAAGCGGATACGTCATTTTGTTGTTTTCATTACTTTTCCGACCATTTCCGGGCTCATAGCTGTTCTTTTACTGGCACTTTATACTAGGGCAGATGCCATAGTAACACTTCAAGACACTTTATTTTTTATATTTTTATGTTTATTTTTATTTTATTTGAACGGACTCTTTATCATGCCTGCCACCCAGTTGCGGAGCTACAGGGGGGGCAAAGACACGTCCCTTTTAGTCCTGGCTAGATCTCAATCATTTTCCGTTATTGACGCCTTTTCCAATTATCGTAATTGGCAACTGAAGACACGGTTTCTCACCGTATGCGATCTAACAGCGATGAAATCATGGGCTAAATTCAGTGCAGAAAAATAATTTACTTTTCAATTGGCCAATGCTTCGCGTGATTGAACTTGTCCGTGTTCCAATGAAACGCGGACTTTCACTCTCGGTATTTCGTGGGTTGATTTAAAAAAAAAAAAAAAACAGTGGCACTCGGCAGTTAAATAGCCTAGGTTATAACAAGCATGCGGCTCAAGCCATTTGCGTGAGAGTCGATAGGTAGGCGATGCAATTTTGAATAATGTAGATTTAAATACAGCAAATACACGTCCAGAGGAATGATTGTTGTCTTTCCTAATCGGGGAGGACAAGCAGCACCTGTTAAGTGCGGAGTGCTCTCGGAGTGAACCTTTTGTTAATCATGAAGATGACTGAGAACAGGTCAGGATTTATAATTGTTTTAAACAGCTGTTTTGTGCAACCCAATTCTCTGTTCCACCACTGCTGAATTTAACCCGCGATTTAATCGCTGTTAGATCGCATGTGGAGAGAAACCGTGTCTTCAGTTGCCAATTACAATAATTGGAAAAGACGTCAATAAAGGAAAATGATTGAGATCTAGCCAGGACTAAAAGGGACGTGTCTTCGCCCCCCCTGTAGCTCCGCCACTGCTGCCACCTGTTCCAGAGAAAGAAAAAATGTTTGTTATTCTCTAGTGCAGAGCTTATACTTTTATTTATTAGGCCTCTTTATTCCATTTGAGTTGTGCATGTTATGTAGATAGAGATTTGTTATTTATTTTATTGGTTTTATTATATTTTATAGTTTGTTATAGTTTGTTCAGTGTTTTAAATATTGTGATGAAGATTTGCACAAATAAAAAACATACTTCTTATGAAAGCCACAGGTGTAAGCTCTCAAATACTTTTTGAATTTTGTTTCTATCTGCTACAGAGGCTGAGATATCAGCTTTTTACTAGACGTTGATACCTGGGTGCTGTTTTCCAGAAAACCTCAGGTTTTAGGGGTCCTTTTCAAAATCGCCCATAGGTTTTCATAGGCGTTTTTTGAATAGGCCTCAGGCCTAAATGGGTTAAATAACGTACCACCTAAAAACGCAAAGCAATGATATCTGTAAAAGGCATAGAGTATTCATAGAAAAAGGCAATATATTCTCAAGGCATTTGTGTACCATCAGTTTTCCATAATGTAACTACAACCCCTGGCAAAAATTATGGAATCACCACACACCGAGGATGTTAATTTACCTTTTTTCCTTCATACAAAGTAGCTAATAACACATATGACAAAACAATTATTGTCTATTAGCTTGACATTCAGGCTTCATGAAACATTACACTTTGGAACTGAAGGCAAAACACGTAGCAAATGCACAAATCGCAGAAGATGGCAGAGTATTAGAATTCATCGCGTTACGATGCGTCGTCTCATCTGATACCTTTCCTAAGAACAAAATGCTTTGTCAGCACCCGTAAAGTTATTTTCCGCTATTTTCATAAAATAGGGGCAGCATAATAACTTTCTCAAGGAGAATTAGGGGAATAAAATTGGACACAACACCGTTGCTTCTAATTTCGCTATGAACAGGGTCACAGACAAAGAAACGCATTTCATAAATGCAGCAGCTTCGGTGAACAAACACAACCTTGTTTGAAAGGTAAGGCAACGCACATTATATTTATCAAGCTGCCTAAAACAACACACGTTTCAAAACACAACTTGAAGACCTGTTTCAATGATGGCAAGTGAAGCCAGTTTCCTAGCGATAATGCGGAAGCTAGTTGTCTCTCGCAGAGACATTCTCTCTGACCAATCAGTGGGTTGCAGTTTTGTCACGTCACACTTTAGTACCTGTTAGCCGAGCGGGTACTTTTTTTGGAACCACAAGAGAGCAGGGACCAGAAAATCTGGTACCTGGTACCAGACACTTTTTCCTAATGGAAAAGCAAAAAAGGCGAGTAGAGTAGAGTAGAGCCGGTACCGCATAGTGGAAAAGCGCCATTAGATTAACTTTGCGTGCATTCATTTGAACTCATTGGTTATGGTACATTTGATCCTCTCCAAATGCTCTGCTAAATCTGTTTCAAACAAGTAAAGGAATAAGACTGCGAGCAGCAGTTAAAGTGAAAGACAACTTTCACACTAAACCAACATTAAATAAAAGAATGACTCATAAAGAGTCAAGATATTATGGCTTGGTTTTTTCTTTTTTTCGCAATTTTTTTTGTAAAGTTGTACAATGCGTCAAATAACAAGAGTGAAACTGAGAAATAAAAAAGAATGATGATCACCATCTTTCCATCCCTCGAAAAGGTTTAGCCAATGAGAGGCTGAATAATGCCTTAGCGCTCATATGACAGTGACATCGACTGACCCGCTAGCTTAACCAAAGTCTGTATAGGCTTAAGTCATTTTATACTAAATTTTCACTCGTTTTGAGCTGTTTTCTCAGCTGAAATTGGTCAATGCGCAGGCTAATGTGACCCCTTCTTTTATATGTTGGTTGTCCAGCACTGGAAGATTTGTATATGATTCATTTTTTATCTTATTGTTTTTTTTTTTCTACAAATTACGTGTGAGTGAAATGTGAGTTGCCTTTCATATTCATTATATTGAGCAGATATTTACAGTAGCGCAGTATAACCACGACTATAATGAGGATATCTTTCCTTCCATAGCTCTGGGATCTGGGAGGTTCACTGCAGATTTTATTATTGCGCACTCCTAGCATGTTTAGCAAACCAATTTATGTTTTAGCATATATGCTTAGCCCAGCTGACATCTTTGTTAATTATTATGCATGAACAATAGATTACTAAAAGAAAAATTTTGATAAATTTGAATATTGGCCTTAATATGCAGTTACCAA
Organism: Gymnothorax javanicus; assembly: GCA_029692085.1. Lineage (NCBI taxonomy): Eukaryota > Metazoa > Chordata > Actinopteri > Anguilliformes > Muraenidae > Gymnothorax > Gymnothorax javanicus. Next base: position 70,200,016 of record CM056194.1, read on the forward strand.
AGGGCAAAATACAATGTGCAATTGACTCACCAAGATTCCATGCCTCTGTGACAATGGGGATGTATTTGAAATTTAGCAATGGTCAACACAAAACATTATAGATGTTTATAATAGCAGCTGCAACTTCATTGGCTTGATACTTGATACCTCTTTTTCATTGGAAGGACTGTTAGAAGAAAACACAGAGATACAGTATGCAATTTTAGAACCATTTACAGCAGGCAAAATAAGTATTGAACGCATCAACATTTTTCTCAATAAATATATTGCAAATGGGGCTATCGATATGGACTTTTTTTTACCAGATGTCGGTAACAACCCAAGTAATCCACGAATACAAAGATATCAAAACAAATAAGTCCATTATTGTTGCTCACACAGATGGCGTCAAACGGTACTTGCGCTCACCCTCAATCGTCTCAGACCCCTCATCTCATGATCAGTTTTGGTTGCTGTCCGGAATCTGTCACGTACAGGCTGTAACCAGATGTGGCGCTCTTGAGCTGCCATCGTCACTCGTGGCTGCCCTCAGCGGGGTCGGTCAGTGACAGTGCCTGTGTTCCATTCTTGGATAGACAGCCGACTGATTGTTGAACGGTGACAGTGCAAATGACGCATCACCTCTCGGCAGCTGAGATCTGCCCGTAACATGCCAAAGGCTCTTTTTCTCTCTCCTGTGTGTCAAGCCGTTCCATTTTCTTGATGCAGTAGCATTTTTCGTTTTTTTTTCGTTGGCCTTATGTAGGCTATTGACCACACCAACAAGAACAAGTCAAATGTCACTGTACACATCACGAACAGCTCAATGTTTGTTATTACTGAAGTGCTTGGCGCGTGCACATGGTGCGCATCAGGATTACAATACCACACGCTTTTCTTTATTTCCTCTCGTACCTCACCGGAAAAGCAATAAAAATCAATTGATTATTTAATTTGCCGCAAATACAGTACATACCTCACCTGTGCGTTTTTAATGGCACTGAGTATATATTTACTGAGAAAAATGTTGATGCGTTCAGTACTTATTTTCCCCCCAGTAAAAGCATCTGCTACAGGGCCACGACTAATCTGTGGAACCACAATAACCAGTTGTGTATTACTATTATCTATTTAAATAACTGATATATTGACAAATCGTCGCTTTTTTTTCCATATTTTAGTCCTAAAATGCGCTAGAAGAAGTTTGAAATGCATGTAACTCTTAAGTTACTTGCTAATTAGCTCGGTGAGACGAAGGATACTAAGCTATTTGGTGTCAGATTATTTGTTCATTTTGCATTGGTTGACATTTGAACTATGTAATCCCACCTTTCTTGTTATCCTCCATTTTTTGCCTCTTGTTGCTCAGACTTGCCTAAAATTTGCCTGGCTCCGATATCACTGCAAAGCAGCTTTAATTGGTCTGTTGTTCTCTTTGGAAACATGATTGATGAAGGTGCTGTGGCAGGCTGGCAGCATTTATAGTCTGGATGGCAAACTTCCCACACTGGAAAGAAGTTGAGAGGAGGTGCAGGAGACGGGTGTTCCTGGCTGACCAAGCCACGACATGCCTCAAATTAAATGGCAAGTAGACATCCCCTCCCTTCAAGCACATATCAAATTGTGCATGCGTCTTTGTGGAGTAGGGAATGATCAGCCAGCTCAAGCAGCACAGCAGGCCCTGGCCTCTGTTGGAAGAGACAAGAGAAAAAGGAGCAGCCTTTGACCCCGTGAGAAAGACAAGTCAGACAGGAATGTGCCATCTGTAAGACACCAGTGTGCCGCACCTACAGCAAGTGGCAGGATATCTCTGACAACTGTGCTTAGACAAGTAGTGCTATTTGTTGATGTTAAAAGCAATAACACATTCTTGTATAATAGTATCTTGTGTATATACAAGAAATCAGTGATAGTGAGATTGTTGTGTTCATGTGATTATGAAGATGTAGACATTTTAAGCAAAGAATGATAAATTTATTTTACAAAGTGTGTAGGACAGGGCTCTCCAAATCTGGCCCTCAAATCTAAATACAGGCCTGGTTTTCCTTCCAGGCAATTAAGTGAACAATTAATGCTGCTGATTGGCCAGATTGTCATCTCACCTGACTCCCAGGTAAAGGGAGGGTGGACACCAGCAGTTCTTGGCCCTCGAGGACCGTGATTTGAGGAGCACTGGTGTAGGAGAAGTCAAGAAATGCTTGAATTGTTCAATTCACAGAACATTGCTTTTTAGGTAAAAATTTGAGTTCGGATCCCACCCCAGTCGGTATGATTACCGTGTAAAACAAGTCATTAGGATGAGGGTTAAGATGAGACTGAGGTACCGTTCTGGAACCAAATGCGAGACCAGGAAGTTGCAGCAAAAGAGAGTTTAAGTTGGGGGGGTAAACCCCCACAGGGCAGAAAGCAACGGTACAGAGTCCACAATCCGAAATCGGAGTCCCAGGGACGTAATCCAAACTGTACACAGGGCAGCAAACACAAAACTCAGTCGGGCAAAACAGGTTCGGTACACAAGCACGGGTTTGTCAGAGAGTCCAAAGCCAAAATCCAGTGGGCGTAATCCGAACCGTTAACAGGGCAGCAAACACAACTCAGAGTCAGGCAAAACAGGTACGGTACACGTGCAGAGAAGTATCAAAGAAAAAGCCAAAATCAGAATCCAGGATGTTCCAGTCAGAAGTATAACACTAAGAGTGCAAGGCATCAACAATCACAGCACAGGGGAAACGTGCTGACAGAGAATGGCTGTGAACAGAAATTGTTGTGCTTAAATACACAAAAGGGAAGTCACATGCTATGATTGAGAACAGGTGAAGTGGATCAGACTAATTAACAAGGGAGCAGACACAAGGGAGAACCTAACCACATGAAATTGGCAAAAGCCAAAACGCGGACAGGGATCACAAGACAGCCTATTGACAAAACATACAGCTCCGGTTAGGGAGTTCTAACGTGCACAGATAATGAGAGGCAGGACAGAGTGGAGCAGGTGCGGAGGATCCGCTGAATTGCAGCAAAGACTAAGTGAAGGCAAGAGGCGGAGACTAGAACAGGGCGAGTGCTGAGAGCTTGTTAATCAATTAGTAAGATAAGATAAGATAACTTTATTATGCCACTCTGGGCATCACAAATATCAATTACATTTTTACAATACATAGAATATTCCATCAAGTTAAAAAAATAAATAAAATGTTAAAAAAAAATTAAAAAAAAATTAAAACTACACATAGACATGCTAATGCATAACAACCTCTGGGTTCAGTCTAAGAAATTTTACATGTTCTTTTTTGTCTGCAATGCGATTAAAAATTTCTTGCGATAAGTGCCAAAAAGCCATGAGGAGAATCTGGATTTTGCTTTTTTGAGAAAGTCCAGACCTGCTTTGAAGGAATTTATGCTAGGTGAAAACTTAACATGATAAGGTAAATTATTCCAATATTTGATGACCCGTTTACTAAAAAAAAAAATGAACCCAGCCTTGTATTACATATTGTTGAATAACTCAGATTACGTGTATTATAATGCTCATTTGTATCAAACATATTGCTTCCATAGTTTACATGGCCATTTAAGATTTTATAGGTTTCAATGAGATCACCACGCATCCTGCGTTCTAACAATGTTGTTAAGCCTAGCTTGTCGAGTCTTTCCCTATAATCTAGTAAGCCCATTCCCTTATTATTCTTGTAAAAATCCCTTTGGCATTTTTTCAATTTCCATTATAATACCCCAATTACCATGCCTGGCAACTGGGGACCACACTTGTACACAGTATTCCAAGTGGGGTCTAATGAATGCCTTATAAAGAGGAATAAGAACCTCGGGGTTACACGACACCACATTCCTTATAATCCAGGCTGTATTTCTTTTTGCCCTTCCGATTCCCTCATGAATGTGATCATCCCACGACCAATTTCCAACAGAGAGAATAAGCCCCAAGTCCCTTTCACTCTGTGTACATCTTAACTGAGTGGAGCCCATCACATAATTATTCATTTGATTTCCCTTGCCAATATGGACTACACTACATTTAGTTATATTAAAACACATTTGCCATGTGTTAGCCCACTGAGAAAGACTATGAATATCTGATTGAATAACTTCAGGGCAGTTAGCATTTCCAATAATTTTGGAATCATCAGCAAAAAGCATAGTACTGAAATTTGTAACATCAGGCATATCATTAATAAAGATGAGAAATAATAAAGGGCCCAGTACGGAGCCCTGCGGGACTCCTGAAGTTACTGGCACCCATGATGAGACATGATCTCCAACCCGTACAGCCATAGTCCTGTCTGTCAAAAAACTTCTAATTATCTCATAGACCCGTCCCGATATTCCGTAGGCCTGTAGTTTCAATAATAACCTTTCATGGGCAACTAAGGTGTGGTAAGGTGCAGCTATACAATCCCTAGTGCTCGTTAGTAAGTTAGTATTATATACAATGTTAGTTCTGGTTAGTATCATTAACAAAATAACAAACTGTTAGTACTTGTTAGTAAAATAGAAAAGCTAGGCGAAGGAAGCAAACGAGATTAGAAGGAATGGTTGGAAACCCAGAAACCATTAAATCACCTAAGCATGTGACACGCAGTACTTGGGGAATAAGCTGTAGCTCAACACAAGACCAGACAGAGGAGACAAAGTGCAATGCAGGGCATGAGCAAAAACATGGACCGGAATGATAACAGAAAAGTGGATATGGCAGGGAATACAAAACATGGCAACAACAAAAACATGGCAATGATCTAGACTAAACAGAACATGAGCAGAAACAGAACAGGTAATGGCAGAATCATAACAGAGACACTCATTTAAAATGTCACTTAGTTTCATTTCACTCAGGAATTTTCAGCTCAGGAACTCAAAAGTAGTAGTTGAAGTCAATAGTGGTGGTCACATCATTAACAGGATAAATGACTGTCCATTTGGTATGTGCGTCAGTTATTACGAGGACCATCATCCCTGTGAGTGATCTCGCATAATCCATCATGTCTACTCCATGGCTTTTCAGATTGTTCCCATGCATGGAGAGGAGGGCTGCTGGTGTGCTTTCCAGTGTGCCTGACATGAATGGCAGTCTTTTACTAAATTTTCTCATCTAGCTTAGGCTACCATATTTAACTATGGGCCAGTCATTTGATTTAGAAAATATTAGTGTGGCCCTAATTAAGGTGCTCCAAAATGTACTTCCATTGATATGCACATCAAATGAATCCTTTTCATCTGTATGCTGAGGGCATCTTTGTACAGTGCTGTGAGAAAGTATTTGCCCCCTTCCTGATTTCTTATTTTTTTGCATAATTGTCAAACTTAAATGTTTCAGATCATCAAACAAATTTTAATATAAAACAAAGATAACCTGAGTAAATACAAAATGCAGTTTTTAAATGATGATTTCATTTATTAAGGGGAAAGAGCTATCCAAACCTACCTGGCCTGATGTGAAAAAGAAATTGCCCCGCATTCTCAAATCATGAATTAACCCTTAAATGCCCCCTGTGACAAATTTGTGACATGATTTTGGGGGTTGTCAAAACCACTGACCCCACATAAATTTTGCAACCTAATGTCCATAGTGACATATTTAGACCATCAGTGCTGCCATCTGATGCCTAAAAGTGGAACTGACACTACACTGGCTGCACCAGCTAACCTTGCCAACATCGCCGCCCCCATGGTGGAATCCACACGATAGATCAGCACCCATTCATGACTGGATAAAGTAAACAAACAGGTAAGCTTTGCCTCATACGTCAGCTATATGTCAACTGTTTTATCATTCAAGTCATTTTAGCAATAAGGTCCCCGAAATGCCCATTGTGACATATATGTCACAAAACTAAAATGAGGTCAAAGGTCACCAAAAATTAAAAATTGCAATTGGGTTGTTATTAGCCCCTCCCCAGGACATATTAACAGAATACATAGATTTTTCTTTCAACTTTTACTATTGTTGGTCATTTAAGGGTTAACTGTGATTAACCACATTTTTGAGTCCAATTTCACTAGCCACACCCAGGCCTGATTACTGCCAGACCTGTTGAATCAAGAAATCACTTCAATAGAACCTGTTTGACTAAGTGAAGTAGGCTAAAAGGTCTCAAAAAGCAACACGTCATGCCGCGAACTAAAGAAATTCAAGAACAGATGAGAAACAAAGAAATTGACATCTATCAGTCTGGATCGGGTTGCAAAGCCATTTCTGAGGCTTTGGGACTCCAGCAAATCACGGTGAGAGCCATTATCAACAAATGGAGAAAACTTGGAACAGTGGTGAACCTTTCCAGGAGTGGCCGGCCAACCAAAATTACTCCAAGAGCGCAATGACAACTCATCCAGGAGGTCACAAAAGAACCCAAAACAACATCTGAAGAACTGCAGGTCTCACTTGCCTCAGTTAAAGTCAGTGTTTATGATTCAACAATAAGAAAGAGACTGGGCAAAAATGGCATCCATGGGAGAGATCCAAGGTGAAAACCATGGCTGACCAAAAAGAACACAAAGGCTTGTCTCACATTTGTCAAAATGCATCTTGATGATCCCCAAGACTTTTGAGAAAATATTCTGTGGACTGACTAGACAAAAGTTGAACTTTTTGGAAGGTGTGCATCCCATTACATCAGGCGTAAAATTAACACAGCATTTCATAAAAAGAACATTATACCAAAAGTCAAACATCGTGGTGGTAGTGTGATGGTTTGGGGCTGCTTTGCTGCTTCAGGACCTGGAAACTTGTCAAAATTGATGGAACTATGAATTCTGCTCTCTACCAGAAAATCCTGAAGGAGAATGTCCAACCATCAGTTTGTAAGCTCAAGCTCAAGCACACTTGGGTTATGCAGCAGGACAATGATCCCAAACACTCCAGCAAGTCCACCTCTGAATGGCTTAAAAAATAGAAAATGAAGATTTTGGAGTGGCTTAGTCAAAGTCCAGACTTAAATCCCCTCAAGATGCAGTTGCATGACCTTAAACAGGCCGTTCAGGCTCAAAAACCCTCCAATGTAGCTGAATTAAAACAACTCTGCAAAGAAGAGTGGGCTAAAATTCTTCCACAGCGTTGTGAGAGACTCATTGCTAGTTACCGCAAACGTTTGAGTGCAGTTGTTGTCGCCGAGGGTGGCACGACCACTTATTCAGATTTAGGGGGCAATAACTTTTTCACATAGGGCCAGGTAGGTTTGGATAGCTTTTTCCCCTTAATAAATAAAATCATCATTTAAAAACTGCATTTTGTATTTACTCGGGTTTTCTTTGTCTAATATTAAAATTTGTTTGATGATCTGAAACATTTAAGTGTGACAAATATGCAAAAAAAAAAAAAAGGAAGGGGGCAAACACTTTTTCACGGCACTGTACCACTTAATGTACTCTGGTAAGTACTGGATTGAAAAGGATGTTCCTAATCAGCTGTCACAGGTGTTCTGTCCAAGTCTTCAAACATCAGCACTCTTTCTGCAGGTACTATGAGGATGGGTATTCATGAGAGGTGCAGTTAGCTTAAAGCATCCGTGTTATTGTGGTCTTTACATGGTGTACTCATACGCCCAGTGAGTCACTGCCAACCACAGCACTTGTGGCTATGAGATATTATGCAGAGCCTTCATTTCACTGAACATCAAGAGAAACAGCTTATGGTCCATGGAGACTGTAAACCTCCTGCCAAAGGCGTATTTATGAAATCACTACACTCAAAGTATTATGATAAACCCTCTTCTGACCAGGAGTAATTCCCTTTGATACCAGAGAAGGTGCCTGGGGATTACTATTTGCAAAACACAATGTTCAGGCTTCCTACAGATTTATGGATTGTGGGGCCAAGTCCCGATCATGATGACATGAGACAAAAAAATTTTTTTGACCCTTATATATTGATATATACATTTTTGGAAAGGTATTAACCTATATTTTCATGAATTGATAATATTTTTGTAAAATATCTTGTTTGGTAAAAAATATTCATATTTTATATAGTGAATATGCTGTAATCAATTTAATTAATAATTTCAATTTAAAAAATATGTATAAGTAATTTATTTTTGTTGCTAAATTAGGAAAGGGATGTAAAGTCATGAAAGTCATACTAAATAGTGACTATTTTGTATCTAAAAACAGTGTATAATTGTATATTTTTGTATTGGATATAATTGTATAAATTGTATAATTTTGTAAATACATCCAGGCAGTGTGGTATGCCTAAATATATAGGTGATATCGTGTACATATTGTAAATAAATACAGTAAGAAATCTACTTTATGTGTCTTTGTCTTTGTCCATGTGTTACCAATTCAATATATCCATGTTGTTACCAGACATCACTTAAAAAAACCTCCAATTTTTTTTTTCAAATAAATATTTTGATATCTCCATTCCTGGTGATCTTAATAAACCCTTCTAGACATGGAATGAAATAACAACTTTGAAAAAAACACTTTTAGGAACATGCATCTGGGGCTTTAAAAAAAGTGAAAATTTTGATGTTAATTTGGTGTCCATGTGTTATCGAGTATATACAGCGCCCTCCATAATTATTGGCACCCCTGGTTAAGATGTGTTAAAAGCCTTAAAATAAATTCAATTTTTATTGCAGAAGCATACTCTCACACTGAAAATTGTAGAAAAATGTAACCTTCAACTCAAGTGAATTTTAAGGGAAAAAAAAATCCCTGACTAAGAAATAATTATTTTTCATAAAATCACCTGTTCCACAATTATGGCACCCCTAACAATTCCTAGGAAATAAATGTAATTGAAGTATTTCTGTCATTTCTACAGTAGTTTACAAAGTTGATCAGAGTATCTAGGAACATTTAATTTGTAATTCACCACTTCCTGTTTCCCTGGGGTATACATATGATGTGACACAGAGGCCATTTCTCTTATCCACTCTTCAACATGGGAAAGACAAAGGAACACACCATTCAAGTAAGGCAGATGTGTGTCAACCTTCACAAGTCCAGCAATGGCTACAAGAAAATAGCCACTCGTCTGCACCTGCCCATATCTACTGTCAGAGGAATCATTAAGAAGTTTAAAACAACTGGAACAGTGGTAAACAAGCCTGGACGAGGACGCAAGGTTATTTTGCCACCACGCACAGTGAGGAGGATGGTATAAGAAATAAAAAGTTCTCCAAAGCTCACTGTTAAAGAATTGCAACAAATGGTAGCATCTTGGGGTCACAAAGTCTCCAAAACAACCATCAGGCGCTATCTACATGCCAACAAGCTGTTTGGGAGGCATGCAAAAAAACCTTTTCTCACTCACAATCATAAGCATAAATGTCTGGAGTTAAGCTAAGCGGTACTGGGACTTCAACTGGGACCGTGTGCTTTGGTCAGATGAGACCAAGATAGAGCTTTTTGGCAACAAACACTCTAAGTGGGTCTGTGAACACAAAAGATGAGTATGCAGAAAAGCACCTCATGCCCACTGTGAAGTATAGGGAGGATCGGTGATGCTGTTGGCCTGTTTCTCTTCCAGAGGCCCTGGGAACCTTGTTAGGGGTGCATGGCATCATGAGCAGCTTTGAAATACCAGGACATTTTAAATCAAAATCTGGTGGCCTCTGCCCGAAAGCTGAAGATGGGTCGTCACTGGGTCTTTCAGCAAGATAATGACCCTAAACATGTGGCCAAATCTACACACAGAAATGGTTCACCAGACACAGAATCAAGCTCCTCCCATGGCCATCTCAGTCCCCAGACCTCAACCCCATTGAAAACCTGTGGAGTGAGCTGAAGAGGAGAGTGCAGAGGAGAGGACCCAGGTCGCTGGATGATTTAGAGATTGTGCAAAGAGGAATGGTCGAAGATCCCTCTTTCTGTATTCTCCCATCTTGTGAAACATTATAGGAGAAGATTAGGTGCTGTTTTTTTTTGGCAAAAGGGGTTGTACAAAGTATTAACATCAGGGGTGCTAATAATTGTGGCACACATGATTTGATGTAAAAAATTATTCTTAATGTGGGACTTTTTTCCCCACTGAATAAATGCACTTGAATTAAAGGTTGGATTTTCCTCTTTTTTTTTCATTGTGGTCCTATATTATTTAGAAAAAAACTGAATTTATTAGAAGCTAAAGAACACATCTTAACCAGGGGTGCCAATAATTATGGAGGGCGCTGTAAGACCCCTAAAATGTAATTAAAAAATGAACGTGGCCTATTTGATGATTTTACCTTTTTCTGCATATTGTTACCTTTCCAAAATGGTATAGATTGCATTTTTATGATAATGAGTTCAGAAGTTATGGACTACAATATGATAAAAAGTAGTAGACTGTCCATGTGTTACCATCGTGACTTGGCCCTGAGGCTATTTTCATAAAAATCTCCAGATCAGGGTGTCTTGGAGATGTAACTTGTAGAGTCCTATTCAGATGCTTATAAGGAGCTGCAACGTCAGTGGTTGTAATGCCACCTGCATCGTCAACATGTTAGTCTGTGAACAAGCTGATTGAAGCTCTATATGAATTGTACCTTGTCTGATCTGTTGTGCAGCTGTTTCTATGGGGTCATTCCATCCCAACTCAACCAGAATGTGAGAAGTGCCCGAGGTCACTGTCTCAGAAAATTCAGAAAAAAATTGAGAGTTGAAGAACTACCCAATGAATGAATGTTTGCAAAATTTCAGGTCTGTAAGTGTAGTAGTTGCTGAGATATGGCCATTTATATTTTAAGGCATTTTTTTTTTTTTTTTTTGCAAAATGCATTTTTGACCAAATTTGAATGCTTATTTACAACAAAGTAATGATGCTGCAGGGTTGTAATCTTGCATATAGGGCTAATTTTTGGCTTTATAAAAGGTGTATCTTCAGTCCCGGGTCATCTACTGACAACCCAAAATAGAGAGAAAGCTGATTCTGCGAAATTATGCTGTATCTTTGCAGTACTGCTGAGGGAGAATGGCTCATTTTTTAGATCTGAAATTTTTCATGATGTCTAAACTGATGCTTATGGGCCAGGCTCACGAAATGTGCACCACCCACCCACCCCCAGTACTGAAAAATAATGAAAGTACCCATAGAGCTTAGCTGTGAGTGGTTTTTTAATCTATAGGTGTTGTGGGATCATATTCCAAAGCTGTGCGACGGCGACGTTTTTCATGGTACCTGGTCAAAGTTGGGTCCCTCAACTCATTTTTTGGGCCGGTTTCTGCCTTAGTTTCAAGACATGCATATCTTCTAAAGCCTCATACACGCATGGATATAGCTATATCTTCTCAAAATGCCCTGACATGTATAGAAGGATAGTATTGCTGATGGAAAAATGGTATACAATATGGGTAATATGCTGTTGGGATTGTCAACCCTGCCATGGCCCTGAAGTCAGAATGCGTTTTGCGTCGGCTGCAAAATTGCTCTTGTGAGTGCAAACTGCTCTCTAACACAATGTGTAAAATTAATTCAGACAACCCTATGCTTTCAGTGGTAATTGTATGTGATAAAGGTATATGTCTACTCTCTGTATACCAAATATCATGGTCATTGGTGGAATATTGGGTGAGTTATACGCATTTCCCTATACCCTAGCTCATCTAAGTCAGAAACACGAAAACCTACTGTTTGCCTATAATCCATCCAGAGGCCTATAACGAGTGATAATGAAGTTATTTAAGCCTCCAATCAGTGTTGTAATTGTATATAAGTGAAGTCCAGGGGTATATCACCAGAAATTAGAAACCCTACAGTGATTTTTTTCCCTCGGGATCCTGTCGCTGCTGAAAAAAAGAAATTCTGGTCTGCAAATACCTGAAATATGATAAAAAACCTTTATCAAAACTCAAAAATCTCCTAGGAACACTCCTTATGGCTTAAAAGTATGTAGCCTAGGCAATACCAAGCCAGAACAGGTGTCTATTAGCTCAAAATATCAGTATATCGGTCAGAAACCGAATCTAAGTCAGAAACTGTGACTAAGTCAGAAACCCGTCAAAGTGTACCAAACTCAACCCGACTGACTTGCTATTGCCATAACACTTAACTAATAGATAGAATAAGAGTCTCAAGTAGGTAATTGATCACTTACCAATGGAAGATGCCACTTGTAGGCTGGTAGACAGGCTGCTTGACAGTTCTTTTTTTTTTTTATTTTGGGTCCTAGGTTCCCCTAGCCTGAGCCCCGGGAGTTTTTTATGATAATTGCATGTTTCTGTCTTTTAGCTTTTGTTATTTTGTTGTCGGTGTTGTCTGGTGTCCCCAACCACCTATGCATGTTATTTGAACAAGTTTATGACTGATTGGCCATCGATTGCGGCCACAGCGGCCGCCACGCCCCACGTCAGTTTCTGCCCGAGATCCCGGTTTCTGACTGAGAGCGTGGGCCAACGCCACCGATATTTTCGATTAAATCTTCAAAAATACTAGTCGACACGTTTAGAAAACACAATATATCATGTCCCCGACCACCCATGCATGTTATTTGACCAAGTTTATGACTGATTGGCCACCGATTTCCACGCCCCACGTCAGTTTCCGCCTGAGATCCCGGTATATGACTGAGAGCGTGGGCCGATCAGTTCGATGTCGGGCCTCCGACCGACGCCATCGTTATACAACCCCAATTCCAAAATAGTTGGGACAAAGTGTAAATTGTGAATAAAATCAAAATGCAATGACTTTTAGATCACATGAGCCAATATGTTATTTACAGTAGAACATAGATAACATTTCAAAAGTTGAAACTGAGACATTTTACATTTTTATGCACAAAATGAGCTAATTTTGTGGATAAAATTGTCACATTGATCAGTTTCAACATTTGCTATGTTATCTCTGTTCTGTTGTGAATAAAATACTGGCTGGTGTGATTTGAAAGTCATTGCGTTTTCAATTTATTCATAATTTACACTTTGTCCCAACTATTTTGGAATTGGGGTTGTATTTTCGATCAAATCGGCTAAAATACATGTTAAAATGTCAAACCAACATGGAATATCATGTCCCTGACCACCTGTGGAACGACTGGGGCCACATTTGGCCGAATACACCCGGTTTCTGCCTGAGATGCCCGGGTTTCTGACTTAGAAATCTAAGGCAGAAACCCTAAGTCAGAAACCGACCAAAATGCTTCGCGCGCTGTAATTATGTCGTTATTCAATAAATAATTGATCTAAACAGTGATTTTCACTTTGATTTAGGCCAACAACAATACCTGAGTTGCATTTGGCTACATCTTTTACAGTTTTTTAAAAATACATCTAAGTCAGAAACTTTTCTTAAAAAGATCATTTTTTTGGGGACACAAAAATCCCACTCAATCCCTGTAGGTTAGAGTTTTTTTTTTTTTTTTGCCCTAATGCACCATATATTTGCTTCATCCTGAAGGATTATTAGGGTGTAGGGACCTTTTCTTTATTTTTCTAGAGCGCTAAATGTAAAATCTAAGTCAGAAACCAGTACCTTGTGGGCAATTTATTAAATGTTACCGCAATACACAAAACGACGATAGGGACATATGCCGACTGTCAGACATAGCCTACACATGTCTATAATGCACAGAAAAAAAAAAAAAAAAAAGAACACGCTTAAATATAAAAAACAAAAAGTGAACTATTTCACTTTTTACGTGGACATCAAAAAAGTGCCATTTTTGGCCACTTTTCCAACTTAAAGGGCAAAAAAGACAGGGAAATATTTATCGCAGACCGACAAAAGTGGGGTGTTCCAAATTGCTCTAGGTGAGCTCTATCCATTCATGGTGGTTCTGGAATGATCTAAGCAAAATATAAGATTTGCTAGCCTGTGGACACATTTGGGGGGGGTGGCGCACATTTCGTGAGCCTAGCCCTTATACATGTGTGCAAGCAGTCATAAGTTTTAAATAGCCATTTCTTCCAGCTCCATTGGCCTATTTATATTAGAGCATTTTACGTTTTTCCAAAAACTAGCCCATATTTCACCACCAAAAACTACTGGATGACAGTGAATGACAGCCTTGAAATTTTTACCAAGTATTGGCACATATTTAAGGATAACACATACCAAGTTTCATCTGTAGTATCAGATTGGTTCTATTTTTAAAGCTATAAAATATTTGACAATTTTTTCACTAAACACATCCATTTATTATGAAATGCATACATAAGACATTCAAATTCATTCAGAATACATGTATACTTAAATTAAAGATAGTATTTGCACATGTCACAGCAAAAACAATATTTTGTATAAATATCCCCAGTTTGTATGACGAGTTTTGCATAGTGGAGAACAACCATCATGATGGACATAAATGTTTATTAAAGCATCAAAATGAAATATTCTTATTTTTTGAAGTACCTAATCAGAATCAGGGATTTAGAGGAGCAAAAATTTCTAAAATAATGCAATGATAAATCATAATAATACTCATCAAGAGAAAATATTGACTGGACATACATGTAAATACAGAACCATCTGTACCTCACTAAATTTATTCAGGAGCATTTAAAAACTTTGGCAGCAACACCAATACATTGTTTAAATCTTCTTGGCTCAAGACATAGTGACGAGCACCTCTGCCTTGAACATGTGGTGCATCAACTAGACATATGATGTGTTGGAAGGGGACCCAACACTCGTCCTTCCTTGATGCAGGTGGCAGAGACAGTACATTATTGCCGGCTAGTCATATCGTATTCTGCTCATCTCACCGACAGCGCAAGACATCAATAATCTATTTATCTCACTTTGCCACGGCAACACACAGTGTTCTTATGTTGGATTTGCAGCGTCTTACGCCAGGAAATAAATTGCTCTAAATAAAGAAGAAACAAGAACACAGAAACTGAACGGCCAATCCTCAAATGGTTTTTAAAGTTTACCACCATTTCTTTATTTGTTTTTCTGGTTTCAAAGGCCAGAGCGCTCACACATTTCGACTTCAATGGATGCGTTTAGTGTAAAAATTGTCAAATATTTTATAGCTTTAAGAATAGAACCAATCTGATAATACAGATGAAACTTGGTCTGTGTTATCCATAAATATTTGCTAATACATGGTAAAAATTTCGAGGCTGTTATTCACTGTCATCCAGTAGTTTTTGGAGGTAAAATATGGGCTAGTTTTTGGAAAAAACGTAAAATGTTCTAATATAAATAAGCCACTGGAGCTGGAAGAAATGGTTATTTAAAACCTCTGACTGCTTGCACACATGCATAACCATCAGTTTAGACATCATGAAAAATTTCAGATCTACAACCCCAATTCCGAAATAGTTGGGGCAAAGTGTAAATTGTGAATAAAATCAAAACGCAGTGACTTTCAAATTACACCAGCCAGTATTTTATTCACAATAGAACAGAGATAACATAGCAAATGTTGAAACTGATAAATTTTACAATTTTATCCATAAAATGTGCTCATTTCAAATTTGATGGCTGCTACAGGTCTCAAAAAAGTTGGGACAGGGGCCTGTTTACCATGGTGTAGCATCCGCTCTTCTTTTTAACACAGAGTGGAGGCGTCTGGGCATTAAGGAGACAAGTTTCTTGAGTTTAGCCATTGAAACTTGATCCCACTCTTGTTTAATACAGGCTTCCAGCTGCTGGAGAGTTTTGGGTCTCCTTTGACAGACTTTTCGTTTAATTATGCGCCAAATGTTCTCAATCGGTGAAAGATCAGGACTGCAGGCAGGCCAGTTCGGCACACGGACTCTTCTACTAGGAAGCCATGCTGTTGTAATAGCTGCAGTATGTGGTTTTGCATTGTCCTGCTGAAATACACAAGGCTTTCCCTGGAATAGATGTCATCTGGAGGGGAGCACATGTTGCTCTAAAACCTTTATATACCTTTCAGCATTCATGGTGCTTTTTAAAACATGCAAGTGTCCCACACCATATGCACGAATGCATCCCCATACCATCAGAGATGCTGGCTTTTGAACTGAACGCTGATAACAGGAGGGGTGGTCTTTCTCTCTTTAGCCCGGAGGACACGATGCCCATGATTTCCAACAAGAATGTCAAATTTAGACTCGTCTGACCACAGGACACTTTGCCACTTTGCTACAGTCCATTTTAAATGAGCCTTGGCCCACAGAAAACTGTGGCGCTTCTGCATCATGCTCAACAATGACTTCCTTTTTGCATGATACAGTTTTAGGTGGCATCTGTGGATGGCACGGCAGAATGTGTTTACTGGCAGAGGTTTCTTGAAGTATTCCTGGGCCCATTTAGTAATGTCAATGACAGAATCATGCCGGTGAGTGATGCAGTGGTGTCTGAGAGCCAGAAGATCACGGGCATCCAGTAAAGGTCTTTGGCCTTGTCCCTTATGCACAGAAATTTTTCCAGTTTCTCAAAATCTTTGATGATGTTATGCACTGTTGATGATGAGACCTTCAAAGCCTTTGCAATTTGACATTAGGGAACATTGTTTTTAAAGTATTCCGCAATTTTTTTACGCAAGCCTTCACAGGTTGGAGAGCCTCTGGCCATCTTTACTTCTGAGAGACTCAGCCTCCCTAAGACATCCCTTTTATAGCCAATCATGTTACACACCTGATGCCAGTTAACTTAATTACTTGCTAAATGCTTTTTCAGATGATTTGCTTATATATTAATTGCTTTTTCACCCCTTTTTTTTCCTGTGTCCCAACTTTTTTGAGACCTGTTGCAACCAGAAAATTTGAAATAAGCTCATTTTGTGGATAAAAATGTAAAATGTCTCAGTTTCAACATTTGAAATGTTATCTATGTTCTATTGTAAATAACATATTGGCTCATGTGGTCTGAAAGTCATTGCATTTTGATTTTATTTACAATTTACACTTCGTCCCACCTATTTCGGAATTGGAGTTGTAAATATTGAGCCATTCTCCCTCAGCAGTACTGCAAAGATACAGCATAATTTCGTGAAATTGGCTTTCTCTTCATTTTGGGGGGTCAGCAGATGATCAGAGACTGAAGATACACCTTTTATAAAGTCAAAAATGAAAAATTCAGGAAAAATTAACCCTATATGCAATATTACAACCCTGCAGCATCATGACTTTGCTGTACAGTAAATAAGCATTCAAATTTGGTCAAAAATGCATTTTGCAAAAATTGGGGAAAAAAATGCCTTAAAATATAAATGGCCATATCACAGCAACTACTACACTTACAGACCTGAAATTTTGCACACATTCATTCCTTAGGTAGTACTTCAATTGTGATTTTTTTTCAGACTTTTCTGAGACAGTGACCTCGGGACCTCTGGTTGATTTGGGATGGAATGACCCTATGACCTTATTTGATGCACTTACAGTATGTCGCTCTGGATAAAAGCTTCTGCCAAATAAATGCAACTGCCTGGTTTAAACTGGGCTACTGAGTTTTGCCACATACCTCTGTCTTACCACATTCTTCCTGTTTCTCTTTCATATCCTGCGAAATATCATATCCTGTGAAATACAGGCCCAAAATACTTAAAAAAAAAAAAAAAAGGTCACAGCTGACAGGTGTTTGCTCAAAGGAGAAACGCCATCTGTGCCCCTCCTGAGATGACAGCGTGTGCTGTCAAAATTTAATTGATAATTGTGTTAAATTAGATTCAACAAACCCTGGCTTGATTACTGCCAGTCATGTTTAATGTGAAAATGATTTCAATGGAAAAGATGTGAAAATTATTCAAACCTGTCAATCTGAAAAGGGATTGAAAGCCATTTCTAAGGCTCAGAGACCACAGTACTTTGTCCCCAATGTGCGTTTCAGTATATAAATTGACAGACAGCCAACAGGCTTCAAGAGAAAGTAGGAAGCTGGAGTAAAGTCAAATGCTCTTTACTGTTGTGGTCAATCTCACGAAAGGATTTCTGTCAACCTGAAATAACGTCACATGAGTAACACAAGGTCACAAGTGACATCCCTGGTGAAAACTGTTTTTCCCACGATTAAGTCTTACGGTGGTGCCCCCTTAATTCATAGGACGAAAAATAGGTTTAACTAGGAATGTCACTTGCGACCTTGTGGTACAACGATACCACAGACGATAATACAGAAAGACTGCAGCAATTTCTGGATGCCATTTAAACAACATCATAAGTCCACATGCATAAAGGATGCAACCGGCAGCTACAGAGTTATAACATAAAAATATCACCTTCAAATAATATGTAAATAGCTGTACATCACTTTTAAGTATCTCATAACTAATTAACACAAAGTTCACCAGGATAAAAAACTAATAGAAATGGTACTGGCACACTTGCAGCTGGAAAGCCATCAAAGTTCTGTCACAATGGGAAACACAGTGGCTACTGGTTAAACAACGGCTGTATTTCCATGTAAACAAACTACACATTTAAGTGTAATTTTGAATACATTATTTGACACTTGTGTTTCATCAAAATTAACTGTAAATGTAAACAGAACTCACATGCTTACCATGCTTACATGCACAGAGGACGGACAAGGTGAGGAAGCTGGAGCTTTATGATGTTCCATGTAATAAACCAACTAAACAATTTTCTGTTTGCATTTGTAAGGAATTGCGAGTCATTACATACACTGTTAAAAGAAAAGGTTTCAACACACTGGTTTTGTGTCCTGAGGCACCAGATCTGAAGGCTGGTGAGTGAAGTCTGGTGTTTGGAGGGAGTTTGCTTTGAAACCAAATGTTGGTGTTTTGGCACACTCAAAATGAATTTTAAACACAGAAAACAGGGTTTCTTGAGTGAGGTCGGGCGTTTGCTTTGAAACCCAGTGCTGGTGTTTCGGCACACTCAAAATGAATTTTAAACACAAAAAACAGGTTTTCTTCAAACTCAGGAAGTTTACTGCTGTTCCTGTCAAAGTGCAACATACCATAAACTCTAAATCAATTAAAAGAAACTTCAGGGTATAATACTCAAAATATATGACCAGAAATGACTTTTGCATTAAATTTTGTTGTTGTTACGCAGTTAATAGAAATTTCAAATGGAATGTGTGAAATGTATTTCTATTGTTTATGCTTCCATGTCCCGGGCAATTTCGTCGCTGACTTGTAGGCCTACACGTTCACAGAGGAACACATCTCCTGTGGCTCACCGAGGGAAATGGGAAGTCTCATTTTCGCGGTGAACTGCGTCCAACGTAGGATCGCCGCTCATTTGCTGTCGTCCACATTTATGTCAGTCGATATAAAAAAAATACAGATAAGCAGGAAATCTATGCAGAATTTTTTTATTGTTTTTTTTTTGTAATTACAACTCACATACATGCAGGATCACATGACTACAGTGTAATGGTTAGAAATGGTTCATATTGTGCCTCTGTTTTATTTACGATAAAAGTTATTTTAGCAGTGGAATAACATTGAAACATTGGTTTGAGTCATGATTTAATTAATAACAGATTAGCGTTATGATTATCCTGTTGAAGAAAATTGCAGACTCCATGTTGTCAGTCAATTCTGGCAATTAAAAAGCAAGAAAGGTTCGACACAGCGCGACCAACTCCCTTAAGAAAAAAAAATACTGACTCGAACAAGAGTTTCGGCATACATAACCAACCGCAACAAAGACAATATGCACAAATTCTTCAAGCTAGCCACCATATTTACACTCAAAATGACAACATAGGCTCATTTCCACAGAACAGCTCGTCATGAAATGACTTATCCAGTATACTAAATGCTGTTTCCATACTAATGCCAACGGTTATTAACGCAGGGCACAGCACAGTGGTTAAAACACTGGGTTCAACATTAAAGACATTCATGTTCGCACCCACGCAAGAACGCAGTTAATGTGTGCGCGGTACTCTGGCTTTCCCAAAGGACGTCTTCGTACCTTGAGTATTTCGGTCTAAAAATACATACATCCATATCTGATCGTTGTAAAGTACGGACGGAAATTTCGGAGCAACTTTATTAGATTTAGGCACTGAAAGTACTTAGTAACACTTAAGGTTGGGAATAGAATTGGAGTCAGGGCATAGACTGTGTAAAAAGATGGACGAAGCAACCATGACGTCACCCACTGGTTTCACGCGTAGATATATGTCTATGGTTTCACATGTTTCAGCCTTCAGCGTACTATTTAGGAAGACTCGATTTTGGCATGTTGAACTGCGCCATTTTGTCATTTTGAAACCTGATGTGATTCCTATTGGAGGAGAGCGTGAATACATCAGGTCGGCAAACGTAGCCCCGCCCCTTTTGGGGGGAAAACAAACCACACTCCCCAATGACTTTCATGTAAAATTGCTGTAAAAATCGACATAAATACAAGACCATCGAAGGTTAATCAGCCGAGAAATTATCTGTAGACACCATGTCTGATTCATTTACTTCCACTCTACCGGATGGACAACATGCAAGATATTTCGAAAAGATAAATTTAATAATCAAACTTAAAGCATGTCCCTTCAGTCTCCCGGCAGCTGGTGCAATGACCCCACCCAGTGGCCAGAGGTATCATACCCCGACATCTATTTTTAGGTTGCCGGCCGTAGGCCAGTAACCTATTGTCCTCACTTTGCGTCCGGCGGCGTCATCAGCGTCGGCGTCGTCCGTTTAAAGCCGTATCTCAAAAACGGTCTGATGAATTTTTTTTAATCGCAGCAATGGAATCAGTATCATGACCTGCTTCAACGGTGTAAACGGCGTTTTTGATTGAATCGCTCCTTCATAGCGCCACCTAGGCAACGTGTCTGGACTTCATAATTTTTTCGGGGTATTTTGTGCTATAACTCTCTTAATATAGCATTTAGAGCTTAAGTATGTATGAAGCACCTTTAGGTAATCAGGTATGCCGAACATTGTGAGTCAGTCACTTTTGACCTTGGGCCTCAAGGTCAAGGTCAAATGGCAAAAATGTGCTATAACTCTCTTAATATATCATTTAGAGCTTAGGCATGTATGAGGCACCTACAGGCAATCAGATATGCCGAACATTGTGAGTCAGTTACATTTGACCTTGGGCTTCAAGCTCAAATGGCAAAAATGTGCTATAACTCTCTTAATATAGCATTTAGGGCTTAGGTATCTACAGGGCTCGTATTTCACGACGGCATCGACGGCAATTGCCCTATAGGTGCTGCCTACCTATAAAAGCCCCAGTTCACGGCAGTAGAATGCCGTGCCCTTTCCCCGCATTGCCGTAAGTGCCCCTCGGCCAAAACACCTACTCAAAATAAATTAATCACACAGCATTTCCCGTTTTTACCAGTGGCGGTTCACAGGCCGTAACAAAGGGAAGCCAAAATCTCGACCTTCAAAGCTTGATGACTTAAACATTTCGCAGTTTACTTTCTTGATCAGCAGTTGCTCATAGGAATTGGTAGAAGGCCAGTCAAATTTATTTTCGATAGCAAATGACAACGCAAATTATCAATACGTCTTTATAAATTAGTTTGCGAGGCTTCTTTCGCAAGAAGCCACGACAATCCGTTTTCTACAATCTTAATATAGAGGTAAAGAATGCGATGTTGCACAGCTTATTGCTTAATGAGCCTCACTAATCAATTTGCGAATCTATGCCGTTTCATGAGCTTCTTGAGCGAATTTATAAAGACGAGGGCCTCACGGTAATTTACGTAATTAATTTATGTGTGAATGAAAACCCTCATAATTTTAGTGGTGCAATGTATAACAATGCTATCGAAAATAAATTTGACTCAATTGACTGTTCCTCTAAAAATTCGTATGAGCAACTGCTGATCAAGAAAAGTAAACTGCGAAAGTTTTAAGTCATTAAGCTTTGAAGGGCTAGGTTTTGGCTTCCCTTTGTTAATGGTTTTTACAGCTGTCTTTTTCGCCCTTTTCTTGCGATCGTGGGCGCAGAATTATTCTTGAATAATTTATGTATCTCCTCTATTTTTAACTCCGATCACGATGCCGACAGGTGAAAGGAACAAAAAAAGAAAACAATGCCGAATTACAGTCGGCAGCCGCAAAGTGTGGCAAATTGACGAAGTTATGGAGGTACTGAAATTCTCTTAGATTGCGTGTTGTGTGTTGATAAAGCTTGGCAAGTGGTCTTAATAGCCAGTATCTAGGGCTGTTGTCAGTGTGAGTGTTGGAATGACAGGAGAAAGTCCGAATTTCGCGGATAGCAGAAGATGAACAAAACGGCTAAATATGATTATTTTTTCAATGACCCGGCGATTGATTGGAATGTCCTTTGCTTGTACTTGCATTATAGCAATGCCCAAACGATGTCCCAGTGCAATACTGAGCCGATTTCCAAGACGGCAAGCGGGGAAAAATACGGGAAACGTTTTCGTTCAAGAATGGTTTTGATTTGCATAGTGCACGCTGATTGGTCACTTTATGTGAGGAACATCTGAGACTACAGGACCTTTACTTTTTATTAGCTAATGTGATGACCTAAAGCTCCATGGTGGATTTGCTGCTGTGCCCCCAAGGTAGCGGCAGACTTTGCTGTGGTGCCCCTTATATGGAGGCACATTTGCCGTAGAGCCCTTTTATTTTCAGCATGGACCACGGCAACTTTTGCCGTGCCCCTTATCACCTGTAGTTCGAGGCCTGTGTGTATGAGGCACCTCTAGGGAATCAGGTATGCCGAACATTGTGAGTCAGTCGCATTTGACCTTGGGCCTCAAGGTCAAGGTCAAATGGCAAAAATGTGCTATAACTCTCTTAATATAGCATTTAGAGCTTAGATATGTATGAGGCACCTATAGGGAATCGGGTATGCCGAACATTGTGAGTCAGTCACATTTGACCTTGGGCCTCCAGGTCAAGGTCAAATGGCAAAAATGTGCTATAACTCTCTTAATATACCATTTAGAGCTTAGGTATGTATGAGGCACCTCTAGGGAATCAGGTATGCCAAACATTGTGAGTCAGTCAGCTTTTTAACGCCAATATCATGTAGACAATGTGTTGCTTTTGCAAGAATTCGTGTTGGCTTGCTGTTGAATTTGTGGACTGATGGTAGTTACTTTTCTTCTGTTGGAGCTGTAACTGCCAGCAACCTTCAGGGCCCTTGGCACTCTAGTTATTTGATTGAGTCTCCAGGTAAGCAAAATACAAATGAAATATTTCACCTTTCGGTCCTGCTATTTGGACAGTATGCTAGTTAACAGTAGCACTGTGCTCTGACCAGACGGTGACAACTGTCTTAGCTAGGTTCGTAAGTTAGCTTGTCCGTCTGTCTCATCCTGGCCATATGCACATTCCTCCCTCCGTATGGCTTGGAGCCATAAAGCCCTTCTCTCCGGATATTTTTTTGGGCACGGCAGAGGAATGAACCAGAGATCCTTGTTTTTTGTTTTATTGTTGATGCAGCCAACAACACAGCAACTCCTCGGCATGTCGGATTCAAGTTAAATCAGCTTGTTTTAAGCGTTCACGCTTTGAATGTCTATGCAGGAAGCAGGATTTTTTTCCCCCTAAAAGGGGCGTGGCGATCAGGGCCCACTGTGGATGACACATTGCCGACCTGATGAATTGAAGATCCAGGGAGGAGCGAGGGGTGGAGCTAAGGGTGGATCTGACCATAGACTGACCTCATCTGACGAGGACCAGAGGATATCCACGCCCCAAAAGCATATCTGGCTTTATCCTTTGTTCTAGTCTATTTGGGACCATAATTTACCAAATTGAACGTCATGATATGTTGAAGGCATAGAGATATATAATAGAACTAGAGAGAACGAGGAAGTACCTTTGCTTCAGCCAGTTAGCATGTTAGCTTCCTGCTTCCGCATTTCCCACTGGAGGCAATTTTGCGGCCAAAGACGCGGCAGCTCCATAGGCACCAATTGAAAAAGGGACATTTTTTTATTGCCAAATAAAGCGAAAACAAAAGCAAATGTATTCGGTAATCCTTCATTATTTTACTCTTTTTCTGACGCAACTGTTCGATGTTTTCAAGAGGGCCTGTAAAATAAGAACTGATACTTAGAGCTTGATGACAGCTCGTGCACGAGTTTAGTTGTCCAGCTGTTGCTCTGACTGCAACAGTTCAACGAAAAGAGTGAAAAGTGTGTGCACATTCCGGATTAACAGCGTTGCTTGTCATTTCCCCTCGAAAACATTCGCCAATCTGCACAGACGACATACTTTCTTGGCCATTTGTGCTGTGTAATCAGATTGGCAATCTTATGAAATGGTGCCGGTAATAAGCACCCATGGAACGCCATTTTTATAGATGGTATCGGTCAATTCCGTACTTCCTGGGCTGAAGTAGCTAGCCTAGCATCTCCCATTGAAAGTAATAGGGGTGGTACTTCCTCACTCTCTCCAGTTCTATTGTATTACCTCCATGGTTGAAGGAGACTTGAGACTTGCGATAGATACCATAAAATGTGGAAAATCAATATTCAAATAATAAATCAGGTGGGAAAGTAGGGTCATTTCCTCATAGACATCTATAGCATTAAACTTCTTTCTGCAACTATCGACGTCGCCATCTGCTGGCCATTAAATAGAATGCAATTTTTAGAGATTTTAGCATTGGCTTCACTTTTCAGGCCCGGGCGCTGCGTCCAACCTTTTAGAAAGTCTATGGGTCAGGGTGAGGTTTAGGCACGAAAACTACTTAGTTATGTTTAACTGCTTGGTTATGTTCAGGGTTGGGGTCAGGATTACGGTCAAGGTGAGGTTTAGGCATTGATACTACTTGGTTTGGTTCAGACACCAAAACTACTTGGTGAAGTTTGGGGGTCAGACCGGGTTTGCCATAACAGGTACAAAAATAATAATAATAATAATAATTTCACTAGTGCTTGCGCTGGTACCGAGTGAAAACGCAGTGGTTTGAGCGACTGATTCGTGTGTGGAGAATATGGATATCAACAACCTGAAACAATTAGACCTATTTTCTAACCAGACAGACAAGTAACATTAAAAGAGCTTAGGACATGAAATTCAGCTGTTTTTTATGTGATAAAATGCTACAAACTAAGTACCTATCTTGAACAATTAGTGATGGTTTTAATATCGTGTACTTTACGCAATGTTTAAAAAAAACCACATTTTATCTGCTAAATTATCCACTTGAGGGAACGCCCCCTTTGCCTCAATCAGAACATTTGCGCTGGGCCAGCTCAGCCACATGACGTCATAAATTGTACACAGATTGTGTCTAGGTGGTTAGTAGTAGTTCACGACTCTGGTCTGGACGGAGAATATCTTAAGAATGGACCAACAAAAATCACCGAGAGTGAACGGAAAGCGATGTGTAGTGTGGGGATGCAGTGCAACGCATGCATATGGCCATGGAATGTTTCTGTGGCCGAAAGATGCAGAGATATCGAGAATATGGACAAAACAAGTCCAATGTACTAGTGCCGACTTTGCTGGCCCAGGCAAGCCCGGGTCACTGAAACCTACGATATGCGGCCAACATTTCGAGTATTCATGTATTTACATATCATTCTTACTTATTATTATTATTATTATTATTATTAATTGCGGAACCCAAATCGTTTCTCCGCACTGCCTGTTCAATAGCCAGCCAACTCGCTGTTCAGTGTGATCTAGCCAGCTAAGTAGTGAAATGATACTATTCACGGCGCTCTATTTATTTCTGTGCACTGCGTGCTTGCTAGCTTACTACCTAATAATAGCAAGCTGCAAGATATGGTTTACACATGTTGTGATATCACTCACGACTCTATATTTCTGCGCACTGCGTGTTCGCTCGTTAACTAGCTAATAACAGCAAGCTGCGAGGTACGTACAGTTTACACGCATTGTTTCGAGAGCTCATGAAACAGTGCACAGAAAAGAGTAGAGCCGCGAACATTATCATTTCACTACTGGCTAGATCAGGCGTGAGTTCAACCACCACTTAGCCTAATATATTATGGTCTTGTTTGGTTAAGGTAACCAAACGTCAGGTCTATTGAACTCACTTAAGGTTGAAAAGTGAGTAGGCTGGTTATCCAAAACGCCGTGCACAGAAACAATTGTAGAACCGGAACAATAATCATTCCGCCACTTGGCTGGTAAGCGTTGTACAGTTCGGGACAGGCGGAGACACTGACAATTAGCTGTCTTCATTGCTCTAGTACTCAGGCTGGAATCTGTATGGTTCTGAATCCCGTGTTATGTATATCACTAAAAAGACAGCTTGCACGACAGCCTATAACTGCAGCCTTCATTCCCACAACATATTCATCTTCCCCACTTTCATTCCCACTACCCTTTTTCCTCTTTTTTTTGAACTTTCTGCCACGTCGCACTCAATTTTTTAAAACTCCTGGTTAGAAAGCCCTAAACGCAAGTTTTCCCAGCTCTAGTTCCCCCTCTCGCGCAGTTCATCTCCGAGTGTGTCTGTGATTGCGTAATGCACAAATCTCAGTCACACGCCCGTCTTCGTGATGATCTTTCAAAAGGTAAGACGTTTAAAGAATTAGACTGTATCCACCTTATTCCCACGTCCCATGATCCCTTGTGCGAATTCTGGGCGCAACTTCCACTGCATCCTGTCACTGAACTGTTTACTATGGTAGCGGCTCACGCGAATCCTCTTTTTTTAAGCGATTGAAAAATAATATACAAAACCCAAAACCAGTGAAGTTGGCACGTTGTGTAAATCGTAAATAAAAACAGAATACAATGATTTGCAAATCCTTTTCAACCTATATTCAATTGAATACACTTCAAAGACAAGTTACTTAATGTTCGAACAGGTAAACTTTGTAATTTTTTGCAAATATTAGCTCATTTGGAATTTGATGCCTGCAACATGTTTCAAAAAAGCTGGCACAAGTGGCAAAAAAGACAGAGAGTTGAGGAATGCTCATCAAACACTTATTTGGAACATCCCACAGGTGAACGGGCTAATTGGGAACAGGTGGGTGCCATGATTGGGTATAAAAGCAGCTTCCTGAAATGCTCAGTCATTCACAAACAAGGACGGGCGAGGGTCACCACTTAGTGAACAAATGCGTGAGCTGATTGTCGAACAGTTTAAAAACAACATTCCTCAACGAGCTATTGCAAGAAATTTAGGGATTTCATCATCTACGGTCCGTATTATCGTCAAAAGGTTCAGAGAATCTGGAGAAATCACTGCACGAAGCCAAGGCCAAAAACCAACATTGAATGCCCGTGACCTTCGATCCCTCAGGCGGTACTGCATCAAAAACCGACATCAGTGTGTAAAGGACA
Source organism: Gymnothorax javanicus (assembly GCA_029692085.1). Classification (NCBI taxonomy): domain Eukaryota; kingdom Metazoa; phylum Chordata; class Actinopteri; order Anguilliformes; family Muraenidae; genus Gymnothorax; species Gymnothorax javanicus. The sequence goes on from CM056194.1 coordinate 70,227,036, forward strand.
TCACCACATGGGCTCAGGAACACTTCAGAAAACCACTGTCAGTAACTACAGTTCGTCGCTACATCTGCAAGTGCAAGTTAAAACTCTACAATGCAAAGCGAAAGCCATTTATCAACAGCACCCAGAACGCCGCGGCTTCGCTGGGCCCAAGCTCATCTAAGATGGACTGATGCAAAGTGGAAAAGTGTTCTGTGGTCTGACGAGTCCACATTTCAAATTGTTTTTGGAAACTGTGGGCGTAGTGTCCTCCGGACCAAAGAGGAAAAGAACCATCCGGACTGTTATAGGCGCAAAGTTCAAAAGCCAGCATCTGTGATGGTATGGGGTGTATTAGTGCCCAAGGCATGGGCAACTTACACATATGTGAAGGCACCATTAATGCTGAAAGGTACATACAGGTTTTGGAGCAACATATGTTGCCATCCAAGCAACGTCTTTTTTCATGGACGCCCCTGCTTATTTCAGCAAGACAATGCCAAGCCACATTCTGCACGTGTTACAACAGCATGGCTCCGTAGTAAAAGAGTGCGGGTACTAGACTAGCCCGCCTGTAGTCCAGACCTGTCTCCCATTGAAAATGTGTGGCGATTATGAAGCGTAAAATACGACAACGGAGACCCCGGACTGTTGAACAACTTAAGCTGTACATCAAGCAAGAATGGGAAAGAGTTCCACCTGAAAAGCTTCAAAATTGGTCTCCTCAGTTCCCAAACGTTTACTGAGTCGTTAAAAGGAAAGGTGATGTAACACAGTGGTAAAAAGGCCCCTGTGCCAACTTTTTTTTGCAATGTGTTGCTGCCTTTAAATTCTAAGTTAATGATTATTTGCAAAAAAAAAAAAAAAAAGTTTCTCAGTTTGAACATTAAACATCTTGTCTTTGCAGTGTATTCAATTGAATATAAGTTGAAAAGGATTTGCAAATCATTGTATTCTGTTTTTATCTACGATTTACATAACGTGCCAACTTCACTGGTTTTGGGTTTTGTATGAGGGAACATCACCTTTTAGCCCTCAGACGGGATAAAGTTACGGTACCGCTGCCTTCTACTATCGAAGAATGGGAGAACGACCTGAAGCAGTGGCCACACTAGCGCATTTGGCTACATTAGCGACTCCGTTGCCACAAACTGCAAAGATATGAACAATCTACAAAGCCTATGCAGTACTTCCTCAGCAACAAGGTCAGTCGCGTTTTGTTAAAGGAGGTAGTATACGACTTTATGTACCTTAAAACAGATATACAAGTACTTTCTGAGAATATTTATGAAGGAAACACTATATTTCAGCAGTAAATATTGCTCTACATATGAAACGTAATGGATTGTTACACAGAGTAAATTAAGCCATCCGACAGTACAAGTCAAATTAGCTCTACTCCAGCCAACTACATTAAGTTATACGGTATTAAGTTGCTAGCTAATCCAATACTATAACATGTAGAACACAGTGAATCCATTTTTCCCATACTTTTAATTCTAGTGAAATGAGGTTTGGAGTGCAAGACTATTGTTTGGAACAGAGTAAGCTATTTTCAAATTGTAGTAGACTATTGCTACTTCCACAGCCCCATCTTAAACTGTACAGGATGAAACGTTAGTTACACTGACTGGCAGACGAATACAACAATTTTCTGTCCTCCCTACACGTGAAATTATTTATTTATTTATTTATTTTTATTTATTTATGCTGGGAGTCCGATTGAGAGCAAGCTCTCTTTTGCAACGGAGCCCAGTAGCAAAAAACAGAAAACACCAAGTACAATAAATAAAAACAATGACTACATTACACATGTACATTCCTGCTTTGTGGCAGCCAATAAAAGACATTTAAAACAATCAATTGAAATAAGACTTTCCAACTTTAAAAACTGTTGAATCCTATTCCACTTCTGTGGAGCATAATACATAAAAGCAGTTTTACCCAGTTCAGTAGGCACCCTTGGGACATCTAAAACCAAAAAGTCAAGAGTGCGCAGACCGTTTTCCCCCTTCCTTACGTTAAGCAAACTGGTCTGATATCCAGGCAGTTTACCCAACAATGCCTTGTATATAAAAAGGCAACAATGTTGCTCCCTTCTCACGGCCAGCGAAGACCAACCAGCGTTAAAATAAAGTGTACAGTGATGTGTTCGGAAGCCATCTCCAGTTATGAGCCTTAATGCAGCGTGGTACACTGCGTCAAGTGACTTCAGCAAGGAGGGTGCAGCGTGCATATAAATTACATCACCATAATCTAGAGAGAATAGTTGCTTGAACAATCTGTCTTCTGCAACTCCTCGGAAAGCAGGCTTTATTCTTGTACAGCATAGCCAATTTTGGCTTCAAATTCTTGACCAGCTCATCAGTATGCTTCTTAAAATTAAGATTGTCATCCACCCAAATGCCAAGGTATTTGAAGTAAGGAACTCTTTCGATTTGGATTCCATTTACTGTCGTGATGCTACCATTATGGAACCTAGCAGCTGGTTTATGAGAGAATAGCATGAATTTAGTTTTTTCAGAGTTTAAAATTAGTTTAAGGTCTAAAAGATCCTTCTGGAAGATTTGGAAATCTGACTGCAAATTTTTAAGAGCCAAATCAGCAGAAGGGGCAGCTGAGTAGATGACTGTATCATCTGCATAGAGGTGGATTTTACTATTAAGAAAATTAGCATCGAACTCATTAATAAAAAGTGCAAACAGCAAGGGCCCCAAAATTGAACCCTGTGGAACCCCCTTGCTAAGATAAATAAAGTTGGATTGATAGCCATCGGCCACAACAGCTTGACACCTACCAGATAGATAATCTTTAAACCAATTTAGAGATTTAATATCAAACCCAATTGCACATAGCCGCTCTATGAGTTTAAAATGGTCAACTGTGTCAAACGCCTTTGATAGGTCAATAAAAAGGGCAGCGCAGTCTTGCTTACTGTCCAAGGCAGAAACTATATCATTTAATACCCTGGCTGCAGCTAATACAGTACTATGACCTGGTCTGAAACCTGACTGAAATACATTGAAGATAGCATGGTCTGATAAAAATGCTCTAACTTGATTATTGACGAGTCTCTCTAAAACCTTAGCCAAGCACGGCAGCTTTGAAATTAGTCGATAGTTATTCAGAACATCTGAAGAACCACCTTTATGTAAGGGAAAAACAAAAGCCGTTTTCCACAAGACAGGAATCGAACCGGTCAACAGGGTTAAGTTAAAAATGTGTGTCAGGATAATAGCAATCAAAGGTGAAGCCAGCAATAAGAGGCTTGGGTCCAATTTATCCGCCCCAGTGGATTGCTTACGGTCAATGCTAAAAAGTTCTTCAAGCACTTCCTCTTCAGAAAAAGGACGCAAGGAAAAACAACCGGAGTTATTCGGTACAGATACAAAAGGCCTGTTATCACAGGTAGGAACAGCCGGCAATAACCCTAAATTTTCAAAGAGGTGGCCTGCATTAACAAAATGCTCATTGAAAATATTACAAAGTTCCCCTTTATCTGAAATAATGACAGAATCCTTAGTAATCCTACTTGGTAAAGCCGAGGAGGGGAGCTGAGACAAGGATTTAAAAGTTCTCCAAAATTTCGCAGAATTGCTGCCGGAGTCAGATGAGTTGGAGAGATAATGAGATGACTTGGCTTTCCGAATCGCTGTAAGGGTTCTGTTGCGAAGGTAAAAAAAATCTTGCCAGTCAGAACGCAACCCAGAAACACGCGCTTTTTTCCAAGCGAAATCCCGAGCTTTTAACAGCTCTGAGATATCAGGGGAAAACCAGGGATTCGCCCTGTTCTTAACTCTCAACTTTTTAAAGGGGGCATGCTTATCCACTACAGTATTAAAAGACGTGATAAAATGGCTCAACGCTAAATGAGGGTCAGGAATAACAGCAGAGTAATGCATGTCACTCAGATACAAGTCATGCAAAAAGGCTTGTTCCGTGAAGTGTTTACAATTTCTTTTGACTATGACCCTGGATTCTGATTTTGGGTTACTATTATTCCTGACACAAGCTACAGGACAATGGTCACTAAAATCCAAAGGGAAAACGCCATTAGCTTTAAAATTATGAGGCCTATTAGTTAGAATAAGATCCAAGAGCGTAGCTCTATTAGGATCCTTAGGGTCAGGCCGTGTAGGACGCGAGATCAGTTGAGTCATATTCAAATTAATGCACACATCTTTCAAGCTATTTGAAGCATCCGAGAGCCAGTTGATATTCAAATCACCAAGTAAAATGATTTCAGAGTTTTCATACGCAGACAACAAGTTCGCTAAATTATTGACTGCGTCGGATTGAGCTGATGGTGGATGATAAACCCCAATAACTGTCAGTCGGCTGCAGTTTACACCATTTCCTAAACAAACACTCAAAGCTAAAAACTCAAAGCACCTGAACAACGATACAGAGTTTAAAACAGAAACGGTAAAACATTCTTTCACATAAATGGCCACACCGCCGCCCCTTGAAGGTCTGAGTCTGTCAGACCTAAGACATTATATCCCTCAAGGGAAATCACATCATCATTAACCTTGTTGGACAGCCAAGACTCAGTAAACACAAAAATATCCGCCTTCGTTTGAAGAGCCCAAACCTTGATAAAGTCTAGCTTTGAGGGGAGACTACGAACATTCATATGAATAATCCCGAAGCCTTTCTGCTTGATAAAATCATCCTGGGACTCCAAGCACAAGCTATGGGGCTTAGCAGTAATTAAATTATCACAGAAAGGGCTAGATTCTTTAGCCTTGAGCTCACCAATAGCTGCATTATGCGAAGACAGAGACATATTAAAATCATAAGAAACAGGAGTAAAATAACGAGTAAAATAACGACAGCTGCGATTGCAATGATTCCGCATCTGACTCACCGGTAGTCACTTATTTTGAGTGATGAGCGATTGCGTGGCTAATTCAATGTTACATGATAAAAGACAAGAGCCAGCCCTGTTCAGATGACGGCCATCACGTCCGAAGAGATATTTCCTCTTCCAAAAGCTTGCAAAGTTATCAGCCAAGGGGATACTCAGCATGCTGCAATAACCTTTAAGTCAGGTATGCAGCTGCCAGATCCGGCTAAAGTTAACGTCCCCAAAACAAACAGACGGAATGGGACCGGAGACCACACACTGTTTGCCAGTTTCCATGCAAGTGTTGATCAGGTCTTTAAAGTCTGACTCCAAGCCGACGGAGCTTTCCAAGGAAATGTCATTGGATCCGATATGGACTATAATTTTTTTCGCTGACGGATGGGAGTGGACGACGGAGGGCAATATTGCCCTAATATCAGAGACCAATATCATACCTTGTGCTCTCCTGGCACTGCTGTCAAAATGCTTCTGAAGACCTGGTGTCTCCTCTGCGGCGGTCTGTCTGAGCCTAGCCATAAAGTAGGAATCGTTGTTTGTCGGCATAATGAAATTAGCACCTAATGTTTTCAGGGGTCTTTTCAAATTCAGGTTTTTCAGCCAAATTCTGGCTTCCTCTTCTGTAGGTAGGCAATGGAAACCATTTCGCTGAACACAAGGACAATCCCCTATGTTCTGGGTGCGTGTTCAAAACACTGTTGATCAAACCATAAATTTAGCTTCCTCTGGTTGTTAGTTCAGCCTCGAACAGCACAATAGGTGCCGGAGCTCTGAAGGGACATTTTAAGAAAAGCAAGTTGTTAAAAAAAAATGAGCTGTAATCGCTAAGTTAACTGAAAGAAATGCCGCTGTTCTTGACTAGCCACTCGCTAAAAACTACTTCCGCTGGAAGTTGCACCCATGATCATATCTACAGTAGCGCCCTGAGGAATAAGGTGGATATTGTCAGCACATCTGAATTGAATTAACACGTACAGTAAAGCATTTTCCTGGATTATCCCCTGTACAATTCGAGATATATTGAACTTTTACGGGCAAAAAAATTAGGCTAGGATACTAGCTAGGTACAGTTAGCGACACAGTTAACTTACTAGTGCTAACCATGAGCAGCAGTATAATTGAAAACTCCGTTCTCTCGGTGTCATTTCATCGAAAGACGCGATATTAGAGAAAAAGGCTTCTTAAAGTGATTTTTTTGTGGAGTGGGGTGGAGGAGTGAAATGTTAGAGAATTAACGTAAATATAACATTAGACTAGCTATAGTAGTGGAGGTGGTGAAGTGAGGTTCTCTTTGAGCACAAGGTAGCTAACGTTAGCTATTATAATAAAGTTAACGTTACACAATGATAAAGAAGAGAGCCATCGGTTGCAGTGATACATCGTTATTAATATTGATTGTTAGAGCTTTTTTTTTTTTACTGCTATTCAATGAACTAAAACGTTATCTCTAGTTAGAGTTTTTAGGATTTGAGATTCTATTGACCATTACTTGTCAATATTATGTTGCTGCTCATTTTGCTAATTTTGGATTGACGATTCAGGGAGAGGGAAGCTGGAGGACCAAATAGAAGACTGAAAGCAGAAGTATAGGCCAAATAGGCCAAACAATTTGGAAAATTAAGCATAGAAGACTAAGTGGGGAATCATACTGAATAGTTAAAATATTTAGCTGTGCTGTATTACTTGTCTGAAAGACTGCAAAGAACATGATCCAACTTTATATTAATTCCTGTAACATTTGTTACTGATGCCACTTGCTATACTTTCTTAAATATCAGCCAAAGCTGATCACGACTAGTTAAGTTCCATAAGCTACGTTGGGAAACAAAGACCACACCTCATCTCTCAGCACCATTTCCCATCCAAGCCCATATAGGTGTGTCTAACCCTTTCTCCTGTCTTTTTCTCTCCCTCTCTCTTTCAGCAGAAGAACTGCAGGTGATTCAATAAGAGCCAGAGAACTCCCTGCAATGAGACAGACGACACTCACCCTGCACCCTGAGTCTTAACTCCCTAAGCTGTGCAAGCCTTTCCTTGTTCCTTACTTTTAATAAACTGGACAATCAGCTTCCAAATCGTGTGGTCTTTGGTTGTGAAAAAAATGCATGTGCAGTGTTTGAATATGATCACCTCACATTTTTGTTGTTGTTGTAATTTTTCATGATTGTTAGATTTCTCCTGCTGAATTGAGCCTACAAACTGTACATTTGTACTCAAACCCCAGCAATTGGAGCATCCCCACGCAGCACAGCAAACCATGGTAGAGATTATATACAAGAACAACATGGAGGAGAGGGCACAGACAAACTGCTTCACACGCTATTCATGTTTCTGAGTCCATTCAAGATTTATTTTTCATGAAGTCATTGTAGTACATAAGATCAAAATAAAAAGATATACATAAAATGTATGTGTTTGTATGCGTATAACAATAGAAGTTTGTGTGTTAATGTGTCTTGTTCTGTCTGGATGTATAGTGTTTAATGAGCCCTTTCTAAAAATATTACTATACATGCAAGCCTTGATAAATTTATACCTTCTGCATGCAAAAAGTCAATGAAAAAGTTGTTTTGAACTTATGTATTGGTGTTTAGTGATAAGTGCAGATGTGCATAAAAATTATGAACAGATAAATTGTAATTATTTCCAGTGAATTTTCTAAGATGCCACACTGAAGATTATGATGGTTTTAATGATGCAGGGACTAATTGTGCTGTCAGTTGATACTCATTGATAGTCATCTGTCAGTCCTCTGTCCTTTCTGAAAGTCATGACGATTACGTAAGTCATTACTGAACTGTTAACTTAGATCCTCCATTTTCATGGGATTATTAAAACCCCAAGCAAATAAAGAAATGGTAGAAAAATTAAACAGAATTTTGAAACGTTCCTTCCCCTTCCTCTGCATAGTAAACATTAGGATGGGATTAAACAAGCATTGTAGTTAAAAGCAAAAACCAAGAATTCAAAGCAATCGACAACAGGAACACGCTCTTTAAAATGACTAAATCTTGTTTTAGTCATCTTAATTATTTTAATAATTCTAAGGCACTAAAACCGCTCGAATACTACATATCGAGGGCTGACTGCAATAAACAGTTATGTCCAGATCTTATATATTGGACATAACTGTTTATTGCAGTCAGCCTTCGATATATTGAGTGCAAATTTTCAACATTCTGCTGTTAAATGTAGCTTTTTCTCGGTTGTTTAACGTTGGGGTCACTTTAGTGAGACGGCAAACGTTCACTCAAGCCTAAAATATGTAAACAAGGCAAAAATAACGCTATTTATTGACTAGTAATTACCGAGAATCGCAGGTATGTTTTCTGCAGCCTATTTGACAGACGCATTTAAATTGCCCGCCAGCGACTTCCTGGAACTATTCGCAGTCTCCATGAACCACATGACGATCGAGAATTTTGGACTTCCGTTGACGTGACTCTTTCTCTACATGGCTCTGCCTCATTGGCTTGGAATAAATCACGGGGTACTCGGCCACTTGTGCAGCGGATATGTAGTTCGGAGAAGTGGACTACAAACTGGACTACAAGTGCAAAAGCATATAATTTTTGGTAATAAACTACAAATTTGATGTGATCATTTGAATCTGTATAACCTGTAGGCTAATCTCGGAGCAAGGCGGCTCTTAGAATTAATACGAGTACGAGCAATGCCAGAAAGTGTCCAAACCCCATTATAAATTCCCATAGGGATTTTACTTTCGACACCAGAAGCTAAGTAGCGTTGATGTCATCACTCTAGTACTCTATTCCCTATTAAGCTAAAGATAACTATGGAATCACGTTTTTTTGGTTATAAGACTCTGCACGGCTTCCTGTATGTTCATCTTGAGTTCTGCAGAATGCTCTTCTAAATGGCTGTTTTATAACAGAAGCAGTGAGGAAATTGTTACAAATGAAATAGAGAAACACAAAACCCTGCTGACTCGCAGTACTCTTTAAATGGACCCTGATTTTGTCCAAAGTACATTTTGCCACAAACACAATGTAACGTATATAAATGACTTAGTAGTCAGTTAGCAGTGGTCAGATTTCTATTTTATTCAATTAATTGAGCATTTTTTTCCCTTCCAAATTGGCAATTAATGCAATTTGCAAATTTGAAATGACCAATAGGTGAGCAGTGATCTGGAGTGTTTCATGTGAATCTCTGCAAAGGATCAGGAGCCTCATTTATAAACGGTGCGTAGGCACAAAAAAGATACATACGTCACTTTCTTTGCAGATTTCTGATTGATAAAAACAAACTTGACATTAAAAAAAGGGAAATTATTAACATTATGCACTATGTCAATAAATTCCAAGTCCATCCTGATTAAATAAATGAAAATTCCTTGCAGTTTATTTTACCCATAGGTTTATAAATTAGGTTATTTTCCACAAAATGTCATTTTAATTTTTTAGTGCGTGCATATTATTTAGGTATGAAATCCACATAAATTTTTATAAATAAGGCCCCAGGTCTTTAAAAAATGTTTTCCTTCAGGTTTACCGAGAACGTCAAAGGTATAAGTATGTACCTTATTTGCAAAATGTTGACCTGTCCATTATGTTGCATTACCCAGAGCAGAAACATAGCAAGATTGATGACCTGTCTGTAATTCATAGTAATGAGCTAAATTTCACAGTACGTTGTAACCTTCCCCATGTTGAAAGGGAGTATTGCTGCAAAATATTCTCAAGCATTGGATATTACAAAGCACATGTGTAGAATTCATAGATATGCCCTCTGATGAATTCCCTGATACTAGTACTTGAAACCTTGAGATTTGATGTCCAACACGGGGGTTGGGAAGGCCACGCGCCATGCGCAAATGGCGCATGAAATCAAAATATGGCGCATTATAAAGCCACTGAGCGGGCCAGGAATGCGCCCGTGCGCCAATTAAATCTTATTTTTTTTCTATTAAACAGAACCAAAATTCTTCAGAAAAAAAAAACTCCACTGATCGCAGTTGGTCGACTGCGTTCTGATGCTCGATCGATTAATTCTAATTCCAGGCCCTCGCGCGGTCCATCACCATTGCGAGGCTGTGAAAATGCCCATGGGGTGAAAGACTGATTTGGAGGGTATTTTCATAGCGGAATGAGTTCATGACAGAGTCCTTTGATATGACGTCCTATTCACATCAGAATGCAGTATCAAATAACACTGTCCCGGAACCAAGTGTTGCAATACTGATTGGATATGTAATTTGAAAATTATTTCTTAATTGTCTTTCTAAGTCAGAGACTGTTTACTAAGTTGTCATGACGGTAAAAGTTCATGGTTCACTTTCAACCATCATATACGGGTTTCTGACACAAGAAAGCTGGTCAGATTAATTCGGGATCGAACAAACGAGTAGTAATCTTTTATTTAGAAATGCCACCACGGCGGTCTGGTCGATTGTTTGTTTGATGCGACCGGGATTTGTTTTGGCCGAGCAACCACAAATAACTCAAGAATAATACATTTGCAACGCAACTGGTATTGCTGTGATGGTCCTTCACTCTGAGCCCGGACTATGCTTACTCTGAATAAATTATATTAGGTAGTTAAGGTAATATTGATGTTCTGCACAATTCATCAAAACTAATAAAAGCTACGTTTTATACACTGTAAAAACTGTTACTTAGATAAAACTCAAAAAAAAAAAAAAAGGCAACATTTTCCAAGCACTTTTTCTTAGTTTTGTGAACTTCTTGTTTTTTTAAGTTGAGAAAACTCAATCATAAAATTTTAACATAAAGTAAAATTTTTAAGAACAGTCTACAAAAAAAAAACCCAGGAAATTGAGTACAACCATTGTCAAAATGGACAGCATTTTAAGTACATCTAACTTAATTAAGTTGTATTTAAAAGAAAACATGAATTTTTACTTTCATTTTACTTTTTTTTCATATTTACCAATTCCAAACCTCTCCCAGGGGCCCATCTGTCCTGCATGTTTTAGATCTCTCCCCGGTCCAGCACAGGTGATTCAAATGATCAGCTCATTATCAATCAGCCTCAGGGGAATGATAACGAGCTGATTATTTCAATCAACTGTGCTAGAGCAGGCAGAGATCTATATAGGACAGGTGGTCCTCCATAAGAGGTTTGGGTTTGGGTATTATATACTACTCAAAATTTGATAGGGATCATAGGAATTTTTTTGTGAAATGACATGCAAATTTGGTAACTGCCACTGATGAACAATATATTGGATAAATGGCATGCAGTCAGACACAAAACACATTTGCACGTGCATTTAATGACATTAAATGAGCGTGCAGCCTCACACTTTTGGCTTTCACGAACACTTCATGGTTTCACCTCTGACATGGGTGTTTCCATGCTAATGGGGTGTACAGCAGTGACATGAATGTTCAAAAATAGAAAGTGTCATGGAACCACATCAAGTCATCCCAGTTGTTGTGGATGATCTGTCCAGTCATTTTTTCAGTGTGGTTTGATAAAAAATTGGGGCCATAATAAAATGAAGCATCCCAAAGACGGTGGCTTGAGCCACATTATGTACGTAACCAGGACAGAATGTAGCCTAATAAAATCGATAAAAGAACATTAAGTCATGAATTTTTCAAATAGGAAATTTAATAGATAATAAACATTTAATAGACAATACACATAAAACATGAAAAATTGCACAAAATTCTCTTAACTCCGCATAATTTTGATTTGCGACCACCTGCTAACTTGATTGTCCCACCCTCAGAAAATTTTCCAGCCGTGAACAAGCTAATAATAGGCTCTGTTTGCTTCTTAACAGCAACAATACCAACAATTCAACCCTGAAACACCAATCAAATTAAACTAGGCAAGTTGAAAGTGAAAAAAATGCAGGATATTCCGTAACAATGAAGGTGCTTATGTAAGTAAACCTGGACGGAATTGGTAACCAAAGTTGAACATTGAACAGTAAAAAGTCCACCAACTAAGCTTCAATGTACATCACTGCAAAAAGTGATTTTCAAGAAAGGGAAATTTACTTATTTTAAGACTTAAAACACTTATTTCTATCACCATTTTCTTAGTAAGACAAGAAATTTGTCCTTGATTTTAGGTAATTTTGACTACCTTGCCAATGGGGTAAGTAAATTTCACTTGTCAAGTGAATCAAAACCAAAATAAAATTAATCCAATTCTTTCTATTAATTTCGCTGACAAGAGTACAAAGTTGGATAACAACAGGATTTTGGCATAACGTTCAAATAAAAGACGGATTCACTGCTTCCGTCTGTGTTACGAAAATAAGCAAGAACGATCCGTCCGAATGCAATGTATCGTTGCCCACGTACTATGCAATGTACGGCAGTGTCGCCGGAACTCGCACAAAATTCCCTCTAAAGTCACAATATTAACAGCGTTCTATAGTTATAAACATTTACTTACTGTTCAGAATTATTTAGATCATTATTCCTTTATGCACGTAACATTATTACTTTCGTCACTTTGCTGTACGGAATAAAAAAATTCGAGGAAAATGACCGAGGGGAATCACTGACAGTTGTACACACGCCTCAACATCACGATTACGCAGGCGCTAACTAAACGAAGTAAAGCTGGCCCCCTTCAGACCAGCCGCTGATAAATTTTGAGAGATTTTGGGTTCGTTCGAAAGTAAGAAAAATGAGACGGAAAATCGTTTGGTGAAATTTAAAAAGCTTTATATTAAAATCCATTCCAAGCCTGAGGACAAGTTTTTACCTTGTAAGACCAGTATTGTAGTACTATTTAATGAGAGTGACAGATTATTTTCAGGTTTTTATACTTACCATGCATTCGGCCATTTACCTTCGTAACGGCGAGGACGGAAGCTGGTTACGCTACGTAATATTTTACAAAAGCTGCGATTTGGGGAAAATGGTTGAGAAAAAAACCCAAAAGTACACATTACTGAAAATGTAAAATACATGTTTCGTTTCTGTAAAAACAGAGGGTTATTGCATCCTGTGATTTCTCGTGTGTAGGCATATAAAGTTGGGTCACTGATTTCATGTCACACTTTCTCCGCAAAAATAATATAGACGGAAAGTAACTAAATCACTATAACTTCACAACTGGTTGTATTTGGCAATTAAAACTATTTATTTTATATCTAAGGAATACAACACAGAGATGTGCGATGCAATTATAAAAATTTATTAACAAAGGAGAAAATTATGGCTGTTCATATAGGACGCCTAACGCAATTGCCCATTAGCATGGAAACACCCACATGTAAAGTGAAAACAGACAGTGTTCGTTTGATGTTTCATTACCACAGTTAATGTCAATAACGGGTATGGCCTCCCCTAGCTTGAATGACGGCTTGACAACGTCGGGTCATACTGTCAATCAGAACCCGGATGCTTGCAATTGGAATGTTGTTCCATTCTTCAACAAGGGCATTTCCGAGCTCTTCTAGAGTTGTGGGTTGTGCCCTACGACCAGAAATGGCGACCTGCAGCATGTTCCACACATGCTCGATAGGGTTTAGGTCCGGCGAACGCGCGGGCCAGTCCATGCGGACAATTGTCACCTGCTCTAGGAATTGATTCACCACCCTAGCACGATGGGGACGGGCGTTATCATCCATCAAGATGAAATTAGGGCCAACAGCACCAGCCTATGGTCTTACGTACACATTGAGGATCTCATTCCTGTACCGTACCCCTGTCATCGTCCCTCTCCCCATGACATGCAGGTCCGTTCTGCCGTTCCTGCTTATTCCTCCCCAGACCATAATTGATCCGCCACCATAACGGTCATGTTCGTTGATGTAGGCATCATTAAATCGCCACACGTTGTCTTCGCCACACCCGTTGCCTCCTGTCAGTAAAGTCCAAGCAATATCGGGACTCATCAGTAAAGAGAACTGGAGCCCAATCGTTGTGTGTCCATGTGACATGATCGTGAGCCCAATCCAAACGGTCACTCCTATGACGCACTGTCAGTGGGATTCGAACACATGGCCTTCTTGAGTTGAGGCCGGCAGTATGAAGACGATTCCGTATCGTCTGAGTGGATACCCTGACCCCCGAGGCGTTATGAAGGTCATTTCGTAGGGTGGTGGCTGTCCAGAAAGGATGACGTCGTGCCTGAAGTGTGAGAAAGTGGTCTTGTCGTTGTGTAGTCGATCTCTGACGACCACCCCCCATGACGGTGTGCTGCTGTACCAAACGCTTTGATGCCGGTTCCGCGCTCTGTTCACAACGCTTTGGCTGACGTTAAGTGCATTAGCAACGTGATGTTGTGAGAAGCCAGAGTCAAGCATTCCGATGCATCTTCCCCATTGCTCTGAAGTCAATCGACGTCTAAGACGTTGAGGAGACATTGTTATTGCTAAATGTAATGCAAAAAATTTGGGAACTTCCAAATTTTCACCAACAAGCAACACACACGTCTGAGTTGAAATGGTGAAGTGTTAGTCAAAGCCAAAATGTGAGGCTGCACGCTCATTTAATGTCATGAAATGCACGTGCAAATGTGTTTTGTGTCTGACTGCATGTCATTTATCCAATATATTGTTCATCAGTGGCAGTTACCAAATTTGCATGTCATTTCACAAAAAAATTCCTATGATCCCTATCAAATTTTGAGTAGTATACTACAAACCCCAATTCCAATGAAGTGGGAACATCGTGTAAAATGTGAATAAAAATGGAATGCAATGATTTGCAAATCTCATAAACTCACATTTTATTCACAACTGAACATAGACAACATAATGTTGAAATTCAGACATTTCATGAAAAATATTGGAAATATTAGCTCATTTTGAATTTGATGGCAGCAACACATTTAAGAAAGGTTGGGACAGGGGCAACAAAAGGCTGGAAAAGTGGTGCTAGTATTAAAAAAAGGGAGCATTTTGCAACTGATTAGGTTAATCGGCATCAGGTCAGTAAGATAACTGGGTATAAAAACAGCATTCTAGAGAGGCAGTCTCTTAGATGGGCAGAGGTTCACTAATCTGCATCTAAAAATTGAGAACAATCAGAAAAAGGCTTCTCAATCTTAAATTGCAAAGACTTTGAATATCCCACCATCCAGAGTACACGAGATTCAGAGAATCTGGAGAAATGTTTGCTTAAGGGACAAGGCTGAAGGTGAATATTGGATGCTCGCGATCTTTGGGCCCTCAGACAGCACTACATTAAAAATGGGTATGAAACTGCATGGGAATTCACTGCATGGGCTCAGGAACACTTCCAGAAATCATTGTCTGTGAACAGTTTACCGTGCAATCCACAAGTGCTAGTTAAGGCTGCATCATGTAAAGAAGCCATGTGTAAAAATCCAGAAATGCTGCAATCTTCTCTGGGCCAAAGCGCACTTAAAATGGTTTAAAATGGACTGAGGTAGAATTGAAAGCCATTTTAAAATGAACTTTGGTCCTGAGCAGATGGCACCATTTCTGGATTGTGTTCACATATTGCTTCTATGCATGATACAGCTTTAACCTGCATTTATGGATTGCACAGCAAACTCTGTTCACGCAGTGATTTGTGGATGTGTTCCTGAGCCCATGCAGTGAATTCAAGTGCAGAATCACACTTGTTTTTAATGCGGCGCAGCCTCAGGGCCAGAAGATCGAGCATCCAATATTCACCTTCGGCCTTGTCCCTTGCGCACAGATTTCCCCAGATTCTCTGAATTGTCTACGTATTGAAGATGGTGGCATAATCAATGTCTTCGCACATTGAGAAATTTTTCTGAAATTGTTCAATTTTTAGATGCAGATTGGTAAACCACTGCCCATCTTTACTTCTAAGAAAGCTTGCCTTTCTAAAATGCTGTATTTATATGTTACTGACCTGTTGCCAATTAAACTAATTAATGACAAAACGCTCCTCCAGCTGTTTTTACTGGGTGCTCTCGAGAAGTGATGAGAAGCGGCAAGGGAGGAGCATATCTTTAATATGGATAGGAAAATGTCTACAGGTGGTGGCGTAGCAAAAAAAAAAAAAAAAAAAAAACAGATTTTTCAGAGCGATCCATGTTCATAGTTTCATAAATCACTGACGAATTAACATCGCCTTGGTGAAGATCTAGTAATCCAAACTTAATTATGTGCTGCTTAAATTCGTAGTTGCTGTGTTTGAAAACATCCAACAAGCATGCGCACAAGCTTGTAAGGCGCAAAAAAAAAAAAAAAAAAAAAAAGACCAAAAAGTTGGAGTTTACTGGGGCATTTTAAGTCATAATTTATGCACATAAGAAAACGCGTCATAACTTTGTGAAGCAACTTAAACAGTGCAATCGAAAATAAAGTGGACTATTACTTTATTACTACCAATTAGTTTTAGCAACTGTTGCTAATCAGACAAAAACTGCAGCAGGATTAGCTAATTAAGAATACAGATGTGCCATTACCTAAAGGTCTTTAATACCGCTAACGGACTGCTACTGATTTAAAACACTTGTCTGTCGTTCTGGGCACACAATCACCAGCTGAATCCACGCCGTTTCTGCCTAACTAATTCCACATGTACAGACATCGACTTTATAAAAAGATGGACGAAGCAATCGTGACGTCACCCATTGGTTTCAGCATACCATAAAGGAAGCCTCGATTTTGGCAATTTGGATTGCGCCATGTTGTCATTTTGAAACCGGATGTGATTTCTATTGGACGAGAGCGAGAATCAAGATCCGGGGAGGGACGTGAGAGGTAGGGGTGAAGCTAGATCCGGAGTACGCTGTGCGAGAGTTGACTGAAATCTCGCCGGAAGTGCGACAAGACTAGTGCAGCAGCTGAGCTGAAGCGGAATGGACCGTAAGAGATGATCTTCCAAAAGGTAAGACATTTAAAAAATTAGACTAAATATTGTCAGCACATCTGAATTAAATAACACGTACAGTAAAGCGTTTTACTGGATTATTCCCTACACGATTCTAGAGATATTTAATGTTTACGGACAACAAATTGGGCTACGATACTAGCTAGGTACAGTTAACGACAGTTACTACCGCTAACCATGAGCAGCAGCATACTTGCGAACTCCATGTCAGTGCCATTTCATCCAAAGACGCGAAATAAGAGGGGAAAAATGCGTCTTAAACGTGGGGTGTTTTTTTTTTTTTTTTTTTTGGGGGGAGTGAAATGTTGGAGAAGTAACATAAATATACCATCAGACTCGTTATAGCAGTGGATGTGGTGAAGCGAGATTTTCTTTGAGAACAAGGTAGCTAAAGTTAGCTGGTGTAATAAAGTTAACCTAACAGAATAATAAAGAAGAGCCATCGTTTGCTGTGATACATTGCTATTAAAATTGATTGTGGGAGCTTTTTTTCTTAACTTCTATTCAGTGAACTTAGACGTGATCTCTTTGAGTGTTCTAGGATTTGTGATTCTGTTAACATTACCTGTCAATATTATGTCGCTGCTCAGCTAATTTTGGATTGATGATTAAGGGAGAGGGAGGCTGGAGGACCAAGAAGATTGAAAACAACGTATTGGCCAAATAGCCTTCTATGGAAAATTATGTTTGGCCTAAGTGGGGAATCATACTGAATACTAAAAATATTGAGCTGTATGTATTTCTTGTCTGAAAGACTGCAGAGAACATGATCCAACTTTATGCTAATTCCTGTCACATCTGTAACTGATGCCATTTGCCATACTTAAACATCAGCAGCAAAAGCTGTTGATCACAGCTACTTGAGTTCCATAACCTAAGTAGGGAAACAAAGACCACACCTCATCTCTCAGCACAATTTCCCATCCAAGCTTATATAGATGTGTCTAACCCTTTCTCCTGTCTCCCCCCCCCTTTCAGCTGAAGAGCTGCAGGCGATTCAATAAAAGCCTCCCTGCAATGAGACAGACGACACTCACCCTACACCCTGAGTCTTAACTCCCTAAGCTGTGCAAGCCTTTCCCTGTTCTTTACTTTTAATAAACTGGACAATAAGCTTCCAAATCGTGTGGTCTTTGGTTGTGAAAAAGTGCAAGTGCAGTGTTTGAATGCGATCACCTCACATTTTTATTGTAATTTTTAATGTTTGTTTGATTTCTCCTGAATTGAGCCTACAATTTATTTGTTTTTTCTCTTCTTCACGTCATTGGAGAAACCATACATTTGTACTCAACTCCCCAGCAATTGGAGCATCCCCACGCAGCACAGCAAACCATGGTCGAGATTATATACAAGAACAACATGGAGGAGAGGGCACAGACAAACTGCTTCACATGCTATTCATGTTTCTGAGTTTATTGAAGATTTCTTTTTCACGAAGTATTTTCAGTACATACAGTGCCGTGAAAAAGTATTTGCCCCCTTCCTGATTTCTTACTTTTTTGCACATTTTTCATACTTAAATGTTTCAGATCATCAAACAAATTTTAATATAAAACAAATAACCAGAGTAAATTCAAAATGCAGTTTTGAAATGATTTCATTTATTAATGGGAAAAGGCTATCCAAACCTACCTGGCCCTATGTGAAAAAATAATTTCCCCCCTTGTTAAATCATGAATTAACTGTGATCAACCACATTTTGAGTCCAATTTCACTAGCCACACCAGGCCTGATTACTGCCAGAACTGCTAAATCAAGAAATCACTTAAATAGAACCTGTTTGACAAAGTGAAGTAGGCTAAAAGATCTCAAAAAGCATTATGTCATGCTGGGAACTAAAGAAATTCAAGAACAGATGAGAAACAAAGAAATTGACATCTACCAGTCTGGAAAGGGTGGCAAAGCCATTTCTAAGGCTTTGGGACTCCGGCGAATCACAGTGAAAGCCAGTATCCACAAATGGAGAAAACTTGGAACAGTGGTGAACCTTCCCAGGAGTGGCCGGCCTACCAGAATTAACAAAAGCGCATCGACTCATCCAGGAGGTCACAAAAGAATGCAGAACAACATCTAAAGAACTGCAGGCCTCACTTGCCTCATTTAAAGTCAGTAATCATGATTCAACAATAAGAAAGAGGCTGGGCAAAAATGGCATCCATGGGAGGGTTCCAAGGTGAAAACTACTGCTGACCAAAAAAAAAAAACACAAGGGCTCGTGGTCACATTTGCCAAAATACATCTTGATGATCCCCAAGACTTTTGGGGAAAATATTCTGTGGACTGACAAGACAAAAGTTGAACTTTTTGGAAGGTGTGCATCCCGTTACATCAGGCGTAAAACTAACATAATTTCATAAGAAGAACATCATACCAAAAGTCAAACGTGGTGGTAGTGTGATGGTTTGGGGCTGCTTTGCTGCTTCAGGACCTGGATGACTTGTTGTAATTGATGGAACTATGAATTCTGCTCTCTACCAGAAAATCCTGAAGGAGAATGTCCAACCATCAGTTGGCGACCTCAAGCTCAAGCGCACTTGGGTTAAGCAGCAGGACAATGATCCGAAACACACTAGCAAGTCCACCTCTGAATGGCTTAAAAAAAAAAAAACAAATTGAAGGTTTTGGAGCGGCCTAAGCAAAGTCCGGACTTAAGTCCAATTGTGATGCTGTGGCATGACCTTAAACAGGCCGTTCATTCTCAAAAACCCTCCAATGTGGCTGAATTAAAACATTCTGCAAAGAAGAGTGGGCCACAATTCCTCCACAGCGATGTGAAAGACTCATTGCCAGTTATCACAAACACTTGCTTGCAGTTGTTGTCGCAGAGGGTGGCACAACCAGTTATTAGGTTTTTTCATTCATTCATTCATTCATTTATTATACAGGAAAGTATTAAAAGTAACAATACAGTTACAGTTAAGACGGGCCTGACTCAGTTTAACAAACTGGTTTACAGCAGGTTCCTGTTCTGCAGAACACAAAACATGAAGCAGACATAAAAAAGTCACTTACATAAAGCAATAGAACACAAATCATAAAACAGACATACAAGAACAAAGGTTAATTACACAAGACATTAATGTAAATTAGACACAAATAACTTAAACAACAAGAGACATTACATAGGCTGTACATGCAGCAATCAATGAATGCAAGTGTAACCGTTATAGAGGTGCAATCTGTATGCCTTTTTGAAAACTGAGATAGATTGAGATACTCTGATGTGATAGGGGATGGCATTCCAAACCTTGGTAAAGGTACGGAAAAAAGACCTCTGACCATAGGTGTTTCTAAAAGCAGGAACAGGTATAAGTGCTTGTGAAGCTGATCTGGTAAAGCGCACTTGTCTCACATTGTGTGTTGGGAGAAGTGCAGTGAAAGTAGGTGACGTGTTGTTTAGTATCTGGAAATAAAAAGGAATGGCATGACTGTTTATGAAGTTCTCAAAAGTCAGGGCATTTGCATGTGTGAGTGCAATACAATGATGAGACCACTTAGGTGACTTACTATGGATCTTGAGTGCACGGTAATATAAACGTGCAATTGGAGCAGTAATTTCCTTAGTGGTAAGGGACCATATTGAAAGACCATAAGAAATGGTTGAAAACACGACTGCATGTAGATAGGTTTCAGAGACCGAGGATGACAGATATGGCCTTATCTTGTTGTATACATATAATTTCTGGTTGAGCTTATTGGTTAATTTAGAAATGTGGTCACGAAAAGTAAGGTGTGAGTCAAGTAACACACCAAGATATTTATACGTTTTTGTGATGACCAAATCTTGGTTTGCAAGGGTGATGGGAAGAGAAAAAGAGAACCTTTTTCTGGGAGTGTGGAAGTACATGCATTCGGTTTTCTTAACATTAATAGTTAAATGGTTCAACCCCAACCAGTTATGTAGGAGCTGAAGGTCGGAAGAAAATTTGGTATTTATGGCCTCAGGATTTTCATCAGAGAGAAACAACACAGTATCATCGGCATACAGTAAACATTTAGAGTGATTACATACTTGAGGTAAATCATTTATATACAGAAGAAAAAGCAGTGGTCCGAGGATACTACCTTGTGGCACACCCATATCAGAAGCTAGGGGTTGAGATGTTACACAGGTTTAGGGGACAATTACTTTTTCACACCAGGCCAGGTAGGTTTGGATAGCTTTTTCCCCTTAATAAATGAAATCATCATTTAAAAACTGCATTTTGCATTTACTCGGGTTGTCTTTGTCTAATATTAAAATTTATTTGCTGATCTGAAACATTTGTGTGACAAATATGCAAAAAAATAAGAAATCAGGAAGGGGGCAAATACTTCTTCACGGCACTGTAAGTGCAAAATAAAAAGATATACATAAAATGTAAGTGTATAACGAGATAAATTTGTGTTTTAATGTGTCTTGTTATGTATAGTGTTTAATGAGCCCTTCCTAAAAATATTACTGTACATGCAAGCCTAGATAAATTTATACTTTCTGCGTGCAAAAAGTTAATGAAAAAGTTGTTTTGAACTAATTACTAAACACCAATACATAAGTGCAGATGTACATTAAAATGATGAACAGATAAATTGTAATTATTTCCAGTGGATTTTTTAAGATGCTACACTGAACATTATGCTGCTTTTAATAATGCAGGGACTAATTGTGCTGTCAGTTAATACTCATTGATAGTCATCTGTCAGTCCTCCGTCCTTTCTGAAAGTCATGAAGTGTACAAAGTCATTATTGAATTGATAACATAGATCCTCCATTTTCATGGGATTATCGAAACCCCAAACAAATAAAGAAATGGTAGAAAATTAAACTGAAACATTCCTTCCCCTCCCTCTGCATAATAAACATTAGGATGGGATTAAACAAGCATTATAGTCAAAAGCAAAAACAAACCAAGAATTCAAAGCAAACGACAACAGGAACACGCTCTTTAAAATGACTAAAAGTCGCTTTAGTCATTTTAATTATTTTAATAACCCGAAAGCACTAAAATCATGACACTATTTACTGACTAGTAATTACCGAGGATCGCGGAAACGAGATTTTACGAGATTTCAGTCGCACAGCGTACTTGAACTACTCCGGATCTAGCTTCACCCTGAGAGGTAGATCTGACCGTACCGGACGAGGACCAGAGGACAGCCACGCCTCTAAAGCATATTCTGGCTTTATCCTTTATTCTAGTCTATATGGGACCATAATTTACAAAAATGAACATCATGATATATCGAAGGGAACTTGAAACTTGCTATAGCTACCATAAAATAACGCGAAAAATCATTATTTAAATGAAAAATCAGGTGGGAAAGTAGGGTCATTTTCTCATAGACTTCTATAGCATTGAACTTCTTTCTGCAACCACCGACGTCGCCATCTGCTGGCCATTAAATAGAATTCCATTTTACGGTACTTCCGCATGCAGGGTGAAGTTGCCCTCAGCCGTCGACTTCCAGGCTGCTCAGCCTGTCAGGCTGCGTAAACAGCGCCCCCAAGTACAGCCAATCATATCGCGAGCTTGAGTACAACCAATCCGCTCACGAGGCAGCCAATTCAATTCGAATTCCTCTCCTCAAAGCGGAGCGCGCTTAAGAACATCAATATTGTTAAAAACGAATGCATTTAATCGTCTTTTCTTATTAAAGAAACTGATTAGTGAGGCAAAGTTAGATATTTCAGCTATTTTGATTATGTTAACCAATGCAAACAAGTGCTTTTTTTTGTCTTGCAGTTAACTTATAAACCAAACCTTAGCTAAACAGGTCATACTTGTTAACTTGAACACTTCTACAATAACTTCAAGTATAACTCTGTTTGAAACATAAAATTGGCCTACTTGTGAGATATTTTGTTCAATAAGCTGTTTAGTTGAGCTTCTTAAAAACTTCAACTGCAAGTTCCTGTAACATTAGCTGCCTTCAAGGCTGATTGTGAGACTAGTGCCTTACAGGCTGGTTAGAAGGCTAATGTTGATTTCATATTGTATAATCTTTAATAGTATTCAGTCAGATGCCTTCAAGGCTGATTGTAGAGATTAGTGCCTTCCAGCCTGACAGTAGAGACTAGTGCCTTGCAGGCTGGTTAGAAAGCTAATGTTGATTTGATATTGTATAATCTTCAATAGTATTGGCTCAGATGCCTTCAAGGCTGATTGTAGAGATTAGTGCCTTCCAGCCTGACAGTAGAGAGACTAGTGCCTTGCAGGCTGGTTAGAAAGCTGATGTTGATTTGATATTGTATAATCTTCAATAGTATTGGCTCAGATGCCTTCAAGGCTGATTGTAGAGCACTAGTGCCTTCCAGGCTGACCGTAGAGACTAGTGCCTTGCAGCCTGGTTAGAAGGCTAATGTTGATTTCATATTGCATGATCTTTCATAGTATTCAGTCAGATGCCTTCAAGGCATCAGGGCCCGGGGTGAGTGCTGGGGCGGGTGCTGCTGCAGGAGTATCAGGGCCCTGGGTGGGTGCTCGGGCTGTTTTTTTTTTTTTTTTACTTTTTTTGCGGGGCAGGTAGATAGGGCTCCCCAACAGCCCCGAGACATCGTTTGAACTCCTAAAAAGAGTGTAAAAAGTCAAGACAACATTAATGTGCAACAACACTTCGGTCAGTTTTCTGAGGTAATGTGGTTGGTTTCGAACTGTAAGAAATCTATGGGCTGAAAAATAGAAGATTTTAAATTAGCCTTGGAAGGCTCCAACTCAGTAGAGACTCCCAGTAGAGACCCCCTCAGTAATGCTGAGGGAGTCTCTATTGTCAGCCTTGAAGGCATCAGAATTGTACACACACATATGCATATACATATGATGAAATCATCAGCCTACCAACCGGCCTGGAAGGCACTAGTCTCTACAATCAGCCTTGAAGGCATCTGACTGAATATTATCAAAGAATATACAATATGAAATCAACATTAGCCTTCTAACCAGCCCGCAAGGCACTAGTCTCTACGGTCAGCCTGGAAGGCATCTGAGGCAATACTATTGAAGATTATACAATATCAAATCAACATTAGTCTTCTAACCAGCCTGCAAGGCACTAGTCTCTACAATCAGCCTTGAAGGCAGCTAACGTTACAGACTTGCAGTTGAAGTTTTTAAGAAGCTCAGCTAGACAGCGTATTGAACAAAATATCTCACAAGTAGGCAAATTTTATGTTTCAAACAGAGTTATACTTGAAGTTACATTGTAGAAGTGTTTAAGTTAAGGTCTATAAGTTAACTGTAAGACAAAAAATAGCACTTGTTCGCATTGGTTTACATAATCAAAATGGCTGAAATATCTAACGTTACTTCACAAATCAGTTTCTTTAATGAGAAAACTCACGATTAAATGTATTCGTTTTTAACAATATTGATTTTCTTAAGCCCACTTACCGAGTAACGGCTTCCAAATTGAATTGGCTGCCTCATGAGTGAATTGGTTGTACTCTAGCTCACGATCTGATTGGTTGTACTTGGGGGCGGCGTTTACGCAGCCTGACAGGCTGAGCAGCCTGGAAGTCGACGTCTGAAGGCAACTTCACCCTGCAGCTTCTTTTTTCAGACCAGAGTGCTGCGGCCATCTTTTTACACATTAATCATGACGTCAAACAGCAACTACGAATGGCTGGTAACGCAACAGGGGACAAGCAAGGCCATTGGTCAAACAAATTTCCCACCAAACCTGCTTTCTGAAACTTTTGGGATGAAAACAACATTAAATAAATTGTACATAGATTAAACCCATGCATCGTTTTTTTTTTGCAAGAATAAAGTTTTTCCGTCATTATTATATCATGAAGCAAATATATAGATACAAATGGCCATGACGCAGGATAACCGGAATAGTGAAGTAGAACCATAAAAAGTGGTATATATAACAAAGAGTCCACTGCAATCGAATTACGTGGAACTATAACTCCGCTTTTCACTTCAGGCATATACATCTAGTATCATTTTAATAAAGGAATAGAAAGTTTTCGTGTTAAGATGGTAACGCTGAACAAGGCAACACCACTGCGCTATCGCTCACCTTAATGAGGGCTACCGGCCACCAGTGGGCCGACTCGATAACTGCGATTTAGGTCTTTGCGCCGGCGCACTGACCCAGCGGCCCACCGGGGAAAAACTCCCGGTATACCCGATGGCCAGTCCGCCCTGCACTGCTAAATATTAATAATCCCTTTTGTTCACTCTTCTACTCCATATTTCACATTAAACAAGGTCTGACTTGCAGATTCAACATGTCTACTGAAGATATTAAATTACAATGCTGAAATGTGTTCTCCAATTACTGCATGTGGGCGGGTCCTGACAATTTACTGATTGAATACGTTTTTAAACTAAGTTTCGTGAAATCAATTTATTGTTGAGTACCAGAAAATCAAATTTGTGATAGAAAATTTTAAGTTACTAAAACATTAGCACTTTTTACTTTTATGTAACTTAAACAGTCAGTAAAAAAAGACAAAATCAATTTATTGTACTAAATATACATTTTTAAATTAAGTAATTTGGACATTGCCATTGAAGGACTTTTTACAGTGTAGTAGGCATAATTTTTTTCATATATATGTAAAACTAAGGTGTACTACCTCCTCTCATAGCCGCATTACATGGGCGTCAGTTTGTTTTGAAAAGTGGGGGGGACGATAACTATCAGAGTGAGTGCGTTTTGAGAAGTGGTGGGGACAATTACATTAATTAATGTTTTTGCTTTTGGTGAAACGCTACCATCACATGCATGAGCGTATTTCATGTTTTAAGTCAATAGTCGAGTTTCCATTTTATATCAAGAAATTTTTTTGGCGAATTTTAGACAATTCGCTTCAAAGGAAATGCTAATGACCTGTTTTCATCAACCGGCTTGGAGCAAATAAACTCCAATGTATTAAGCTAGGTTTTCCACAAGATAGCAATAAATCACTTGTAACCTGTGTACCATATATAGGCCCTACAGTACAACAGTAGAAGAGGAGGTCGCAATTTGATCAAAAAAAAAAAAAAAATGCACATAAAAATAGTGCGATGGAAACCCGACTACTGTCATGTACTGAATTAGAAGATAAACCTAGTTTTTTTTTTTTTTTTCAACCGCGGGAATTCGATTGCAGGATTGATACTTGGATATTACATTTCATTCCATTGTTTAATTAAACTGTCGATAAAGCCAACGCCAGTGATGGTGAACGGTTACCAGCAAAACTGATGAAGTAATTTGCAGAAATTGGCGTTTATCAATGAACGGAGCAGAAATGGGAAATCGCAAGGCGCCAAAAGAGCACCGAAACGCCGGAGTAATGAGTAGTAATTGGAACACATATCGGAATTAACGAGCCCCGGGGTAAGAAAAGCTTAACGCGGAGCGGCATATCCTGGGTTACGCAGTTTGTAGTAGGAAAGGGGTAACAGTTACTATCAGGGTTCGAATTACACATTAGCTTTCGGGGGAGCCCCAGTTTCCGGTGGGCACCACTATTAAACCAGGTCGCATGCGCGTGCATAAATACAAGTGTGTAGCAGCCCGGTCATTAACAGGGTTACTGCGAAAAATATTGTACGAATACCATTGTTACCAGTTAATACCGCAGGTAATATTTCATTGAGGCACAAGCGAAAGTCAAATTTCTGGGAAGAAAACAAGAACGAAATTGGTCATCAGCTGGGAAGGAATTCCATATTCAACCAACATCAAATGAAATCAGCACTTTTTCGGCTCACCTTGATGTTTGGGTGCCCAGAGAAGCATTCGGGTGTGTTGACTACATCCAGTCAGTTAGAGTTTAATTTCTAGTGCTGCTGTACACGGTAATAGCATTTAAGGGGGCCAGTCTGGTAAAATACAGTGAAATGCAAGTTGATAAAGAATTCTGAATAAATCATTACTTGATTAAGTAACCTTCTATAAACCATATATTTCTGGAAAGCTGAGACAATGGAGCATCTGAATTTTTTTGAGAAATTTATTTATCTCATTAAATATGCAAATTATATGTAAATTTCTCAAGGACATGAATATTAAAAAAATATTGTAGTGCTTGTTCTTTGTACTACTACAGTAATTGTACTTACAATATCAAGGTACTTTTATGTTATTTGATAGTATATGGTATGCACAACAATCCTATGACACCGTTTGTATAATTTTCATCATTTACATATAATTATACTATTTCAAAGAAACAACAGAAATTAGAGTGTTGATTGTTAATAATTTTGCTTGTGAGGTATGTATGTGCAAAAACCATCATAGATTGTTTGTTGTATGAAAACAAAGCTTACTGCCAATTTTGAAGTAATTCTGATGAATATTTTTTAAGTTATAGCAATTTTTGTCCAAAATTTGTAATTCTGAGATAATTAGCATTTTATAAAGGAAATAATAATTGACCCTACTTGGCCAATAGATGGCAGCAAACACATTAGTGCCCTGTCAGTTACATCCAGAGGTCCGCTGCAACACTAAAAAATGGTCAATTTTGACTGTTTTTTTTTTTTTTTTTTTAATTTTGGACCAAAATTATCCACTTCCGGTCTGATTATAGGCTTACCTGATTTTTTTTTGCCCAAAAATACAATCAAATACTAAAAATATCATAAAAATATCAATTGAATGTTGAAGAGTATATATCAAAGAATCACTTTACTAAAAACAAAAATTGAGATTTTTTTTTTTTACCAGACTGGCCCCCTTCATAGCAACAGCCATGTTACAGATGACATATCAGGTTGCTAGGGCATGCGCAACTTTCTCCTCAACCGCGATAATTGGGTCACTAAAAACATCCAAAAACTTGCATTTTTGTGCAGCTACCTCACTAGAGTATTATTTGACATAAAGGCAGGATATGATAGGCCTAGTGACTTGAAAAAGCACACGACGAGATGGACGAAAGCTGCAATATGTGACAATATTTAAATATATTTGAAACAATGCCATCATGTCCTCCAGATGGCCCAGCTGAACACCGTTGGCATAAACCCCATAATATGGTCAATTTACTGCACAAACAGTCTTATTTCTGCCATATATCCTATATATAAAATCGACTATGGACTAAAACAAGAGTCACTCTTAGGCCCACTTACCTACTTAAATAGCATTTGGCACGCTTTGCGTTGAGCAAATTCCTCCACTTGCCTTGCAACTTATACAATCGCCAGGAAAGTTATTGTTGTTTATGTCAACCGCTATCTTAGCTTGATCTGTTACCAGCTGGCTGCATCGTTGCTTGACGGAGGGTGTCCGTGGTGCGGCAACTGCTAGTAAGAAAGCCGAATGAACTTAGTTTTGGCAGCTTTGCTACCCTCTCCTCCTGTTCTTTATTTTCTTTTCTTTATTGACTACTGCATTATGTTTGAATGGAAGTGAGAAAATTTGCTATTAAGTCTGATCTTCACATTTTGCGCTCGAACTATCAGCTGTCACCCTGGTCACATGATCAAATCAAATACAGACTTGACATTGGACAACACATTACCCAGCAATCACCTTGATATATTTGCAAATCAGTGTGAAAGAAAAATAAAAAAAAAAAAAATAAAATAAGAAAACTGTTAATTTAATTAATATTTTTAAAACGTGTGTAGATTAAGCATGTAACTTTGTCATAAAATGTAATTAATTACTGTAAGTAAGAAACCCATGATAAACATAGGCTTGGCTTCATGAAATATTTCACTGTTGTTATAGAGTAATGTTGACTTAAATCGTTTAAAGACCTTTATTCGTGTACTGTCCAATGCAGGATTGATTTGTTAAACAGAGAACTTAGGGACTATCTAAGCGTGAGATTCACGTTAATTGTAGAGCATGAATGGCATCGAGATATCTTCGTTCTTATGAGGACGGAACACAAATAGGCAAACTGGCTGATTGGCGAGTTCCCGAATTCGCAGACTATTGTCACCAAGATTTTGGGGGAAATTTTCCCGATCAAATAGCGCGCTATTCCTGTCTTCAAACAGCAAGAATAGCTGGCTAATTTGACGTCGAGCTAATTTCAAAACTGCAAAATAGCGCGCTAGTTTAAAACTTCGGTCTGATGAGAACACGTCTACTGGTGACTCAGCTCTTTCTTGTCCTCATCCTGGCAGTTACTTTGTTGCTGAAATTCTAGTCTGAACTCTTTACTCTAGTTTGTCCGGGTCTATGCAACTGTGTTATTCTGGCTGAAGTTGTTACGATGTTGCGATATGCACGCAGCCAGTCCTGTTTCTGTGCAGGCACATTTAGTGGCCGTTTGCGGTCTCTCCTATAAAATGATATGTATGACGATTTTTTTTTTTATTGAAAAAAAAAAACTGCGAGATAAAGTGAGGGGACAAAATGACTTCTGACAAGAAGTGGTGGGGACACGTCCCCCGTCCCCCCCTAAAATTACGCTTATGACTCTGATGCCAAACAAAACCTCTGCCCCTACTGACCAAAATCACAGCATTTATATAGACTAGCAACATTTTGGAAAGATCTACAGGATTCCTTGGTGATCCGGCCCCATCCAGGCAAGAAGAAGCCAGAAGCTGTCATGGTTCTGGTTTTTGTCTTCATGTTTTATGTTCATGATTATGTCTTTTCTTTATTCTTTCTGGTTATTGTATTCTCAGGTTTTCAGTTTATGCCATTTTCAGTTTCATTGCACTTGTTCTCCCGTCTTGTGATCTAGTTGGCTCAGTCTGTCTCCCCAGTCTTTGTGCTTACCTGCTTCGGGTGATTTCAATGGTTTCTGGTGTTTCATATTATTACTTCAATTCTCGTTTACTTCCTTCGCCTTGCTGTTATAGATTACTAACAAGATTAACATTTATATTTTGTATCATAGTCTACTAACCCAACTAATCCATGTATATATTACTAACTTACTAACGAGCACTTCAGTTACTCTGTAAAGTTGCACTGCTACTAATTATTACTAATTCAGTCTCAGCAATCGCCCTGTTCTAGTCTCCGCCTCTTGCTTGGCTTTCCCTGTCTCTATCTAAGTTTCTGTGAGATCTCTCGCACGTGCTTAATTGCTTTCCTGCACTCATTGTCTGTGCACTTAGAACTCCCTGACTGGAGCTGCTTAATTGTCATGGGATGTCTGCGTGAATCCTGTCCATGTCTTGGCTTTCACCAATTGTTGTGGTTTAGGATTTCCCCATGTGTACCTTCCTTTGTAATTAGCTCTCATCCCATTCACCTGTTCCCTGCATAGCATGTGACTTCCCTTCTCTCTATTTAGAGTCCTCACTGCTGTTCTGACTTTGTCAGAACGTTGATCAATATTTCTTTGTGCAGAGTCTCGTGTATGCCATTGATTATTTCTTCACTTCGACTGTTTTGTCCGACCAAGAATCTAGCCATAGCCCTTTTTGTCTTGTTTTGCCTTTCTGGATTTTTGACCCATTTTTGTATGACCATGTCTTCTGTGTTTGGATGCCCTGTGTATGACCCACTGCTTTGGAATTCGACTACGACTTTTTGCCTACTGTCTATGTACCGTCGCACCTCTGTTCTTCTGGTTCTGACCCCGGCCTGTCTAGTCGACTTTGTTTTTGGATTTCGTTTTGTGACTTGGCAATTCTTGTGTCTATTGGTCTTGACCCGGCATTCAATAAAGGCATACGTTTTTTGGATTTCCCTCTCTCGCTTGTGGTTCCTGAACGCACCGTCACAGAAGCTTCTAGAAAGCACTAGTGTATTTCATCACAAACAAGTGGTATTGCATCAGACCATGCAAAATAGACTGTTACACAGACATACCATCAGAGGGTGATAAATGATAACCAAAATACACAAATCGCTGACCAGTCATAATGGGCATTTAAATAGAGTCTAACAAATCTCCATTTACAAATGATATACAGTGCTGTACAAAAAATACTCATACATAACACCTCCACTCTTTAAGAAAAAGGTTTGCCAATAGCTTTCTTTTGTTAAAATTAACACAGCTTTATAATCAGTATAATCTTGAACTTTACTCAAAAAAGTATAATTGATCATTATAACAATCATATACATAACAATCAGTGCAATTTTCACAATCAAATAGAAAAGTAAAATCACATGCGAGAAAGTGCATCTGGAATAACATTATCTTTTCCCCTGATGTGAGAAATATCCAATTCATACTCTTGCAAAAGTAAACTCCATTTCAGTAATCTTTGATTCTTGTTTCTGATCTTATGCAAGAATGTGAGGGGATTGTGATCACTGAAGAACTTGATGGAAGTAGCTGAACAAGTCAAATAGACTTCAAAATGTTGTAAAGCCAAAAGAAGTGCCAAACATTCTTTTTCAATTGTTAAATAGTTTTTCTGATGTTTATCAAACTTTTTGGAAAAGTAACAAACAGGATGATCTACTCCAACAGTGTCTTCTTGCAGTAAAACTGTGCCTGCACCAATATCACTGGCATCAACAGCCAACTTGAACTCCTTTTTGAAATTAGGAGATAAGAGAACTGGTGCATTTTTGAGGATGGCTTTCAGTTGGTCAAATGAATTTTGACATTTTTCATCCCAAACAAATTTTGCATTTTTCTTCAGTAAATTTGTCAAAGGTTCAGAAATGATGGAGAAATTTTTACAGAATTTTCTGTAGTAGCCAGCCATCCCTAGAAATCTCATTAGTTGTCTTTTAGTTGTAGGCT
Organism: Gymnothorax javanicus; assembly: GCA_029692085.1. Taxonomy (NCBI): domain Eukaryota; kingdom Metazoa; phylum Chordata; class Actinopteri; order Anguilliformes; family Muraenidae; genus Gymnothorax; species Gymnothorax javanicus. Next base: position 70,258,279 of record CM056194.1, read on the forward strand.
CAGGAAATTCAGTGTTAACTTTTACTTTTGCATCAATTGGTTTGACTTGACACTGTCCTACAATATGACCTAAGTAAACAACTAGCTTTACAAAAGTCACTTTTAACAAGGTTGATAGTCAGCTTGGCATCACTCACTCTCTGAAAGAAGTCTCTGATGTAGGTGAGGTGCTCTTGGAAGCTGTCACTGGTGATGATAATGTCATCAATATAGGCCTCACATCCTGGTAGTCCAGCAATCACTCTGTTTACCAGACGTTGGAAGGTGGCCGGAGAATTTTTCATTCCAAAGGGCATGACCTTGAATTGGTATAATCCATCTGGTGCGACGAAGGCAGAGATCTCCTTTGCTTTGTCTGTTAGAGGGATCTGCCAGAAGCCCTTGAGGAGATCAAATTTGGTGACATACTTTGACTGTCCAACTTTGTCAATGCAGTCATCAATCCTGGGAATAGGATATGAGTCCGTTTTTGATAGAGCGTTCGCTTTCCTGTAGTCCGTCACCATTCTATGTGTTCCATTGGGTTTCGGAACTAGGATGCATGGAGAACTCCAGTCACTGTTACTTGGTTCAACAAAGTCATTTTCAAGTAGGTATTTGACTTCTTGTTTAAGGTATTTCTGCTTCTCTGGATTCATTCTGTAAGGATGCTGTTTTACAGGCTTGGCATCATCTTGTAGGATGACATCATGGTAAACAATATCAGTCCTTGAAGGAACGTCAGGGAATATGTGACTATATTCAAATATGAGCTGCTTTAGCGGTTGTTGTTGTTGAAATGGCTCCAGGTGGGACAACTTGCTGTCAATATTTTGAAGAATGTCTGAATTTTCAAGTTTGGCTGGACCAGGTTCATTTTCCAAGGGGCAGTCACAACCTTCTTCAGAATTTTCCAGTTCAATTGTATTTACCACATTGACTGGCTTTTGCTGAGTGTCTCTGTCAATGTATTCTTTCAGCATGTTGATGTGACACATTTGTTTTTGTTTCCTCCTTCCAGGGGTTAAAATGACATAATTTAGATCACTGATCTTTTTGAGGACAGTGTAAGGGCCGTAATATTGGGCTCTTAGAGGGTTTTCAGAAACTGGCAAAAGTGCAAGGACTTTGTCACCTGCTTTAAAACTTCTATCTTGGGAATGAAGGTCATATCTGGTTTTCATTTTGCCCTGAGCCTCTTTGAGATTAGATTTTGCAAAGTCACAAGACTTAGAGGGACAATTACGGAAGTCAGAGACATACTGAAGCAAGTTCATTGGGACATCATCTTTGGCCAGCAACTTTTCCTTCAGAAGCTTCAGAGGTCCACGGACTGTATGCCCAAAAACAAGCTCAAAAGGACTGAACCCAAGAGACTCCTGAACAGCTTCATGGGCAGTAAACAGAAGAAGATGGACACCTTCATCCCAGTCTGTCTCTGTGTCAAGGCAGTAGGTCCTTATCATGTTCTGAACCTCTCCAAAGCACCTTGACTCTCAGGATGGTAAGCTGATGACCTGTATTGTTTAATAGCAAGCTCATGCATAACTTGTTGAAATATGCCAGACATGAAATTTGACACTTGATCAGACTGAATAGACTTAGGAAGACCAACAAAGCAGAAAAACTTGCTAAGAGCCTTGATGATAGTCTTTGCCTTGATGTTACGAAGTGGAATTGCCTCAGGAAACCAGGTGGAAGCAGGCATGATAGTCAGTAGGAACTCACAACCAGATCTAGTCTTCGGCAATGGTCCAACACAGTCAATGATGATTTGACTGGAAGGTTCTTCAAAAGCGGGAATGGGCTTAAGTCGAGCCTTTGGAATATTCTGGTTCGGCTTCCCAACCATTTGACAAGTATGACAAGATTTGCAGTACTCCTGTACATCGGACCTCATGGAAGGTCAGAAGAAATGATTTCTGATACGTTGAAGGGTCTTCTTGATACCCAAATGACCTGACATAGGATTGTCATGGGCCAGACTAAGAGTTTCTTGACGATAAGACTTTGGAAGAACAATTTGATGGGTGATCATCCACTCTTCATCTGCTGAAACATCAGGTGGATGCCACTTTCTCATAAGCACACCAGTTTTGTAGTAAAAACAAACAGGAACTTGAGTAGCCTCTTGTTCACTTGCAGCCTGTGGTAGAAGTGCGCTAGATCACGAGCTTGTTGTTGCTCCTGAATAAGTTGTTTCCGAGACAGAATGTCATTAGAATGACCTGACAAGGACAAGTCTGAAGATTTTCCAGACATCTCAGGACTGGTAGGTTCCTGATGAAAAGACTGCCTTATGAAGGTGTCAGCCAGGTTGAAGTCCAGGTCAGCATCATCTTGAATAGCCTTTTTGGCCATAGAATGAGTAACTGCACATGAAGGATAGAGGTCTGGAATTTCGTCCTCTATAGATTCAGATTCTTGATCAATCAAAGGAGTGTCAGTTACAACAGGGTAGGGCACAACCTTATCCCCAGCAAGATCATTACCAAGAAGTAAATGGACACCTTTGAAAGGAAGAGAAGACCTACCACCAACAGTAACAGGCCCAGAGACCAAGTCTGATTTGAGATGAACATTATGGAGAGGTACACTTGTAAAACCACATTCTACTCCTTGAATAAGGACATTAGCCTGAGTAGATATTTTGTCCGAAAAAGGCAGAATATCTGCAAGAATAAGAAATTAGGAAGACCCAGTATCCCTTAGAATTCGAACAGGAGCAGATGAGGAAAAATCATGTGAAAGTGGGACAAAACCATCAGTGATGAATGGCTCAAAACCCTCCATAACAGAATCAGACACAGAAGGTAGAAGATCAGACGAACTGACCTTTGATACAAGAGATTCTCTCCTAGTGAAAGCAGTTGGCTTGGTTTCTTCTCGTTGTTTTTTCTTGAGAGCATAACACTCAGAAATAAGGTGACCTAGCTTTTTGCAGTATTTGCAAGACACAGAAGGTAAAGAATCAGAGGATTGCTTCTCACTGGAAGGTTTCCTCTCAGAAGTGGCCTTCGAATCATTAGAAGTGTTATTAGAAGAAGTCTTGGACTGAGACTTGCCTTGAAATTTAGAAAAAGTGGATTTTTGGACAAAAGAAGACTTATGAGTTAATGCATAACTATCAGCCAGGGTGGAAACATCTTGCAAAGTATTGGCTTGTTTCTCCTCAAGGAAAGTCTTGATATCAGGCTGGATACACCTTTTGAATTCCTCAACCAAAATAAGTTGCCTCATTCTGTCAAAATCTTTCTCAACTTTCATGGAACTACACCACTGATCAAACAACTGTTCCTTCAACCTGCCAAATTCAACATGAGTTTGACTGGCTTCCTTGCGAGAATTCCCAAATTTTTGCCTGTAAGCCTCAGGGACCAATTCATAACCTTTCAGAATAGCAGATTTGACAAAATCATAATCAGAACACAGTTGGACAGATAACAGGTCATAGATTTTCCTAGCTTTACCAGTGAGAACACTTTGTAACATCATTGTCCAATGCTCTTTTGGCCATTTCAAATTTTCAGCAATTTTCTCAAAATGGGTAAAGTATTGGTCTACATCATTTTCTAGGAAGGGAGGAACAAGTCTGATGTGTTTAACCACATCAAAATGATCAGAAAGTCCAAAAGATTTTCTAACAGTACCTGCTTCTATTTTCTTCATTTCCAATTCGTACTGCAAGTGCATTCTTCTTTCTTCCAGTTCTCTCTCCTTCTCCAACCTTCTTTCTTCCAGTCTTCTTTCTTCTAGTTCTATCTCCTTCTCCAACCTTCTTTCTTCCAGTTCCAGTTGTTTCAGGCGTAGCTGCACCTCAATTCTTTGCAGCTCTGTTGCAGGCACTTCCACATCTTTAATCAATTCTGCTGCTTCTTCCCCAAAGATCTCTTCATCGATGAAATGTTGAACCAAAATGTTCGATATTTCTTGTTTCTTCATTGATGATTTCATATCAGATGATCCAAGGGTTGAGGCTATTTGCCGCAAGTCCTTCTTCTTTGCCAGCACAGTTGATTCCTGGGTTGGAGTTTTCAAAAAATTTATATCAAAAGTCATGATTGCTGGTTTTTCAAATAGTCACAAGATTTAAAATAAAAGTTCAGCTTTAATCTTTGGTGAATCCAATGGTTGATCCAATGAATGGTTTATCTCAGTGGAACCTCCAATTTGTTATGACTTGAAAATCACAACAAAGAGAACCAGCAATGACAACTTAAACAAATTTATTCTTCACTGATTGGGAAAAAAAAAAAAAAAAACTTCTACAAATAATCCACTGTAATCTTATAATAACACTCTAATGCCACTATGTAACTCTGATGCCAAACAAAACCTCCGCCCCTACTGACCAAAATCACAGCATTTATATAGACTAGCAACATTCTGGAAAGATCTACAGGATTCCTGAATGATCCGGCCCCCTCCAGGCAAGAAGAAGCCAGAAGCTTCTAGAAAGCACTAGTCTATTTCATCACAAACAAGTGGTATTGCATCAGACCATGCAAAATAGACTGTTACACAGACATACCACAGCGGGTGCTAAATGATAACCAAAATAAACAAATCACTGACCAGTCATGATGAGCATTTAAATGGTGTCTTACAAATCTCCATTTACAAATGATATACAGTGCTGTACACAAAATACTCATACACAACAATAGTTAAAAGAAACTGGCGAGCCTAGTTGGGTTGAACGGCCTGTTCTCGCCACTCATGTTATGTTATGTTATCTTCATGAGGTGTGCACATTGAGTCATGTTGGCTGCATTCTCAGTGATAATACTTCTTCCTTCTCCAAGGAGGCCCCAGTCTGCCAGAAGTAATTCTTGTGCTTTAATTACATTCTCAAATTTGGTTACTCCCAGCAGTCGGCCCTGTAGTTTGCCTTGCTGAACATAATGGCAAGTGACGCCTATGAATGCATCCATGTTTGCCAAGGACCACATTTTAGAGGTCAGGCTCACATAAACTACCTTCTTAATATCATCTTTCACTTCTCCTTTTGTTTTATACTTGTTTTTATACCAACCCCTGAGTAAAGAAAAACGTGCAAAGTCCAGAGTCATAATCGGTTTCCAATTACTAGTGGTGAAATCCACCGTAACTCACGTGAAACTGATAAACCTTCATGCACAAGGACTTCAATTCCGCGCAAGAATCTCTTACATAAGCGATTGAATAATTGATTGATTGAATAATTGTTGACTACAGCAGGGGAACGTAAATATGCTACTAAAACTCACACCAAATGCGTGAGAGTTGACAGGTATGCGTTATTAATGAAAACTGACCACACCTGATAATGTTGAGAGTTTTCGGAGTTTAATGGTAATTTAAATGAATGATTGAAAACGGGTCATGACCAATCATTATTTTTAAGAGATAGTTTGAGCTTCCCCTATCGCCAGTTCACCAGCCGCCACTGGTGTGCACATATATTGGTATATCTTCAATAAAGCAAGAAACAAGTGTCAGTCAATTTGATTGGCCGCTTGTCAATCAATAGACGTAAATATGTGACTGTGTCTTTTACCATTTTTAGACACTCACATATTTGATGATTTTGAGGTCACATATCTCCCCCTCCCAGAAAAGTATGACTCTAATTTAAATGCTATCTTTTCGTCAATCACTTCATCTATAAAAAGCATTCATTTTTTTTTTTTTTCACTACAGATGTTCTTTATTACTGCACCAAAAACAAGCTTATTTTAGCTTCATCCATCATACAAGTCTGGCTATTCCCACATGGAAAGAATTGATATGAACATATATGCGCATATATGCCGCATACAGGCCAAATTCAGGTACATTTATGTGCTTATGGAGGGCATATAGGTCTCCTATAGGCCCTATATGTACATACAAGGTACATGTCTCCTATATAGCTCATATACCCAGTGGCAGGTTCTGTTGTCATACCTATTGTATAGCTCATATCTCACTTTTGCAACTGTCATACATGATGCCTAGCTCATATTTTTATTCTCAAGGTAATATCTGTATATTAGTCCAAAGTCCCTTACAGAAATAACAAGAATTTCACGCAATAACTTATTAATTGCATGTGAACACGTGAAATTGGCATCACATTTGATCCTTAATACATGTTGACACGTGACAACGGCATGTTATGTGTAAACCAGTAATTTTTTTTTTTTAAAGATTTTTTCCTTTATTTGACAGTTGTACAGTATAGAGAGACAGGAAAGTTGGGGAGAAGAATGGGGGAAGACATACAGCAAATGACCGGAGCTGGCATCGAACCCAGGTCTCTGCGGGAAGGACACAGCCTTTATGGTACGCACGCTTAGACCGATGAGCCACTGGGGTGCCCCAACCAGTGATTATTAACTATGACAAGTGAGAGGAGACAAAAAGCTACGATATCAACACAAATATATAATACTATTTGTTACATTTTTTTCCTGAAACATTAACAATAACAAGGTCATCAATTCTTTCTTGACCATACTTATTTCCATTCTATGAAGATTGAGTTGTGTATTGTGGAAGAGAAGGAAATGTATAAAAACAAAATGGTTTATTATGTTTATTTCATCAATTAAGCATTTTTTCAAGTTTAAGTCACTGCCAGATTCACCACATTAGATAAAATTGGATTCACATCATTACAGCTCATACATATCCACTGAAAGGTTATACACTACACTGTTACATCCACCAAATGCAATGTTTTCTATCTTGTCGGTAATGCAGTTTCTGGATGAATATGGCTCAGAGGTCCTGAGTCTAAATGTAGCAAAATAAAACAAAAATAACAAAATAAAAGTATACAGAAGAACATACATTCAAGTAAACATGCCTTTCAAAAGTCATTCTCATCCCCACATCTATTTCAGCATTTCACTGTGGTTAATGAATTTGAAGACAAAGTCTACATTTCTATTCACAGTTTTAATGAACAGACACTTGTCTTTTATCTGAGATGCTTGTATAGCAACTAAAGGTCCCAGACTTTTTCGTACAGGGATGAAATAACAAGGATTCTTAAATTCCCACACAGAAAGAACCTATATAAACATATAGGTTTTAATCCCCGCCTTGTATCAACCAGCAGTGGTCGGCAGTTCTTTTCAGAAGTAGCGCGCTATTGACCAATGCACTACAGGGATGCAAATTGCGAAGGGCCTGCTAGGAAGGGTTGTGTAGATTAGAGTTCCCCTAGGCGCGTCCTGTTGGCTAGACGGGCGCTCATAAAGAAGATTCTGACCCACCTTGAATTTGAATGTTCTCCACCCTCATGCTGAGCGTGCAAAGTTTCGCCCAGCTACTGTACAAAAAGAAACTAATAACAGCCGCGTGCTGTGTACACACTCCTGAATTGTCCACAGGGGGTGGCATATGCGAAAAAGCCTACGAACTTGTACATTGTTTCCTACTTGGATATTACAGATTTGGGTGGGATTGGAATTGCCAAATGAAAAAAAAAAAAAAAACCAAAGAAGTTTTAATACAGGGCCACATATAGGTTTCGCATATATGTGACATACATAAAATTGGCCGTTTTCATATCTTATAGGTACATCCTATATGTACCTATAATATACGAAAATGGACAATTTTATGTATGTTGCATATATGCAAAACCTATATGTGGCCTTATATTAAAACCTATATGTTTATATAGGTTCTTTCCGTGTGGGTTAGTGGTCGTTAAACCAAATAAATTGAGATTTGCTCGCTCTTTATTCAAGAAAATTGATTAAGAAGGATAAAGAATGCCAAAAACCTTTTGAGTTTTAAGAAGTAATTGAAGATTTTGCGTTGATTAGGGTTGCAAATCATCAAAATATTGACAGTGATTCTGGCTTCTGCCATTTTAGAGATTTGCTCGCAAAATCAGCTGTTGGCTTTCGTAGGGCATTAAACAAACATAAGTCTTTCATTCAACTGTTTATTATCATAACATGGTGCTGTTTACAATGCCCTGATGAGATTTTATGGTCACATGCCACGTTTGTTGACAAGCACATTCCAGAGTGGAGCAACATTAACTTGCACAAGCACTTTTTAAAAGGACAGGAAATGATGAGAACTATGTCTTCTGGCCATAAAAGAAATATGGCTCTAATATATAGTGCTCACCAAAAGTTGGGGATACTGAAAAGATAAGATAAATAACTTTGAAAATATATTCATTTCGAATTTTGAAATTGCGTTATTTACGTAATTGGCGAGCAGCTGAAGATGAAGTTCATGACCCTTTATCACTAATCAATATTGATTAAAAGTGCACAATTATCAGCCAAAAAGGGTTGAAAAAGGTTCTTTAAAACGGGTTTGTAGAATAAAAAGGCCTTTCAGGTCTTTCATCAGTTGTCAGTAAAACTGACTATCAGTGTCAGTTGTTTGTTACATTTTAGGCGATTTGTCACTTGATAGTGAAAATTTTAGCGATTTATTAGTTATCAGTTAGCCCGGATCAGATCGTCTAGCAGCCTCAGTCAGGAGACAACAACAAAAATCAACCTCGGTGACGCTGTACTTTCCCCTGTGGGGAAGATCCCATGGGAGAGGGATAAGCTACACATAAGCTAAATTACTGTTGATGTTTACTTCCAATCTCACTTTTTTTTTTTGCAAATTCACGGTATCTTTACCAATAAGAATAACTGATAATGTTTTTGAATTTCTCGTAAAAGCCCAACCTTATGTAAATTTGGAGGAAACTCATAGGAAACCTGCTGATCAAAACATTGCTGGCTCACCCTTTTGGTCATGCAATTCAATGGGATTCAAAAGTGGAAATTTTTGATCGAGAGAGAGATCCAGATTTATTAAGATAATGAAGATATATGCTGTCCAAAAAGCAGACAAATATACTTATAAAGATTAACAGGACATTCTGAAAGCATTGCCTGGCAGAAGGGACAAACTATTTGTTTGAATTTGTATGAAAGGTCATAAGATCACGCTACAAATACTTGCTCTGCATGGAAATGTTTGATGGTGGTAACTAGTGACAATAACAACACTATTGTAGTCCTTTTTTAGCTTAATTGGTCAAAAGGACCAAAGGGAGCTTATTCGATCACGCGGCGGCTTCGGCTTCTGGCGTAGGCGTCTGCGTTAACTTTGATCTTCCTCTGTGAAATTTGGTGAGGAGGCACATATGGATGTACAAATTATAAATTGTTCGATTGGTGCAAATCTGTCCATAGGTGGCGCTATAGAGATGTATAATGATTTTCAGGCTATATCTTCTGAACCATAAGTCGTAGAAACAAAATTCTTTCTTTGTTAGATTCTGTGGATCAAGACAAATCAGTCTATATAAGACCTACCCATTTGCGTATGTGCAAATTTTCCATCATTTTGAATTGTTTGTCAAAATTTTACAACCCCAATTCCGAAATAGTTGGGACAAAGTGTAAATTGTGAATAAAATAAAAACGCAATGACCTTCAAATCACACCAGCCAGTAATTTATTCACAATAGAACATAGATAACATAGCAATGTTGAAACTGAGAAATTTTTAAATTTTATCGACAAAATAAGCTCATTTCAAATTTGATGGCAGCTACAGGTCTCAAAAAAGTTGAGACAGGGGCCTGTTTACCATAGTGTGGCATCCCCTCTTCTTTTTAACACAGATTGGAGGCATCTGGGCATTGAGGAGACAAGTTTCTTGAGTTCAGCCATTGGAATTTGATCCCGCTCTTGTTTAATACAGGCTTCCAGCTGCTGGAGAGTTTTGGGTCTCCTTTGACTGACTTTTCGTTTAATTATGCGCCAAATGTTCTCAATCAGTGAAAGATCAGGACTGCAGGCAGGCCAGCTCAGCACATGGACTCTTCTACTACGAAGCCATGCTGTTCTAATAGCTGCAGTATGTGGTTTTGCATTGTCCTGCTGAAATACACAAGGCCTTCCCTGGAATAGATGTCGTCTGGAGGGGAGCATATGTTGCTCTACAACCTTTATATACCTTTCAGCATTTATGGTGCTTTTTAAAACATGCAAGTGTCCCACACCATATGCACTAATGCATCCCCATACCTTCAGAGATGCTGGCCTTTGAACTGAACGCTAATAACAGGAGGGGTGGTCTTTATCCTCTTTAGCCTGGAGGACACAACGCCCATGATTTCCCACAAGAATGTCAAATTTGGACTTGTCTGACCACAGGACACTGCCACTTTGCTACAGTCCATTTTGAATGAGCCTTGGCCCACAGAACACGGCGGCGCTTCTGGATCATGCTCAACAATGGCTTCCTTTTTGCATGATAGAGTTTTAGGTGGCATCTGTGGATGGCACGGCGGACTGTGTTTACAGACAGTCGTTTCTTGAAGTTTTCCTGGGCCCGTAATGTAATGTCAATGACAGAATCATGCTGGTGATTGATGCAGTGGTGTCTGAGGGCCCGAAGATCACGGACATCCAGTAAAGGTCTTCGGCCTTGTCCCTTAAGCACAGATTTTTCCAGTTTCTCTGAATCTTTTGATGATATTATGCACTGTCGACGATGAAACCTTCAAAGCCTATGCAATTTGTCGTTGAGGAACATTGTTTTTAAAGTATTCCACAATTTTTTTTTTACGCAAGCCTTCACGGGTTGGAGAGTCTCTGGCCATCTTTACTTCTGAGAGACTCAGCCTCTCTAAGACATCCCTTTTACAGCCAATCATGTAACACACCTGATGCCAGTTAATTTAATTACCTGCTAAATGTTCTTTCAGCTGATTCTCTTACATATTAATTGCTTTTTCAGCCCTTTTTTGCCTGTGTCCCAACTTTTTTGAGACCTGTTGCAGCCAGAAAATTTGAAATGAGCTCATTTTGTGGATAAAAATGTAAAACGTCTCAGTTTCAACATTTGAAATGTTATCTATATGTGTGGGTAAATAACATATTGGCTCATGTGATCTGAAAGTCATTGCATTTTGATTTTATTCACAATTTACACTTTGTCCCAACAATTTCGGAATTGGGGTTGTAGATTATAAAACTGACAAAAGGTTTTTTTTAAAGCCATTTTAGAGTTTTTGTTGAATTTTACATCTTTCAAAAAGAATTTTCCAATGTTTACCTTTTATTATAACCAGTGTCAAATGAGCTCTCTCGCTAGTGGGCAATCTGCTGATCCTCCTTCCAAAGTCTTTAATTGTTTGGCTATAAAACAGGCATTACAAATCCAGTTGTGAGAGCCACGATCCGGCAAGTTTTCCTGTCATTACCTAAAATGGCTGTCCTTCAGGTAGCACTTTTTTCATGAGTGACACATCTGCTAGGTCTCATGAAAATGTGTTCGAAAACAGGCATTCCAGCTGCCAACCGATCTCCACTCACCTCTCGAAAATGTGTGACCAGCTGTGAAACAAGAGCCATAGTTTGGCCGTGACGCTGCCCTCTGTAGCGAAGGGGGTTGGGTGGGTGAAAAAAAATGCCAACAGTACATCCGACTGTGCCTAAAACTGAAGAACTGTATTGAACTTTGTATTGTCGTGCTCATTGTATCTGAAATTGCTTTAAGAAATAGGAGTAATTACTCTTGCCAGATTGTTTGGAATTTTTAAAAGCAATAAAGTTTTGGATATATTTTTATATTTTCTGTACAAGGATACAAAAAGGATTTTGTAAATACTGTTAATCTGGGTTTTCTAAGGAAACTTGTATGTGGTTTCACTGCTAAGAGAGAGATTTAGAATATCCTTTAGCATTGCTAGCCTTGTAAATCTTTTTTTGAACTAATTTTGGTTTGGGTTTTAAGAATAAATATTTAAATTGAGTTTATGGAATGACAGTTGGTGTTTGTGGTTATGTTATTGGTGATGAATGAGTCTATGAATTAATTGTTTAAATGATCCATTACAAACAGTAGGACAGCGCTTCACAGAAACACGCCATCTTCTGGAAAGTCAAATTTCTGTTCATAGATGTACCATTTATTGATCAAGCTAAATTTTTTTTTTTTTTTTTTAAAAGACAAATTGGTATTCCTGTTGCACATAATTCTTTATCTCAGGAGTTCAAAATCAGGTGTCATATAAATGCGTAAGACTGTGATAAGCTCCTCCTGTTCCTAACAAACTGTTTGAAGAATTTGTTCTCTGATTCTGTAACCCCTCTCACTCAGTGTCCCAGATTTTTAACAGGATTGATTTGTGAAAAATACTGAAAATTGCTCAAAGGCTGATCAGAATTTTCAAGCCCAGAGACCTGAGTTTTTGGTGTCTTTTAACTAGGGATGTGCAGTCCCGTTCCTGGAGATCATCTGTCAGGTAGGTTTCACTATAACCCTAATTTAGCACAAACTGTACAAATTGTTAGCTCAATATCTCCACCTCATGAATGGGGTGTGCATTGCTAGTATTGGAGTGAAACCCTACAGGACGGTAGATCTCCAGGAACAGAATTGGACAGCCCTGCTCTAGACTAATCATTGCTCTATGCTCCAGTCCAACAGGGTCCCAGTGATTCATGCACGAATAGAATAGAATAGAGTAATTTATTGTCATTGTAGATGGACTACAACGAAATTCCATATGGTGCCACTTAACTCAGCTGGGTTTGATATGCATTTCTATTGTGGATAGTGCCATACACTTTATTGAACTCCGTGGGGTAATTTGTCCTCTGTGTGGCAAGTATTGGAGGAGTTCTGCTTTCAAGATTTGGACGACGGGGTCACGGGACTTAATCTTCTTTTTGGACTCGTCGGAACCCTCGCAAAGCTAGTCAGCTAATGCTAGCCAGTGAGCTAACTAACTATAAGCAAGATCCTTGGATTAGTGAACGGGACCACCTTGACGATTTGCAAGGCTGACACGGGACTTGCATTTTGCTTCGGGGGTACTTGAAAACGTTTAACGTTTAATGTAAACAGAGGTGAGATTGGTTCAAAGTCATTATCTTAAGCTTTTTGGCTTGATCAGTGCTCATTTAAAAGTGATTTTACCTAGTTCGCGATACTTCACGTACAAACTTTAAAGCTGCTTTCACACCAGACGCGAAACGAATTTTTCGCACGACAGATTAAATTCAAAGTCAAGGCAAAGACTTTGCGTTGACTTTGAATGTAATCTGTTGTGCGAAAAATTCGTTTTGCGTCCGTTGTGAAAGCGGCTTAAGGGATGGCTTGCTACGTTACGCTGCATTGCCAGGCTAAACTTCACGTTATGGAAGTTTTCCATCATTGTTGTTCGCCTGGGTAAAGCTATGTTTCCATTAATACCGCTGAAGTTCGGCTGCGACAGGCTGCGGGGCAGACACGGGACATCGCTTGCGTCCCATGGTGCGTCCTCAGTAGCCCTTTTTCCATCAAAAAGATAATTCGCTTTAAAATGATGCGCATCAAAAAGTTAGTGCGACATTTGTGATGGAAAAAGAGTTATATCGCTCTAACACCGATTTTGTTGCGCTAAGTTAATTCGCTCGGCAGAGGTGGTTTTGGGAAAGTTATATTGAAATAAAAGTGATGGAAAAGGGTTGAAGCAATAAAGAATGTCGCGCATGTGCATTTGTAACGAGAATTCGAATGTTGTGCCACCTCTGCAGTCCTCTGTCTCGCGCAGTTTAGTTCAGTTCATGTCAGAAATGATCCTATCGGCCAACTTCAGAAGAATGATGAATAAATAAAAAAAGACATCAACCGTTGTCTTTATTTTAGAAAAGCTTGCTAGATGTGACATGCAATCCTGTACAACATTAAGTCCCAAAGAATGTCTTGTTTCTCGTTTACCATTTTTTTTCAGTCCTAGCCATCATTGAATAGCAGACAATAAGCCATGATGACAGTCGTAGGAAGCAAATGGGTTCGGTAAAGATGATGTTACATCAGCAAAGCTTAGCATAATAAAGTAGTCGCTCACATGAGAAGAGAGGTGAGCGGTAGCTAGCTGAAACTATTTGGTATTTGTGATAGTGATCATTTTGTGCCACTTCAGCAGTTATACATTTCCAGAGGTAACCTTGCAAAATTAGATTCAAATCAGATTATTGGGCGGTATGATGAGGTTTGCTTCGTTTGTGCTGGTTAAAATTAGCCTTGATGATTTAACCAGTGACTGCCTAACATTAGCCTAGCATCCGGGCATCTGTCAGACTATGGACCAAGGGCGCTTTCTAAACATCAGCATATTCACAATCATACGCAAAACGGGCGAAGTATTGGTCTTAACCTGTGGTTAGCTATGTGGAGAAATGCAATCCATTAATGGCGTCAGGTCGCTATTTTTTCAGCATGTTTTTTTCCCTCCCTTTAGCTTGAAAATAGTCAGGGACGTTTGGTGTTACACGTATCCTCAGTACCTCAGTGGAAGTTTAGCTTTCCATAAATTGGCCAATAACCCCATCTACAGCCCAAATTTTGTTTTACTGCATTTTCATGTGTAAAACCAGTCTATTATAAAACAACGTTGCATATCAATGATGCTGGCTTTAGAAAAGTTATGGCGTGTGACATGGATCTCATGGATAACGTCAGATGCAGTCATGAAATCTAGTGTATAAATTAGGCTAACGCAAAGGGTTACTAATTTGAAGTGGGCTATATTCTTGAGATGACCGCCTTGGCTAGTTGATTACATAGACTGTATAAAAAGATGGACGCAGCACCCTGGTCTGGAAAATGAAGTCCATGCGGAAGTACCGTAAAATGGCATTCTATTTAATGGCCAGCAGATGGCGACGTCGGTGGTTGCAGAAAGAAGTTCAATGCTATAGAAGTCTATGAGAAAATGACCCTACTTTCCCACCTGATTTTTCATGTAAATAATAATTTTTCACATTATTTTATGGTACCTATAGCAAGTTTCAAGTCTCCTTAGATATATCATGATGTTCATTTTTGTAAATTATGGTCCCATATAGACTAGAATAAAGGATAAAGTCAGAATATGCTTTAGGGGCGTGGCTATACTCTGGTCCTCGTCCGATACAGTCAGATCCAGAGCCATGGTCCTCCCCGGATCTTCAATACACGCTCTCGTCCAATAGAAATCACATCTGGTTTCAAAATGACAACATGGCGCAATTCAAATTGCCAACATCGAGGCTTCCTTTATGGTATGCTGAAACCAATAGGTGACGTCACGGTAGCTTCGTCCATCTTTTTATACAGTCTATGGTTGATTATAGCTGCCAAAGGTGTCACGTTAAGGTAGATCGATAATAGCCATTTAACGTTCACTTATTATTCACAATATATCCATTGCAACGACAGACAATGAATTTTCTTGCCAAATATCTTGATAAATGTTTCCTGCGCTGGAAAGATTAGCCTATTTTTTAATCTCAGAAGAGCCACATAAAGGCAATTACAAGAAAAATATTGGATATTTAACTAACAGTTACTTTTATTCTATGTCTATGCTCTCTTCAATTATACTGTTGTTTTTTTTTTCTCTGTAAAGCACATTGAAATGTCTTGATGTAAGAAATACAAATAAACCTGCCTTGCCTTTTATTCAACAGAGTTTTTTTAATACATTTTCTACTCCGATAGACCTATGTATTTGCCACGAAGCCTTGTCATTTTAATATAAGTAGTATTGACTGTTATTTTAGTCTTCTACTATGCCTAGGCTTATCCCTTGATTGCAAGTTTACTATTATTTAATTAATTAATTTATTTTTTTGTCGTCCGAGAGCCCCGGCAGGCGGCAGAGCAACAAAAGATCCTGCGGCTGGCGAGCCCCAGGTTCCCGACCACTGCGCTACACTAACCTTCTCAGAAGGTTCTAATTCACTACATTGTTGATGGAAAGTCATCTAGCAGGTCAGAAAAATGCGCTTCAACTCGGGGCATTGTGACATAATTTAATTCTAGCATAATTTCGCTAGAATCGTTCTGTTTATGGAAAACCATTTTGACGCTTCTTATGTCGGTAAAAAAAAATTTGACTTAAGAGATAATTCGCTTGAAAATCTGATGGAAAAAGGGATATTGTCAGGCCCGGCGCTAGAACAGGGAATTGGGGGGGGGGGGAGGCACAGACGTGTCCCTTTATGACAATTAGGATAGTCCTGGCTAGTTCTCAATCATTTTCCTTTAGTGACGCGTTTTCCAATTATTGTAATTGGCAACTGAAGACACTGTTTCTCTCCATATGCGATCTAAAAGCGATGAAATCATGGGGTAAATTCAGTATAACTGAGAATTGGGGTGGACAAAACATCCGTTTTAGACCATTATTAGTCCTGACCTATTCTCAGTCATTTTCATGATTAACAAAAGATTCACTCTGAGAGTACTCCACACTTAACAGGTGCTGCTTGTTCTCCCTGATTAGGTAAGACGACAATCATTCATCTGGATGCGTATTTTCTAAGGCAGGCAAGACCCCTCAGCAACAGGTGCATCAGGCAGCAGAACCCCATCAGCCGCAGACGAAACCGATGTCCCCAGGGGAGCCGCCTGGCCACAATCCCCACCGTCAGAGGCCACAGGCGAAACAGGCGAACCAGCTCTCCTTGATATGACCCCAGTAGATGTCACAGGCAACCAGGACCCTCCGGCCACTGATAGAATGGACATGGACCTAGCTGGTGTAGCCCAGTGGGCCCCAGAGCTCCCAGCCACAGGTCCTCGTGACCGCCAAAACACCCAACTGAAACCATGCGGAGGCCTCTCACCCCCCCGCTTAGGCCGTGGAGGGACAACTGCAGCCTGGTGATCGTCCACTGGGACCACCGGTTGTTGCACCGCCTCAGAAACTATGGGAGACACACATGGTTTCAACAGATTGAAATGCACTACACTACTGGAGCCCCCCCCTCAGGTTGTATCCGATAAAGCACCTCTGATATCCTCTCAACAATCCTATAGGGGCCTTTAAATCGCTTCTGTAACTTTGGACTTACCCCCTTCTTTCGGGCCTTATTCTTTAACCACACAAACTCTCCCACTGGTGTTGTGCTTTGAAGTCAAAATTAAACTTCTGATTTTCTGAAGCCCTTGTCTGGTGTTTCCTTACCGCACCAAACACCATAGATAAGCTTTCAGTTACTTTCTCCACATAGCTATTAACAGATAGAAACTTCTCATTTACATCAATGTTTAACATTACATCAATGGGCAAAACCATGTCCCTCCCAAATAGGACTCGATGGGGGGTAAAGCCTGTAGTGGCATGTACGCTACTTCTATAGGCCATCATTACAAATGGCAGAAGGGTATCCCAATTCTGTTGATTTTCATCCACATAGAAGACTAACATAGACAAAAGCGTTCGTTGAACCTTTCAATCATACCATCTGATTGTGGATGGTATGGTGATGTTCTAGTCTTACTTATATTCAGCAACTGACAAAGTTGCTGAAACAAATTTGACTCAAAGCTCCGACCTTGGTCAGAATGCAGGCTTCTAGGGGTACCATAATGAGAAACCCACTCATTCACCAACACTTGAGCTAATGTTTCTGCTTCCTGATTAGGAATAGGATATGCCTCCGTCCATTTCGAAAAATAATCCCCCACCACCATGATGTACTGATTAAACCGTTCAGTTTTAGGCAGTGGGCCCAAGATATCCACTGCAATCCTCTCAAAGGGATGTGAGGTGGCAGACGTTACCATGGGTGCCCTTGGTGTTATCCCAACTTGTTTATGAGACCCACACTCAACACATTCCTGGCACCATTTTTGTGCATCTTTAAACCACCCCGGCCAATAGAAGCGGTCCCTAATTTTTCCTTGCAGTTTCTGAACCCCCAAATGGGCCCCTGTCGTTTTATTATGCAACTGCTGCAGTACTACTGGCACCAAAGATGCAGGCAAAACTATTTGGGTCTTTGCAGGTAACCCTGATTTTAAAGGCAACACACGTACCAACCTCTGCCCCTGCACCTGTAACTGATCCCAAACCAACACAAACTTCTTCAAAGAAGGGTAAGTGTTCAACAGTATCCGTCGGTCTCCCTCTTGTCTTCTCAACATAATCAACACTTTTACATCAGGGTCAGAATGCTGAGCGTCAGTCAATAAGTCACCCTCCACCAGAGGATCTGGTGTTGGCTCAGCTTGCTCCGCAGACACTCCCCCTACACATTGGTCCAATGCACAGATCTGAGGGAACCGCCCCCCTACCTGGTCTCCCATGAACCCTGGCAGCCTGGATAATGCGTCGGCGTTAGCATGAGCCTTACCCGGTCTATGGACAATCTTGTACTGGAATGCCGCCAGCTGTTCCAACCACCGTGCAAGCTGCCCCTCCATACCATGAAAATTATGTAACCACCTGAGGGAATTGAGGTCTGTCCTAAGCAAAAACTGCATACCAAGCAAAAAATGTTTAAAATACTTTGTAAAAGTCACCACACTTAAACGTTCTAATTTTGTTGTGGCATATTTACGCTCTTGCTTGCTAAGGGCTCTGCTTGCATAAGCCACCACTCTTTCTACACCATCCCTCTCCTGTGAAAGGACAGCGCCGATGCCTACATCACTCGCATCTGTATCCAAAATAAAAGCTTTCTGTGGATCGGGATATGCCAAAACAGGGGCAGAAATAAGACAAGTTTTTAACTTTTCAAACGCCTCCTGACATCCATCATCCCAATTAAACCGTCTCCCCTTTTCGGTCAACTTATGCAATGGCCTAGCCCACTTGGCAAAACCCTTAACAAACCGTCTGTAATGTGACGCCAATCCCAAGAAGCTACGCACCTCAGTCTGGTTTTTAGGGGTGGGCCAAGCTCGCACAGCTTCCACTTTGGAAGGATCGGCCATCACCCCCTCCGCTGAAATAACATGTCGAGGTAGTGAACTTTGGTGGAAAAAAAATTACACTTTGAAGGTTTCACTTTAAGGTTAGCCATCTTTAGCTTGGAGAGTACTTGATCCAACCGCTGAA
Source organism: Gymnothorax javanicus (assembly GCA_029692085.1). NCBI lineage: Eukaryota > Metazoa > Chordata > Actinopteri > Anguilliformes > Muraenidae > Gymnothorax > Gymnothorax javanicus. Next base: position 70,277,087 of record CM056194.1, read on the forward strand.
GATGCTCAGCAAAATCCCGCCCAAAGACGATAATGTCATCTAAATACACCAAGCACATAGTCCATTGCAGATCAGCTAAAACTAAGTCCATTAGCCTCTGAAAAGTACTAGGACTATTAGTTAGCCCAAAAGGTAATACATTAAACTCAAATAATCCTTGCCGTGTAATAAAAGCCGTCTTCGGACGATCTTGGGGGTCAACCTCGACCTGCCAGTACCCACTGGCAAGGTCGAGGGTGGAAAACCACTGGGCACTATGCAGGCTATCTAGGGCATCATCAATACGGGGGAGGGGGTAAGCATCTTTTCTGGTTACCTCATTTAACTTTCTATAATCAACACAAAAGCGCAGACCCCCATCCTTTTTCCTCACCAGTACAACAGGTGCTGCCCAAGGACTACAGGAGGGTTGAATGATACCTCTTTCTTGCATGTGCTTGATATGCTCCGCCACCTCCTGCTGCAAATGAAGAGGTACTCGGCGAGGTGCCATTTTAATGGGCTTGGCGTGCCCCGTGTCTATCTGATGGTGGGTCAGATGTGTCCTACCCAAGTCAGAATCATCTTGACTGAAAACAGAAAAATGGTCACAGAGCAATTCTCGAACGGCTTGTAACTGGGTCACTGTAAATCCCTTGTTCTCCAACCCAAATTGTGTTAACAATGACTCTGGAGTGCAGAGTGAAACATCCGCCCCACAACCAGTAGACACAGAGTCCTCGCCTACAACCACATCCATATGCAGGGTACCCACTGTCATTCCTTTCCTCAAAGTAAGCTCCCCCTCAGTTACATTGAGAACTCTGACGGGCACCACCCCTTTCTCCACTCGACACAGAGCCCGTGCTATTAAAATATCTGCCGCTACACTAGTAGTAGGCTCCACCATCCCTTCCACAGATTCCCCACAAACCCCATATACACTACCAGGGATTATAAACTCACTGCGGGGAGGGACAATCACATCTTGTTGGACAACCACCCGTCGAACTTGATTAGTCAAATTACTAAAATGTAATGGCAGTCGTTTGCCCATAATCTCACAACATTGTTCCCCAAGATTTATCACAGCCCCAAATTTAAGCAGAAAGTCAGTGCCAAGTAGAACATCATGCAAAGGAACGTCTGCTACTAAAAATTCAATTACAAAGGCCAGTGAACTCATATGACAAACAGCAGCCCACTTCCCGATAATCCTCATCTTTCCCCCATTAGCAGCTGACACTGTCCCAGTATAGGGTAAAAGCTCAGACTCCCCACTAGTGGCCTGCAACCAGAACTCTTTGGCTACCACCGAAACTTGAGCGCCAGTATCCACCAGTAGGTTACAGTCTACGCCCCCCACCTTAGCAGGCAAAAACACCCCAACACCCTGACCCCCACATGAAGCAACGAGTTGTAGGCCTAATGAGTAACTTGGGGGAGTGAGCCGTTGGCCCCCACCACTCACTCCCTCGAGTTTCCCGACAAGTAAGGGCAATCTTTCCTCAGGTGTCGATTACATCCACATTCCCAACATGCCTCAGAGCGCTCCCTAGGAGCCCGACTAGATACTTGCGCCCCCCCACAAATGCTCTAACTGCATGAGTGTTACTGGCTTGAGAGGCTGAAAGTCCATGAACAGTAACTTTAAGTGTCTTCACCTCCTGGCGTAGACTTTCCACTGTCTGTAACAAAATCGTCATCTGAGGATCAGGGAAATTACTCAACACACCACATATTTTAGCATTAGCCGCTGTTTGGCTATGTTCCAAATCTCGTATAAGTTCTAATTCCGAAGCCAAATTTATAGCAGCCTCTAGAGTAGTTGGTTTTGCACTACAAAGTTGTATACGCAGTCCCCCCACCCCAACATGAGCTACAAAATGCTCCCGTGCCAACAGGTCTTGAGTGGCACCATTTGCAGATGGATATGCCTTTGAAACTAACCGCCTCAGGGAATTACCAAATTCCCGTGCCGACTCGGTGGGTAACCTCCTCCTGGAGGAGAAACTAGCTCGATTCCAGTCTTCACTTTCGCAGGGTTCAAAACATTTATTTAGGGCTGCTCGCAGATTCAAATAGCTACTCCTATCCTCCACAGTCAGTCCACAATAAACATCCCTAGCCCTCCCAGATAACGAGACATAAATTTTATTTTAAGATCATCATTCCAGTTATTAACATCCGCTGCCAATGCAAACTGTTGGGACCAATCTGACCAATCGTGGCCCTGGCCAGTAAATGTTTCAGGCATAAACACTGGGCGAGTAACTGTGCCATCATCAATACCATTCTCAGTGCCCCCCTCGGCTGGTGCCTGAACAGCATCTGCCTGATTCGAGCGGACATTTCCTGGGTGTTCCATTATGAATATTATTTAAATACTTAAGTTCACAAAATCCCTCTGCTGCCACCAATGTAATAAATATTCCGCCGCCACTAGAGGGCGCTACAGAACCCTCGGTGAGCAACCGGTTAGGCTGCCACCACCTTCAATTATACCCCAGTTTGGTCCAGTACAGAACACTCAACTCAAAAATCAGGCCACTGAAGCAACAACAATACTTTATTATTCCATTAGTTCATAAAACCATGGGCTCACGTTGGCTACCCCGCAACACACAATTCCCCCGCATATACAAAGGGCGTCTGATTACACAGCACAGCATACATAAGTTACGATATCCCAGCAATAAATCACTTCAATTTCATCTCAATACGGCACCAGTAAAAAAGAAGTCTACACCGCAAGAAACACTGCAGTCTTGACCATGGCAATACACACGTGAAAAAGACAGACTTCCAAAAATGTATACAAGGCCCTCGCAGTCGCGGTGGCCTACGCTATTGCCCCACCCACACACAGACACATACTGGCAATATAAAAAGAATTAAAACCGGACTCCGCCGTCTCGCTGAAGAACAGGTCTCAAGTCTATATTGGTTGCAACTGGCACGCCCAAATGTAAACGCCAGGTAGTTGGGGTAATTCCGCTGGTATTCCACTACTCTGTCCTGGCTACCTACAGAAACATTTTCCCCCACTATCTTCCTCCGGGTCGCTAAGTGTTCCCCGGTTTCTTCGGCGCCGGCGGTGCTAATCAGCCGCGAACGCCACAAAACAATCCCCAGTTCACGTAAACCCAGCGACCGCAACCTGCTTCTCTCCCCGGCGCACTTGCCCCAACATAAGCCCTCCCCCATTTAAAACCTCCGTCTCATCATCAGTCTCATTCTCTCCAGGTGAGTGAGTGCAGCAGTCTGTCAATTAACCACCCCTTTCCAAACAGTCTCTAATGGCACTTAAAGCTGTAGTATACGATCTGAGTATCAGTTGAGAAAGATTGAGACGTTGAGAAATATTTGAAAAAAAGCATCCTGCCCACATGCACACACCCCTCCCCTCTGTGCTCCCTGATCCTTCCCACCGAGCACGTGTGGCCGTCCGCGTGGAGACTCCCAGACACACCCCCTCTACCAGAGCAACAAGCCGGCCGGCAGTTTATAACGCGGAAGGGGGCGGGGACGAGGCGGAACGCGGCGCACGGGGAGCAGAGCAAGCTCTCGGGGGAGTGTCAATTAGAGCGAGGGGATTGGATGAGAGTAGGAGAGATACGTTGACCAATGTATTAAGCCATCCGGCCGGATGGCTTACATTGGTCAACGTCTCTGCAGCCCCGCAGCCACTAGAGTGAATGGATTTTTTTTCGGTTTTTTTGCTTTTCACATTGTGTAGATTGTACTATAGGACCATAACCACCATCTTAATGAGGTTATTAATAATGATCAAACTTTCAAATCGTATACTACAGCTTTAATGAATCTTCATCACAATATTATCTAGCTAGATGGCCATCTGGACGGCATTTAAGTGAGCGCTCTTGGCAAGGTGAAATGGGGGGCAATGCATTATGGATTCGGAAGTGTGGAGTCATGCATGCATAGCTTGCCATGACTGAGAACTTCGCTCGCTGCGACTTGGACATTCATCCTGCTACAATATACTTCATGAATGTACTCAGCAATGAATTGTTTGCGAATTCTATCCACGTTAATTAGTGTAATATACTTGATTGGCTTTAGTTGGACCCTGGCTGTAAATGTTGGGTCGTTTCAACTGCGACAATTGCAAATCGACTTCGTTACACTGGTTGAAGAAGAGTCATGGCGGAAAATACTAAGGAAATACTTGACCAACCGGGACACTTTCTCACAGCCTGGTTTGCTGTGTGGTTCAGTGGCTCCGCCATCATGTTTTTACATTAAGTTGCCAAGCTGAGAAGAGCGGAGAGTGTTTAGACTCCGTGTATTCAGCTTCATCCCCCTCTAACGTTATAGCTGCCAGCAAGCTATTCTCAAGACCGGCTGTATTCAGTCAATAGCGGACTTGCGAGGGAATATAACCTGCTACAGCAGGGGCGTAGGAAGCAAATTCATATTGATCCGGCAGACGGCGCTGGGGGGATGGTATGGAAGGGGGGTGTCCCCCCTTGCATCATTAGAAAATTTTTTGAAACTGGGGATTGATTTGGTTAGCTGTGGTAGCATCAAGACTCATCTTTAGCCTCAACAGTTTCAACTTTTGGGTGGTGTTTCTAGTCACCACACAAGATTAGATTAGTCTGTGGTCTATAGTATGCACTTTCCAGGATTAGCAGTTTGAAGAATTTCATCCATGAACTTGATATAAACCTTTGTGACAGTGTTCAAGCAATGAATTGGAGGCTTATAGAATACCTTATAAATTGAGATATATAAAAGAAGGTGACGTCCAGAGTAATGGTGTCAGGGTTATCCACCCATAGAAACTGACTCAGTTTCCTTATGTCCTTTTTGTCCCTTGCTTTTTTACATTTACTGATTTATCTGATTTCACTTATTTATTTCATCCCATATAATGCAATTAGGCCACCTATCTAAGAAAAAAATAATAAAACACTGACACAAGATTACCAAGAACGGGTAAATCCCGTCATAGGCTAATTCAGCTATCATATTTGGACATGCGATACGCACGCAGGTAACTAACCCCTCACTCTAGAAATCCGAAGTAAAAACACAAGCAGGACATAAGCTGCATTAATATTGTGCGGATTGAAATCTTACCGGGGATGTAGGGGCACAACCAGGGCGTGCAACTGATGATAACTGTGAACTCGGAACGTGGATACCCACAAACACAGTTCAAAATAAACTGTTTAAAACGTGTTAGCAACAATTAGTTTTTAAATGAGTTAATATAAAGAGAGAGGATTTCATGAGCTTTCTTATACGCACTTAGAATACACTACTTCCGCACACAAGCCCCATCTCACTCGCGCCCTCCACCAAGCTTGGGGGCGCGTAAAAAAAATCATTTATTTCGGACACGTGGCCCTTCTAAAAGCACAGCGCGCCTCTAAAGAATTCGGTTTTCAGTGCGCACCCGTGATTGCCAGTAATTTGAAAAGATCTGAGGGGCATACGCCAATCACGGATGCCAGTCGGCGTTTTCTGGGGGATTTGTCATAAAAAATCAATTAAAAATTAAAAGGGGAAAAAAAATTGAAAGGGAGCTCTTCATACAAGGAAGTGCGCCCAGATCAAGCAGTTAAATGCAAATATGGGGATAACGATCGTTTGCGCTGCTTAGGTCTGGTAAATAATCCATTACATTCGAATTAAAATAACATTGCACTCTGTGATTGTCTGTTGCAATGTGAGGATGGCAGTATAGCAATTTTAGGTGATCACCGAGAGACTGACAGCCCTTCAAGCATAGTCCTTATCTCAGGGGCAAAACTGTCTAAATAAATTAGTAAACCATCGCTCTCGATACAAATTGTACGCATTAAACAAGCGCGTGAGGTCAGCAATCAAAGCCCTGTAATGCCAAAATCGCGCGGAAATTAAGAACTTATAATAAATAAGAAAGTTTTTTGCACTGGATCTTAATTTATGAGAGTGTGCAGTAGCATTAGTAAATAAAAAAAGTTATTTTCTTTAATTGTCTCCCCATCGACATATCTGACATTGGCCAGTAATTGTGTATGTCCACTGACATCGGTTGTTTCATCCACCTGCAGCGCAAATGTCCCACTCTCTTTTATTATGTGCCTGCAGCAATGCAGACACATATTATAATCCTGCATACTTCTTTATTATGTGCCTGCAGCAATGCAGACACATATTACAATCCTGCATACTTCTTTATTATTATTATTATTATTATTCCATATTCTTCCGTAATCGCACGGTTCGCTACTCCTCCCACAGTTTTCACCCGATCCCCACACATTACACATGAAAACGTGCGGCTCCCTTGTGAGGAGTGTGCTATGACTTTTCTAAGCGATCCGACTTACGGATTTCCCACAATTCCCGAAAAACATGGACTTCTGAAACCTCATTATAATGGAAGTCAAAGAGAAAATCCTTCAAACTCACTCACCTTCACCCTCTCACCGTGAACTCATATATTCATGTAGAAACTCTGTTCCAGCTCCCAAACATTGACAAGCAACGCCCAAGCAACCATTAGGAACAGCATAGCAACCGCCTAGCAATGACCTAGCAACCACCCAGAACACCATAGCAACCGCCTAGCAACGCCCTAGCAACCACCCAGAACACCATAGCAACCGCCTAGCAACGACCTAGCAACCACCCAGAAAACCATAGCAACCGCCTAGAAACGCCCTAGCAACCACCCCGAACACCATGGCAACCACCTAGCAAAGCCCTAGCAACCACCCAGAACACCATAGCAACCGCCTAGCAACACCCTAGCAAACACCCAGAACACCATAGCAACCACCAAGAACGCCCTAGCAACCACCCAGAACACCATAGGAACCGCCTAGAAACGCCATAGCAACCACCCAAAACACCATAGCAAAAGCCTAGCAACACCCTAGCAACCACCCAGAACACCATAGCAACCGCCTAGCAACGCCCTAGCAACCACCCATAACACCATAGCAACCGCCTAGCAATGACCTAGCAACCACCCAAAACACCATAGCAACCGCCTAGCAACGCCCTAGCAACCACCCTGAACACCATAGCAACCGCCTAGCAACACCCGAGCAACCACCCAGAACACCATAGCAACCACCTAGCAAAGCCCAAGCAACCACCCAGAACACCATAGCAACCGCCTAGCAACGCCCGAGCAACCACCCAGAACACCATAGGAACCGCTTAGCAAAGCCCTAGCAACCACCCAAAACACCATAGCAACCGCCTAGCAAAGCCCTAGCAACCACCCAGAACACCATAACAACCGCCTAGCAATGCCCTAGCAACCACCCAGAACACCATTGCAACCGCCTAGCAACGCCCTAGCAACTACCCAGAACACCATAGCAACCGCCTAGCAAAGCCCTAGCAACCACCCAGAACACAATAACAACTGCCTAACAACGCCCTAGCAACCACCCAGAACACCATAGCAACCGCCTAGCAACGCCCTAGCAACCACCCTGAACACCATAGCAACCGCCTAGCAACAACCTAGCAACCACCCAGAACACCATAGCAACCGCCTAGCAATGCCCTAGCAACCACCTGGAACTCCATAGCAACCTCCCAGCAACGCCTTATAGAGTACCCAGAACACCATATCAATGATTAACCAGATCCCTGGCAAGCACCTCGAACACAGTACATGTAGAGCAGCAGGCACATTCAAAATTTCTACCGGAATTTTCTAGTTTTCTCCATTACAACGTCCTCTATATCTGCCGACATTCGTCTGCCAGTTGTATTGTTTGATAGAGGAACCTTCGATATTTCATTGGCAGCATTTTGACCCAACATGGTCCCGACGATAGCTTTGCATGCTGGCAGGATAAGAGATTCGGCAATTGTGTGACGCGTCTTTGATTTTGCTACTAGCTCTGCGACCAGATAGCTAGGCTTCTAATGCTTTTTCTGACACTAGCGACTTTCATCATGAAACTAGCTTGTTTGTTCGTCTGGCTCCTCAACCGCATTAAATATTCACGGTCTTTTTTTTTTTTGCGAGAGAAGGGTGTTTGGTTGAAAGGTGTCTTTTTAATTAATTTGGCACCATAGCTTCGTTCGCCAGCTTTTTGTCGCAAGCAAGACACAGAAGTATTGGGGTAGCGGGATCCCCGTGAATGTAAACCCATAAGTCAGATATTCCTCACTGTAAAGTCTGCTCACCACTTTTATTTTCTTTTTCTGGCCAGCGCCGCAAGAGTTGGGTGATTCAGGGTCTTAGTCGGATGGCCTTTTCGAGGTTTTGGTCTGGAATTTATCCATTTTCGTTGTTTCGTTTCAACTAGCCTACACTGCTGTTTTAGCTGAGTTTTACCAGGGAATGTTTAATTTTTCGCATTGGACGATCTGTGATTGGCCAATCACGAGAAGGAATTGTACAGTAGAATACATGATGCGGAAATATCGAGAAGGAATTTTAAATAGGCATTTTAATAAACTGAATTGAATGAATTGATAATGACATGAATTGTTATTTTTATATCCTGTAAGTTCAGCCGTTTTATATTATTAGGCTATCAGAAAAAAATCATTAAGTGGGTTTTCTCGCGGCACACCTAGGAAGCTCTCACGGCACACAGTTTGGGGAACACTGGTGGAATGTTGGACATTACCCAGAAATACTTGCTGTCTCAATGACGATATCAACAACAGAATAAAATTATCATTGTTTTATTAAAAATTTTCCAAAAAGAAATCTAAATTATTTCATGTTGTAACGAATTATGTTCAATTAAAATGACGAATAATGTACCATGATGACATCGACTTGCCAGCCCCATGACTGAGAAATGAATGCAATTGTAGGGGTATAAATATCTAGTTGCACACCAAAAGGTTACTCTTGATTGTAGACTTCGGGCAAATAGACGCTTAAATTTGAGAAGTCACTTTAAATTACTGTCTCTCTGAAGCCGGGTCATGTTGCGGAACCCTACCACTAGGACCCAGTACCGTTGCACTCGCTGCACGCCCTATTGTTACGCTACTGCTTTGAATGTAATCTGCGTGTGAAAAAATCGTCTCCCGACCAGTGTGGGACTTAAGACTGACATAACCTGAGGGGAGAGGAGGGGGAGGGGCGTATTCGGGAAAATATTGGTCCAGCGACCGCCGTGTCTGCCGGGCCGGTTCCTACGCCCATGATCAAGGAAGAGTGCGGGAAAACTGAAAAAATTTGTGCCCCCTTACCAGCATATTTGGAATGTGTTGCAGGCATAGGCATAAAAGTCAGAAGGGGTGTTCATTTCCAAAATAACATTGGAGATGAAAAATATAAAATACCTTGTCTTTGCACTGTTTTCAACTTAGTACAGGTCAAGAGTGATTTACAAAACATAGTTTTCTTTATTGATTTACATCTTCCATAGCATCCCAACCTAGTCAGAAATGCAGTTGTAAAATTAATTCAGTAAAAATGACACAACAATGTAGGGGAAGATAGGAGGGACCTGTCTCAAGAACAATGAACATTGTCTGCTGAATTTTAACATGTTTTGATTTGATTTTACCATGCACTGTGTGTTGCGGGATTCAGGATTGGTACAGTAGCGAATTTAGTCAAAACACAAAACGTAAAATCTTTTGAAGGGGCATCTTACCCTACAGTAAGCAGCACCCAGGCCAGCACTATCCTCCATGGACTGATGGACATCAAATATCTTCATGAGGTAGTGAATAGCATATTTTGATTCAGTTTTTGCACGCAAAGTAGATGATGCATGGCAAATTGTAGCACAAAGGACACTTTTGAAATATGAATTTATTTATTTATTTATTTATTTATTTATAAACTTCTGTGTAATATGCCATTTTCTTAATAGAACTCGTAGATGTAATAATAACAACAGCAATAACAATGCACCATAAGTTTGGATTTGATAATTTAATGAGATCAAAATAAACTCTGGAGGTGTTCTGCATATGGACATAAACTGCCTTCTCTACCTTTATTAAAATAACAGAGCCATGCATTTTAAACACACCATATATTAAGTCTTGGCATTAGCTTTCCCACATCAAGATCTGAATTTTGGCGTGAAAATTTTCTCACTAAAGTTCTCACTGAAGCAACAGCAATTACATTACATCAGTGCAATCCTATTCATGGAAGTACTTGCATGTTATGTGTGCTATATCACAAAAAATATACATAATCTTACAAAAATATTCATGAATTCAGTAGTATTTACAAATCATGAAACAGAAATAAAAGTGTGATATTTTAATCAAAGACTGACGCAGTCACTGGAATCATTACAACATACATACTAACCTGGAAGTAGAAAAGGATATGAAAAATCTGGCTCAATTTACACCTGGTTTATGAAGTGAGTCTTAGTTTATATGCTTCTCAAATGTACTTTTGTTGCGCTCTTACAGCAGATGTGTTATCTGGGTGAAACATAAGCACGCTGTTCTAGAATAAAAATAAATACTTCCACCAGAATTTCAAGAGAAAAATTCTTTTGACTATCAATTACTCATGCAAACAAATGCATCCTCACATGGTAATAAGGATAAACATCCAGTTGACGTGAACACATACAGCTGACAAATAAGTATCCACAATCTTCTCAAGGAAAAAAGCTTATCATAAGCCTTATTCAAATATTATTTCTGAAGTCAAGGTAATTGACAGAACAATCACATTCATTGATTGTGAGCTGGCCTTATTTTAATTTGCAGCCCTCTGCATTCTAAATAATGATAATTCAGTCAGCAGGATTACAGTCCCATCCAGTGCCCTGGAATACTATGGAGTATCAAAAAAAACACCATAAATCCAAGGATGACAAAGCCATTGGCGGCTTGGCGGCAGCCAGAATCATAATAGTACTCCCCATTGGTGTCATTCCGAAACTCATCTGTGTTTTCATATCTCCGGCCACCGTATCCGCCACCGTACCTAGGGTAACCACCATAGCCCCCGTATCCCCCGTAGCCGTAGCCTCCATAACCGCCATATCCATACCCTGGCCGACCCATCGAGCTCAGGCCATGGCCGATCATTGCCCCGCCCACAGCCCCAGCTGCTGCAGCTCCGGCTAACTTCAGCCCAGTGTTGGAGGAACTTTTACTACGGACAGGGCTTTGGGCCCCCATCCCCATGCCCCCCATCCTTCCTCCAAACCCCCGGCCCCGCCTCGCTAGACCACAGGGGCACAGTGTCGCTGTTAGCAGCAGGAACGCCCACAAGGCAGAGCGTCTATGTTGGCCAATCATGACAGGAGCTCCCTGCAAAGAGAAAAACCCTTTCTGTGACAGAAGCCCTCCTGATAAAGTCATTTGACACTGTATGGTTTGCCAAGTTATTCATACCCCTCGAAGTGCCCAGTGAGAGAAGTGAACTGCTGCACATCTCTATTGTGCTTGATTAGAATTATTTGCGTTCACATACAGTAGGGACAGTAATGACAACCAAGTAGGCTCCTCGATCCTGTTGGCAGCTTTAAGTATGAAACTCATGCCTTGTGTCTCCAAGCCTGTGGATGCTTATATTCCCACAAATAAAGTGGCCATTACCATTCATTATGGCTGTGAGCACTGCACTTGTCAATAATGAAACAACCTCCAAACCAAACAGAATATTCCAGAACTTCATATCTCATCATGATAGCAAAGTTCATTCATTGACCTTCCTGGAAAGTCACAGGGAGTTTTTTTTTTTTTTTTTTTTTGCAACAAAATAACTGAAGATACTGAACTTTGTCTTCAACTTTACCTAGGAAATATTTTGTCGTACCCTGATTTCGGCCCACCCGGAAATACACTGAACAAAAATATAAACGCCCCATGTGAAATTTTTGAGTTTTTATTAAAAAAAAAACTGGAACCGGGATTCATCTGTGAATAGCACTCTTCTCCAGCGTGCCAAGGGCCATCGAACGTATGCGTTTGCCCGTGCAAGTCGGTTCTGACGCCGGACAGCGGTGAGATCCAGACCACGATGAGGACGCCGAGCATGCAAGTTGGCTTCGCAGGCGGTTCTGGACTGTCTGTGGTGTGATGCGTCTGTTGTGCAGACCAACGGTCTCATCCGCTGTCGTGTCTCTGATCTGAGCCGATCCGCAGGTGGACGAGCGGATGTAGCAATCTTGTGCTGGTGTGGTCACACGTGGCCGACGTGGATGAGGTCGATTTGCAGTACTGCCCGTCTGTCGGAAACGAACTCTCAAACGGCCTATCGTCCGATAGTTAACATTCAGCTGCACGGCGACCGCTCTGGTGGACATCCCTGCATCCAGCATGCCAATGGCACGTTCCCGCATGACCTGAGACATCTGAGGCATGATGACTTTTGACAAAATTTGACATTTTGGGGTGGCGTTTTATTGTCCCCAGTATAAGGAGTGTCTGGGTACTGCTCATTCTGTCCGATCACCATCCGGAAATGCCACACCCATGTACTGAGTGAAATCACTGCATCACTGAGCAAATGCTCACTGACAGAGAGATGGATTAAAAAATGGTACACAAATCAAGAGAAATATCCCTATTGTACAAGTAAAAGTCAGCATATGCTAACTTAGAGTTATTAACTCCATGTGGCATCAATATTTGACATGGGGCGTTTATATTTTTGTTCTGTGTACATATTCAGTATGAAAAAATGAATAATTGCTCTAATTATCAGCTCAGACTACATAGACAAAAAAAAATGTCCTCTGGTAAGCAAAAGTATCCCGGTCCATTGAAAACTAAATAATGGGGCAGTAGAGAGCGTGAAAGCATACAAGCACGTAAGATATGTCAGTGCGTCATATATTTTACGCACAAGGTTCAGACGAAAAGCCTTTTGACCCAGTCAAGGATTAACTATCCTGGGTGCTATTACTGGACTAATCCTGAGACACCTGGATTACCTTAATTACCCATACACTCATTCATAAACCTATTACATGGCAGTCAAAGAGACTGGAGCCACTGGAAGACCAGTAGACTGTAAAAAAACTGTTGGCCATAATAATCTGTGGTAATTGGTTTGTTAGTTGGACTTAAAAAAAGTCCTCTCTTTTCCTCTACATTTTCTTGTACTAGAGTCACGCTGAAATGCCATATGCATAATGAGCATGTTATTACCGTAGGTTATTAGATATGATCATAGTTTAAGTAATTACACTCATCTCCATTTGTGTTCTAAAATCTATTTTACACTGCAAGGAAAAATGAGCAATTAACCAAAAAATATTTGCATGTTACCTCCTCAGTCATTAGTGTCCATAATAAAGATGTGCAGGGAAGCAAGGTAAATATTTCAACAAACATAATCAGCTATTCTTGAAAACACAATACAAATGTCTGATTCCTCAGATAATGAAACACATCATTTCATCTCTAAAAAATATTCCCGTGTTCAGTGCTTCATACACCCTACCATCCCAGAGATCACTGTTAATAATATTAATATCTGTGCAGATTTCCTCAGTACAACAGCAATTATTACCATAGCACGAAATTACCAAAATAAGATGACAGTGACAAATATTGCATTATTCAAGAAATGTTATCTCATACAGCAGTGAGTGCTTTGATGAGAGTAATAAAATGCGCAACCAGCTAAATGAACTACTTGAATTCATTACAGAGAAGTGGTTTTGCTTTGGCTGCAAAAGAGCAAGAGAGAATGGATTTACCTGTTTTTGTTGCAGATACACAGGAGTAAGGAGAGCAATGTGGTGTCCACTTGTCTTCAGTCAGCCTGAATTGAGCGGCGTTGTTTGTCTGAAGCTGTTCTGGATGGTCTGATCCCCACACAGGTGAGGGATTGAGGTGCTTTGAGTACCGTTTTAGCCTCAGTGACCCATAATGCCCCAAACTCAAACCCACCACCTCCCAATAGGCTAGATACTGTAAACACCATTACAGGGGATGTTCTTTCACAGTTACCACACAGGATTTTCATTCAGGGCTATAAATATTTGGACATTGACAAAGCTATTGTTATTTTGGTGGTCTACTGAAGCATTTGCATTGAAATAAAATAAAGAATATGAGCACACAGTGTACACTTTAAGCTTTAATTTTAGGAATTTATACCAAATCTGGCAAACGTTGGGGAAATTACAGCGCTGTTACAAGTGGTCCCCCCATTTCGAAGGAAGCAAATGTGACTGGAGTGTTGACTGCTCAGCTCTTAAATACCAGGTAATGTGACAGCTCATGAATTATCCCCCACCACGAAGTGGATCGGGGGATATTGGAATGGCGCTTGTTCGTCCGTCCGTCCGTCTTTCCGTCCGGGTGCAATGGGGACAAGTTTTCTCGGAAACTATTGCACCTACGTGAATGAAATTTTGTATGTGGCCAGTACTGATGACCCCACTGAATGAGTTTGACAATTGATTCCGAGAAATTCATTTTTACAGAGTTATGGCCCTTGACTCTGTTCGTGGACTTAAGTGTATGGGTGTTGCAATGGGGACTAGTTCTCTCGGCAACTATTGCACCTACGTGGATGAAATTCTGTGGGTGACCAGTACTAATGATCCTATTGAATGAGTTTGACAGTTGATTCTGAGATATGTATTTTTACAGAGTTATGGGCCTTGTTTCTGTTCATTGACTTGGTGTATGGGATTTGTAATGGGGACAAGTTTTCTCGGCAACTATTGCACCTTCATGGGTCAAATTTTGTGTGTGGCCAGTACTAATGACCCTATTGCATGAGTTCGACAATTGATTCCAAGAATTTTTTTTTTTTATGGCCCTTGACTCTGAACTTGGTGTATGGGTGTTTAATGGGGACAAGTCTTCCCCATTCCCCCGTGACCGTTCTTACCTTGGCGGGGGATATTGGTGACAATGTTGCCTTCTTCATTATAGAAGCAAGCAAATAAAAGTCTAGAGGTAATTCCAAGCATGAAATTAGCGGTTGGAATGTGTTACTGTTAACCGTCAACATAAGTCCGAGGAACTGTCACTGCCAGTGAATCAAGCCATCATTAGGCTAAAAAAACAATCCGAGAGATAGTAAAAGTATAAGGTGAAGCCAAATCAAATTGTTGCCACATTCAAAGAAAGAACATGCTCAGGAACTCAGGAACAACACAAGACCCAAAGAATGACAGATTTTTTTTCCCTGATGTAGAAAAACCCCTCGATTACTGTCGGCAAGATTAAATACACTCCCCAGGAGGAAGGTGTATCTGAGTCCACCATCCAGGGAAGACAACAGCAAAGGGTTTACCACTAGATATAAACCACTTGCAAGCCTCAAAAACAGGAGCATCAGAGTTGATCCAAAAATGTCAATAAAGAAACCTGAACTGCACTGGAACAACTTCCTATAATCAGATGAGGCAAACATTAACTTTATACCAGAATGACGGGAAGTGAGGAATGTGGAGAAGGGAAGAACTACTCATAGTTTGTGTAGTGAAGTGACCACCTGTGAAGTGTGGTCATGTGTGGCCATGTATGGCTGATGAACGAATTCCAACCTTGAACCTCCTGAAAGCTCCAGTTAGAGGAACAGCAGACTCTGACACCTCGAGAGCAGACACTTCTATAACCAAAATGCAACAGAGGCACACTACTGCCCCCCAGAGGATAAACTTGACAATGCATGTTCAGAGAGCAGCATGAGATTGCCAATTGTCCGCATTTCTGAAATAACGGACTCCACATTGCTCATGGCAACAGAAATTCCCAAGACTGCATTTCAGTTTACATTAATGATGTCAGGATGAGAAGGGCAAAGTGAATCAGGTTAAGCACTCTGTCTACAGAAAAAAAAAATCAAACTAATATTTCAATTAGTTTGACTATCTGAAACAATTAAGACCATCAAATATGCAAAAATCGAAAAATCTGGAAGGAACAATTACTTTTTTACAATTACAACAAGATGCATCCGCTACCACCACTAAAAGGGCAATCCATGTCTTGATTGACCTGGATGGGTGCAGACAAGAAATTTCCTCCTTGATGGTCACGTTTTCAGGGCCTTTAGCGTCCACTGCATATGTCTGGGAGTACATCAGGTTAAAGCTGTAATGGAACTGAAATTCTGAATGAACCTGCGATAGAAGTGATCAAATCCCAAAAGCATTGCACTTGTTTCACTGTGGAGGGTTGAGGCCATTCCTGGACGATGCTTACCTGGTTCAAATCCATCTGAATTCCAATAGAGGACATTTCATAACCGAGGAAAGACTCAGTAGAGGTGCAAAATTCACATTTCATGAACCTGGCCGCAATTTGATGTTCATTTAGCCACCATTTGGACATGTTGGACATGTTCAGCAAGATTTCTTGAAGGCAAAAATGTCATAAAGGTAGACAAACACAAAGGTTTTGCATGTCTGGGAATTTTTTACAAAATCGATTATGTTCCAAATCAGGAATCAAGGGCAGAGACAGAGTTTACTGAAAGGTTATAAAGTAATTTGGGGATGGAACTCCAGAGGAGGAGGTGGGGATGGAACCTCAGAATAGGATAGTAAAGTTCAGTATAGATGTTGTGGGCGAAGCTGAGTTGTCAATCACCAGCCAGTGGCTTCTGGGATAGCAGCCAGGTGAAGTGCACACTTTGCCAGCACCGCACTGTCCTACAGGAGGACGTAGTAGCCTCTTTGATTTCACTCTCGACCTGTAGCTTGATGACAGCCAGGAGACAGTTACCTAAGAGAATGGTAAAAGGAGGTTCTTTGGGCATGGAATGATATGTAGTTGTGACAAGGAGTCAGGCTTAGTATTTTTTGTATTAGTGTTTTTTGAGTATGCTTCTGATTTTCCACTTTCCATTTTCCAGCGGCCAAATTAGTACCATGCCTCGGCAAAGCTATTGTCTTCTCCAACTTCTCAGTGGCCACCCTGATCATGAATGATGGTGTGTGTGTTTGATTACTGATGCCTGAAATAGTCAATACACACCCCCACCGTAATATATGGACAAAAAATACAGCAATGAATGGAATGAATCACAGTGTGTGTTTACAATAATTTTCTGGGTAGAAAACCCCTGCGTCATGCGTATAATTTAATAGTGTGGAGCACACAGAAGCGAGGGAAAATTGTTAAGTCATGTTGTGTATGGGGGTGGCGAGTTACGCAAACGAGTGGATAAGGGTTTGGATTTTTCAGATATCCATCTGCAGTTGGGCCGCAGACAGACTAAAGAAAATGACAGCATGAGTTCACCAAAAACTAGCAGTTAGTCCAAATGATGGTGATATTTCACAGTTGGGTAGATCTGGTTTACCAAAGAAGCCAGCAAAGCAACAACACCAGACATAAAAGTAGCACAGCAGAAACATCAAAAAGATTGGACCACCATTTTTAATTTTATGCTTTTAAATGTTAGAGTTACGGCTGAAAATGACACCAGTAATAAACAATTTCACATATCTCTGCAATTCAAATTTATTGGCAGTTGTCTGAAGAGACTGCGGTTGTAAGCGTGACGTCACAGTAATTCAGCTTACAAACAGAAATTAATAAATAAGGAAATTATTGAAAAAGGAAATAAATGAATGAATAAATAGGGAAATAAAACAGAAATAAACATAATCAGATAAGATTAATTGGGAAATAAATCTGAAACTAAAATAATATGAAAATAATTAAGTTGAAAATTGAATATATTTTATTTATTTTTTCTATTTATGTGCATATTTATTTATTTTATATTTGACCTTGTTATTTTATATTTCACCATGAGATGGTTTTGAGAACTATTAAACCATATATGCCAATTTAAATTATTAGAAATATACTCTAATGTATGCATTCTAAATCAAAGCAGGCCTTACTCCTCCTCATCTGCAAGACGCCGTCTGTGCAATGAATGATCTTGTCTCTAATTTGGAGATAAGCCAGGAGCTCTTTTCCCTGGCAGAAACAACTGCTCAGTCAAAACTTATTCTAAAGCCAGCACAATAACATGGCAATTTCATGGGAATGGGTGGCTTGTCTTGTCTTGTCTGGATGTGATGGGAGGGGGTGTCTGCTCAGATGTGGGAAATTACTGGGATATGTCAATAAAAGACCAGCTTGTATGATTTGAATTCAGACTACCGTCTTTAGAGTTCTTCCATTCTCTTATTTAGTTTAGTGGAGGTTTTGGAGTGGATCTGTGCTTGAGCCAGAGTGCTCAGCCTGGATTGGTGTGAAAAGAGTTTTTCCTCGAAGAACCTGCACATTTATTTGATAACCTTTATTTTTACACTTTTTATCATTAAAGGTATCTATTCATTGGGTCATTTTATTTATGTCTTAATTATTTTTTATTTTGGCAGTTTTAGTCCTCCATATATGAGAGCAGTGCATAATTGCCTTTATGCTGCTTAGGCCTCTGGGAGGTGATGCATTTGGTTTGGGTCAGAATTGTTTGTTGTTCAAGCACCCCCAACTGGCTGTCAGGGTTCCCATTGGTTGCTTTCTGAGGAAGTACATGTTTGGGCTGCTGTAGCCCTCATTCTCCACATCCAAGGACTGTGAACTTCACTTAAAAGAGGTGGCAGCTGACAGGTGTGTGTTTATGAAGAGAAATGAAAACTGTGCTCTATCCCAAGATGGCAGAATGAGTCGCAAACAAGCATACTTTATAAAGTTTTCTGATTGGGAATTCCAGATTCGGGTGGAACTAGAAACATCAAATTTATCTTTAAAAAAACAATTAATACAATTTTTTTCTGCACTCCTTGGGATTGAATTTCCTCTCTGAAGAGTTTCATGTCTTCCCTGGGCTAGTTTCATGGGCCTTTTAAGTCCACATCAGGTTCACAACCATATCATAATCCCTCCTTTTGGCTGCATGTCTGTTTGTGTGAGATTCCAAAGATCTAGGGCATGAATAGCAGGGGATAGGCAGAATGGCTGTGGATATAGATGGTCTTCACCGTTTGGAGACCCATTCCATGAACTATTTGCGGCGTGAAATTGGATAACTCGGGGCTCTGGACTTCCGCTCAAATTTCTGATCAGAGATTCTGAGTTTTATGACCGCTCTGTTATTTTTTTCAATGGTTAGAATTAATTTTTTTATAAGTGCTGACTTATCTTGAATGTGGTGTTTTCAGGTGCAGGCGAGGATTTGAGATCAAGGTAAGGCTTGTTCAGGCAAAAGGCCCATTTCCTCTGAAATGGTAAAACAAAGCCAAGGCTGTTAGTGGGCGTAGCACCACCTGAGGGACTCAAGCAAGCACTAACATGTGCTCAGCATATTTTGTGACAACGACATCTATAATAAAGAAAAAGAGAACACATAATCTAAACATAATTATTTTGCTTTTGCACTGCTGTACCAGATGACTTGTTTTACACCTGTGCAGTGAATTTATTCAATAACATTCCAAAACACATTAAGTGAAAACAGCTTCATGTGGCTTAGGCCATATTCCCACATAATACTTTCCCTGCCTCTCTGACTTGATTTTCTTTGGATGGTTATCACTGTTATATGGTGGCAGGTGCTGCATAAAATATATACTACTCAAAGTTTGATAGGGATCATAGGATTTTTTTTGTGAAATGACATGCAAATTTGGTAACTGACACTGATGAACAATATATTGGATAAATGACATGCAGTCAGACACAAAACACATTTGCAAGTGCATTTAATGACATTAAATGAGCGTGCAGCCTCACACTTTTTAGCTTTCACGAACACTTCATGGTTTCACCTCTGACATGTAAAGTGAAAACAGACAGTGTTCGTTTGATGTTTCATTACCACAGTTAATGTCAATAACGGGTATGGCCTCCCCTAGCTTGAATGACGGCTTGACAACGTCGGGTCATACTGTCAATCAGAACCCGGATGCTTGCAATTGGAATGTTGTTCCATTCTTCAACAAGGGCATTTCCGAGCTCTTCTAGAGTTGTGGGTTGTGCCCTACGACCGGATATGGCGACCTGCAGCATGTTCCACACATGCTCGATAGGGTTTAGGTCCGCGAACGCTACGCCAGTCCATGCGACAATTGTCTCCTGCTCTAGGAATTGATTCACCACCCTAGCACGATGGGGACGGGGCGTTATCATCCATCAAGATGAAATCAGGGCCAACAGCACCAGCGTATGGTCTTACGTACACATTGAGGATCTCATCCCTGTACCGTACCCCTGTCATCGTCCCTCTCCCCATGACATGCAGGTCCGTTCTGCCGTTCCTGCTTATTCCTCCCCAGACCATAATTGGTCCGACACCATAACGGTCGTGTTCGTTGATGTAGGCATCATTAAATCGCTCACGTTTTCTTCGCCACACCCGTTGCCTTCTGTCAGTAAAGTCCAAGCAATATTGGGACTCATCAGTAAAGAGAACTGGAGCCCAATCGTTGTGTGTCCGTGTGACATGATCGTGAGCCCAATCCAAATGGTCACGCCTATGACGCACGGTCAGTGGGATTCGAACACATGGCCTTCTTGAGTTGAGGCCGGCAGTATGAAGACGATTCCATATCGTCTGAGTGGATACCCTGACCCCCGAGGCGTTATGAAGGTCATTTCGTAGGGTGGTGGCTGTCCAGAAAGGATGACGTCGTGCCTGAAGTGTGAGAAAGTGGTCTTGTCGTTGTGTAGTCGATCTCTGACGCACCACCCCCATGACGGTGTGCTGCTGTACCAAACGTTCGATGCGGTTCCACGCTCTGTTCAACAACTTTGGCTGACGTTAAGTGCATTAGCAACGTGACGTTGTGAGAAGCCAGAGTCAAGCATTCCGATGCATCTTCCCAATTGCTCTGAAGTCAATCGACGTCTAAGACGTTGAGGAGACATTGTTATTGCTAAATGTAATGCAAAAAATTTGGGAACTTCCAAATTTTCATCAACAAGCAACACACACGTCTGAGTTGAAATGGTGAAGTGTTAGTCAAAGCCAAAATGTGAGGCTGCACTCTCATTTAATGTCATGAAATGCACGTGCAAATGTGTTTTGTGTCTGACTGCATGCCATTTATACAATATATACTGTTCATCAGTGGCAGTTACCAAATTTGCATGTCA
Organism: Gymnothorax javanicus; assembly: GCA_029692085.1. Lineage (NCBI taxonomy): Eukaryota > Metazoa > Chordata > Actinopteri > Anguilliformes > Muraenidae > Gymnothorax > Gymnothorax javanicus. Next base: position 70,298,030 of record CM056194.1, read on the forward strand.
TTTCACAAAAAAATTCCTATGATCCCTATCAAATTTTGAGTAGTATATAGGTCAAACAAACAAGAAAATGGCGCATTCTGGTGCTCCTTGCAAACATCTAAAGACGGAAATTTTTTCTTGGGCAAGCTCCATGATCATGAGCTTTTTCACAAGCTGAGATGAATTTCCTTGCTAAAACTTAAAAGCAAAGCAGCAGGTCAATGTTAAAAATCAATGTTTGTCCAAGCTTTTTGTCCAAAAGTAGGGTTTTTTGATGATAATGATAATAATTGATGATAAAGTCCAAGTGTTTGAAAAATAATAATAATAATAATGAATTATGCTAGGATGAAATTGTTTCTTGTGTCTAAAAAGAAAAACTCTTCTTTCTTACTGACTATACTTGGGGGTGTTGAAAGACCAGTAAATATAATCAAAACTGCTGGAGATGACTGGCACCTAAAAAAATACTCTGGCAATCAAATTAAAGACCTGTGTGCAACAAGTACCTAAGTCACAAAATAACACTTTAGAGATTTTGGGAGTTAGAGTTTTCAAAACATGTTGCAGATAATTTTTTGTAAATGGTAGCATGCTATGGATGTAACACCACACCTTCAGCCATCCAGCTCGCCGGTCTATTAGACCCAGCAGTGTACCTCCACCAATTCAATCATCATCTGTGATTGTTCAATTAACTTGTACAGCTGCTCATTGTTGGTTCCCTGAGTGGTAGCAGGGAATACAAGACAGAGCTTCCCTCTGTCTTATTGTGAAGTTTGTGTAACCTCTTGCCTGTGTGACATTGCTGTCTTGTATAGGCATTATTTCCCGTATTTCGCGTATATTACTCCTAGGGCCTGATTTACTAAGACCTTTAGCACATGCAAAATCTTTTTGCCAGTGCAAAACCAATAACATTGCCACTGATTGGTGCAAGGCAAGTACCCTGGCCAATCATGGGCAATGTTATTGGTTTTGCATGGGCAAAAAGATTTTGCATGTGCTAAAGGTCTTAGTAAATTAGGCCCCTAAACTATGCAATCAATGGCAGTGCTGACTGTCCCTTGCCACCTACTAAGCATATAATTTGCTTTGTGCGGCACAGGGATATGGGAGGGATTTGTACATGTGGCTAAGGTTAGCATTGTTAACTGTTCATTGCTCAATAGCCTCATACTGGCCATCAAGACGCCTGTCGGTTGCTTTCAGAGCAAACACATCTTCAGGTTTTCCTCTCTCATTGTTCTCAGCATGCTACAGCTGCGATCACAAGCTCCCTGCGGGAGCTCTTTTAAACAAGTTGCCACATGATAGGTTTTCAACAGCGTCTGATTTTGATATTTTACATCATTGCCCACGGCACTGAAAGGGTTAAAAAATGGCAGCTGGCATTTGTGTTGGAATTTTCTTAAGACAGAGGACAATAATTTTGTTGACAGGAGACATAAACAAAGCATTGTAATCTTATGTGCGATGAATGAGTTTTATTACAGCCTTCTTGGAAGGGGTCTTGTTCCAAACTTCAGAAATCTTACATCAAGCAAAAGCCTTCGATACACATCCAGACAAAGAAACCGTTTTTGTCCTTTTGAATCAAAGAATTGGATTACACATACACTGACCAAACTGACTAATTAACTAAAACAAGGCAGGACTCATCAGTCCCTCTCGAATTGCAAAGAGGAAAAAGAGAATAGGATGCTTGTGGGCTTTCGTCCAGTTGGTGACATCATGATCCTTTCCATCTTTTTCAGAAATGAAAGCAAACAGATACGGAGTTGAGTGAGGACTAAGGAGTTTATGAGTTCAATTCCTTCACTTAAACACTGTCCGTTAACCACAAACTGTCGGCACTCTCGCGTGATGGCAGCATGAGTCGCGAACAAGCATTTACATTGATTGCTGATTGGAAAGTTCAGATTTGGATAACATTGGAGATGTCAAATATATTTTTAAAAAATAAGCCATTTCTTCTACTCTCTGAGGGGTGTAATTTCTGTTCCGCAGAGTTCCATCCCTTCCTTGGACTCATTTCAAAAGCTTTTTTCCATCTGCGTCAGCCTCCCTCGTGTTAGCCTCATGACCGCGTCACAGCCTCTCCCCCTCTCTGTGATTGTTGCCGGCTTTTGCTGTTTGAAGACCCATCTCATAAATCACTTATAGTGTCAAGTTGACTTGAGGCTCTTCCGCCGTTATTTCTAACCTGTGATTCGTAGTTCATGACTGATCAGGATTCATTGTTTTATATTACGAGCGTTTAACAAGTTCTGACTGGTCTTGAATGCAGCAGTAGCTGACTTTTTTTCTAAGGTGCAGGCAGGTTTTGAGATCAAGGTCAGGCCAGTTCAGACACAAGGCATATTTCTTGAGAAATGGAAATCGGTGAAATAGATCCGAGGCCTAATTGGCTGCAGGACCACCTGGGGGACTCAAGCAAGCTCTAGCACAGTATTTCGGGAAATTGAAGTCCGTAAAGTGTTACCACATTGAGGAGAATGCACAATACAAACATTACGCACTACTTCAAAAAAAAGCGTCATGTGATCCCACTTGAAAAGGCTTGTGGATTGTAAAAACCCCTTCCTGCCATATGGGCATGCCTGAATTTATCATGAAAGCATTAATCAGGAACAGAGTCAAGAAACAACTGCGGGAATTTGCGTCAATAAAACCTGTCATGGAAAGTTTTAGGAGTGTCTGGCATTGACTTTACAAGCCCCAATTCCAATGAAGTTGTGACGTTGTGTAAAACGTGAATTAAAACAGAATACAATGATTTGCAAATCCTTTTTGACCTATATTCAATTGAGTACACTACATTGACAAAATATTTAGTGTTCAAATCAATAAACTTTATTGTTTTTTTTTTGGAAATATTCACTCATTTTGAATTTGATGCATGCAACACGTTCCAAAAAAGGTGGGACAAAAGACTGGGAAAGTTGAGGAATTCTCAAAAAAACCTGTTTGGAACATTCCACAGGTTAATGGGTTAATTGGAAGCAGGTGAGTGTCATGATTAGGTATAAAAGGAGCATCCCTGAAAGGCTCAGTCGTTCACAAGCAAGGATGGGGCGAGGTTCACCACTTTGTGAACAATTGCGTGAGCAAATAGTCCAACAGTTTAAGAACAAAGTTTCTCAATGTGCAATTGCCAGGAATTTGGGGATTTCTTCATCTACAGTCCATAATATCATCAAAAGATTCGGAGAATCTGGAGAAATCTCCACACATAAGCGGCAAGGCCGAAAACCAACACTGAATGCCCATGACCGTCGGTCCTTCAGTCGGCACTGCAATTAAAAACTGATATCATTCTGTTTCTGGAAAGGATATTACCATGTGGGCTCAGGAATACTTCAGAAAACCATTGTCAGTTAACACAGTCCGTTGCTACATCTACAAGTGCAAGTTAAAACTCTACCATGCAAAACGAAAGCCATATATCAACAATACCCAGAAATGCCGCCAGCTTCTCTGGGCCCGAGCACATCTGAGATGGACTGACGCAAAGTGGAAAAGGGTGCTGTGGTCTGACGAATCCACATTTCAAATTGTTTTTGGAAATCATGGACATCGTGTCCTCCCGGCTGAAGAGGAAAAGGACCATCTAGATTGTTATCAGCGCAAAGTTCAGAAACCAGCATCTGTGATGGTATGGGGACGTGTTAATGCCCATGGTATGGGTAACTTGCACATCTGTGAAGGCACCATTAATGCTGAAAGGTACATACAGGTTTTGGAGCAACATGCTAAGCAATGTCTTTTTCAGGGATGTCCCTGCTTATTTCAGCAAGACAATGCCAAGCCACATTCTGTACGTGTTACAACAGCTTGGCTTCATAGTAAAAGAGTGCGGGTAATAGACTGGCCTGCCTGCAGTCCACACCTGTCTCCCATTGAAAATGTGTGGTTCATTATGAAGCGCAAAATATGACAACATGCAGAGACCCCAGACTGTTGAGCAACTGAAGTCGTACATCAAGCAAGAATGGGAAAGAATTTCGTCTACAAAGCTTCTACAATTAGCGTCCTCAGTTTCCAAACACTTATTGAGTGTTGTTAAAAGGAAAGGTGATGTAACACAGTGGTAAACATACCCTGTCCCAGCTTTTTTGGAACTTGTTGCAGGCAATAAATTTAAAATTAGTGAATATTTCCAAAAAAAAAAAAAAAAAAAACAACAAAGTTTATCAGTTTGAGCATTAAATATCTTGTCTTTGTAGTGTACTCAATAGAATAAAGGTCGAAAAGGATTTGCAAATATTTGTATTCTGCTTTTATTCACGTTTTGCACAACGTCCCAACTTCATTGGAATTGGGGTTTGTATAACAGGTAGTTTATGGCTTAAGTGATACCTGGATTTAACCATTTAAAAGGAAAATAAACATGAAATACAAATGAAGAGTTCACTTGCAAAAACAGTTATGTGCATTTTGATTTATTTTCCTAAATCATGTTTTCTAATTGTATACTCTAGGGAATGTCAATCAAATTAGTTTTGGGTTATTTCAGTAAAGATATCTCAAAATTTTTGCTTTTCCTGAATGGTGTTTTTTGATTGTGTAGTCAAAGGAATATTCATCAAACTGCTGTTTTATTCATTTTAAAAATGGCCTTTGTCTGTTTTTGCAAATGAACTCTTCATATATTCTTCATTTAAGCTGAATTGTTTAGTGCCCTTCTAAACCATCAGGGACCGTCTTAGTTTGCCTAACCACCTGTCCCATTTCACATGAACGCGTCATCGGAGTGAGGTAGGGGTTCTTGATATGTTTGAAGGTCCTAAGTTTCTACGCATTTTTCTTGGCCACAAATTTTCTTTATGGAAATATAGCAGAGATCCATCACTAATTCTAATTGTACTACTTAAAGCTGTCTTCAGAATTTTAGACGGTTTTAATCAAATCAAATTTCAAATCAAATTTATTTATAAAGCACATTTAAAACAATCCATGCGACCAAAGTGCTGTACAGCAGGTGGCTAACATCATAAATACGAAGGACACCAACATAAACATGAAGTAACACAGCGTACAGGCTAAAACGCATAACACATGGGGAAAGGCACAAGTCAAAAAATAAATGAACAATCATAATAGTAATAATAATAATAACAACGGCAGTCTCCCAAGAAGTGACCCGAATTGCCTGAATTCACCCTGATGGTATTTAGTGGGTTGAACGACTACGGGAAATTGTGTCAGTGAAAACACTCCCTGAGTGCGCAGTGAGCCCTCGAAAACATTTAAATTACATCGTAGCGGTCTCACTCAACAATACAAAATACAAGGCTACGTGACCAAGCCACTGGAAGCGAATAAAGCTGAGGACGTGTCCCATCAACTCAAGACTCTCAAGGACTCAAGGTACGAGGTAAGATATAATTAAGTTCCAAATCCAGAATGGGACTAATCCCGTACTTGAATTTATGGCAGGATAGCTTCATTAATGTTTTTTTTTTTTTTTTCTGGGATAAGTATACTCGTTCAAATTTCTTCTTAAATACATACTCACATTTAAATGCGCTATAGTACCAGAAGTACCGGTTCTGATGTATTACGGTTATAACCTAGTTTTAAATGTTAATTGTTTCAGGAATAAAGCATCACTGATTAATCACAAACGAAATGGGGCCGAATATAACTCACTGCAACACTACTTGGGATAATGTTAAAGTACAAAACGGCGGCGTTCACGTTTCTGCTCGTTACTTTTAAAAATGATTGCATGTAATGCACTTTTCAACAATGCAAAAACTGCGAAATAAAACATTGTTGCTTTTCAACAGCCGGAAAAGAAATTGTTATGAAGCGCTTTACGTTGGAAAACATGAAACCTTATCATTTCGTGTAGCTAGACCTAGTGTGATTATTCAGCGCTCAAAGAATTCGAGCGCATTCATTACGTGTAAATCTTTTTCCCCCCTTAATCATAAGGTATAAAAGTTCTCACCGGTGTTAATTTAAATTTGATGGTGAGCTCTAAAGGCTGATATCGACGGCTTGCTTGACCGACAGAAGTGATGTTTGGAGATTAAGCTCATTTTCGTAGCAAAAGATCGAAAAACTGTTATGAATAATCAGGGGTGTCCGCCAACAAGCGTCCTTTGCAAATGTGACAGGTGATGGGTCCTGTCACTAGAAATGCCTCCTAATAAGTACGCGCCCTGGCTCCCGTATCAACGAGCAAAAGGTCAGTATGAATTATCCACTAAAACATGCGCGAGGTTTGCTTCCATTGAAAGTTTTGTGGTTATTCATGTCTTTACTTATGAGGAACACTTTTTTGGAATATGGAATCAAAAGTAAGATATTTTGCTTTGAAATGTGAGCCCATTGGATTATAAGAGGTTTTCACAAAACGGAAGTCGGCAACTATGATAAAATAGGCTTGAAATAGCCTACGTGGAAACATAGGCTTGAAGTAACGGAGTAAATAAGTCAGGCTACTATCCATACCACTGTCCGTACGACTCATGCAGCTACGGCTCATCTTCTCGGAAGGATTATCGCCTGAATTTTGATATCGTGCTCCACTATATGCGCAATTTACAGTGTGTCTAGGATAATGACGCAAATGCAGATGTTCAGGATTGCTTTTAAACGGAGAGAGCGCTGAATCATTATTGTGAGACTTCAATTAACTTCAGTCTGCTTGGGAGTATAAAGACTGGACTGTGGACCACTAGAAGAAGATTATGCGGTCTAATGAGTCCAGATTTACTTTATACTAGACAAATGGGTAGGTCACGGTATGAAAGGAAGCCCATGAAGCGATGCAACGGTCACACACACTGTACAAGCCTCTGGAGGTAGTATTATGATTTGGCATTGCTTCAATTGGTCAGATTTACTGAACGACCGAGTTATCCTATCATGGAATGTCTTAAATCCCTGACGGCACAGGCATGTTCCAGGATGACAACGCCAATACTTACTGGGCTCAAACTGTGAAGGAGTGATTCAATGAGCGTGATGAATCATTTTCACACATGAATTGGCCACCACAGATTCCTGTCCTATAGCATTTGAAAATATTTGGGATGTGCTGGAGAAGGTATATTATGACTTTCCCATTGTCAATACAAAATCTCGGCCAAAAATTATTACAACGCTCGTCGGAAATAAACCATTATCCAATGGCAGTAATTTAATTTGCTGCAACACCTGTTCAACAACAAACATAGATCTTACCCATAAATTGGTAATATGGTATTTTCAATACAAGTAGAAATCAGGTTAAACTGCAGGGGGGTTTCCTGATGTACAGAAGATCACATCTGTGTTTTGATCGTGTTGCATGCCCTCACATAGCAGCAGGCCATTAGTGATCACGAGGGGGCATAATCTTGATGCTGGTTCTCTCTCCCTGTTCTCCGCAGTGCAGTGATGTGGTGGTGCTCATCACGCCTAGCCCTGGTGTGCCTGGCCCTCCTGCTGCTGCAGGGTCACCTGAGCTCGGCTAGGAGAGGGAGAGGAGGGAGCAGAGGGAGGTTCAGCTCCAAACGCAGCTTCAGGGGAAAGTACGATTCATCCTTCAAGCCTTACCAAGGATACAGATTCAGATCATCATATCATAGACCATATGTAGGAGGGGGTTACTTCGGAAACCCTGGAAAACCTGACTGGAGCTCTTTCGAGTCATCTGTGGTCAGTCAGCCAAAACCAGACCCATTTGACGACGAAATAGCGAAGATCTGCAGGGAATTGCTGGGGATGCCGAGCACCCCCACCCGTTCAACCATACGGGGGGATGAAGGAGGTGTGTCGGGAAGAACAGGCGCAGGGAGCGATGATCATGACGCACATGGCAGCAGCGCGGACAGCCGCACCACCCCTGAGCCCCGGACGGACGGCAGCCAGCCCTCTCCCACCACAGCAAAGCCTATCCTCACTACTGAAGGAAACAAGATGGACACAGACTTCGATAAAGTCATGAAAGATGTGAACGAGTGGGTTTCAGAGCTCAGGAGGACGTCAATGACTCCTCTCTGTAGGGACCTGTTCAGGCTGCGACCTGACTACTATCGGGCATAACCAACCTCAGAGCACAGAGCTGAGACTGAGAGTGGGGAAGTTCGCCGCCCTGCTCTGTCATGGTCATGGTCCTGAGCACCGTGCTTTTGCTGCAGCAAGGTGCTGATGCGGGTGATGCATGGGGTGTGTGTGAATGGGACACAGCGATGTAGGCAACACAAACAGACCTGTGGTGTGGGACTCCCTCAACCCAACTCAAGAGATGTGGCTCAAGGCATTGCTATACATTTTTATGCAGCTTACTTTTTTGTTCTCGAATGTTGATGATAAAATCAATATTTGGTAATGATAATGATGGATACAAATGAAATTAAGGTGGAGCTGGGGTGGCGGTGAGGTTGCAACAGAGGCGCAAAAGAGGAATGGTTTATAGCATTTGGAGCATAAATTGATGAAATTACTGGACAATGAGTGAATGCATGGGCTGTCTAAATTTTGGCGAGATTTAGTTAGCTGAGCGGTCAGCTCAGTATGGTGTGGCATGATTGGCTGGGAGTTTGCATATTGGCACAGTTGATTATGGGTCCTGTCAGGACTTCGTCTGCAGTGGAAAATGCACTTTATGAGAGTGGGGGTGGTTATTCCAATTTCTGCTTGCTTCAACAGCTGATAGTACAGTACTATTTTACGGTAAGGTGGCTGTCCACTGTTCCCTGAAAAATGTGGTGCAGCACATCATCAACATGCTAGCTAATTTTAAGCACCTCTTATTCTATTGTCATTGTTTTTAGCACATTCATGAAGCCGCAAATTTGTGGGTAATATTGCGCTACTGTAAAAAAGAGTAACTGCAGGAATGTAATCCAGTTCCAGAATAATGATTGTTCCAAAAAAGGTGTCATTTGCTCAAAAAAAATTAAAGATAACAATGAGGTGTCAGTTCATTCATTGAGGTCTGAAGTGACAGAATTGGTGGCATTTAACAGTAAAGAAATATTTGAAATTGAACTCCTGCGAGTTCTTGCCCACCAAATTTATCTATTTTTTGGTGGGGGGGGGGGATTCTGTTTCTTTGACCAAAGATCAGCAGAATTGATAAGGAATGTGGTAATACACTTTATCAGAATAACTGTCAAATTAAAAGCACATCACATGCTAGCTGTGCTATTGAACTAAAAATGGGATTATCTTCATTAAAATTAGTGATGTAATGTACATTGTCGGTCATTTTATTTGCACCTTACTTTTCATTGACATGTGTACATATTATACAATCCTTTGTGCCTTGAGTGTTTTAATTTGTAATTTACCTGACCATGGTACAGACCATGTAAACTGCTCTCCAGTTTGTGAACACAAATAAATGTTATGGAGCCCTGTCTCTTGAGCCTGTGTCTCCTACCTGTGGGTCATATTTTGCAGGGGATTCTCACTGGGGTCTCCTCCCTTTCCATAAGGGACAGTCATGTTCTGCAGAGATGCACTAGGTCTGTTTGGTGAATCTTAAAGGTCCAATATTATGAAAATCTCACTTCTCCTTGACCCAAGACATATGCATAGGTCCTCGCCCAACCTAACATCAGACCAACTGTGAAACCAGATTGTCTCAGTGTTGTTTCTGTAATGCCCCTCCTAAAAAATAGCCAGTGCAGTTTGCTCGCGCTAGTAGTGTCGTTTTCCTACTTTCTGCACAAATTTTACTATACATACACTTACGTGACAAAATATTTTCCAGGATTCAATTGATGAAATGACCGTACTACCGTATGGCAGTCTTCCTACGCGTTATAGTCTAAATAACAGCTGACAATCACAACTATTAATGATAACTATTTGCAGGCATGATAATATGAATCAATTTACAATACAAATCAAAATCACATTGTATAATTCTAGACGACTTGGGACTGTGTAAAATCCAAATAAATATTGCTAGCAGTTATTAGCAGTCACTGCACAAATCCTGAGACACGTGGATCATCTTAAATGAGCATACACTCATTCACAAACCTATGGCATTATAGCCAATGAGACTGAAGCCACTGGAAGACCAGTAGACTGCAAACAGTGAGCCAGTGCATAATAATCTGCAAGAATTGCTTTGTTTGTTGGACTAAAAAAGCCCTCGCTCTTCTACTACATCATCTTAAAGCAGAGTCACACTGAAATGCCACACGCCTAATGACCATGTAGGTCAGTATATTTAACCAAACTTGGGTAATTTTACCTACCTCCATTTGCGTGTTGGCTGCATACACTAAAATCTGAGAAATTAACCAAAAATGTGCATATTTACTTCCTCAATGATTAGAATCCATATTAAAGATGAGCAGATAAGCACAATAAACAAAATAAACAAATATAATCATCAAAGCTTTTAAACATGAGAAAACTTTCTGTTAAAACTCTTCAGACAATAAAAAAAACAAATAGTTTTATTCCCAAGAAATATTCCTGTAATCAGTACTTTAAGCACCCTCACATCACAGAAATAACAATTCATTATTTTCAAAATATCCATAGATTTTCAAAGTAAAACACCAATTATTACTCCTGCTCTACATGTAAAAATGACCAAACGGACAGATGAGAGCAACAAATTTCATTATTCCAAACATTATCCCAGATAGTGCACAGTTTATTTTATTTTTCAAATGAGAGTGACAAAATGACATGCGACCTGCAAAGCAAGTAATGCAGTGGGCTCAAAAATTACTGGCACCCCTGCCTGACAATGCACAAACAATACAAAAAAATGAACTATATCATTATAGAGAAACGGCATGAACCAACATGTGTGAAATACTTACATTTATTAATGTTTTGATGGAAACAACCAAAATCATGACAATAATTTAAAACAAAATAAATTTAAACAAAATCAAGGTTTAATAATAATTGGCACCCTACATTTTGTACTTAGTGCAACAACCTCTGGAAAGGATAACAGCATGGAGTCTTTTCCTGTGATTTTTGACAAGGATAAGGCACACATTTTGGGGGGGATTTTGAATCATTCCATTAAGCAGATCCTTTATAGATCCTTCACATTCTTGGGTTTGTGTTTATCAACTGCCCTCTTCAACTCAGCCCAAAGGTTTTCAATTGGATTCAGGTCTGCCGACTGAGATGGCATCACAGAACGTTGATTTTGTTGTCAAAGAACCATTTTGGTGTGGATCCTCAGGTATGCTTCAGGTCATTGTCTTGATTGAAAGTCCAACTACGACCACGTTACACCCTTCTGGCAGAGGCAACCCGATTGTCAGCCAAAATATCCTGATACTTGGTGGAATTCATTACGCCATTAATCTTAACCAGTGCCCCTGGACCCCACAACACGACTGACCCACCATCACATCTCACCGTGAGCATGAGGTGCTCCTCCTTGTGTGCATCTCCGTTTCAACGCCAAACATGCTGATGCTGCATCTGACCGAAACATGCAATTTTGGTCTCATCTGACCAGAGCACTTTGTTCCAGTCATAATTTAAATGATGTTTGGCAAACTCCAAGTGGTTGCTTCTGTGTCTTCTGGTCAGAAAAAGCTTTCTTCAGGCAACCCTTCCAAAGAGCCTGTGGTTGTGGAGGTAGTGCCTGATGGTGCTTTTTGAAACCTGGTGACCTCAAGATGCCACCAGAGCTTTCAATTCCTTCACAGTGATTCTTGGGTATTTTGTTGCTTCTCTCACCATCCTCCTCAATATCCTGGGAGGGCAAAATACATTTGCATCGTCCAACCTTGAGGTTTTCAACAGTTCCATATTTTTGAAAAATTTTTAAATGATTGCCCTGACAGTGCTCAGTGGCATATTCAATCATTTGTGAATCTTTTTGTAGCCGTTACCAGATTTATGAAGGTCTACGACCATCCGCCTCTTTTGAACTGACAGCGGTTTTGTTTTCTTCATGGTGTTCCATGACAAAGGGGTATTGCATGTGTTTCCTCATTTTTATACCTAAGTGAAACAGGAAGTGATGTAATGAACCCCATGAAGGTGAGGGACTGAGATGCTTTGAGTACCATTTTAGCCTCAGCAACCCATAATGCCCCAAACTCAACACCCACCACCTCCTACCTGACTAAATATTGTAAATAGAGCTACAGGTTAGATGTTGTTTACTTTGTAGAATTTTCAGTCAGATACATCAATATTTGCATATAGACAAAGTAACTGATATTTTAGCTGTCAAACAAAGAACACTGAAGTTTAAATTAAATGATGAATATGACCCTACTTCGCAGTTTCAGCTTGAATTTTTGCCATTTCTACAATCAAATTGGGTGAATATGTTTCAAAACAAGCTTGAATTTGCAATATCTGCAACTAGGTACGCACGTGCTTCCAGGCGTGCCTGCATTTACACACATACACACACACAAACACACACACACACACACACACACACACACACACACACACACACAAAACCTTGAGAGCGGTTGTAAGGCGTGGCTAAAGTATAGGCAAACAGGCTAACTTAAAGGGCCAGCGTGTAAGATTTAGACGGACAATCTGGCTGAATAACTGGCAGGAATGGAATATAATATTCAAAAGTACGTTTACATCAGTGAATTATTTCCTGAAAATAAGAATCATAGTGTTTTCTTTTATCCAGAATGAGACCTTTATAACAACAGAGAGAGCGTGTCCTCTTCCACGGAGCTCGCCATTTTGCACCGCCATGTTTCTACAGTAGCCCAGAACGGAAAAAAGTAATTAAATAAAGCACTGATACGAGAGCGCGCCTTTCGCGTTTTTTGCAAGTTTTGCGGCCACCGTAGGTTCTCTGAGAAAGGGAATGATCAGTTGGTTGCAATCTATAATCTCACCACTTGATGGCTCTAGATTTCACATACTGGTCCTTTAAAACAATGAAAAAGGAACATTGAGTCCAGTGACGCTTCCCATAAGATTCTCCGACAAGCAGCCCGCAAGGCTCCATGATGAACAGGTCATGACATGGAGCTTGGCTAAAATGTAGGGGGAGGGGCAAACCATCACCAATGAAAAAGGAATTCTGCTGAAGTCAATGATGCCTGTAAGTACAGCCAGCACAACAAGCAATTCATGTGAAAGGAGACATGGCAAAATGGTGAGTGTATGTGTGTTTGTCTATGTATGTCTGTCAATCTGTGCGTGTGTATGTGCATGTCTGTCTATCTGCGTGTGTGTGTTTGTGTGTGAGTGTCTTTCTACAAAGTTTGGTCTTGTTATGTGAATCTGTTGAGTTTATGTGCTTTCTTGTTATAAGCCACTCCCACTGCCACGCCCTCCTTTTGCCAGTCGGCAGGAACAGTAAATCAGTAAATCTGGATCACGACTGACCTTTCCACAGAATTTTGAGCAAGTCTGTAAATCTTTTTGGATGTTATGAGCCTTTTTGCAATAGGCCACTTACATTTCCACACCCCCTTCAGCCGATTGATATGAAAACAAACGGACACTTTCACATGCACGCACACACTCACACACACACACGCGCGCGCGCACACACATTCACACACACACACACACACACACACACACGCATTTGACCTGCAAGCCAAATTTAAACTCCAAGCGCAAGAACAGTGGCCACCAAAAACGTGGGGAATTTTTTGTGGACCGACCGACAGCCTGATAGAGCAAGCTATAGAGCTACTGATTGAAATTAAAAACTCATAAAAAAGAGAACATCTGCAGATTGCATTTAATGTCAGAGGAAACAACAGATAAACAGTGAAACTGTTGCCTTAAAAAATGATCATAATTTGAAATTCTATTTCATACTGAGCCACAGTTTATAATAATGTTCATAGGAAGAACACCTGAAAACGACCGCTTCTGCTTCCCGGCTCTTCCTGGCGTCAGGGTGCTCATGCACATTTGCCGTTTCCAATATTATTTACATCAACTGACCAATGTCAAAATGTGAAAACGCTGGTGTCTGCATTACAAGTCACGCAGGTCAACAGAATTGCAATTACCAACAATTCTACACTTCTGCATCCAATTTTCCGCTAGATGTACAAGAAACATTCAACGCATTAACAGGCATTTGATAAATCTACAGTATCGTCATGTGAAATGCAGAAAAAGCATTTCTCCTAAAAAAAAGAGTGTTTAATTTTGAACTTAACTGGTGGTGGAAGTTTGTGGAGGTGCTCTAAGGAGTCGCCCACTATCAAAAAAACAAAAACATTTCCTTTAAAATCAAAATGGACTCCATAAATGTATAAATTCCCATTTTTAACCACCTGAAAGCTCCAGTCAGAGAAACTGGACACTCAAGATACCACAGGCACTTCTATGACCAAAAATGCAACAGGGGCACACTACTGCTCCTCGGAGGGTAAAATTGACAATGCATGTTCAGAGTGCAGAATGAGTGGCAGATGTCCACATTTATGAAATAACAGTCTCCCACATTACATGTGTCAACAGAAATTCCCGCAAATACATTTCAGTTCACATTAATGATGTCAGAGTAGTTGTTACTAGATGGGTAGGGAGTGTCAGGTTTGGCACGGTGGCAACAGAAAAAAAAAAAAAACTTCAGCAGGGTCAAAAACAAAAATCATTCACTTACAATTCTTCAAGCAACCAAATACTCAATGCAACACGGGAAAGTTCATTTTGCTGAATGTGCTTTGTATTCATTGCATACATTAACATGTACGCTCACAGGAAAGTGAGCACAAGAGATTGCAACCAGTAGAAAAGCAAATAGTCTCTGAACCATTATTATTGCTCTTTGAAGAAATGCTCTCCACACAAAATATTTGGGAGAACTAAGGGCAGAGGGAATGGAATTACCAGCATATTGTGCAGAGATGGGCCAGTCTATTGTGTCAGCAAGAAACAATGTAGGAGAAAATGCAGGAGGATCAGGGCATCAGTTGGGGGTCAGGGGGTGGAGTCACATACAAGTAGGCCCCTCGGGCAGAAACTGTAGCTTCTTCTCGATCAAGCAACGGAGAGAGGTGTACCTGACAGAAATTTTTTAAAAAATTATTATTTAATAGTCATACACAATCTCTCAGAGAAATTACGCTGTGATTACATGCCGCAGGACACCACGGAAATGGTGCGGACGACGCCCAACCAATGCTGACAAATTACGTTATGTCTCCACCTGCTGGACACCAATGCACCTGTACCTTATTTAACATGACCACTTAGGCCCTTCATTAGCCCTTGAAATTAGATACAACTCTATAATTCCTGAATAAATTTACAGAGGAGGCCAAGTATGCATGAGCACTATTCTGCGAGAAGCCTGAATTATAATCTGAAATCCGCGCAACTGTAACATAACATCTTTGGAATGACTGAGGACATTATATGGCAGGTTGCAAATCCATACGATCTTTATAAGAGGTATATAATCCCATTCGTCACCAAGACTTGGTGAATGATGTTTTAGTACTGTGCTAAAACCCGTATCAACATCATTTCAGGGAAAATTCAACTATCACCAGTCAGAGCTTACAAAGTACAGGGCATGGCAAAAAAGTTACAAAATGAATCTCAAGGGTCATTTCACAAAGAGCGACTTGCCTGTCCAGAGTACATTTATACAAATATCCAAACAATATAAGGCATAGGTTGGCTGTACCTAGTCCGGAGTTTCTGCACCTCCCTGTCTTCCTCTTCCTTGAGCTTTGTGATGAAACTCTGAAGCACAGGCATCTCAAACTTTATATACTGTGCCACCTAGTGGAGAGAATAGGAATTGTAAAATTGAAAGAACATTCACAGAAGAGGAAATCATCTTGATTGTCTTATGCATCATCACACTCGTAGTTATTACATAATTAATCGGCCACACCCTTCACAAAACCAGCAAAACATATACTGCAAAGCATTACTCCGTTGCTCAGTTCATTTTAAAATGCATATTTGTAACACATAAAGCAGGGGCGGCGTTAGACCTGAAAATTCCGGGGCTAATATCCATCCCTTTATTGACAACAATTAGTCCTGGCTAATTCTAGATGGTTTTCCTTTATTAACACGTTTTCCAATTCAAGAATAATCAATTGGCAATTGAAGACACGGCTTCTCTCCCCCATGCGATCTAAAAGCGACAAAATAATGGGCTACATTCAGTACAGAAAAATAATTTAGTTATAATTAGCTCTATAAACCGGCACTCGGCGACGGCATTTCAGAACTCTTCAGCGAGTGAAGGTAATTTCGGCGACAAGTAAGTACACCTGTTTTTGCAGCGTGGTCAAGCAACTCGCTGTAAAAAAATAGACAGCTGTCTAATTGGAAAATGTATACGGACGAAACCACATACTAGTCACCAAAATTACCTTCATTTGCTGAAGAGTTCTGAAATGCCGTCGCCGAGTGCTGGTGCATAGACCTAATTATAATTAAATTATTTTTCTGAACTGAATGTAGCCCATTATTTTGTCGCTTTTAGATCGCATGGGGGAGAGAAGCCGTGTCTTCAATTGCCACTTGATTATTCTTGAATTGGAAAACGTGTTAATAAAGGAAAACATCTAGAATCAGCCAGGACTAATTGTTGTCAATAAAGGGATGGATATTAGCCCCGAATTTTCAAGTCTAACGACGCCCCTGACATCATAAAGCATACTGAATATTGACACATCATTGAAGTGAACACCTCTCCGCGAGTGTACCCATGAAGGTTTAAATAGATAGAAGTGTGCAGTGACTTGTGAATGACTCTGGCGGAGGGTGGGATAAGACTCACATCATATGTAACCTCCTCTCCTAGGTCCTGCTCCATGAGGAAAATCTTGCTGACCTGCTCACAGGGACCTTGCAGGACCCTCAGCACCAGGGGATGATCCGAGCGCTTCAGCTGTACACGTTCTTAAAAACACAAACACGCACACACGTACAAACATACATAAGCACAGACACACAAGGACACACACACACACACACATACATGTACACAAAAACACGCAATGTGGAATAATCAACATAGCACACAGAAACATTCACTAACTCGGTTTTACAGAACAAATATTGTTTATATGTAAAAATGACTTTCATGTGCGTAAGCTGTATATTGCCACTTATCGCAAATGCAAATGAACGATTGCAGATGTTGCCGCCAAGGGTGGGCAATTATTTTTTCACATGGGTGATACAGGTTTTGAAATTTGAATAACTCCTCAACTTCATTAAATTAAATGATCATTTAAAAGCATTATTTTGTGAAATTACTTGGCTGATTTGTAAAATTTATGCAAAAATACAATGAATGGGAAGGGGGAAAATGTGGGAAGGGGCAAAATACTTCTTTCGTGACAGTATATATTATATATATGCGATGTGTGTGTTTACAATACATTTCATTTATAATGCAGTCCCTTTTCACTAATCAATTCAAAAATGTACCATACCACACCTATATGGTTAGACTGTAAAGCTGCGTTTCCACCTAATGCGAAACCAAATTTCTCCTTGCTTTATTCACTAGAGTTTAGATTTTTTTTTTTTGGGGAATTTTCCTTTATTTGACAGTTATACAGTGTAGAGAGACAGGAAGGTTGGGGGGAAGAATGGGGGAAGACGTGCAGTAAATGACCTGAGACGGAATTGAACCCAGGTCGTTGCGGGAAGGACTCTGCGGGAAGGACTCAGCCTTTATGGTACGCGCGCTTAGACCGATGAGCCACCGGGGCGCCCCCTATTCACTAGAGTTTAATGGCAGTATTATTTTTTTTTTTCGCTTTTAAGATTTACCGTTCTGTTCGCGCCAAGAATACATTCAGTTCTATTGGAGAACTAGTTGGTAGAGGATTGACAGAATTCACACCACCGACCAATAGCAATGTGAGTTGAGCCTTATTTACACTCAAGGGGGGGAGCTTCTTGGAATCTCAAAAAATCATTAACAAAGTGGCGACGCTAATGTTGCTATGCTAACATCACAAACATTTTGCTTTATGAGCATTGTACCTGCTTGAGAATAAAAATATTAATATAATATATCCGCATGTATTCACATCTTTGCATCAACTTCGAACGTAATCTGGGAGCGCAAAAAATTTGTTTCACATTCGGTGGAAACGCAGCATAAAGTGTACATGCAGTAAGTCCAGAGCTGTGGCCACACGAGGAACGCATCCTCACCCCCACTGGTATGCACAAGATACAGAGCAAAGTCATCAGGGCTGTTCTCAATCTTGAACTTGTTGAGAAGCACTCGGAGGACCTGAGGAGTTGTCATGCAGCTGTTGATGCGTACATTAGTCACCGAGCCATATGCAGGGGTAAAGACTGCAGTCTGCCAGGAACAAATGCACAAATTAAAAAAAAAGGCATTGTATATGCACCTTATCAGTAATCATTCAATATTAGCCAATTCATTAATTGTATTCCCAGCTTCACTCTGCAAAGGAAATGACAAAACAATGTTCACATCAGCAAGATGACCATAAATTTGAAGTTGTAGGAAATAAGCAATGAAACGAAACATGTCATGGCAGTAACATTCAAATTCTCACACCTGTTGACATAATAGAAATTTTCATAAACAGGATTTTTGAAATGTATGGAGGAGGTGTGTACGGGTGCGGCCATACCTTGTGGTTGTAAAAGTGCCCGTTAATAGAAAATCGGTGACGTCTGATTTTGCGCTGATCGCTTGGCGATCGCCGGGTGCCTCTTCTCAAAACGCCAGCGTCGCTCTTCGTCCTCAGGAGCTGAGCTGAGCCCTCATTCTCCTCTCCTGAGCGAGAACAAAGGTTTATTCTCTCTTCGTTACAAACTACAGAGCAAGATACAGTTGAAGTCAGAAGTTTATATACACCTCAACCAAATACATTTAAACTCAATTTTCCTCAATTCCTGACATTTATTTGCTAATCAACAGTCCCCGTCTTCGTCAGTTAGAATCGCTACTTCATTACAAAATTGTGAAATGTCAGAACAATAGCAGACAGGCAGAGAGAATGATTTATTTCATCTTTTATTTATTTAATCACATTTGAAGTAGGGCATAAGTTTACATACACTTTGTGGGTTTTTTGGTGGCATTGCATTTCAATTGTTGAACTTGAGTCAAACATTTCTAGTACCCTTCCACCTGGTTCTTATAGTAAGTTGCCGGAATTTCGGCCCATTGCTCCTGACAGAGCTGGGGTAACAGAGTCAGGTTTTTAGTCCTCCTTGCTTGTGCGCACTATTTTCAATAGACTTCTACTCCCAGTACCTTGCCTTTGTGGTCCTTAAGCCATCTTGCCAGGACTTTTGAAGAACCCTTCAGGTCATTGTCCATTTGTAAAACCCATTTGTGTCCAAGCTTTAACTTCCTGTCTGATGTCTGGAAATGTTGCTTTAATATGTCCACATAATTTTCTTGCCTCATGATGCCATGTATTTTGTGAAGAGCACCAGTCCCTCCTGCAGCAAACTGTTGCCACAACATGTTGCTGTCACCCCTGCGCTCCATGGTTGGGATGGGGTTCTTTGGCTTACAAGCCTCCCTCTTTACTTGCAAACAATAATGGTCATCATAGCCATTTTAGTTTCATCAAACCACAGGATATTTTTCCAAAAAGTATTGTTCCCATGTGCAGTTGGAAACAGCAGTTTAGCTTTTTCATGGTGGTTTTAGAGCTGTGGCTTCTTCTTTGCTGAGCTACATTTCAGATTATATCGATACAGGACTCATTTTACTATGTATATAGATACTTTTGTACCCAGTTCCTCCAGCATCTTCAGAAGATCCCTGATTTTTGGAGGATAGATAAGCTATTTTTGCACCAAAGTACGATTATCTCTAGCAGACAGTACATATCTCCCTCCTGAGAGGTATGACAGCTCTGTGGTCCCATGGAGTTTATTCTTGCAAGCTATTGTTTGCACAGATGAACGAGGTAGCTTCAGGCATTTTGTAATTGCTCCCAAGAATTAATCAGACTAATGAGGGACCACAAGTTTTTTCCTAAGGTCTTCGCTGATTTCTTTTGTTTTCCCCATGATGTCAAGCAAAGAGGCAATAAGTTTGAAGGTGGGCCTTAAAATACATCCATTGGTACAGATAAAATTGACTCAAATGATGTCAGTTCGTCTATTAGAAGCCTGAGGGGCCATGAAGTAATTTTCTGGAATTTTCCAAGCTGTTTTAACGCACAGACAACTTGGCGTATGTGAACCTGTCAGTGAACAATCGCTGGAAAAATCACTTGTGCCATGCACAAAGTGGAGGTCCAAACCAACTTGCCAAAACTGTAGTGTGTTGACATGTAATCTATGGAGTGGTTAAAAAAAAAGTTTTAATGACTCAAATCAAAGTGTGAGTAAACTTCCGACTTCAGCTGTTTATAACCTGATAAGTAAATATCCAGCAATACAAAGGCCCCATCTCCAAAGAATATGAACTCCACAAAGAATATAGGTCCAGAGTAGGCTAAATAGAGGATCTTACACAAGCGGGAGTGTCATATGAAAGTTATGAAATGAGTCGAGGAAATTTTGGGTTTGTGGTGAGCTTTAGCGAGGAACAAACCCAAAATTCACCCAACAAGTTTCATAACTTTCTAAAGACATGACCAACAGTATAAGATTCTGTTTATCACATTACTGAATTGCGTAATTTAACCCTATCTAGACCGGGGGGGGGGGGGGGGCTTTTTATGCCCGCGCCAATTTTCACGTCGTATAATTTCTGAACGGCTTGAGCTAGGACCACCAAACTTGGTGACTTTTCCTAAAACTTGTCTGGGGACAATTTTATACCAATAAGTCAAGTCCAACATCTTCGCTGTTTCCATGGCAACGGTTTTCTAACAGGAATGTCTGACAAAAAATCACTGATTTTTGTTTCATCAATGTAGTTTCCAGATTTTCTTTTGAACATATACTTATTCCATTATATTTACAATATCTTACGTAATTTAATGTCAGCTTTGTTAAGTAGAATTAATTTATTTAGTAGTAGTCGTAGTAGTAGTAGTAATGATTTAGTATGCAGCCTTATGAATGATGATGTTAATTATCACATCAATACAAACACTGATAGTGATTTGTAGTTCATTGCCAAGAAGGCAGTTTTACCAAGAAGGCAATTTTGTGTTTCAAACATGTGTACTTTTGAATGTTCCTTTACCAGTTGACTATCATATGTTATAAGCAGTTCAAGCCGTTTTGCAAATATCTATGACGTCATTTTAAAGACGTCATTTTGACGTTGTAGCTGTTGCCAATGACAACAGATATCTTTGCAGACATTTAAGTTTTCTAGAACATACTATCGGTTACAAATGTGCTTTATAACTTAAATTTTTAAGAGATTACCCTATTATGACAGTTTTGGGCAATAAAATCAAAACATGATGTCATAATGACTTCATAATAGGTCATAATAATACCAAAATGATTGTAGTGATTTAGTTTTACGTGTACATCATCCCCTGCAGATTTGGTGGTCATACGCCATGTCGTTTACAAGTTACCGGGCCCCCCCCTGGCCCCAGGAAGCCCCAGAAAGCCCGGTCTAGATAGGGTTAATAAAAAACAAATGCAACCTCTGTTAGCACCTATTGTTTGTTAGCACTGAGATAATTCCATCGCTGTGCTAACAAAGTCAGTCACGGAGTCACA
Organism: Gymnothorax javanicus; assembly: GCA_029692085.1. Classification (NCBI taxonomy): domain Eukaryota; kingdom Metazoa; phylum Chordata; class Actinopteri; order Anguilliformes; family Muraenidae; genus Gymnothorax; species Gymnothorax javanicus. Next base: position 70,319,576 of record CM056194.1, read on the forward strand.
GACATTCACAGTTGAACTGGCAACAGTTGAGTAGCTGGCAATCATTAGCTCACTAGCCAACAAACTAATAACGAAAACTTACCGCGTACAAGCTAGCTAGCTTGCAATGTAATGTGAACGCAATTATGTGAGTGGCACCTAGCGAGCTTGCAACAGCGCTGAGCTATACCAATTTAACCACTTGGTATCCAGTTTGGCTAAATATTAACAGTGTGACGTAACACGGAGCGATTTTCTCCCCATGCTCTCAGCCAATGAAATTTTCACAAAAGTGATACTACCCTTGAGTAATATCAAAAATATGTCATTGGCTGGGCTATGGGAAAAGTACTGCAGTTATGTGATAAATGACTTCGATAAACTTGTCAATAATAGTTTAAAAGCAAAGTCCAGATATTGAACGAACAGGCATGCTGACCTTATTTTGAGGCGTTTTAACTTATAAATCTCTCACCCATTTCTGGTTCCTTCCCACAGCACTGTTCTGATTGGTCCTCAGACTCTGTCACTTCAATGGTGGGTGGGACTTGCTGAGTGCTCTCCTTGCTAGAGAAGCAGAGGGAATTTTACATTTTAAAGCAACATTATCCATTCAGACCTTTTAAGAACTTGCACATTTTTAAGCTTGTTTATCCACAGATTTATCCAAACATTTCCCATAGGTCTGTGTGACACTTCATTCTTAAAACTTGTGCCATATGAAATGACTGTCCTTTCAAGTATCAAGTGTAGCTGTGCCCTTGTGATTTTAAAAGACTTCCTCTCATAGTCCCTGGGGGTATGGCCAACTTATGGTGGATTTCCTACTGAAAATGACTTATGGCGCATTTTCTGAATGAACAGGAAGAAACGTCACTTCCAGATGAAACACGAATTTTCATAGGTTTTGAAATTGCATAAGCCTTTCCTGATGGCCCCACATAAATCAAAAAACGCATCCAGCAGAATCTCAAAAAGAACGAATGTGCAGACTGGTTACTAGAAAATTTTTTACCTCTGTGGCTTTGGTAAGCTAACTCATGTGCATCTGTGTGAATGAATCATGTGTGACCTCTAACCTTTGTGTGCCCAAGTTGCAGCCTGAATGCCAGGATGTGGAAGACGGTGGAGGTTTGATTCGCTCATTGTCATCCTGCATCTGCAGCCGGATTGGTCGCTTCAAACCCCATGAGATGTTGAGCAAACCCTCAACAATCAGCTCCCCTTCCTCCTGTGTAAACCATCACACATACACAGCCACGGTGAGACAACATCACTGCTCTGCTCAGCACAAAAATAGTGCTTCTCAACTTCAGTACGGGGGAACCCCTGAGTAGGATGGCCTTTTCCCACCCGAAGCCACAATCACAATTTTAAACAACTTAGTTTGTACATTCTGGGCAATGCAGCCAACCACCTGCTATCTCTGCTTGGACCCCTAATTACATCAAAATCTAGCTGTCTGACAAGGTCTGACTCTATTGACAGAAGTGATAAAGAGCCGAGACGTGTTTGGCACATACAACTTCGCAAATCATTTTTTATTCTGCCTAAAAGGGAAAATGTCCACTCACCCTGGCAGTTGGTCACTGGCAAAGTTAAAAAAATCCGAAGTGCCACATAAACATTGGGGAACACTGACTGTAAATTAATGGCCAGCAACGTGTCAAGCATTTGAAACAGGCACTTCTCACTTGCAGAATCAGACATGAAAGACTTAAACTGGATGAGTTCATCGGCAAAGTTCATGTCCAGATCTGATAGATATGCAACAGAAAGTGCATTTATCTTTAATACCATAACCTCTCTGTCAGACACCTGATCTGACATAAACAGCACTCCAAAGAGACTAGTCAGGTGCTTCTGGAACCTTTTTAACAGGAACTGGGACTTTTTGCATGTCTACACCAGCAGGAATAGCCCTGTAGGAGTGGTCTTGGGGCTTTTTTCTGGGAATGATTTTAGTCCCTGCCTCGGGGCAGGGACTTCACAGCATTCCTGGAAAACGCCAGCCTAAAATATGGTGGACGGGTCATTTGGGATGCTAGCACTTACATTTATTTTCAATTCAAGCTCTAGCATGTTAGCAAACTAGCTATTCACACTCTCTCCAGAGTTTGATGGGTCCTACCAGGGTCCCACTTGTAATGGAGCCACGACGCTTGAAGGGCCGGGGGAAGGGATGATCTGATAAAAGGCCCTGCTTCATACTTTAGTTCCCCCACCGCCCGCAATGGAAACCCCCCACCTGGAGGGGCTTTAGGGCCCTAACACTGTAAGTGCTGAAGCACCAGGGGCCCAAGGGGTGAGCTCAAGTTCTAAGAACCAGGGTTCCGGAGGGCCTCACACTGTAAGCACCAGGGGGCCGAGGGGCCTGACTGAGACTGTGGATTTGGGCCCCCAGTGACTAGCTCAAGCTATAAGTAGCCATAAGTCAGTTAATGTATTGTGTACTTAGGACCATGGCATTCAGCTTCCCACAGAAGTCTTCGGCCTCACATCACACGTGGCCTGAGGCTCGGAGGCTCCTTGGGAGTCTGAGGCCCCGGGGCACTGGCCCAGTAGATAAACCAGCCTTGCTATTTACATTGCTGAACATATGACTATAGCTCTTGTGCACAAAGCAGGTTCGGCTCAACATCATGTGCCTTGTCTTTTCACGTGTCAATAACTGCCAAAAGGCCATTTTTTTGTGACCAAGTGTCCACACTTTCATTGATTAGAAAACAATTGATTCCTTAATTTAATCAGTTCCAGTTTCCCCCTCTTTTTATGCAATAAAAGCATTTTTGATGCAATACAATATGAACACGGAATTGTTCAGGACATGCATAGCTATTTCGGACAACATGACTATAAAGGGTAAATAATCTTTCTAAACATGAATAGAACAATTAAGAAAAGTTGTAAACTAGCTAAAATTCTGGGACGGCTACTGTGATCGGAACAAACATGAACATACGCAGGATCGAATTTGAGAAACACTGCTACAGAAGCCATATTACAATGTTCTCTCACAAGACATAATGTGCGATTTGTCGACAGTTCAACAAAGATGTAAAAAATTACCGCACACACAGTCATGCCAATGCACATACTTAAGCAGTCATACCACTATTTGACCTGTTCCAGCTGCGTGGCTGAAGCTAAGCAGGTGTGGGCTTGGTTAGTACTTGGATGGGAGACCACCTGGGAAAACCAAGTTGCTGCTGGAAGAGGTGTTGGTGGCCAGTAGGTGGCGATCTTCCCTCTGGCGGAATAATGCCCCAGCCCCAGTGCAGTGACGGGGACACTGTGCTGAAGGAGATGCCTCTTTCGGATGAGACGTTGAACTGAGATCCTCACTCACTGTGGTCATTAAAGATCCTATGACACTCTTCTATAAGAGTAGGGGGTTCCCCGGTGTCATGGCTAAACTCCCAACCTGGCTCTTTCGAACTGCCACCTAATCATCCCCTGATCTAATGGGCTGTGCAAATTGCTCTCTCCCTCCCCACCTCAACCCCCAGGGCTCCCTTGAAAAAGAGTTTTCAATCTCAACGGGACTTCCCTGGTTAAATAAGGGTTAAATAAATTAAAATAAAAATGCACAGATGCGCACACGCACAAACAAATTCGCACACTTGTACAAACACACACACCCACGTGCAAATACACACATGTACAGCGTCGCGCGCGCACACGTGCAGGCAATGTCACATTTTTCAAACAGCAGAGGTCACACCCACCCCGATACGCCTCTGTGCACCCATCCTAGCACGCACAGTCACAGTTATTACCCCCTGGGGGTATGGTGAATTATTGAACAGAGAGAGTTAGGGGTAAATTAAAGAGCACCTGAACCCCGTAGCACCATTCTAATGACATTAGAATAAGAACATTGGATAGAGAGAGAGAGAGAGATGACAAAGAGAGAGAAGGAAATGGCTGAGATGTCAGACATAAAGGGCAGGACGTGCTGAGATAAATGAATGACTGTAATTAGGAACAAAAGGCAGGCTTTGGCTCACCTCTCTGTGCCGCAGCTGTAGGTTTTGCCCCTCGTAATACAAATTGTACGTCTTGAGGTGCATCAGCAGGGAAGTCCTACACAAGCAGAGAAAACCATAAATATCCCAATGATACCTCCTGCTGTTCCCACACCACTCAACCACAGACTATGCTTCAGTTCTCTATTTCCACTGTAATGTTACACAGTTTCTCGCAGGTGTGAATACAGCAACATCAGATCAGAAAAACACAGGATGAAGCCCGCCAATTTTTAACAGTTAATGAAGAAATAATAACTAATATCTTGAATAATATCACTATGTCTGTGTGTGATTATTTTCAAGGCTTAGCAAGCCCTCCCGTCTTGAGCAGGAGAAAAATATAGCAAGATTAGAATGCATGAAATCTTTTAATATCTGCTGATAAATTATCAATTATGTAGTCAGATTGAAAAGCACAACATAGAGACACAGGAGCTTCACAGGAAAGTGTTCTGACATCACATCTGATAGAATCAAAAGATTCAGCCATCTGAAGCAGCTAACTGAGACTGATTGACACTTAGCCATTCTCTATGCGGTCTACTGATTCAGCGAAGGGGCAGGCTTTTGTGTCATCGCTTACTTGCTGATGAACTTGTTCTCTCCGATCTGAACACCGTCCTGTCCGTTATCCATCCCCAGTCAGCCGGAACAACATGGGCGGGGCTAGGGAGGAAGATTGACAGGACACAGGCTCATTAACCAACGCAGGATTACACAGCGCCGTCTCGCCACAGACGAGGAGAGAAATATCCTCTCGATTTCACGGCTGCGTCCCATGATGCCTCATGACTCGGCACAAAGCACGAGCGCGTGCGCTCCTCGCTGAGAGAAACGCAGGCGGCGGTGAGGCCACAACTCTGATGATCACGAAGACGTGGGGCGGTCAGTGTCAGGGTGGGGGGTGTTTCGCGGTGTGGATTGGTCAAGCCCGAAGAGGATCTGTAAAAGAGCTGACTCATACTGACACGCAGTTCAGAAGCGGATATATGGTCCGTTATTTCTACGTCAATACACTGCGCACGCACGTGCACAAATACAGACAGACGCACTCGTACACTCATGCACACACAGAAACAAATGCTCTTTTCTGCAGTTGACCTAAGCCTCAGCCAGCTGTCTCCTAACCCAGCTGAGAGCTTTTTCCGGAAGCCGGAACAGGCAGAGGGACAGGTGTAAGGCATTTGGACTGCACACAGCCTCCTCTGTTAACACAGGCCAACTTAAGGAAGCACCAAAGAACGAAACACACCAACCAATAAGACAGTAATGAGAAGACCAGGAGATTCCGTTTCAAGCGGCAGTCTAGAAACTACCATGAAGAGTACGACTCTGAATCAAAAAAGGAAAAGGTTCTGCCACTTCACTTACCACTCAAACAGTGATCTTCACTGTCTGCAACACAACGCAGCCTAACTCCTCAGAAATACAGCAATGATGGCACAGACCCCAGCACAGGGATAAGGGTGATATTATCAAGCACGCTCCGCAGACATGGTCCGCTGCCAGGATCCGTTCGTCAGGGTGAAGAAGGACTTGTTTTGTCGGGGTGAAGGAGGACTCGTTTGTCGGGGTGAAAGGACGAAGCACCGACCAGGCAGAGAAACCGCTCCCCTTGCTGCACCTCTTCCTCTTTTGACAGCTCACAGCGGAAACGCTGGCGCACTTACACATGCATCCACACTTCCTCTGCTTCGCTGCTCTCTCGACAAATACAAAGATACCACACACAAATACACACATACACACAAAAATCACAATCACAAGCGTACAGGAAACTTCTACCCACTCACACACATCCTCTGCCACTCTGACACGGCTAAAATTTAAAAAAGGCTCACATCTTAACAGACCCGCACACATTTGTACATACACACACACAATAATATGTGCACAAGAAACATTCACCCACACAATATCAGCCACACTGATATTACCCCAGTTTTAAAGACAGCCGCGCCCCACTCAGGGAAACTAAAGCACACACAGACACACACTGAGAAATCTTCCACCATGCCCATCCTGAAAAGAATCGTACACACATACACGCTTTTCGATATGTGGCACATAAAGAAGTATATTTCAACAGAATACTTTCCCAACACCTGAATACTCTACTTTGAAATACTCTCTATTACTGAAAAATGAGTCGAGCGAATGGACAGGGGACTCTTATAGACTCCATCTGAAATATTCCGACTGACAGACATCCCTGTTTACACTCACAACTCAATATGCCCGAAACAGGACCCACAACATGATGAAAAATTAAAATCAATCAGCCCTCCACACCATTGCGCACCATTAATATTTCACAACTGGAATTAAGTCCAGTTATGCGCACACCCTGCTGAGCTACAAGCTAAAACTAATCAACCCTTCATGACAGACTACAGGCTCTGGAGAGGACTGTTTTCCCCCAAAGGGTGCCTTTCTGAGAGACACTGACAGCAATTTTTTTCCTTGCTCATTCCGGATGCAGACCTTCTCAATCCTTGCTCCTGATTGGAGGAATGAACTCCCAGTTCCTCAGCAAACCACTCCATCTTTTGTGACACATATTTAAATACAGCAGCACCTAAAACGATAACTTGACTACATAACTACCATACACATTTCCCCAAGCCTAGTATCACTCATGCATCCCTAGCATCTTCTAGCACTTCATGTAGAACTTACATCTTCACCTAATGCTTTCATGGGACTTCACCTTAATACTTTTCTTCCAAATCCTATTTCTTTATCATGCCAAGACTCCTAATTTACATAGTTGCTGCAACTTTACTGACATATTCAGCCTACAATGCAAACTAGGCTCATTCATGGCAAGGGATATCTCGTGTTTCATAAGAATCGAGCCTTGGCTGATGAGTGTTCTGCAGTTATTCATGCGGCCTTCAGTACTCAGAGATGTGTTGCGTTAGATGCAAGTGTCTGCCAAACAGCTGTAATGTTCAGAATCTGGAGGTATAACAGCAGTGAGGCCCTCCAACCGCCATCCTCCCATTTCACAATGCTCAAGGAAGGCAGTTTCTTCCCATGAAAACTGCTGTTTTAGTTTCTTCAAGTGACGTCCTGCCTGTCTACGCCAGCTGAAAGCTGATAGGAGAGGAACAGAGAGTGGAAAAGTCCTCCCTCGGCTTCGTCATTTTTATTTTATGAGCTGAAGGAGAGGATTTTGCAAGTTTTTGTTTTTTTTAAACTGCAAAACACATGGAAGGCATTTGAGGATAGAACAGGATGTTAAAAAGATGAAAGGCATAAAAACTGTTAAATCATAACAGACTTACAAAACACACCACACAGTCTCACTTCTTCAACTCAATAACTCATGAAAAATCAAGGATTTTTAATTATGCAACACACACACACATACAGTGCAGCAGCATATTCCCGACCTGATATCATACTAGCCAAGCATACCAGTTACTTTATTTAAAACACGCACAGACACATCGGTATTTTCAGCATGTCTTTTGGCTTTTGGAAAATGAGCTCATGCATATGCACATCCCTAGCTGCATATCGACAGACTCAAAGCCTTGAATAAATAAGCCTCGGAATTCCAACTGAAATTACAGACATGAAGCAGTTTTCAGGAAAGAGCCCCAGAAATAGCCCTGGCTGCAGTCTCTGGAGTCCTGTTCTCCATCATTTACGACCGCCACATCACAGAGGGTTATGGGACTGCGCAACGCTCAGCCTCCCAGCTGACCCCGGCTTCGGCTCCATTTTTCACCCTGTCCCTCCATCTTCCTGTTTACTATTCCTTTCTTTACTTCACGATATCTTCTGTGAACACCATTTAGGTTGTTCATCCTACTGACATTTACTTTCCTTTGCTCAAACTGAGGATGAGTGCATTTCCTGCCCAATTCTTACCAAGGTTTCCTCTATCACTTGGCCCTGATCCCTGTCTTCTCCCTTTCACTTTTCCTCCCTTTTCCCTCTTCTTCTAACACTCTGACTCTCTCTCTCTCTCTCTCACACACACACACACACACACACACACACACATACACACGCATCTTTTTCTCTCCTGCCCTGTCCGTAGCTCATTCCCTCAATCCTTTCACCACATTGCGCATTACCTTGAGGCTGAAAAGCATTCTGTTATACTCCCCCCAATGTCTACTATCCCGCACTCTAAACACAGGCCTGGCTTTTGTTGCGATTGTCATGGATACAGCCAAAGCACTTGGCCAACTCAGTCACAGAGCCAAAGAAGAGTATGACAACTAGTGCTCCAAGTACTACTGTTCAAAGTCACCAAATTGATTTTCTTTAATTTTCATGAGATAAGAAATACTTTATTGAATCCAATGGGGTATTTTCTCTTCTGGATTTGACCCTAAGGACTTGATTACATTCGGCCCATCAGAGTGATGGGTCACAACTGAATAAACAATATCAAATATATTATTATCCCCTGCCACGAAAGGGGACAGGGGATATTGGATTGGGGTCCGTCCGTCCGTCCGTCCATCCGGGCCACAATGGGGACAAGATTTCTCTGAAACTATCATACCTAGATGCTTGAAATTGCGTATACTTAATAAGCTAGTCGTGATCTACCTTGAGTTCGAAAATGGATGTCGTAGCATATTTTTTATCCGGAGTTATGGCTCTTGATCGTGGCGGGGGATTGTGATGACACTGTCGTCTTGTTATCGATAGTTTGTGTCCGTCACTGTCTTGCTGTCCAGTGTGACTTGTATGTGTGCATCGAAGGCCACACGAGTCATTCATCTCAAACACTCTTAATGCTTTAAAAGCAGTATCTTGGCAACAGCTCAGCCTACTTTCAGTGACGCTATAATATAAACATGCAAGAAAAAGTGAAGCTGCAAACTGTATCCACGAGTCTTATGCCGCATTAAAAATTATGCAGCTTCGGTGGAATTAACACGGAATCTCATAAGGATGTTTTTGTGCGGGAGCATGGGCTTGGGATCTATCCCGGTGTGTAAACGTCCTTCCACTCGGCAAGCGGTTCTCATACGCATGCATCGTAGCCACTTTGTTTAAATTATAATAAAAAAAAAAAAAACCGAACTCGAGGACGATCGAGTTGAAACCTTATACTAATATTGCTACCATTGTTAGACCGCCAGTTACAGTGATGTATCACTTAACCCTCAAACAAAGCTGGACGAAAAGTTATTCGCCCCCAGACATAACAATTGTCATAATCAACCGATCAACGAACAATGTTACTAACATATAAAGTAAGGCCCTTCTTATATAAACATGATCTAGGTTAATACTTCCAAAGTATATAACATGAATGATGCAGAATGTTATCATATAATATTTGTTAAATAATATATTAACTTTGAGATAAAAAAAAACGTATCACCAATCAGACCTATTGATGGACTGAGTCACGTGGAGACAGAATAGGCAGGACTCTGATACATTGGTTTTGTTATGTAGGTTACACGAAAGATTACATCAGAAGCCAAGCTAGCTAACCAGCAACATTTCAGAGGACAATACTTACTTTTCGTCTTCTTTTACTTTCGCGATCCTGAGCGATATGCACAACGCAAGCACGAGTGTGGACGTCCTTTCCAACTCCAATTTGTTTAATCCGCCCTTCGGTTTTCGGAGCTGCCCAGTACGGTCAAGTTGAGTTCGATCCGTTTCGACTCGATTCTATTTTCACCCGGTTTCGGAAGCAGTCAATGCGTCGGGGGCGTGTAAACGAGGGGTCCCCCATCTGCTGTAATGGGATCCTGGGCACCCTAGCAGCCAATCATCATTTCGTATAACACCCTTTTGTTCGTGCCGCCTTCCACGGCAGCTTGAGGACATCACTGGGGAAGCCCGCAAACAATGCAACAATGAACAATGAAAGCACAACCACGCACAGCGCAGCTTGAGCTGCTGTTGTTTCCTGTCAGACTTGTGAAACTACAAGCCTGACGTCCGCTAGCCTCTGCCGTATAACAAGAACAAATTTATTTTGCAATAAAGAATTTGTCTTACCGGATAACAAAAGACTGAATTAATCTCATTCTTTATTGAATATTGTTACCCTGCTGTAGATTTTAATTTATCGATGAAATTGAAAAAAAAAAAAAGTGCTCTTTCTTCGGCCTGAATGCTACTGTGCAGCTCCTTGGTATGTACAGCGAAGAAAATAAGTATTGAACGCCTCAACATTTTTCTCAGTAATTATATTTCTAATGGAGCTATTGGCTTGAAATCTTCACCAGATGTCAGTAACAACCCAAGTAATCCACACATGCAAAGAAATAAAAACAAATAAGTCCATAAATTAAGTTATGTGTAATAAAGTGGAACGGCACAGGGAAAAAGTATTGAACACACTTACTGAAATGTATTTAATACCAAGTAGAAAAGCCTTGGTTGATAATGACAGCTTCAAGGCGCCTCCTGTATGGAGAAACTAGTCGCATGCATTGCTCAGGTGTGATTTTGGCCCATTCCTCCACACAAACTGTCGACAAATCTTGAAGGTTCTGGGGGCCTCTTCTAAGAACTCGGATCTTAGGTTCTTTCCATAGATTTTCAATTGGATTCAAGACGGGTAATTGTTGGCCATTCTTGCAGCTTTATTTTCTTTCTCTGAAACCAGTTGAGAGTTTCCTCGTCTGTGTGTTTGGGATCATTGTCTTACTGAAATGTCCACCCTCGCTTCATCTCCAGCATCCTGGTAGATGGCAGCAGATTCTTATCAGGAATGTCTCAGTACATTTCTCCATTCATCCTTCCTTCAATTACATGAAGTCTGCCAGTACCATATGCTGAAAAACCGCCCTACACCATGAACTTCACTGTTGGTATGGTGTTTTGGGGGTGATGTGCAAGTGCCATTTGTCCTCCAAACATGGTGTGTGCTATGACATCCAAAGAGTTCAATTTTGGTCTCATCTGACCCCACTATATTCTCCCAATATTTCATAAGCTTGTCCAAATGTTGCACAGTAAACTTTAAACAAGCTTCAACATGCTTTTTCTTAAGCAATGGAGTCTTGTGCGGTGAGCGTGCATAGAGGCCATGGCAGTTGAGTGCATTACTTATTTTCTTTGAAACAACTGTACCTGCCAATTCCAGGTCTTTCTGAAGCTCTCCGTGAGTGGTCCTTGGCTCTTGGACAACTCTTCTGATTAATCTTTTGACTCCTCGGTCAGAAATCTTGAAGGAGCACCTGGCCATAGCCGGTTTATGGTGAGATGATGTTCTCTCCACTTCTGGATTATGGCCCCAAGGGTGCTTACTGGAACATTCGGAAGTTTAGAAAAATGTTTATAAGCAATGCCGTCAGTATGTTTTGCAACAATAAGGTTGCGAAGGCCTTGAGAGAGCTCTTTGCTTTAACCCATCATGAGACGCTTCTTGTGTGACACCTTGGTAACGAGAAACCTTTTTATAGGCCATCAATTTGGACTAAACCAGTTGATATTAATTTGCACTGATAAGGGGCAGGATTGCTTTCTAAATAGACAGATTTCAGCTGGTTTCTTGGCTTCCCGTGCCGTTTTGCACCTCCTTTTCTTCATGTGTTCAATGCTTTCTCCCCATGTCATTCCACTTTATTACACAGAACTTAATTCATGGACTTATTTGTTTTGATTTCTTTGCATGTGTGGATTACTTGGGTTGTTAACAATTTCTGGTAAAAAATTTCATGTCAATAGCCCCATTAGAAATATATTTTCTGAGAAAAATGTTGACGCATTCAATACTTATTTTCGCCCTTGTACTAATTAATGCGCTTTCACTGCATTGTGCATGAAGGTCTTTCGCTCGATGTCCGATACCCATAATTCGCAACTTCAACCACATATAAAATCACATTATTTTCCTTATCCATGCTCTGTGAGCCGATCATTTCTCCTCTCCCATCAGTTAACTGCAATTCACTCACTCCTCCTGCCTCAGTGAACTTCCTGATCTTTCCTGATTCTTGGCATTTAATTGAGGCTGGTAGAGATTTGAGGCCAGAGTACACCATCAACCCTTCAACACACATAAAGAACAGTGTATGAATCGCGCGCGTGTGTGTGTGTGTGTGTGTGTGTGTGTGTGTGTGTGTGGGGGGGGAGCTTGAGGTGGATGAGGAGGAAACCAAAAAGACCCTTGTAATACAATAACCTCAACAATAATTCATTCCTACGAGACAAAACTGCAATAACGGACAGTAGCAATAATTCTTTGTTACGTAAGTGGAGGAGAAATGTAGCCTTTATGTAATTGAGAGAGAGAGAGAGAGAGAGAGAGAGAGAGAGAGAGAGAAAGAGAGAGAGAGAGCTCACTTCATCTGCTCTGTCACACTGAATGCGGTGGGAGAGGACCCCCTATAGGAGGAAGAATGAATCTAGCAAAAACATTATCTCAGTCATTTCTGATAGAGCATTACGGATATAGTTGATTTGCACCAAAATCATAATATTCAAAGAAAGAAGTCGCACAATTCACGCAATAACATATTTTATTAAATAGTTTTAAGAAGAATGAATAAAACTTTTGTTGCTACCATTAGTATACACAATGTCTGGTCCAGGAATTTATAGCACACTGTACTGAATTATACATATTTATGTACGATTATGTACACATGTTTAAATACATACATACATACAGTACATACATATGTTTTATATATGTTATACATTTACATTTGCTTTAAAGTATCTTCTTTCATTCTTTGTACTAATAACATGAAATAGGAAGCCATGTTAGAAAAATACAATATGAAAAATTCTAGCTAACAAAGGTATTCCACCAAACAGATTTAACAAAAAGAGGATTTTTTCTCCTTTTAAATAAAAATGTAACAAAACGGTGCGCTTCGCAGCATGTTGATGAATAAATTAATCATGTCTTTCTTACAAACACTTGCCAAAAAACAAAAGAATGGTACAAAAAAAACATGAAATAAATCAACAATTTGCAATATGAAAGAAAATGTATATTCTTCAATATCCTCCCCTTCAAAAAAACTGAAAGGAATTGGTTTGTGTCACACTCCCTGCAGCCATACACTTAGGCACTGTTATTTTCAGAGCCTATAATACAGAACTAGATCTATGGCGAAGATATTAACAGAGGCCCCGGCCTGAGTTCTATCAACATTTGTCCTTATCTTTGATTTTCAGTTACTTCTAGCAATAGGTAAATTTACAAAACAATGTTTAAGAGAAACATTATCTTCTTATTCATTTACTTTCAGCAGTTCAGGGCATGTTCATGAAATCCAGTATTCCATAACATTCAGCTACAGGGACCCATCCTAGGATTCATTTTTTTAATTCTAACTATTCCCAGTTGTCACAGCAATCACTGACCAGTAGATCAGACACCCAGGGTTGCTCAGTGAAAGTCCACATACAATGCAAATGATGCATAATGCAAATGCAGTGTAACGTTGAGAGGACCAAATACTTAGTAAATCAGCTTTGCGAGGGCCACAAATTTAGCATTCACTTGGCAAACACAGTTTAACAATGCCATAGAGTTTAATTTTAAGTGCTTTTTGTGTATAGCTCCCGCACAATCAATTTCAAGTGCCAATCCCTAACACATTCAGAATAAACACACTTAAAATGAACATTTTTCACAGAGCAGCTCATCACACCCTTTAAGGACCTTTGGGTCCATACTTTGACATTATACAATATTATATGCATCGTAAAGTAGCTACTGCATTAGCAATGAATCAACAAGCTACCAAACAATTTGGAATTCGACAAAATCTTGCACCACTTAAAATGCCTGGCTATTAATGATAAGGTCCATAATAATCTTAGACAAGAAAAACAGTGGAAGGGGATTAAATGAAGCACCCGATGATTTACTTGCATAAAACAACCTTGAAATCCTGATTTGAACAAAGAAAAAGAGGTACATGAAACAGACAACATTGTCTGCATTGCATCAATGTATTTGGATTTTAAAACCAGGGGAGGTGTACACTATACAGACAGATGGGTGACAAATTAATGTAAAAATCAAAATAAACAGTTAATTGCTGGCATTAGCGTTAGGCTTCCAAAAGCTGCCATATCAGCTTAATGTGCCTTGGCACAAGAGTAAAACTTCACAGAGGGGATGAAGTTCGGCATTTCAGTGACGGTGATGGTTAGCGCCATCAAACACACTGCTCTGAAATCTCCCGAATGTGTTCATTTGGTTTGAGATCTGATGACTTCAGCAGCAGTGGCGAATGCTAGGGATCATTTTCACTTTCATAAAACCATTCAGTGACCCTTTTGCTCTGTTGGGCTTGGGCTGTTGTCTATTCGCTGGAAGAGACCACTCCCATCACGGTCGGAATGCCTCATCGTAAGATATTCAGGTGATCAAACAGAATAACTGTGCATTGATCTGCAGTGACCCTTCAACCTTTAAAGAAGATGACTAGACCAACTCATGCCAGGAATATAAATAGATGTATCTGCATTTCTTATGCTTGTCCATGCTTTTATTGTTTTTTCCCCATTAATTTGTCACCTGTCTGTATATATCCTGTAAAAATTATGTTGTGAATTAATTTAGCATGAAATGGTGAAAGACTGAATGCACTGAATCCATAGACTGTCTAAAAAGATGGACGCAGCAACCGGGTCTGAAAACTGAGGCCAATGCGGAAATCTCTAAAAATTGCATTCTATTTAAAGGCCAGCAGATGGCGACGTTGGTGGTTGCAGAAAGAAGTTTAATAGAAGTCATTGAGAAAATGACCCTACTTTCCCACCTGATTTATAATTTCAATAATGTTTTTCCACATTATTTTATGGTACCTGTCGTAAGTTTAAAGTCTTCATCATGATTTTCATTTTTGTAAATAGTGGTCCCCAATATACTAGAATAAAGGATAAAGCCAGAATATGCTTTAGGGGTGTGGCTATCCTCTGGTCCTCCTCAGATATGGGCAGATTCACCTGTAGAACCACCTCTCGCTCCTCCCTGTATCTTCAATTCACGCTCTCGTCCAATAGGAATCACATCCCGTTTCAAAATGACAAAATGGCGCTGTTCAAATTGCCGAAATCGAGGCTTCCTAACTGGTATGCTGAAACAACGGGTGACGTCACAGTTTCCTTGTCCATCTTTTTATACAGTCTGTGGTTGAATCTAATGGCATTTCACAACTTTGCTCTCCCCTCCACATAACCCGCCGATGTCTTTGTACCATCACATTTCCAGTTCCTAACTTTGGGACAACAAGTGACAACACCCTTAAACCAGTAAAAAGACTACATTATTTTCCCCATGTAAACAACAAGGACAAGTCAGCAGGAACTACTTTCCATCCAGTCTTTTGGTTATAATACTCTCCTTAACAGGTAAAGTATGGCCACAACGTCCAACTACAGTACTCTTCAGCAAATCTCAGACCTTAGCTCTAACATCTCAATCCAATTTGACTTACAGCATTCAATGCTGTAATGATTAACTACAATTATATTGTAGTAAGATGAAAACTTTTCTAAATACCAAATCTCTCCTTTGGCTCAAGTTATATGCAATATAACATTCACATGCGTCAAATTTTGAAATTTCAAAGTGGTGAAAATCACCAAAAAGGATAAATTAGTGCTTTTCTATTGATGACCATTTCCCTGCTCAAGCTTTTTTTTCACATGCACAAGCGCCAGTGAGCTTTTAAGTGACAACTTCTAAAACTTGGCATGACTGTCCATTGCAACAGCAATGATTTCCAATGACTTGCCCAAACAACTGCTTTGCGAATACAGTTCTGATTGAAGTCTCCATACAATACTAGCAAGTTTCACTAACCTGTACACAATACTTGCCAACTACGAATAACTGAACAAAGATGATTATCATATCAGTGATATTGTACAATATATATGCATTACCTTACTCAGGAATCAGCATGAGAACTGTTTAATTAAATGATTCATCTGCAGCTCAAGTCCAGAAACCAAATTTGATGATTGCACTTCTTCTCATCCGTCAAAAAAAAAAAAAAAGATCTTGTTTACAGTTTTGGATTATAAGGTGGAGTCCAAATTGAAGCGCAAGTGTAAGTATTTAGGAGGTACAGTATGAGGACATAAATTTCCTTATATAGAATGAAGCACAGCTATACTCCATTCTCAGGCACTATACAAACGGAGACTGCCTGTCACTGAGTCTACAGTCATGCGCAGGGCTGTTGAGGCCCCGCGATGTAAACTAGCACAGCTGAGTTCAGCCCCTCAAAACGCAACCACAGGTCCAGAGTAAATCTGCATCTACGCATCCAGGCAAGGCAAAGACTGGGAATAAAGCTTCCAACAGCCTCTCCTGCACTGAACCAAGACTAACGGCAGACAAACCAACATGATAATGGAGTGTCATCAATCTGAACCAATTATGCACTCTGTATATGTGTAAAGAGTGACATTAACATTAGCCATCAGTCACCTTAAAGAAGCCAGTTCAACAATAACAGTGCCAGAAGCCCCACCAGCAGAGCACTGGCCCTGCCGAACGCATTGCAATGCAAGTGCCCCCTGCTCAAAAGATGATCACAAATCCACAGGAAAGTTTTTGAGATTCCACAGAATTGAGTATGGAGAGGTAAACAGACTCCTTTGCCTCGGAAGCATTACAATCAAAGCACGGGCCAGACGTGAGATCGTCAACAATTACAGGGGAAAAAAAAAAAAATAATGCTACACAGGACAGACACAGTGCAATAGGTGGGAGCAGAAACTTAGACAGTCAAGAAGAGACATGACCACCTTTCTTTCAAGCCAATATGGACTGAATCCGATACGCGTCTGTGCAGAATCACATTAATTGGTTTCCCCCTATTCACCTGAGTGCCATAGTTTTCAAAGTAATAGAAAGTCTACCAGGAATTCCTCTGTGAAGAACACCATTATACTCAGTCTTTAGCAAGCCGTGCGTCAACGCGCATTTTCCTGATTGTCATTCACAATTTTGCCATCAGTATCCATTTCCAAACATTCTCCACATTGGCCATTATTCACTTAAGAGAAAATTATTGTTGATTAAAAATCGAACACAGAGAAAACATAAGGATGCTAAATAGTATAAACCAGCACTGGCAGAATGATGCTGTGATTACAAAAGACTGACCGAAAGCATTGTAATGCCCTGATAAAAAGCCCACCCTATTACTGGCACAGGGGAGATTAGAACTGACGTCTTCTCAGTCAGGTGGGTTAAATCATAACAAAAGAGGTACTGAAATCCTATTTAGAACTTGCTTTTAAGACATGCGGTTTGATCTGTCCAATGCATCAGAATAAACCCTGGCACTGAACATCTTTCCATCCTTAAGTCAATCACGTTTGCCCTGCCCTCAAGCTGCGGCTGACATTTACAGGTGGGAATTGCCATACGTGTCCCAATATGTAATAAAGCTCGACATTCTCTGCATCCATTTAATGCCATAAGTAGTGCAAAACAAAATATTGAGATCATCTTGCATTACTACAAAAACTAAACAAGCTACTTGCATTAGCACGACCTTGCCCATTTGCATGCATCGAGCACGTGCCTGTATAAGTGCGTGTGCCCGTTGGTGGGCAAAGGCCCATTTAGGAATTCCTTATTCATTCATCTGTCGCCAGCCCTCTCCCACCCGACCCCCCTTCTAAACACAAGTCATTCCTGTTCACCGACAAATAAAGGACACCGACTTTGGAGCTGTATAATTCCGCTCTCCAAACTTTCGCAAAAAAAAGGTATTTATAATTTGTGCTTGTCTGCCTTGCAGCACTGAGAAGCCAGCATGACAGGCAGACTGCCCCTCAATCTCAGGGCTCTGTACTCAAAGGCTGCAGGGACTGTTCCAGTTTTGTCCCCAAGTGTGTTTCTATTTGCCGTCTGTTTTAAAAGTTGCGAAAATGATCAACAGTCTTTCTGCAAACTCGGTTACAGTAAGTAACCTGGCGTCAACATTTTATCATCACAGCTGAAAACACAGACCAGCCTTCACTTTATTTGCTCTAACTAATCGGCATAGAGCACTATCCAATGAAAGTTAAAGTATAATAAAAGATTGTTTTAAATATGCTGTATTCATAGATAGAGTACATCATTTAGTTGCCCAAAAAGGCAAGGGGAATGAATCTCTTGAAGAGCCATTGATACATTGCAGCACAGTTTGGTTGCAATATTAAGTGCAGTATTGTAGACAGCAGACTGATGAGGTCATGGCGGCAGTGGCGTGACCATAATTCCAGAACAGAACCCTGATTACTGCCACAGAACCACCACAGAAGTTGTTGAGAGACGGCGGATAGAGAAATTCAAAAAACACTAGGAAAATAAACTGGAATGTTGCATCGCGCAGAAATAAATTCTCCCTCCTGTGACCTTCCCCTACAACCACATGGTCACAACACCCCCCGCCCCCCCACCCTTCTGCCCTCGATGCTATACCCTGCTCTCCCCTCCCCCAGCCGTCCCGCCCCCGCCCTCCCCCGAGAGGCCCCGCCTCTGGCAGCTCATTCGGACCGCGCCCCAGTTGTACCCAGCAAAGGTGGGGCTGATGGGCAGGTACTGGAAGAGGCGGTGCTTGCGAAGGAAGTCCATGCCAAAGGGGAGGTCGTACGAGCGCATGCCCTCCAGCTCAGCGGCGCTGGGGCCTGACCCCCTCTTCAACTTCCTAATCCCCCTCTCCTCTAGAGTCCCTGCAGGGAAGAAAGGAGACATGGAAAGAGGGATGAAGAGGAGAAAGCAGTCAGGTTTGAGTTTGGGTGAGGAAAAAGCACTCATAGTATTTTACATAACAAGGTTCAGGTAATCAACAATGCAATGGAAAAACCAAAGTAAGATCACTTCGAATCAGCTTACAATAAGGTGCTGGGTTGCACGCAGCCATTTAGTAACTACTTGGCCAACTGATCTGCAGATACCCACCTGGTTTGTCCTGAACTTTGAATAGCTGCAGTGAGGTCATGAATACGCACGCTCACTTTTTTGTCATTATCAGATTGTCATTTCCTAGGTATTTAATGATGGAATCCACTTCGATATCATTGCTAAAAAATCCTCACGACAAATGAAATTCTTGCATAATGACACCTCAATCAGAGCCCAGGTTGCAGCCATTCAAAGCAAATTTTAAGCAACCAAGCTTGTTCAGAAGCTTATACATGACCATAAATTAACCACACAATTCAGCCTAAGTTTTGTACATACATGTACCTCATCTGCCTGCATGTATGACAGAATGAAATGCAATATACTCCACCAGAGATAAAGTACAGATGATGGTTAAAGAGAAAATTGTGAAATGTGGTGAAAATGCACATTAGACCAATGGCACAAAAACAGGTACCCACCAGGTATGGTGTTATCCAGCACAAATGCCACTGAGCCGCCCACAAACATGGCCGTCGTGAGAAGAACATTAAGCACTTGGTCAATCTCCACAATACCTGGGAAAAAGGTAATACCAGAACAGAGGACACGGTCTGTAACTTTAATAGAGCCACTAAAAAAATCCAAAAGCTGATATATTTTTCGTTCTGCGTGCTCAGTTTTTAACCACCGGAAATAAAAAAAGCTGACAAATGACTAAATCAATAAAATGTGTCCAGCCAAAAATGAGAATTCTTGAGCTTCTATAGGTGTGCCTTCATCAGAACAAAATTAAATTAGCCAGCTATTTTGCAGTTAGGGAAATAAGCCCAATAGTACGAATTTGCGTCTCCATTAGCCAGAAAGCTCTCCGCTCGAGAAATGAAGACGCAACACAAATAGCTGGCCATTTCGCGAACTAGACCAAGATTTATCGGGAAATTTTCCAATCAAATTAGTGGGCTATTTGCGTCTTCACAACAAAATAGTCAGTTAATTTGACATCGGACTAATTTCAAAACTGCAAAATAGCAAGCTAATTTGAAACTTTGAGAATTTACACAACTTGTAGAATGTCCATTACTGTTGTCAGTGTAACAATTATGACATCACTGTCCAATAAAAAATAGCATGAATTACACCTATCGGCCCTAAAATTACATTTTCAATATTCCCGGGGAAAACAGCCAATTTGGTCATTATTTAGCACCTGGCATTTATTTACAGCCTGAAATGTGAGACTCTGTGTGAATAAACCACAGCAATAACTGCTGCCATAATGTGAGAACAGAAAATGACCGTCACTGTGAAACGGGCTTGAAGCAGTGGTTGGCAGTATTTGGTCTCTCTACCTGTCACAAGAGGGTTTCCTTTGAGGTAGCTGGGCAGCACCAGGCCAAAAAAGATGGAGAAGCCCAAGACAAAGAGGTTTCGCGAGGAGTTGAGGTCGACGAACTGAAGGTTGGAGAGGCCCACAGCGGTGATCATGCCGAACAGGGTGCAGAAGAGCGCCCCCAGAACCGGGTCAGGGAGGGAGGCGAAGAGGGCGCTGAACTTTCCCACGAGGCCAAGCAGCAGCATCAGGGCTGCTCCATACTGAATCACCCGCCTGCTGCCCACCTGAAGGATAGTGCAGAACACACACACTCATTACGGAGACCACAGAGCCTCTCAGCCTGACCACACAAATACACACACACACACACACACACACATATGCACACACACACAAGCGCACACACACACACACACGCAAAAGCACACACACACTCACTATGGAAACCACGGAGCCTCTCTGCCTGATCTCACACACACACACACACACACACACACACACACACACAGTGGTAATTAAACACCTAAAGGCAGATCACACACCTTCACAGGCCTAACAGTAGAACCTGCACCTGCACTCACCTGAAACTCCCATATCTCCATGATAGAAACTACTGATCCTGAAAACTGCTAACTTTTAAGTTAATGAATCACAGGATCACTTTGAGCCAGGGTTTTGAGTAGAAAATTGAAAAAACAAAATAATAACCACAGTATTTTAGAACATTTCTAGATTATTTTCACTGACAAATCAATAAAAATTAGAGAGTGATAGGTTTAAAATTTTTTCATTACATTTAAATTTTCTGGAACGCCACTGATTTCAAATCAGCACTGGACCATTCCTCTCAGCAGATCCTTTAAAGATCCTTCACATTTTTGGGTTTGCGTTTATAAACCGCCCTCTTCAACTCAGCAAACAGGTTTTCAATTGGGTTGAGGTCTGGCGACTGAGATGGCCATTGCAGAACATTGATTTTGTTGTCAGGGAACCATTTCAGTGACCCCTGGACCTCTTGAATTCAAACCGCCCCGGAACATGTTTGGCTGCCTTCTCAGGTTGCGGTGCAGCTCGGAGGGATCGATTTCTTCTACCGCGGACGTCAACTGCCGCCGGACCTGCCGGTATCCTTGAGGCCTTTTGGCCGCCTATGGTGGTTTTCTTCCATCGTCTTCCCAGTTTGTGGAACTGTTGGCTTGGTGCTGTGGGACACTGGCAGTCGTCCACATTGCCGTGTTGTTCCGCATCAATTTTTCCTCCTAAATGCGTGGTAGGCCAATGGTTTTAATTCTGTCTTGAAAAACTTTGCCGCAGAGTCAGTCCTTTTTAATAACGATGTCCAAAGCCGGGTTATTATTTGTTATATTCATGGGCTGTATGGTCAGGACGCATTTCGGTGCTTCTATCGACTTGCCTTCAAGGTATCATTCTTTTTGTTTTTACCATTGTGATTGTGCAACCTCTAGTGAAATGACATTTGCTGGTTGTCTTCATAATTCATTGATCCATACTTTTTAAAAATTGCAGCACCAATTGTGGCTCAGCCAGTTACAGATATTTTTAATCTTTCCATTTCCACTCAAACTTTACCTGTAGTTTGGAAACAAGCTTTTGTCTCTCCTCTTTTGAAGGGTGGTGATCCTTCTGATTTAAACAATTATAGACCAATTTCAAATCTTTCTGTCTTAGCTAAGATCTTGGAGTCTTTAATTTCTGACCAGATTAAATTATTTTTAGATTTGCATAATGCAGCGCTCCAGACTGCGACCAAGATTTACGTTTTGCGACTTACATTCTCACATCGGTCGCGACCAACACTTCATGCACTGTGCGCCTATTCTGGGCAGCGATTCACTCCCTAATGATCAGCCGCCGGCCGCGAATTTTTTTCTGCAGGTTGGTTGGTACCATTACGTACATCAGCCAATCACAGATCGGCTGGTGCCATGAGCCAATCACAGCTCGGCTGTACTCATGCATCGATGAGAATGGCAAAGCATTTGACCTTGTCACTGTCAGCTGTGTTGTGCGCGCGGCAAATTTATAAAACCTTGTCTGACAATAACGACGTAAATGCTCCACAATACGCGACATTATAAGTACACTAGCTGGTTTGCTGCAGAAGTTCAATAGTCTACGTAGTAGGCCTTGGCTTCGGTGACTAATACTGCAGATCGGAGAGCAAATTTCATGATATCAGAAAGTGTTTTCATTACCGGTTTTTTATTTCGCTATTTAGATTTTGCGCATTTCTAAGGGTAATGGAAACGCACCTTGAGAGTGAGAACGATGTCCGACGTTATTATCCCGAAAACACAGTCTGCTTCGTGACCGTAGACTGCTCGTGACACAGTTTTGGGTCTTGTTGATACCAGCTATGGGTGATGCGTCCAGTGGCGAATGGTTTTATTTAGCGCTTCAATATCAATCGCTAACCTTCTATCCTGATGGATTAGGTTGGATGCGCACTTCCACTCTGATCTGAAGTTCCGCATGTACATGATTATTCATGCAGTATGTATGAAATCGGAGACTGGTTGGTCCGAGTGCAAGATTATTTATTTTCATTAGAGTACAATAAAGATGATAAAAGCTGCGGTTCTTATAGATTTGTAGTCTGTTTTCTTTGGGGTTCCGATAATTGGCCAGCTGTAGGAGGAATAGTATTTTGTCCATTGCAACAAATGTTCAAAACTGATTCAAAAAACTAACTGGTGACGCCTGTCCAATGCACTCCAGCGACGACCACAGGCTTATAAGCGCAATGCCTCAAATATGAGTCTGTGTCACGAACAGTGTACGGTCACGAAGCAGACTGTTTTTTTTGGGAGGGGGGGAATAACGTCGGACATCGTCCTCACTCTCTGCGTGCCTTTCCGTTACCCTTCGAAATGTGCAAAATCTACATAGCGAAATAATTAAAAAAAAAAAAAAAAACTGGTAAATGATAATAATAATTATTATTATAATAAGCCGTCCTACTACCTAGTTACCGGTGAAAGATTTCTTGAAACTTTGTGCTAACGAACTTGGCATACTGCACCTACTTTTTACCAAATATTTAGGGTGGATCACTTTGGGAACTATATTAATTTTAATGTTAAACTTTCAATTTGTGATGAAAAAATGTTGCCAAATTATGCTTTTTACAGCTTCAATTCCTCCTGGCTCTCATATTTTCAAAGCAATTAAGCCATGTTTGGTGTCAAATTGTTCCTTGGGATGGCAGCAACAATAAAAGTTATACATTTTAGAACTAGCACTGTGATAATTGGGAGTTATTCACTGATTTATCCCCATATGTTGGTTTTAGGGGGGTGCTCATCAAAATTTGGCCATAATTTTTCTGTGAATGATTCAGTTTATGTACTGGGGAGGGTTTGATGAAAAGTTGTCCCTTGGAGAAATGGAGAGTTGTACATACATTTAGACTTGTATGATAACTCTCCAAAATGATAACTGCATTTATACATTTTTCAAACATTCTTGTGAACATCAATATCTACTTTTCAGTTCACAAAGTGCTTTCTGATAATGTTTCTTAAATAAATGCAGCAACAACTGATAGTCTGTTCAGGTATCTTTATTTGGGCTTGTCAATATTCAGAAAAGTATCATGGTACTTAGCGTGACCACAGTTCTGGCCTGCATGCCTAAATTTTGGCCTGCGCGCCCAACTTTTTCAGGTTGGGAGCGCATGCGCTCCTAGGTCCAAAAGTTAGTCTGGAGGCTTGTAATGTCTTAAATCCCATGCAATCTGGCTTTAGATCCAAGCTCAGTACAGTTACGGCTAGCTTGAAAGTCCTAGATGATATTAAAGCAGCTGTTGATAATAAATTATTTTGTGTTGCATTATTCGTGGATTTAACCAAGGCATTTGATACAGTAGATCACCACATATTAATTAACATTCTTTCAAAGGTCGGTTTTGGCCATAGTACGATTGGCTGGTTTCAGAGTTATTTATCCAACCGCTCTCAATGTGTTAAGCTTAGTGATACCGTTTCCGACCCTGTGATGATAGATAAGGGTGTTCCGCAAGGCTCCATTTTTGGACCATTGCTTTTTTTTACTATACATAAATAATATTTGTGACCATTTTAAATATTCATTGCATCATATGTATGCCGACGACACCATTTTGTACTCTAGTGCTCCCTCTCTCGAGGCTGCTGTCTCACATCTTCAGTCAGATTTTATCTCTCTGCAGCATGCGCTCATTGATTCTAAACTTCTGTTGAATGGTGGCAAAACTAAAGCTATGCTGTTTGCACCACACAGGTCTGTAGTTTCTTCCCCTTCTCTTATTTCCCTAGAAGGAACTCCAATTGAGTTTGTAGATAAATACAAATATCTAGGATTATGGCTGGACAAGAATTTAACTTTTAATTACCATATTGATATGTTGACAAAGAAACTCAAGTTTACACTGGGTTTCTTATATAGATTAAAATCTGCTTTTCCTCTTTTTCTCGCAAACGGCTAGTAAATAATATATTTTTGTCTCAACTTGATTATGGCGATACTGTTTACAGATTTGCGTGTCCCACTTTTCTGGCTAAACTCGATCCGCTCTATCATTCTGCACTGAGATACATTTCTAAGTCGCCCTATAGGACGCATCACAGTACACTGTACACTTTAGTCAGCTGGTCTTCACTAGCTATGCGCAGGCTGCACCACTGGTATGTTTTAATATACAAGGCTATTTTAGGCAAACTACCCCAGTACATTTGCTCTAAATTTGTTTTAATTCAGAACTCTTACAACCTCAGATCCAACGCCTGGTTGTGTTTCAAGGTGCCTCCTGTGCGATCTGACGCTGGTAAGAGGAGTCTGTTTTACTTTGGCCCTTGGTCATGGAATGACCTTCTAACTCATTTTAAAATCGCTGCTCCCATCTCCATACCAAGTTTCTGACAAAAGATTTCTGAAGCCTTTCCCATTAGCTGCTCTTGTCATACTGTTTAGATGTATTTTTCCACTGTTTTTATATTGAGCCATTTTTAGAACTTACGATTTTTTTTTTGATATTTAGTTTTGTCCTGTCAGATGGTAGTCTCTATTCTGTCCCTTGTTCTTGTATTATACTGTACTGTTTTGTCAATATTGTCTTGAACTGTGTTGTGTTTATGTAATACTTGTTTGTGACTTGCTGTATACCGCTAGATCACCATTGAAAAAGAGACTTTGGTCTCAACAGGTTTTATCTGGTTAAATAAAGGATTTGATTGATTGATGTTTCATCGTGGGTATGAGCTGCTACTCCTTGTATGCAGCTGTTGAGACGCCAAGCATGCCGATGCTGTATCTGATCAAAATGTACAAATTTTGGTCTCATCTGACCAAAGCACCTTGTTCCAGTCCTAATTTAAATGATGTTTGGCAAGCTCCAAGTGTTTGCTTCTGTGTCTTCTGGTCAGAAAAGGCTTTCTTCTGGCAACCCTTCCAAAGAGCCTGTGGCTGTGGAGGTGGCACCTGATGGTGCTTTTTGAAACCTGGCAACTCAAAGATTCCGCCAAGGCCTGCAATTCCTTCAGAGTGATTCTTGAGGATCTGGTTGCTTCTCTCACCATCCTCCTCAATATCCTGGGGGCAAAATGCAGTTGTACCCTCTATCCTGGAGGTTTTCAACAGTTCCATATCTTTGGAATTTTTTTCATAATTGCCATGACAGTGCTCAGTGGCATATTCAATCCTTTGTGAATCTCTTGGTAGCCATTACCAGATTTATGAAGGTCTAAGACCATCTGCTTCTTTTGAACTGAGTTGTTTTGTTTTCTTAATGGTGTTGAATGAAAAAGGGATATTGCATGAGTGTTACCTTATTTTCATACCCCACTGAAACAAGAAGTTATGTAATGGCTCAACATAGTTCCTTAACACTTAGATAAAACCTAAATAAGTGGAATTTAATACCTGGTTTGATTTTGGTAGATGTTATTTTCAATAGACTTTCAGAGTGCCATTAATTGTGAAACCTTGATTTGGAGGAAACTGATTTTGAATTAAATCAGTAAATGATTCTGGTTGGTTCCATTGGAACATTAATATTGTACAGTATTTCTCACGTTTGTATTTGTAGTTTTTTGATAAATGTATTTTTTAGAATTTTTTAAAGCACTGTTAGTGCATTGCCACTCAGGCGTGCCAGTAATTTTGGAGCCCACTGTATGTAATGTTGTCCTCTGATGTGTGGTGAGTGCTCTTATGTAAAATGGCCACCAAGCATCACCCAGATAGATGCTACACCATAACAACTTGGAGGTGGAGAAGGGCGATTCCTGCATATCACAGTAAAGTGCTTCCAGTACCAAAATTCATTTACGCATTCATTCAGAGCATGCCATACAAGGAGAGGTCATATTTCATCTAGACACTGAGTCACTCAGACCCTAGTCTGCCATGCAAACAACAAAGGCACAATCGAGCCAAGCATTCTCCCGGGGTTAGTGCGACTACTGCTGCTATATACAGATGATTGAGTTCTGTGGGTAAATGAGCAGAATACTCTAATACAATATGATAGTACCGATCACAGTGGGGCACACCTTGGTAATCCCCAGCACCCCAATGTTGGGGCTGGAGGAGGTGGAGCCATTCCCTGTCCCAAAGAGCCCATCCAGCACACAAGACAGTCCCTCCATGAAGATCCCCCTGTGAGACAGGAAAAGGGTAAACAGACAGGCAGAAATACTGAGGGTAGAGTCCAATATGAAAGAAACCTTCCCTTAAATGGGGACCAATTATGTTGTTTTTTCAAGATATAATATTCTTGGATGTCCAAAAGGGAAGTTTATAAAAAAATTTTGCATAAAATAACAGAAAAATTCCATGATTCCATGTTGTTCCTGTCTTTCCTCTCTCTCTGAAAAACAAGCTGTACTGAGTGGGCGTCCCCTCTATGGAATGAGCTCTATTCTAATTGGCGAAATTGTGAAAAAACAAATTGTGAAAACTGCTCATCGCACTATGCCGGAGCTCAAAGTGAAGGCTTCAAATTGCTTTAGTCCAACAGCAGTCCAAAACACAAAGACTCTTCATTTACCATCATAAATAACAAAGAAATACAGAAAATCTATACATTTAAGAAGCTGGAAACCGCGAATGCTTGACATTTTTTGCTTGATAAATAAATGGAACAATTCATAGATTATCGGGATAGTTGGCAACCAGTTTTTGTTCAATCGATTGATCGTCACAGCTCTAGTTCAGAGTACCTGTTGATGGCGTGGATGGGCGGCGGAGGGGCACAGGAGAGGCGGGCACAGGCATAGTAATCCCCAATGGACTCGATGATGCTGGCGACCACTGCACTAAGCATGCCAATCACTCCAGCTGCAGTCACACTGGGCATCCCCCACTGGACTGTGGGCACACGGAGGCACCATTATTTTCTATGATTACACACGTGTATCTGCACACGTGCACAAGCACGGACACACAAAAACGCACACACATACACATACACATATGCATGCATACTCCATTGCTCTATAACCAATTTCTCCAAATGTATTATTAACTTGCATGCAAATACACAAGCACAGACATAGTTGCTGCTATTCAATGTGACACAAAACAAGGTAACAGTGTCATCACTATGCCCCATCACGATCAAGAGCTATAACTCCGTAAATAAATGCTTCAACATCCATTTTCAAACTCAACATTGATCTTGACTAACTTATGAAGCATACAAAATTTGGCCCATGTAACTGTCATAGTTTTCGAGCAAACTTGTCTCCACTAAAAGTGTGACGAATGAAACTCAATCCTATATCCCTCACACCAGTTCGTGGCGGGGGAAAATAACGACCTTGCCCCCAAAAAAAGTAGGCATGTACCACGTCCCACTGAACAACTTGACTGCTAAAAGGGCATACTCCATTATGGAGTAACCCTCAGCTCAACGTGGCCTTACCCCCAACACAAATATGCCCAATGTACCCACGGACAGCTCGGTTACTCGAAGGGCACACTCCAGCATAAAGTAGCACATAGCCCAGCTGCACACACCCCAGGCAGCACATAGTGAACCCTTACGAGGTCACTCACAGGGGTAGGGCACTTTGAACCAGGGGGCAGCTGCCAGGACTCCCTGTCGGGCGTCTGTACGGGCATAAAACCCGTACTGGTCCTTCTTCGGAGGGAACACGTCCGTCACCGTGAAGATAAAGCACAGTAGCCACGACACCAGGATCGCCATGATGATCTGTGTGTATGATATGAGAGAGGGAAAGAGAGATGGAGAGCATTAAACAGGAAAAGTTACATTCCTTACATACTCTATCCCATGTTTGGACAGATTATTTCTTGATTACCCATCTCTGCATCTAAGCCTCTAAAAAAAAAAAAAAAAGAAAAATTAACGCAAAATGTTCTCATAAGGCTAACAAAATGTCTCATCACAGTGATACTACTGTTACAGCATGGCAACAATATTGCAGGACCTTTACGTGTAAGCTGGGATCTGAAGCCCAGAGATGGAGAGGCAGAGTAGCACAGGAATGAAGGTGGTGTAAGGAAAAAGGAAGGGACAATTCCAATCTTCGTGTGAAGATGGTGTTTATTTGCAGTAAAACGGCAGTGGTCAGAAATACGGGTAACGTACTCTGGGTTCAGCGGAGTCAAAGTGAACCCCGAATAATCGAAAGGCTTTACCATTTATACCATACAACATGCATATGTATATCAAGTAAAAAGGATTGTTCTGGCCTTCAATGTATAACAATGAGGTGCATCATGATTAGGTTAACAGATGGTCAGAAGACCATTGTCAACACAGCAGTGCAGCCGTTTGGTGGGTGCGAATTAAGTTTTGATGGTCTCATTTTGGCTGGGATGGCTCTCAGAAGGTCTCCTGTCATTGGCTTCTCCTGTCTCCAGGTGTTACCATGAGGCCAGGGTGTGGGCCTTCCCTTTGTTACATTGAAAAGATTACCATTTCAGGGCATGTGGTGGGTCCACGCTTGTTGATTACTGGGGCTAACTAGATTATGAGTCTCCCACTCTCCAGCAAAATGACTCACATTTTCTAACAGTGGGAATTGGGATGTAACCAGCAGTGGATTCATATCTGATTCAGAAGTAGAGCGCAACCTTTGAACCCTTGAGCACTGCAGCAGAGATAACCATCCAATTGCGCAAATGTACGAAATGTAATCTAATAGCTTGAGCGAGTCACGCTGGAGAAGCCATGGCTAAATATCTTGATGAGGAGGCAAACGTGCAGCGAGCAGAAGGACGCACCGGGAACATCTTAAAAAGCTGCAGGCGGTACGAGGTCCAGCCCTTTTTGGCCTTGTAGACGGGGAGGGGCAGCTGCACATTACGTGCATACTGAGAGAACAGCAGCACCAGGAAGATGGTTCTAGAGGGACAGAGGACTAGCATCAGTCTCACGCAAGCTCATACATTCATGTCAACTATAGCAGACAACTGACATCTCCACTCCAGTGTGTTGCCCTAATTCCAAACTACAGCCAAGGATCAAAATGATAAGTACCGTCTTGTGCCATACACTAGAAGACTTTAGAAAGACTATGAAAAAAAATTTAAAAGAGTCCCTTTCACTCCTTAAAGACAATGTGACATAAGTCACTGAGTTTTGTCAGACACAGACTGTAATATTTAGCAAAACTTCAAGATCTTGCAGAGCGAACCCATTGGCTATTCAAAACCTTCATTTCATTGCACTTAACCATTTGCATGAGCCAAGACTAAATACCTCCAATAATACTGAACATTTCCGATTTTATTGGCATGTAAAGATAAGAAACTGACTGAGCTGGGGCTGAATTTTATGATCACTCAACACCATACGATCGAGATGATGAGCATGTGCCTCAACTCGAGCAGAACACCCATGAATTAATTCTAACATTTGAAATTTAACTGCAACAGAGATATAGCTCAAAAAGACGTTTGGCAGGCTGCCATAAGAGACCTGTGACATCACCTACCTTACTGGTACAAATTACAGAAGAGCTCCATCAGTAACAAAGTCTGTTAATACAAATCAGTGGACAGCGGCGGCTGGAAAATAGAGGGCGCTATGGTGTGTGTTTTAATTTTTTATATGTATATATTTTAAATAAAAAAATCCGATATGAGCAATGATTACTAATTAAAGTATGTATGCATTTTAAATTCACAATAACTTGTACTGTATGAAATATAAATATGTTCAGTGGAATTGTGGGAAACTAGCATTCAGGGGCGCCCGTAAAGCAGAGACGAGTAGCCAATAAAGGACTGATGCTGGAATATGATAGGAGCGTAGCAACGTTAATCTGGCCAGTCAGTGTCGTCAAAAATAATGTTCGAAGGGCGATTCTAATTGCGCCAAAGCCCGGTCGCGAGCACTGATCTGTAGATTAGTGGTTGCTCGCCGCATGAGTATGCCCCTAGCTAGCCACCGTAAACCCACATATCTGACAAGCTTTCTTTCTTGCTAGACAGCCTTATCTTCGACCAGGATGACGTCCCGCCTCTAGCCGCAAGGGTTTCATCACTTACCGCGGCTATAGGCCAGGAAATAAGTGCCAACAAAAAGCCGAGGTTGGACAAAATGTTAACAGTGCAATTTCACCTGAAATGGGTTCTTTGGAGGTATCTCTAACCACACAAAAAGTCCACTCAAATCCACCCATGGCAAATACTTGTTTTCGCTGAAAATCCAAGATGGCCGCAGCCGCGAAGCGTAAAATATTGAAACAGGCATAACTTTGCTGAAAATCAACATAGAAACACAAGTAAAGTGTCTAATCCTACAATTTTGAGGTGCTTTTCCACTTGCAAATATTTTCAAGGTCATATAAGGTGGCATTCATTCAATATAAGCCAGTTCATTTTCGCGATAGGTGGTTTATCTATGGATACACCTGATGGACATCGAGAGTTAGCAGCACCCAGGATACGTCCTGACATGAGTGATATCCAGAAGATTCTCCAAGTGTTCCTTGAGTGTGGCGTATTCAACAAACCATCTAAGAAGATTTTAAGTCTATCAACTGGCTTACTGGCAAATGATTCTGTGAATGGAGATGAGGCTCAAAGTGTAGGAAAGAAGATCCTTGATTCCATTGTCGGGCAACCTGTCGCAGCATACAAGTTTTCTCAGATGAATCAAGTTACGACCCTGGCATCAGCTACTCATGTGAAAACATCTTCTGGTGACCAAATTGAGATGGATTCATAGCGTCTCTATCAGCGTCTTCTTCTTACAAGTTTCAATGGTGACATACCACTTCCAGATCTCTTCCAATATGAGATGTGCCCTTTCCCACCATCTCTCTTTGACAACCATGTGCGCATGAGGATGGGGGATAAATCGGAAATCATTCACCATCTCCTCAAGCTTGTTCCAGAGAGTAGGGTTGCAACCTTCTGTGATATGAGTATGGAGTACATCATTGATGGTGGTAGCCTGCTTCATAAATTCTCATGGCCTAAAAATGCCAGCTACTCAGAGATCTATGAAATGTATGTCCAACACATCGAGCAATCATACAGTCATGCTTTGGTTGTGTTTGATGGGTATCATGGATCTAGCACAAAGGATGAAGCACATCGTCGCAGGATCGGGAATGTTACAGGTGCTACAGTGTTGGCTTCACCAAAAGTGCATGTAACCATGACCAAGAAGAGCTTTCTTGCCAATCCTTCCAACAAGCAAGCATTCATCAATCTACTTGCAGAGCAAATGACCAAAGCGGATATCGTCGTTGAACATGCAAAAGGTGATGCTGACTACAAGATATGTATATCAGCATGTCTTTACGCCAAAGAGAAGCCAACAGCTGTCGTCGCAGAGGATTCTGATGAGTTCTAGCTGCTAACGCATCATGCCAATATTGCTGACAAAGACTCATACATGATGACTCAGGGCAGGCGATAAGCGGCATCGCATCACAAAATGCGATCAGTTTTTTTGAAATGCGCCAATCTGTGACGGGCTTTTGAAATCCCCATCGCATATTTTGCGATACAGTCTTCGGATAATGTGAGTAAAAGTTTTAGTCCAGTTCTGAACAAAAACGGGCTCCTACGGTCTCTTATATCGTTCCGATCGCCCTCCGCAACTACACTATGGATAACCTAACGGCGCGACTCTGAAACCATGGTAGCGAGATGAATGACCCCATTTTCCTACCTCCGCGCCAGTCCCGACCACAGAGCTAAAGAAAACACTGGAGTGGGAAACGTCATTGGCTGAACGAACTGCAAAACCTGAGACACGTCCGCCACCCTTTGTAAAGAATCGGCGGGGGAATTGCACAAACGCTGCATATGTGTATATGCGACTAGATAATATGAAATTAAAAACACTGGACTGGTGACACACATCAGGTGTCATCTAACACAGGTTTTAAATATAAAAATAATGACGGCAACGACGGTTTACAGATGTGCTAAGGCATTTTAAAAAAAACTACAAATTATTGTGTGATGTGATGGTCGAGATCCGGACCGTCCCGCGTTGGAATTAGAGGATCGACCAACGTTAGACTGAACGACCAGAACACTGCTGACAATTTCAGAATTTAAAAAGAATGAGTGATTCAGAGTAAGTTAGAGAATGGTCTGAATTCTTAAGCGATGTATGGACTTTTACCCGTCATTACGAAAGGATTTTGGCACATGGTTGTATTTTTGTATCGCTGTGTAGTCTACAGTTTTGCAAATTTTAGGCAGTGGTCAAGCACGTGAGCACTGACAACATCAATTCCAACCCAACAAATCGACAAACCTGCATTTTAGATCATGTAAGTAGGCCTACTTGGTTAGGGATTTCTCTTTGTGCAAGGTACTAAAGAGCTTTGAAATTAAAAGCTTTTATCGTTTGCTATTAATTATGAAGAAAAAGTTACTTTCTGTTTTACTGAAGGGCTTGTGTCATCTGTGTCTTACGTTTATTGGCATGACTGGTTATTAATTAGTATTTGAACATAATAGGAGTTAACACGTTGACTGCCAGCTAATGGCGGGTCAGGGCCAGCGCCAGACTTGAAAATTCGGGGGAAATTATCCATCCCTTTATTGACAACAATTGGTCCTGGCTAATTCTAGATGGTTTTCCTTTATAAGCACGTTTTCTAATTCAAGAATAATCAAGTGGCAATTGAAGACACGGCTTCTCTCCCCCATGCGATCTAACAACAAATAATGGGCTACATTCAGTGCAGAAAAATAATTTAATTATAATTAGGTCTATGCACAGGCACTCAGCAACGTTAATTTTTTTTCCAGCAAGAGCGGCATTTCAGAACTCATTTGCGAATGAAGGTAATTACGGCAAGTACCTACACCTGTTTTTGCAGCACGGTCACGCAACTTGCTGTAAAAAATAGCCAGCTGTTAGACTGGAAAATGAAAACGGAGGAAACCACGAATACTTGTCACCAGAATTACCTTCATTCGCAAAGAGTTCTGAAATTCCGCTCTCGCTGGAAAAAAAATTACCATTGCTGAGTGCCAGTGCATTGACCTAATTATAATTAAATTATTTTTCTGCACTGAATGTAGCCCATTATTTGCTGTTAGATCGCATGGGGGAGAAAAGCCGTGTCTTCAATTGCCACTTGATTATTCTTGAATTAGAAAACGTGCTTATAAAGGAAAACCATCTAGAATTAGCCAGGACCAATTGTTGTCAATAAAGGGATGGATAATTTCCCCCGAATTTTTCTGGCGCTGGCCCTGACCCGCCATTACGAGTTACCTCGTAGTTGGCAGTCAACGTGTTAAATTGGCATAGGTATGAGTTGCAGTTGTAAAAAACCAAATAAAAAATATTTGAGATACAGATATCTTATTGGTGCTGGAAATTAAAAGGAAAAAAGGGCTGTCTAGTAAAAGATGGGGAGGACTAGTAAACCTGGGTCATTACTGGTCCGGATGTCTTGTGGAAAAAAAAATAAATAAATAAAAATAATTATATCCCTGATATACAAAAAAAAGAGTGGTATATTTATGTCAAAGGAATGCAGTTTTCATATTTTGGAGACATATATTTGTACCTTGAATTCCTGCGGTGCTCTTTATTATAGATTATGGCAATTTTTATTGTAATATTTAAATGTTCATCTTGGTTCATAATTACCAGTATTAATTTCTTTCACAGTAAACATATTATGTATGATAAAACTCAGTCCTGAATAGTCACTCACAGCCTGAGTCAGGTGAGTGGCTTAGGTAGAACCAACTAAAACTTAGTAATTCCTATTCAGTTACCCAGTTATTACATATCACCTGTAAGTGGGTCCCAATTGGTAAGTCCAAGTAGTTTTAACACTGCAATGCTTCTGTAACTCAACTGCCTTGGTCTTCATTAGGCGATTTTAATTAGTG
The DNA here is from genome assembly GCA_029692085.1 of Gymnothorax javanicus. Taxonomy (NCBI): domain Eukaryota; kingdom Metazoa; phylum Chordata; class Actinopteri; order Anguilliformes; family Muraenidae; genus Gymnothorax; species Gymnothorax javanicus. Next base: position 70,354,098 of record CM056194.1, read on the forward strand.
TTAGTACTGTTAGCTAAGTGTTCTCAGAGATTAAAATAAAAGGTTAAAGTGCATATACAGACGTTCTTGTTTAGTTCTATTTTTGCTACACAATTCTGAAAAATGCTACTTAATGCTACAGACTTCTAGAGACTTATTTTTTCTTAATGCCAGCCCTGAGTGTGTGTCACAACTTTGGCAAAGAAGCTTGACCCATTACTCTCTGGCGCCCTGCTCTGTCTGCACGCTTTCAGTGGGTGTGACACCAAGTCTAGACCTTATAAGATTCGTAAAGTGTCACTACTCAAGAAATATGCAGAACTACAGCAGTGTAGTTCAATATTCATGTCTCCATCTTCATCGAAAGCAGAAATAGAAAGAGCTGGAGAAGATGCCTTGTTGATCATCTATGGCTGCACAACATCTCTGAGCCTTGACTCGGCAAGAGTGGACAAGTTTCTGCAGAAAGTGGCTACTGCCACGCAGTATGTGTCGCCAGAGAAGCTTCTGCCAACATCTGATGCAGCCATTTTACATGGTCATCGCGCATACCATCAGGTTCAGTCATGGTGTGGTAATGATCTTCCTGCAGAAGAATGGGGCTGGACGACTTCTCCTTCTGGCTTCTATCCCGTCCAAATGTCTCAGCCGTCGGCACCTAATCAACTACTTCAGATAATACGATGCAATTGCGGTGGAAATTGCAACACAAGAACGTGTACAGTACATGCCGCAAAAATGGGCTCCATTGCACTCCAGCTTGTGGTCAATGCAAGAGAATTACCTGTTTGAACGGTCCACCTGTGGAGATTGAAGAAAATGAGGTGGAAAACATTGATGATGAAACGGGACTATAAATAAATTAATGTATTTGAAAGTCACTTTGGAAATAATCCACTTTAGTTAAAACTTGTAATGTCAATGTTGATTCCATGGGTAGCATGTAGTTTACACAGTAGTATACAAACAGCCCGGATCTCGAGATGCAAAAAAATGGTCTAAATTCATTTTATCGTAATGTATGTTGTCAATCTAAGTCATTAACGTTCATGTTTTATCTTGTTCGTGCAATTATTTAATGTGGAAACATCTTTCTGATGTTTTCATTTGGTTATTGAACTACTTAGAATTCCAACTTATTTTAGTGCCTTTGTTAGGAATTTCTTCTTTACTATTTTGTTACTTACATTGCTTTTTTCCATTTGGTTTATTGACCATGTTTTTGGTGATAATTTATTTTTACAAGATATGTTACAACATTTATACTGCAAATATATAATGTTCTTATTGCACGTATTTGTTTTTTGTTTGGTTTATTGACCATGTTTATGGTGATAAATAATTTTGATTATGCACCCTTATATCCTTCATACTATATACTAATTTTCACTTGTTAAAAAGGTAACCAAAATAAAATTTTGTTGCACATTTTGTAAAATTGTGTTCATAAGTGTTTGCATACATACGTAAAAGATTATTGCCAGTTGTTCAGACAATTGAATTTGCTCATTTTAGGGAGATTTTAGGCCAAAGGTTTGATTTTTCGAGGATTTCAATATAAACACATCTTCCAATCTTCTCCAAAGTAACTTTAAATGAAACAGCACCTCAAAATTAGTAGGATTAGACACTTCATTTGTGTTTCTGTGTTGATTTTCAGCAAAGTTATGCCTATTTCAATATTTTACGCTCCGCGGTGGCGGCCATCTTGGATTTGTTTGAAAACGAGTATTTGACATGGGTGGATTCGAGTAGACTTTTTTGTATGGTTAGAGATACCTCCAGAAAACCCATTTCAGGTGAAACTGCTTTGTTAACATTTTTGTCCAACCTCGGCACTTTATTGCCTGGCCTACTACAGGAGTGGAGTGCCCCAGCAGGACGTAAAAAAGTAGGTATTTACTTCCAGGATAGTCGTACCTAAGACCAACTTAATGATTTGCATTTACATCGGTTCGAGTGCACCAGTCCTGACAGAATGTGGTTGTTGACGTACGTTCATGCGAAGCGCAGGTCGTTGCCTAGCAATACCCTTTATGTAAAGCGCACTCTTAACTTCTGTGTTTCAACAAGCTTGCTTGCAAGATATGTAGCTTGTTCGCGTATGGATGAGGTTAAAGCTGCTGTAAGTGATTTTTTTTGTTTTTAAAAAAAGTGTTATATAGGTCCACATTCCGACAGAGAACATTTATTTAGAGTATCTGGTCGATAATGCAGGTCTCTCAGTCACAGTCTTCTGCAATAAAGCAGCATATAAAATTCTGGAGTCGCCGACTGCCTGTATCCAATCAGATGAGAGAACGCCATAGACACGTTTCTCTCTGCTTGTGAACGCGCAGAGCTGAATCTGCGCTGTTAGTGCGCCATCTGTTGGAACAATTATAAGAAGAACAAGATGTGTTTGTGAAACACTGATGCCCCCGGATAGAAGCATAGTTTGGATTTATAATATGGAAAAGGACCAGATGGAATCACTTGGACTTGCAAAGGGTTAAATAAATGAATAAAATTTGTAAAACTTTTCCAGGAAACTATTGTGAAATCAAAATGACGCCAGAGTGAAGGTCACAAGGTGAAAAATTATGACCTCATCCAAAAGGTCTCGTGTCAAGGGATACACATGTCAAGTATCAAAGGTCTATCACTGACCAATGATAAGTTATGGCCAAGGTTAACGTTTTAAGAAAATGCGTCCTATACCAAGGTCAAGGTCACAAGGTCAAAAATGATGACCTCATCTGAAAGGTCTCGTGACAAGGGATACACATGTCAAGTATCAAAGGCCTATCTCTGACCAATGATAAGTTATGGGCAAGGTTAACGATTTCGGAAAATGCGTCCTACACCAAGGTCAAGGTCACAAGATGAAAAATGATGACCTCATCCGAAAGATCTTGTGACAAGGGATACACATGTCAAGTATCAAAGGCCTATCCCTGACTAATCAAAAGTTACGGCCAAGGTTAAAGTTTTCGGAAAATGCGTCCTACACCAAGGTCAAGGTCACAAGGTCAAAAATGATGACGTCAGCCGAAAGGTCTCGTGACAAGGGTACACATGTCAAGTATCAAAGGCCTCTCTCTGACCAATCAAAAGTTACGGCCAAAGGGTTAAAGTTTTTGGAAAATGCGTCCTACGCCAAGGTCAAGGTCACAAGGTCAAAAATGATGACCTTATCCGAATGGTCTCGTGACAAGGGAAACACATGTCAAGTATCAAAGGCCTATCTCTGACCAATCAAAAGTTAGTTTTTTTGCTGCAGACAGACAGACAGAAAACCAGACAGGTGCAAAACAATATGCCCCCGAATCTTCGATTCCGGGGGCATAAAAATCTATGTTGTTGGCAACAGCAAACAGATGAAGCTTCCGATCCCAGCGCTACAGGAGACGGGGTACACAATTAAACAGCCAAAGCGCCAAAGAACAGTAGAGGAACAAATAGAACTAAGGAGGAAAAACATGAGATGGCCAAGAGCTGTATTTATATCGGTGCCGCTTTCAATGGGGAAAACTGAAGGAATCAAAGGGTTTAAAAAGCGATGCACAGCTAGCCTTGCTGCTACTGGACAGGTAAGCTTTGTTTTACTCTGTAGTAGTTTTGCAATTTTATCAGTCTCGGATAGTCCTGTTGGTGGTTTTTAATCCTGCTAATGTCAGTTTATGAATGAACAGTCATCATTTGTGGCAGACTACAGCTTGCTTCGCTGTGTCAGGAAAGCATGTGTGGCTATAGGACACTAGCTAGTTTTAGCTAATACCTTCAAAAAGCCATTCATACCACAGTTTCTGCATGAATGCAATGTGTGGTTGGTCCATGTTTTCAGTAAGGTTTTCACACGACAATCACTGAGAGTGTCTGTTTATACTGTGCTTATGTTGTAACTGAGCTGCTACTTTCTTTTGGCTCTGTCGGAAACCGATGCGCGTTCCAGTGCCTGGCTTGGGGATGGGGGGCGGGGACTGCTTACATAGGCTTCGGACTAGAAGCTACGAAAACGACCGAATCAGTTACAGCAGCTTTAACCCAAAGAAGAGCAAAATAGCGAAATAAGGAAACAAGACATATGTGTTCAGAGATGAGAAACGTTCTCACAGCTAAATTAATTTAAAGTATTATTTTGGTTTAGTTTATTTATACAGCGCCCTCCATAATTATTGGCACCCCTGGTTAAGATGTGTTCTTTAGCTTCTAATAAATTCAGTTTTTTTCTAAATAATATAGGACCACAATGAAAACAAGAGTCATCAGAAGATGACATATCCCACCGGTCCCCAAATAATTCGTGAGTTACTGATTGCAGGAGAGTTGTATACTTTCTCATCCCTTTAGTAATTTAATACTTATATATACTTGAATAGGCAAAGGAAAGGGGATTTGAGCAATGATGATATTTGATGAAAGCACACCGAACACCAAGTGCAGGGAAGATGACAACATCAATCAGAAGTATAATCACCTTTCGCATCTTGCTGTTCATGGTACCAGCACTCATTGCGAGGAAGTAGACTACCTGGAGTGCCGCTGTTGTATTGTTGTTAAAACATTTGAAAGAAAAATGCAAACTATGGAATTTATAGTCTCAGAGAATGAACAATGCAACCCTGCAATGGTAAGATGCTTACCAATATGGGGTTTGTAAGTGGTATAGTATGTAAGTTCTGCTCCGGAAACAAAACAAAAAAGGAAATTTGGGCCATTTTTGGTGAAAATTTCAAAAATTTTGGGCCCAATGGAATTGAAACCCCCAAAAGGCACAATGGCACCCTAAGGGGAAGTTGCATACCAAATTTGAAGTTTGTAAGTGGTGTGGTATGTAAGTTCTGCTCCGGAAACAAAACAAAAAAGGAAATTTGGGCGTTTTTGGAGAAAATTTCAAAATTTTGGGCCCAATGGAATTGAAACCATAAAAGGCACAATGGCACCCTAAGGGAAATTGCATACCAAATATGAAGTTTGTAAGTGGTATAGTTTTTGAGTTCTGCTCGGAAAACGAAACAAAAAGAAATTTGGGCCGTTTTTGGTGAAAATTTCAAAAATTTTGGGCCCCAATGGAATTGAAACCCGCACAAGGCACAATGGCACCCTAAGGGGAAATTGCATACCAAATATGAAGTTTGTAAGTGGTATAGTTTTGAGTTCTGCTCGGAAACTAAACAAAAAAGAAATTTGGGCGTTTTTGGTGAAAATTTCAAAAATTTTGGGCCCAATGGAATTTAAACCATAAAAAGGCACAATGGCACCCTAAGGGAAGTTGCATACCAAATATGAAGTTTGTAAGTGGTATAGTTTTTGAGTTCTGCTCGAAACGAAAATGATTACGGACGGACGGACTGACAGACGGACAGGGTGATGACTATATCCCACAGTATACATACCGGTGGGATAAAAAGAGGAAAATCCAACCTTTAATTCAAGTGCATTTATTCAGTGGGAAAAAAATCCCACATTAAGAAATAATTCTTTTACATCAAATCATGTGTGCCACAATTATTAGCACCACTGATGTTAATACTTTGTACAACCCCCTTTTGCCAACAAAACAGCACCTAATCTTCTCCTATAATGTTTCACAAGATGGAAGAATACAGAAAGAGGGATCTTCGACCATTCCTCTTTGCACAATCTCTCTAAATCATCCAGCGACCTGGGTCCTCTCCTCTGCACTCTCCTCTTCAGCTCACTCCACAGGTTTTCAATGGGGTTGAGGTCTGGGGACTGAGATGGCCATGGGAGGAGCTTGATTCTGTGTCTGGAGAACCATTTCTGTGTAGATTTGGCCACACGTTTAGGGTCATTATCTTGCTGAAAGACCCAGTGACGACCCATCTTCAGCTTTTAGGCAGAGGCCACCAGATTTTGATTTAAAATGTCCTGGTATTTCAAAAGCGTTCATGATGCCATGCACCCTAACAAGGTTCCCAGGGCCTCTGGAAGAGAAACAGGCCCACAGCATCACCGATCCTCCCCCATATTTCACAGTGGGCATAAGGTGCTTTTCTGCATACTCATCTTTTGTGTTCCGCAGAACCCACTTAGAGTGTTTTTTGCCAAAAAGCTCTCTTGGTCTCATCTGACCAAAGCACACGGTCCCAGATGAAGTCCCAGTACCGCTTAGCGAACTCCAGACGTTTGCGTTTATGATTGTGAGTGAGAAAAGGTTTTTTTCCGTGCATGCCTCCCAAACAGTTTGTTGGCACGTAGATAGTGCCTGATGATTGTTTTGGAGAATTTGTGACACTAAGATGCTACCATTTGTTGCAATTCTTTAACAGTGAGCTTTGGAGAACTTTTTATTTCTCTTACCATCCTCCTCACTGTGCGTGGTGGCAAAATAACCTTGCGTCCTCGTCCAGGCTTGTTTACCACTGTTCCAGTTGTTTTAAACTTCTTAATGATTCCTCTGACTGTAGTTATGGGCAGGTGCAGGCGAGTGGCTATTTTCTTGTAGACATTGCCTGACTTGTGAAGGTCGACACACATCTGCCTTACTTGAATGGTGTGTTCCTTTGTCTTTCCCATGTTGAAGAGTGGATAAGAGAAATGGCCTCTGTGTCACATCATTATTTATACCCCAGGGAAACAGGAAGTGATGAATTACAATTGAAATGTTCCTAGATACTCTGATCAACTTTGTAAACTACTGTAGAAATGACAGAAATACTTCAATTACATTTATTTTCCGGGAATTGTTAGGGGTGCCAATAATTGTGGAACAGGTGATTTTATGAAAAGTAATTATTTCTTAGTCAGGGATTTTTTTTCCCCCCTTAAAATCACTTGAGTTGAAGGTTACATTTTTCTACAATTTTCAGTGTGAGAGTATGCTTCTGCAATAAAAATTGAATTTATTTTAAGGCTTTTAACACGGTGCCAATAATTATGTAGGGCACTGTATTTTCCAACAGACATTATCAATAAAAATACACCAGTCAATTCATTGTTTTCGCGTTCAGTTTCAAATGGAAAGCTTTAGTTTGTGCAGTATGCAGTATACTGTTAGCCGTCTGTTTTTGTGTATAAATGACTCGGATGTTTATTAGTGAAATTATATAATTACAGACCATTGCACACAGCACTGGTAACCTGCCGTTTGTGTTGAATCCTAGTTGGATGGTTACTGAAAACTGGGCATGGCACAGCACAGGTCGACCTAGAATATTTTTCACCAGCCGCCACTGTCAGTGGAACAGTGCTGATGCTGACTGGTGGATAGCATTTCTGCTAATACCCACGGGGAGCCTTTAAGGACAGACATACACTGCCCACCTCTCATAGTCAACACTGTAATTAGGTGATGCCCAAAGCCCAACTCACAGCATGGCGATGCCCCAGTGCTTTCCCGCTCTCTCCCCAGCGGCCTGGAAGCCAGACAGCCCGATGAGGGCCACGGTGGGGGTAATGGTGAGGGGCCCGATGTACTTCAGCAGGACCCCTGGGAGCCCCAGTGCCCCAATGCACACCTCGATCAGCGATGCCACGATGATGGCCCCCTGGATCTAAGATTTTGGGTAGGGGGGGTGAGGGATTGTGAATAGGACGTCCAGATCAATTCTGTTCCCCGAACTGATGCCAAGCTCCGCAGCAGTCCAGCTTTCCTTCATCACTCAGTCACTAAATTACATTTCCGAGCAGTTCGATCTGATTGGAAAAGACTAGCACTGAGAATTAACAGCACTAACCAAACAGCACAGCGATGAGTAAGGAAAGGTCAATGCCCAATAAACACTGCTAATGCACCTTATGACGAATCCGCCATGCTGGCTGAGGTGGCATCTAAATGAAATCAGTGATGTCACACCGAGTTAGAGGAAGAAAAACTGCTGCAATAAGGAGAGAGGGGCTCTTCTCGTATTTTTGCTCGTAGGCTTGTTTCCTTATGAAGTTCTATAATTCCTGTTCTTGAACACTGCTCTGATAAATGAGTTTTTTAAAAAATCGATTAATTCTCTCATTCTCACCCCTTCTCTTCCCCTCTTACCTCCCGTATCCGAGGGTGCCAGATGTGTTCTGTGTGCATCAGCTCTGTGCTGTTCAGAACCGGAACAACTAGGAGACAAATGGGAGGAGAAGATAAACTGCGGTGATCATTCTGGCAGCTTGTCTCAATCAGGTTCTCCACAAAGAGAGTGTGCAGTGTTCTCTTATGTAACATATAAATCATCTTTTGTTCAACTGCAACTGAAATTAACAGCAGATACAGTTAGTGAGCTTTGGACCCAGTCAAACCACTCCTTGCTCTATTAAAGGCTGGATTATGTGCAAGTCATACCAGAAAAAAATGAGTAGAATTGGTGTGTGGGAGGCATATGTGGGATGCATTTGAGGCCTGAGCAAGTTTTTGGGTTGTGTGAGCCTGTGCGTTTGAATGTGTGCGCGTGAACACAATGTGGGTGCGTGTTTGCGGTTGCGTGCTCGCGAAAGTGAGTAACTTGGTGAGTGCGGGGCAATGTACCTGTATCATTACACTTCCATTTCTCCAGGGAAAGGATGGCTCGGGCGGGGGCCAAAAAGGCAAAAGCACTGGCCTGGAAGAGCGGGAGGCTGGAGGGACGACAGGGAGAGACAACCCCGTCAACACAGGCCAGCCCCAGCCATCATCACGATTAACGGGCAATTTCACCCGCACAGGTGCAGTACTACTACCTCAACACACGGTGTCCCTATAGGCTACCGAAGCAGAACAACACGACAAAAGGCTGGGCTTTGGAGAAATTTCATAAGAGCAGAGCTGCTGACCACTGCAAACCCTAACAGGCAGACCTTCCTTAAACTGTAAATATAAATTATTACCCACGGCTGTTTTTTTTTTTTTTTGTGAAACTAGCGGAATTCAGCTGGATGTTTCTGAATATAGAACAAGGCGTCAAAGGTCCACTGACAAATGCAATAGAGATCTAGGTGAAGCACAACATAGAGTTAAAAGTGGAGATTATGAAAGCAGATGAGTACAGCAGAGGCATTGTGAAAGATAAATATTTAAGCTAAATCATACAAGATAAACACTAATCTCGGTACAGGATGAGTTCATTGTATAGCCCCCAAAAAAAAAAATATCAATCTTCTGACAGAAAAGAGATCAGGAGAGTCAGTGAGAGACAGAGGGTAAAAGTGCAGAGTCTATGTCCTCAGCTGGCACAGTGAGTCATCAGATAAAACCACAGTCTGCATCCACACCCCCCCACCCACTTAATCGCCCCGCAAGTCCCGCTACCCAAATGTGTTACCCTGGAGACAAGCTTACGCTTGATCAGAACATATGGGGAGGAAAAAAGGACTCACAATGACGCATGCACGCAAGAATGAAGACGCAATTTCCATTGGGCCTGAAACAGATCTGAACCTGCGTCAGCATGAGGAGATTATAAGTAATTGACCTGGCTTCTGTTTTAAGGCATATTGTACAACCCAAGGGCCAGTCCTGTTCTATAGACACAGCAGGTTTCTACAAGTGCTATCATTTTATGGTTATTTACCCCTGAAAAGTGAATGGTGTCAAATGCAAAAAAATATTTAGGAGCCTTTCTACCAAATGGGGTCCTAAATGAGCGCCCACATTTTTCAACTCGGGAACCTATGTGTGCCTTTGAAAAAAAAAAAAAAAAAGCAATTGTTTGTGTAGACTCTTGGTTAGAACTGTAACATCACACAATCTTTGACCAGTGGTAGCCCACCCTGTTCCTGGAAATCTACTCACCAGTTTCACAAGGAGGTGAGGATTTCACTCTAGCCTGAGAAAAGCGCACCTCATTTAGCAAACACAGGACTTCTTCAGGCTCTAATGAGTCAGGTGGGCCAAATTATGGTTAAAATTGATTCCTGAAGGATGGCTGATATCAGGAAAACTGGTTGGTAACCACGGAAGCAACCCATGAGGCAACACAGGTGTTGTGCAGGCTTGAAATTGCAGGTGATGAGTCTCACCTTGGGCTATGGTTTAGTGCTGCATGGCATGCAAATTTACACATGCAAAATTAAAATTGCCCCACCTTGCATCAGTTCTTGTAGAGGTTGACAGGCTATGAATTGCTATCTTACACAAAGCTTCTGTTCAAAGTTCTGTGAGCATTTTTGTTTTTTTTTTTGTTCTATTTGTCTTTAATTTGTGTGATGGTAAAATATTTGCTCTCTCTTTGAAAAAGTTCTCGGGCAATCTGCACACTGGAAATTTCCAGCATATAGGCATAATTGTTTGAGCTACTGATAGAAGTAAACAGCCAAGGGAGGCTTGTCATCTCAGCCTGGACTGGGGTTTAATTCACACGGTCCATTTTTCCATCATCCTATGAAATGGTGACAAGTGAAAATAACCGGAATTACTCTCTGCTAAACATAATCATATATGAGGGTAAACGGTAATAAAATCATGCAATTTCATTAAATTTTTGCGTCAAATAAAGTCAAGAAAGTGTAAGTAAGAACAAGTAATTGACATCAACGCGGCTGTTTCCCCTGCCGCATGTAAGATCTTTTGACAAAAAATTCTTATCCAACGTATGTCAAATTTTTAAAATCACTGCTCAGACAACCATGAGGTAGAAAAAGAAGTGCGTTAAATTTTGCATTAACAAGGTTTGCAAAGGCAAAATCTATGTAACTGCGCTGTGACCTTGAAAATGACCTGAAGATTACCAAAATCAACTTCTACCTCTCTTTCCTCCCTCCCCCCCAAGTACATGTTGGTGGTAAATATGAGCGAAGTCAGTCCACTGTTTCTTGAGATGTCGCGCAAACGTCAAAGGGACGGGCGTACGGACATACAAATGGGCGGAGCTGAATACTAGACCCCCGCTCTGTGCTTCAGGGCGCTGGGGGACAAAAAGATGCTGCTGTAAGACTTAACCAGAGTATCCAGAACACCACTGAGGAAATGAACATTAATATTCAGCAGTTTGATGAACAAGTAAAAAATGACTAAGAGGAAATGTCATAATACTGTTGACTTATCAAGAACTCCTAATTTCCAAAGGAATTCTTATGCAAGTAGTGAATGCCAGCTGTCAAATTCTTTGGAAATCATGAATCATTCACGAACAAAGCATAATTAAACCATAATTCACATTTTGCAGTCACGCACTCATGACGTCAGGAAAATTACAAACTCTGCCAAGTCTGCATGCATTCAGACCAATAATGCAAAACTGCATGAACATTAGTGTGAGCGGATCATCAGCACATAATCTCATGATCACAGTGGAGATTAATGAATCAAAGGCTACTTGATCGATGTTTTTATTGGCTTTTCCACAAGCAATTTGTCATCAATTCAACCTGGACCAAGTCTTGTCCGCCAAAGTTAAATATTTTTGTTGAACACAACTGAAACAATGCAACCACACTTCTGCTGGTTCATCCAGAACTCCAAATCCCAGAGGTACTCTTCCAGGAAGCACTTCACTCTAGAACAGGGGTGGGGAACCTTCTCCAGAAAGAGCCACTGTGGGTGCAGGCTTTCACACCAGCCAAGCTGCTACACACCTGATTCTACTAATCAACCTCTGGAATGTTTGTTAAGGGCCTTGATTACTAGAATCAGGTGTGCAGCAGTTGGTTGGTATGAAAGGCTGCACCCACAGTGGCTCCTACCACGGACGCAGTATGAAAGACTGCATGAAGCAGGGACGTCAAATTCCAGTCCAGGGGAGCCACAGTCAGTGTCTGCAGAATTTTCGGGTGTTCTTTAAAGGAGCTGATAACTGCCCATGCTCACAACTTTGTTCAAAGTAAATCTGCTCAGCAAGTCAAAATCTCGAAGGTATTTTTCTTCTATCATTATTAGCGATGACGAACTTGCTCACATTCTTCGTATCCCTTGGCTAAAGCTTAAAGTAGCGCTTTGACTTCTTGAATTTCCATAGAAAGCTCCTTAATGTAAAAATCATAATGCCGGAGTAACTAAAATATATAAATAAAATGCAAAATGAAGATGGATTGGCAAGGATGGAATCAGATTATGACTTGAAAACCAGTCAAGCAGATTCACTTTGTTGGGATGCAAGTTCTGAGCATGCCTAGTAATCATGACATGGCTCCTTTAAAGGGATAGTTCAACATTTTGTAAAATTGGCCGATTGCCATAATCCCTATAATTATATGAATAGGTACATTTACCTTTGGTTATTCGTGCCCGTTGTTTTGAGATTCGGGCGGGGGGAGACACGAGCTGCTCAGTGAACATAACGAAAGTGAATGATGCAGGTCCCTCCCTCCTTCAAAACTCATCAAAACTCATCAAATACGCAATCCAGCAGCTCCAAAACGCTCTCGTGGACAAGTTGTGACCTGCACATTCACCACGCTATGAAATAATAATGTATAATTATGAAAAATTATGAAACATGAAGCAAATTCTCAGAACTACTTTCTTGAGTAACCCACTGGGCGAATTAACACAGTGCGCACCTCAGACGTTGCGAGTAGCTGCAGTAAACATACGCTTTTGAAATCACTCCGCCCAGCCGGTATGTCTGGAATGTAGTTCTGGTTATGCATCTGCCTTGAAAATAACTCTGTCTCATAATTATACATTATTATTTTATAGCGTGGTGAATGTGCAGGTCACAAGTTGTCCACGAGAGCGTTTTGGAGCTGCTGGATTGCATATTTGATGAGTTTTGAAGGAAGTTTTGAAGGAGGGAGGGACCTGCATCATTCACTTTCGTTATGTTCGCTGAGCAACTCGCGTCTTTCCCCCCCCGAATCTCAAAACAACGGGCACGGAAAGCTAAAGGTAACGTACCTACACATATAACTACAGGTATTATGGCAATAGGCCAATTTGCCAAAATGTTGAAATATCCCTTTAAATCAGAAAACAGTTCACGCCTGAAAGGGGTCATATTGTGCCCATTTCTCAACATAATGTGTTTATGGTCTTTTTACAAATCTGTTTTTAAGGTGGATGTAAAAATGAATTTTAACCACAGATTTTTCACTTTGTTTTCCTTTGGAAGTCCATAACATGGGATCTTGCCTTCGCACTGAATAAAACGGCATTTTCTCAACATGGCAAAATGCACTAACCAAACTCGTTCCCACCTCCGCTCTAACTAGCTTTGTTTGAGGGCGAGCAAGCTTAGCTACTTATCAAAAATTAAGTTAATTTGTTACATTGAGATGCGAACAAGTTGCGATAGAAAAGGCTGGACTACAAACAAGGTGTTTCAGGCAGTTCAGGAGCTGCGTTTTCTGATTGAGAGAATGACTCCCTTTGGCGTGGATTTCTGGCTTTATAACTTTGGAGATGTTTTGCATGCTCAAAAGCTATATAACACACTAAACAAAAGGGAAAAACCCCCAAAGCATAATATGACCCCATTAAGAAAAAGATGTGGGTACTCAATAGCAAACTACTAATCACTTGTGTGAAAATACAACAAAAACCAGGAGACGGCGTGGCCCTTTTTTAAGACCGGAGTTTGGCAGCTCTAGCACAGAGACATTGCAGAAATGCAGACAAAAAGCAGTGTCCCTCCCTTCTACTCGTACCGGCACCCGAATGTTGTCTGGAGGAGGGTGGTAATGCCCACGCAGAAGAAGATGGTGCCAATGAGCTGGCTGGTGGCCCATTGGTCAAAGCCCACGCACATGGCCTCAGCAAGCAGGAAGGGCACAGCGATGGTCCCGCTGAAGCAGGTCAGGTAGTGCTGCACACAGACAAGAGCCAATCAGAGCCAGCAGGTCAGGTATTGGGGAGGGGGTGAGCCAATCAGAGCCAAGAGGGCAGAAAAGGGAGTGCCCAACACAAAGACATCCCGATAAGCACAGTCAACCATATGCAAATGCATATCAGTGAAGCATGAAAGATATAGGGAAGAATTTTGTATATTGATATTATTTATTTTACGTATGTGTGCAGGACTAGGAAAAGGGGTCACTTGGGATTTTTTTTCCATTCTGAGATAAACGGGGTGAAAGTTCAACCTGTTCTATTTACTGATATCCCAGCACTACTGTACTGTCAATTTACAACACTTTGCTGTGCACAAATTCACCCAATTTTTTCTCAAAATGAAGAACTTGGATCACTCTTTGATTTTGTTGGAAAAAATCTCAATTTTCATAAAATGACCCAAGTGACCCCTTTTCCTAGTCCTGCTCATATATTATTGTACAAATTGCAGATTAAAAAATGTGACCTTTTTCACTTAATGTAATGTATGGGGATTCACAAGCGCGAATGTCTGTCTGTGGCTGTGGGTGGTCATGCATAAATATGCATGCGTGTTTGTGCGCTTGGGTGTGCGTGTGTGTGTGTAAGAGCGTGTGTGTAGTAGTTTTACCTGCAGGCCCAGGAAGATACACAGGTACCAGGGGGGAGTGTCCTCAATTGTGTAGATCATGTCCAAACGCTTGACATCTATGCTGTCTGTGCTGTCCACTGTCCCCGACAGAGAACTCTACATGAACGTACGCACAAACAAACACATGGACACACGCACGCACGAACACATGCAAACACACGCACATGCAAACATGGAAAGAAAAGTTGCTGACTCTCTGCTTTAAGGAGGTTTCAGTTTTAGGAGCCACTAGCTGCATCCAAGTCTAAACCCTTCTCTGGGAATACGGTCACAATTAAGAGTTCCTAGACAGAAAGAGTTGCAAGGTTAGGGTTCCAAAAAAAAATCTGGTCATGGAGCCTTTTGTTTCCATGCACAAAGAAGTTAAAAATCCGCACACTGGAGTGAAGCTCCCAAACCTTTATTGACTACATACAATGATTCGACCACTCACAGGGTCTTCATCAGGCAAATGAATCATGCAATTGGTCGAAACGTTGCATGGAGTCAATAAAGGCTTGGGAGCTTCAATCCAGTGTGCGGACTTTTTGCTTCTTTTTGCTTGAGCTACATGCGTATCCAGCACCGGGCCTAATTTGGATGAGATGTGCACACAACTACTCCTCTGGCCTTCTGTTTCCATGGCATCATCGGGCAAAGTTTTTCTTTTTTTTTTTTTTTTTTTACCATTGTCTCTTTATACGTGTTCAAACATTTTCCCCTCTAATGCGTGCCGAAACCATTGCAAGTTGGTTTGCTGGTTTTCCCCTGAGATTAGTAAGTTTCTCTTCAAATAAAAGAAAGAAAAAAAATTCAATGATTTCCACTGAGTAAGACACCTTGGAAAGAAAAAAAATTCAATGATTTCCACTGAGTAAAACACCTTGGTTGCGTGCAATGGAAACAATATGGCCCTTTTTTTCTTGAGTTGTCGTGACTTTCTTTCTAAAAGGACTCTTATCACAACTAATGCCACTTTCTATGGTATAAAGCAGTTTTATGTGAAAGCATGGAGTGCAAAGTGTGGGCCTACCATAATCATTCACACAAATGAAAAAAAATGTTGTGTAACAGAAATATACAAGTAATATATAGACACAAATATAAAGGATGCAGCGTAATAATTACAACCCCAATTCCGAAATAGTTGGGACGAAGTGTAAATTGTGAATAAAATCAAAATGCCATGTCTTTCAGATCACATGAGCCAACGTGTAATTTACAATAGAACAAGTCACTGTCTTTAAAAAGGCCTTGCCTTGTAGCCCAGCCTTTCCATCGCCTAAAAAAAATTGAGGTGAGGAAAAAAAGCCTCGCCTGGAAACTAGACTGGTTCCTCTCCATCGTTACACTCCGCAGGTAGACATTCCGTATGATACAGAACGGTAGCGCCAACACTGCTTTGTAGAAAAGATGGGAACAAGTCTTCGTAGATACTGGGAAACCAAAAGCGAGAGATACCCGTTCTGTGATTGGGCAACCCGCACCAAGTAACCCTTTTGGAACCAATCGCCTATGATTCATTTTCGCCTTCTGAGCGGCTGTAGATGGCGAACATAGCCACGGGACATGCCATTAGGGGGTACTGCGAGGTGAATCACGGCTTTCGAAAATGCTTGTCTACAGAGCAGATATGTGCATAAATTAATGACTCTCATTCCCAGAAATTCATTTGCTGTGGACACGCGATGTGTTACTTGGCTAAGGCGTCAGTGGGTACTATGGACGAGGTTTAGACGGTGACGTTTGTTTTGGTTTCCAAATTTGGTCAGGTTACGATACGGAGTCCACATGCATGGTTTGTTAATGTAGCCAAATAGCAACTACCATTCTGATCGTGATTCAGTGATTTTTTTTTGAGCCATTTCAGGTTAAGCAGCTATTGAGGTAAGCCCCTATAATGCAACTGAGTTTTTTATAATTCTGACGATTTTGTTTTCATTGTATTCCTTCTATAATTTCAGATAAAAACGTTTTTTTTTTTTTTTTTGTAAATCTGCACTTTGTTTCAGTAATCTCAGGATAGACTTCCATTTGGCCCATGCAATTGCATTAAGAGGTTTAAGCTTATATTGGAGAATAGGTTCCGGATGCTTCTCAAAATCTCAGCATGTTTTGTGTAAGAGGTAAACGAAGTTTAAACTTGACATGCATCATCATGGGCCCTCTACCTCAGAGTGAATCCATCTTGGAGTAAAATGCCCATCATAGTAGAGAGACATCCAATCTTTTCATTCTTCCAGTTGCCCCAGCCTTGGAATGAGCCGCGAGGGCCGCAAAAAAAAGCTCGCCTTGAATTTCGAGGCGAGCTTTTAGCCACTCGCCTGAAAATTTTAAAAGACAGAGACTGGATAACATTTCAAATGTTGAAACTGAGACATTTTACATTTTTATTGACAAAATGAGCTCATTTCAAATTTTCTGGCTGCAACAGGTCTCAAAAAAGTTCGGACACAGGCAAAAAAGGGCTGATAAAGCAATTAATATATGAGAATCAGCTGAAAGAACATTTAGCAAGAAATTACATTAACTGGCATCAGGTGTACAGCATGATTGGCTATAAAAGGGATGTCTTAGAGAGGCTGAGTCTCTCAGAAGTAAAGATGGCCAGAGGCTCTCCAACCCGTGAAGGTGTGCGTAAAAAAAAAACTGTGGAATAGTTAAAAAACAATGTTCCTCAACGTCAAATTGCAAAGGCTTTGAAGGTTTCATCATCGACAGTGCATAACATCATCAAAAGATTCAGAGAAACTGGAAAAATCTCTGCATAAGGGACAAGGCCGAAGACCTTTACTGGATGCCAGTGATCTTCGGGCCCTCAGACGCCACTGCATCACTCACCGGCATGATGCGGTCATTAACATTACTAAATGGGCCCAGGAATACTCAAAGAAACCACTGTCTGTAAACATAGTCCGCCGTGCCATCCACAGATGCCACCTAAAACTCTATCATGCAAAAAGGAAGCCATTGTTGAGCATGATCCAGAAGCGCCGCAGTTTTCTGTGGGCCAAGGCTCATTTAAAATGGACTGTAGCGAAGTGGCAAAGTGTCCTGTGGTCAGGCGAGTCCAAATTTGTCATTCTTTTTGGAAATCATGGGCGTTGTGTCCTCCGGGCTAAAGAGGAGAAAGACCACCCCTCCTGTTATCAGCGTTCAGTTCAAAAGCGAGCGTCTCTGATGGTAAGGGGATGCATTAGTGCATATGGTGTTGGACACTTGCATGTTTTAAAAAAGCACCACGAATGCTGAAAGGTATATAAAGGTTATAGAGCAACATACGCTCCCCTCCAGACGACATCTATTCCAAGGAAGGCCTTGTGTATTTCAGCAGGACAATGCAAAACCACATACTGCAGCTATTACAACAGCATGGCTTCGTAGTAGGAGCGTCAGTGTGCTGAACTGGCCTGCCAGCAGTCCTGATCTTTCACCGATTGAGAACATTTGGCGCATAATTAAACGAAAAGTCCATCAGAGGAGACCCAAAACTCTCCAGCAGCTGGAAGCCTGTATTAAACAAGAGTGGGATCAAATTCCAATGGCTGAACTCAATAAACTTGTCTCCTCAATGCCCAGACGCCTCCACTCTGTGTTTAAAAAGAAGGTATGCCACACCATGGTAAACAGGCCCCTGTCCCAACTTTTTTGAGACCTGTAGCAGCCATCAAATTTGAAATGAGCTCATTTTGTGGATAAAATTGCAAAATTTCTCAGTTTCAACATTTGCTATGTTATCTCTGTTCTATTGTGAATAAAATACTGGCTGATGTGATTTGAAAGTCATTGCGTTTTGATTTTATTCACAATTTACACTTTGTCCCAACTATTTCGGAATTGGGGTTGTAATTGTAGAGATTAATAGACTCCATAATATATTACACAGTGGTAGAGGACACTCACACTCACATGACACCCATGTAAGAGCTGACTCATGTAAGCAATAGGCAAGGCACGTAATTTCTGTGTTTCTCAAGATAAGATTATCGCATGGCAATATCCTGTGATCGCCTGAGCCACAACAGAATAAATGCTGGGGGTTTACAGGAGAAATCTCTGGGGGGGAGAAGAGCTGAGTCAAAGTGACAGAGGCAGAATAGAGTGTGTGAGCATAAGAGAGAGAGAGAGAGACAGTGGGAGAGCGAGAGAGAGGCAGAGAAGGGAGGAAGGGAGAGTGGGAGGAGAGAGAGTGACAGAAAACGGAAGATGAGTGGAGAGCCACACTTGGCTAAATGAAACCAGAGACCAGCATCAGTTAAGAGGAAAAAGAATTGGAAGGAACAAGAAAGCCGAGACCAGGCTCTGTGCGGAAACTCTCTTTAGCAACACCACTCTTCCTTTTACACAGTGTTTGCAACGAGATGAGACCACCAATCTCGCCACTCTTCACAACCAGACTATCATTACATAAGCCATTTGAAGCTGAATTAGATTTTTCACATTTGGGGTCATGATCTATTGAATTTTAACTCTTTGAGCGGCAGGGGAAAGTTCTGTTCCATGTTGTAGACTTAAAGCCCTTCAGGCATTGGGCGTAAAGGGGTTTTGTCGTATTAAAAAAAATGTGCTTTATGGAGGAAAAATGAATACGTCTTTAATCTTTGCGTTAACAACTTAAGCAACTCATGAAAACAACTGCATTAATCTCTAATTCAAGCTTCAAATGACTGTGCTGTTTTATGTCCACAGATTCAATACTTGTAAACATTTGTCAATGCAATTATATGGTATGGGAGGAAACCAGGTGGATTAATAAGACAAGACCAGAAAAGAAACATGAGGGGGGCCCTTGGCTAAGGTAACTGCTGCATTGACCACAAACTTAATGCAAATCACAGGGCACTTATCTAACCTGACCCAGGATTAATTAGTGTAATGCACAGGACAAACCCACTGCGGATTGTAGAGATGGCACACAGTGTTTTGAATAGCCTTTCTGCAGCAGTTGACTGACGATTTCTCTCACCTTCTCAGCACCTTCTTTCTCCTTTGAATACATGGCCATGAGCTCAGTGTCTTCATTGTCCTGGTCCGCAGCAGCCTGGCCCACACCATTTACCACCACCTGCGTGCGAAGGAGAGGGCCCACACTGTCAGTGGGTGCAGTACAACGTACAACAGCCTGTGTGCTGTATTATTCACTTCATAGCAAAAGAAACTGCACACATTGCAGGCAGGGCAACAGTTGTCTCGGACAGTCATGTTTTTGATGAAAACCATGGGAAAATGTTCATAACAGAATCAGGTTGCGCATTTATGTGTATTGTTTAAATATCAAGCTTTGGCTGACCAAAACAGGATATGGATTCCAAATAAGCCCTTATTGTTGCGGGGATTAAAAGGTGTATATATAGACTAGCCAGCCAAATCAGACTTCTCCAAATAAATAGAATGAAATAAATGATAAATAAAAATAAATCAGCAAACCTGGGTATGATCAGCCATTTTGAGCAAGTTCGCAAACTAGAGAAGATACTTAACATTCTTATGTTAACAAGCTGATTAATCCATTTTATTATCAATTTGAAAAACAAAACAAAGATAGGCCATAACCTTAACAGATCCTCATTTGGAAGAGATCCACAATATTTAACCACACAGTTTCAAGTATAAAACAGCATACATATTTTTTAGCTTTATTAGGAAGGAAAGGGCAGAAAAAAATATCCACTTTCATGTGGTCTCAATAATGATTTGGGTTGGTCTCATTAACATTTCTAAAGGCAAAACCATTCTCAGTCAATTCTAAAATATTCTGAAGAGACTAAGACTGAAGAGGAGGGAGGGAGACGGTGAGAGAAGGAATATTGATTCTGAAGTACCGAAAGAAATGTCCTTCCTGTTCCAAACCTTGTTATGTGGCTGTCTTCCTCCTGATTTGTAAACGCAAATTAGTCAGGCCGCTCCGCATCCCTCCACACCAAGGAGCGAGCACTACAGCTGGGCAAACAAACTTCAACGCATTCGCCCATGAGCACTCTACACAATGACACAGAGCCACTATAGCTAATCACAGGATGGCACTGGCGAATTTCCAATAATTAAAATAATTATGTTCAGCAGATACAGTTTGATTGGCAGATACACAGTGTAGCTGGCACACTGTCAAAAGGAATTATAAAGCTCGAGGGATCAAAACTGACTCCCTTTGACACCTCCAAGAAAACGCAGAGTGTCGCATGCCTGTGACCAGCCAAGTCAAGTGACGTGCTCAGGCATGAGACGTTGTTTGATACACCCGAAACCAGCAATAGAATGATGTCGTAATTATGGGACAGGAATATTTCTGCCCGAATAGTCGAAGAACTGAATCTTTCAGTAGATGCTATGGAAAATCCATTTATCGAGAAGGGAAGATACTGAGGCTGAGAAGGTGATAGAGAAGGAGAGAGAGAGAGAGAGGGAGAGGGAGTGTGGGCAGAGAGAGAGAATGAGAGAGAGGGAAGGACAGCGAGAGAAAGAGAGAGAGAGGGAGAAAGAGCGAGAGAGAGAGATAGAGAAAGAGAGTGGGCGTCAGCAAGTGAACGGAACACGCTGGCACTCCGGTTGCCGTAGTACCCGGAGCGAAGCTATGGCTGCTCTTCCTGCCCCCAAACTGTACCCTACAATTATAGTCACTCGTGGGAGCATTTGTGTAAGCTTGAGGGGCTTAACAACATAGTTACAGAGGCTCGGCACAATGGCTGGTGCTCTGTGGGAAGGGTTTCTGTGGGACACACTTCTCTCCAACAACACACCACAACTCCCACTTCAGGAAGGCTCACTGAGTCCCTGGCCCATAAACAAAAGCCTGAAAGAATACATCTTGATCCGATAAGTACTGCTGCATTAGTAATGCTTTGAATTGATATGACACAAATAAAGAGAGAAAGAATGATACGGTTTTAAAGCCCAAATGACTAAAAATGCAAAGAAAGATGTTACACAATGCCACTACAATGCCAAAAAATTATCACAGTCATCACGGGCTAAAGACAGATGACGCAATGCAATACTCTGCAAATATTGGGGAGAGCAGAGAAACTGAGGTAGAACAGACAGATTGGGCCATGTAGCACTTACAGGGGTGCGGTTAGAACAGAGACTGGCAAATAACCATAAATTGAATATAAAGATGGACGCGGCTCCACTTCTTAACGCTGTACAAAAATGGAGCCAAAATATCCTTCATACGGACGCTCACTGTTCTATTCCCCCACACCAATTTTCCAAAAATCAGCTTTAGCTACATTGGTGCCATGCTATGGAACAGTCTCCCTGTAGAGTCACGGCAAGCAAGATCGTGCAGCCATTTTCGTGCTGGCTGTAGCAGATTCTTCTCTACCAAGTACCAAAGTAGAAGCACGGCACTCATTTATTCATTATTGGGAATCCTGATGAGTTCACTGTAGGTAAATAAAGGTATCTATCCATCTGTGTTTTGCACATTTGAAGCCAGGGTCTGTGCAGTTGTGATAGGGGGTTTCAGCCATGGTCTTGAGGTCACACCCAAACACCCACCCAACTCAATTGCAAGCACATCCCTCAACTCTTTATGCAGCCTAGCTAGTTGCCTCATTGTTAAACATCAGACCGGGGATCATTTGCTCTGCAATGTCTTGTTAGGTAACATAACCAAACGTTAGGCTTATTAAAAGCACCGACCATGAGTGAAAGCTTGTTAAAGGGTTATATAGTTTTTCAAGTGCAGTTGTATGTGGCTAAATACTTTTTCTGCTTTCCTCATCCATAGCAGTAGCTACATTGCTTGGCTCCAATACCGATGTCCGGTGCTCCTGCCAGGCTCTACAAACTCATGCCGACTGCTACACATTAACTAGCGTGGTGGCTAATACATTGACTACCTCATACAACCCAACTTCAAATTTCGTGACAATCCTTCAAAATAAGGTAAATCGCTAGAGTCTGCGGGTAAATGGACTCCCTACTATCATTGTTTTAACATTTGTTCCAATTACCTTGCTACCTAGCAAACTAGCCAAGTGACCCATTACTGAAAGTCAAGTTACTAGTTAGGTAGCTTGCTAACTCGCTAGCTAACCTTATTAACCAGTAAAAAGCTCTTCATGCTGAACATTGTGTTGCTGCCAATAGTACATAACACAATGTTCTAAGTAAAGAGATTTTTTTTTTTTTTTTTAACAATCTATTTCCATTGCTACCTTTGTTACGGTGACCTGTTATAGAATCTTGCTAAATTAGCTTGCTGGCCAGCTAGCGTACTGACTTTACTTATTAGCGATAGCATCTCTGCAAAGAGTATATGACGCCATGTTCAGGGAAAAGAAAATTCTAATGTCAATTTTTGTTGGACTTTCACAATCACCATGGGTTATATTTGGTTGTAACGGGACCCAGCAACTTATGCATGTTAATGTTATATCTCTTCTCAATGGTCGCTAAACACTGAAGAACTCCTGGAAATAAGCCAGTGGGGGCAACTTCCTCCCTTAAAGAGGTGCTGTCAATCACGTCTGTCAGTTATGATGTAACAACCTCTTTTCATACCATCAAATAAATAAACAAAACCAAACTTATCAGAAAAACATGAACACTCGAACATGCATCAGCATGGTAAGAACAACTAAATATAGAGCACTGGCGGCCCCAGAAGCTCCCGCCGTTAAGATAAACAAAATGTCAAAGTTTTTCTTGACGGACGCACGCATGGACGGATGCACGTATGAATGGAGCCCAATATCATAGCTCCCATGCCACTCGGCGGCAAGAGCTAATTAGGAGCCTATAACTAAAAATGTTGATGAGATAAAGCAAATTGTCAAAGTTTTTGGTGATATTTTTAGCCCAGTAACCTTGTAAAAATAGGCCAAGGTCAACTTATGGCATGTCATTTGTAGGACTTTATGAGATGTATGTCCAGTAAAAATTAGGAGCCTGTAATGGAAATTGTTGATGAAATAAAGCAAAATGTCGAAATTTTTGGGGATATGTTTGGGCCAGTGACCTTGAAAAAAAATACGCCAAGGTCACCTTTCGGCACGTAATTTGTAGGCCTTTATGAGATGCATGTCCAGTAAAAATTAGGAGCCTGTAACTGAAATAGTTGATGAGATAAAGCAAAATGTCAAAGTTTTTGGCGATATTTTGAGGCCAGTGACCTTGAAAAAATAGGCCAAGGTCACCTTTAAGCACGTCATTTGTAAGCCTTTATGAGATGCATGTCCAGTAAAAATTAGGAGCCTGTAACTGAAATGGTTGATGACATATAGCATGTCAAAGATTTTGGTGATATTTTTAGGCCAGTGACCTTGAAAAAATAGGCCAAGGTCACCTTTAGGCATGTCATTTGTAGGGCTTTATGAGATGCATGCCCAGTGAAAATTAGGAGCCTGTAACTGAAATCTTTATTTTTTATTTTATTTATTTTATTAGTTTATTATTACGAGGACCGTCCCCATCAATTAACTGTCACAACCGTAAACAGGGCAGCTTTAGCTAGTCGTTGATGAGATAAAGCAAAATGTGTTGACGGACGGACGGACGTACGCACGCACGCACGCACACACGTACGCATGCGCACACGCACGCATGCACGCACGCACGGAGCCCGATACCATAGCTCCCGCACCGCGAGCAGCGGGAGCTAAAAATACGACCAAGGGTTCTGTAGCTTACCGGCAAGCAGTCTTACAGTGATGATACAAGTCATGAAAATTTTGTGTGAAGTTTGACATTCTAATCAATGAAAATCAATGTCAAGGTCACTAAATAAAAGTTCACATACATTTATAAGGCCTCCTGTAACACAAACACAATCCTAAGCTCTGAAGCAGTTTTGGTGATACAAGTCATTGAAAATTCATTATGTCAGTTATGAGCTTTAAAAGGTCACAGAAGGTCAAGTTGAGGTCAGCATATGGACTTCTTATATGACTTTCTAAATGTCATTATACAAACCTTGACTCAATCTGTGACCATTTTGGTGATACAAGTCATTGTAATTTCACTGTCAAGTTTGACCCTCAAAGGTCACTGACAGTCAAGTTGAATGTCACCAAATGAAAGTTCATATGTGACTTCCTAGATGTCAGTAACACAAACCTTGACTCCATCTGTGACCATTTTAGTGATACAAGTCACTGAATTTTCATAAGGTCGCATTTGACCTTTGAAGGTCAACACAAATGAGACCAGATGAAAGTTCATATATGACTTCCTTTATGTCTCTAATACAAACCTAGGCTCCATCTGTGACCGTTTTGGCAATACGAGTCATTGTAATTGTATTTTGTCAAGTTTGACCCTCAAAGGTCACCAACATTCAAATTGAAGACCTGGGTGCAAGAAGTATTTAAGTCACATCTTCCAAAAAATGAGCTGACACTACTACCATAAAGTAGAGTGTCATGTGCATCATTTAAAGCCAAAAAATTCCAAATATAAGAACTCAAGTCTTCAATACTGATATACGGCCTTCCCTGAATCTACTGAATTTTTGTGCAAGAAATACTCAAGTCTTTGCAGAAGTACTCAAGTCCTTGACGTCATCAGGAACAAGTGCCTAAGTCCATGACTGTCCAATCAGCTGCTAGTATGTGTCATGTGACAAGCGTAGCAAAAATGACTGTTTGGCAATCAGAAAATGATTGAAACGGCATTTGTGTGGTAAAAGTACCGAAGTCCATGCATTTTATGGCAATAAGTACCGAAGTCCAGGCATTTTATGGTAAGAAGTACCAAAGTCCAAAACTGATTTTCTTGTTTTTTTTCAAGATAAAGCATTATTTTTCCACAAAAACGTGTCTGTCTACTTTGTATTACCCCTGGGACTAGCAGCAGACGCCACTGAATGTTGTCTTTTAAAAAAAGTATCTGCAGCATGTTTTCAAAACTTTGACCCTTAACTCTTTCAACCCCAGATATTCTAGCATCACTATACCCTTCAACCCCACAGCCCTCTGTAGAGGGCTGGTCATTATCTGGACACTGTATCTTACTGTTATCTCTGGAATCCCATTAAATGTAACCTGATATGTTCCAATCAATTAGTCAGATTGTTTGAATTTTCCCTACAGGAATTTGGGGTTGAAGGGAATATGTTGGTCAGCCCTCTGTAGAGGGCTGTGGGGTTGAAGGAGTTAATATCTCAAAAGCGTTATTTTGTGACTAAAGTACTTCTTGTACCCAGGTCTTCAATTGAATGTCACCAAATGAAACTTCATACGTGACTTCCTAGATGTCAGTAACACAAACCTAGGCTCCATCTGTGACCTTTTTAGTGACAGAAGTCATTGAATTTTCACCATGTCAAGTTAGACCTTCGAAGATCAATATGAAGGTCACCAAATGAAAGTTCATATGTGACTTCCAATACGTCTCCAATACACTCTATCTGTAACGATTTTGCTGATACAAGTCATTGAAATTTCACTATGAAGTTTGGTAATTGAAGGTCACTGAAGGTCAAATTCAATGTCACCAAATGAAACTTCATACATGACTTCCTATATGCCCACAATACAACCCTAAGCTCTATCTGTTATAGTTTTGGTGATAGAAGTCATTGAAATTTCACTATGTGAAGTTTGACCTTCGAAGGACACCGAAGGTCATGTTCAAGGCCACCAAATGAAAGTTCATGTATGACTTTCTGTAAGTGTTCAATACACGTATGTTCCCAATCTTCAATATTTTCAAGCCTAAAAGCCTTTGAAAATTGTAACATTTTGCTTGACCTCAAGTTTGACCTTTCAAGGTCACCTGAGGCCAACTTTAACACAGCCAATATATAGGTCATATATAACTTCCTATATGTCAGTAATACAAACTTAATCTCTATCTGCAACCATTTAGCTTCCACAGGCGATTTTGCCCATTCTCCATAACACCCAATGTTAAAGTACAGCGCCCCCACTAGACCCACTTCCGTCAATTCAATCAAAATGGCACTCGCACTGTACATAAAGTGTATCGAGGTGAATTGATTGCCAGATTTAGAAAAAAAATTATCTGACAGTTTTTGAGAAATAATTTTTTGAAATTTCAAGCCATATCTTTATTTTACCTGACCTTGAGTTTGACCTTTCAAAGTCATCTGTGGTCAGATTTAATATTGCCAAACAAAGGTAATATATGACTTCCTATATGTCGATAATACAAACTTAATCTCTAACTGCAACCATTTGGCCTCCACAGGCCATCTTGCATATTCATAAAGTACAGCGCCCCCACTAGACCCACTTCCGTCTATTCAATCAAAATGGCGCTCACACTGTACATTGACAGTACCAAGGTAACTTGATTGCGTGATTTAGAAAAAAATGTATTGCGCCGTTTTTGAAAAATAATTTTTTAAAATTTCTCAGTCATATCTTTCACATTGGGGCCAAACTTTCAAGGGCCCATAAAACGGACAAAAACGATTCAATCGAAAATCCGAAGAAACCATTTGGAGATATGGTCTAGTAGTATTTTATAGCATATTTACATGAAAATTCATCAGGCCAAAAAAAAAGATAAAAAATGTTCCGTACGACGGACGCCACACCACGACAATAGTTTATCGGCTCATAGGGCCGGTAAGCTAAAAATAGTACCATGAGCACTGTAGCTCACTTGGTTTCTTTCAGGCTTTAGTGGTTTGTAGCTCACAAGTAGTAGTAGTTTTTATGCTTGGGTCCAACACTGGGACAATGAAGACACCTTTGTAATGTGCGTTGGGAAAAAAAAATAGATAACTACAAGCAGTAACTACCGAGTCCAAGCAACATGAGGTAATCATCAGTTTTGAAGCAGTGAGGACACAAATTGTATACGTTTTTCAAACAACTTCCAGTTCATGGCACATAACTATGCCTGATATACTTTTCCCTGCATATTTCACGTTCATTAGTCACTGCCATGTCTTTGAAATAGCAACTGTTACCTGATTGACAAATAGCAGCCGGATATTTAAAGATTTATTTTCTCATTGGAAAGACTATTTGATCATCATCAAGAGATGCAATATGCAAAATTAGAACTACTGAGTCAAATGGTTGAAAACAAATATGCATTTTTACATTGTTTTTCTTACTACAGCGCATTTCTCACTACATTGGCCGATTGGAATCAAATTTGCTGTACCTCTCGATAGCACCACCATTTGGCCAATAAAAGTAATTTGCATTAAGACTGCCCTTTCATACATCCTTCACACTAGTATAAAGTTTCATGATTGATGACAGTTAAAGTGAGTATACGGGCTAATGAAATTTAATTGGCTGATGTCGCCCATCTTGTTTGAACTATCACTTTGTTCTTCCAGGATTTCGTGGCAACCTTCACCATTATGAAGCATGCAAAATTTAAAGTTGCTTGCACAACTGGTTCAAGAGTCATGACCATTTGTTTGCTATAGCGCCACCTACAAATGGATTTAAACCAAATTGGCTGTGAAGAAGTTGCATGGCCTGTAGATGCGTGATCTCAAGTTTGGTGATGATTGGACATTGCATTAAGGAGAAACAGTTCTTTATATCAATATAGGCCATGCCCTTAAATTTTGTGTGAATTGATCTCACTGCTTAGGAGGAGATAAAAATTAAAGGGTTCACAAACAATTCAAAATGGTGGAAAGTTCGCAAGTACAAAAATGGTTGTGGCTTACATGGGCTGATTGGTCTTGACCCACAGAATCTAACAAAAAAAAAGAATTTTGTTTCTGCAACCTACAGTTTAGAAGTTATTGCCCAAGACATATTGTACCTCTCTTTAGCACCGCCATATGGCCAATCAAAGTAATTTTAATAGAAATGGCTCTTTTCCACATCTTTAACAAGAATGTAAAGTTTGATGATGACAGGTGACAGGTAAAGTGAGTATAAAGGCAACTGAAATTTGATTGGCTGATATTGGCAACGTTGTTAAATTTATCAATTTGTTCTTATAGATTTACGCAGCAACCCTGACTAACATGAAGCATGCAAAATTTCAAGTTGATAGGACAAATGGTTTAGGAGTTATGACCATTTGTTTGCTATAGCGCCACCTATGGACAGACTTAAGCCAAATTCGGTGTGTTTGAGTGACCTGGCCTGTGGATGACAGATCCCAAGTATGGTAAGGATTGGTTTTTGCATTCAGGATTTACAGCTAATTATATCCATAGATGCCACGCCCTCAAAATTCATTGGCTTACTGTGGCTACATCCTTTCACTAAATTCTGTTTATTGAGATTTTAGATCTTGGTCTGAAGATGCTATCTACCAAATGGTGTGCAAATTAGTTGCCCCATCTAGGAGGAGACAGAAATGAAAGATTTTACACTGAATTCAAAATGGCGGAAAATTTGCAAAGGCAAATGGGTGGGGCTTAAATAGGTTGATTTGTCTTGATCCACAGAATCTAAAAAAAATAACAACATTGCTTCTACAACTTACGGTTCAGAAAATATAGCTTGTGACACGTTATACATCTCTGTAGCACCATCTATGGACGGATTCGCACGAATTGAACAGTTTATAATCTGTACATCCATATGTACCTCCCCACCAAATTTCAAATTGATGTAGGGATGTCCAATGGACCGATATTATCGGCCGATATTTGCATAAAAATGTAATATGGAAAAGATTGTTATCGGATTTTTTGCCGATAATGAAAACCGATAAAACAAGAGCACTCAGAGAGCACAGCACCTCCGCCACGCCAAGGCAACTCTGTGCATTAGTTATTTTCGTTGGCTGATGTAGGGTATTGTTGCATTCCACCGCCAGGTGGCAGCAAAACCTAAAAGCACGCCGATTGGAAATCTGGCCCATTGGGAAGACTAAATCTCTGCCAGCATAGCTGGATTTGAACTTTGGCTTATATCTCAGCTGTACTTTGGCCTAGATATGCCAAACTTTAATCACTTGCATGTTATTTTAGTCAGCCTTACTTGCTGCACACAGTTGTACTGGCCCAATAGTTTAAAATTTGTGAAGTAGTCAAATTGCCTAGGTGTAAGGGGTATTGTCAGGATTATCTCAGGGAGAGTGTGATCCAAACTGTTGAGACAAAATTTTAAAAAATAAATATGGCGCTTTTTGCATAACTTAAGTTGAAGTAGCTTTCTTATTTTTTTCTTATTTATTATTTACATTGGAAAGCCTTGTTGCATTTGTGAATGCATCCAGTGGGGCATCACGAGAAAAGTTGACACGA
Organism: Gymnothorax javanicus; assembly: GCA_029692085.1. Taxonomy (NCBI): domain Eukaryota; kingdom Metazoa; phylum Chordata; class Actinopteri; order Anguilliformes; family Muraenidae; genus Gymnothorax; species Gymnothorax javanicus. The sequence continues at coordinate 70,383,507 of CM056194.1, forward strand.
TGTGTTAATTCCACGACAGGAGATATGTCATGTTACCTAAAATTAGTTTGGGGGAAATATAGCCTGCATATATCGGTATCGGTGGATATCGGAATCGGAAATTGAGAGTCAGCCAATATCGGCATATCAGATATCGACAAACAAGCCAATATTGGACATCCCTACATTGATCCCCTCAGTGGTTTGGGAGAAGAAGATCAAAGTTAACGTAAAACGCCGTGTGATTGTATAAGCTCCCTTTGGTCCGTTGGACCAAGTGAGCTAAAAATGACAGAAAACATTTTCAGAAAAAATTATTTGGCATGCACTTCAATTTTTTAGTGTGGCCCATGTCCCATCTACTAACATGGAGGGGGCGGGGTTATAACCTATACTGCAGCCAACTACTAGATGGCGATCAAGATGTTTTGGCCTCTTTTTCGAGGAGCTGTCAGGTTGTCCATATTTATATACAGTCAATGGGTAGAACAGACAGACTGGGATATGTAGCACTTACAGGAGTGGGGCTGAAAAGATACATTGGGGTATGTAGCACTTACCGCAGTGGGGTAGAAGTCTGCTCCACATTTGCCTTCCTCCACATATTTCTCCGGCTCGCCTCCAGATTCCATGGATTTCGAGCCGTTGTTCTTCCCGACTCCCATTCCTCCAAAGCCCTCACTCCTGGGCCCTCTCCCTGCGGTGCCCTCTCTCTGCAGAGCCAAAATGGAGGGTCTGTCCTTCAGCTCAGCCTCATGCACCAAACACGGGTCAGCAGGGTCGTCTTCAGTGTGAGAGAGACAGAGACAGAAAGAGAGAGAGAGCATTGCTTCTTCCATCAATCATTCACCAGGCCCTCTCCGCTCCAGAGCAGGAGATAACGCTTTTCTCCATGTGATCAGGGCACACATGTCCCATGTAAACTTCCCCCACCTCCCTTAAAGGGATTGGACAACAGCACAATTCCACAAGGAAAGGCAGCTAACGGCCTCACGGTCAAAGACCTAGTTCACTGTTCCACACTGCTGCCCTAATAGAGCAATATGGCAACTTCGTAGACCAGAGACGCGTCAGACAGAAGCATGTCATCAGTGATGGGGGACACTGACACAGCATAATATCCACAGAAAACGGTGGAGGAACAGGATTCTTGTAGAAATTGGGGGCAGACAGGAGGGAAGGATTAGAAAAGGAAGAGAGAACAGGAAGAAAAGTGGCAGGGAACAACAGAAAGGGAGGAGTGAAGATCACCAGAGAGGAGAAAAAGCAGGGTAACTGAGAGGAGCAAAGGGATATGGGTTGAATTAAGGTCGGTTCATCTCTCTCAAGATGCCTGCTCTTTTATCTGAGGTCGCAACACGTCCTATTTACCCAAAATATGGCCCTCAAGCCTGTCACACCCCACCCAACCTTCCATCCGCCCATTTTTCTGACTATTTGCCAAGCTTTCTCCCATGATTTTCTATTCATTTTCCCTCTCTCCCTCCCTGTAGAGTGTTGTTGTCTCCACCCAGACTCTGAAGGGTTCGGGGAAATGAAGACGGACGGACAGGGGAGAAAGTGTGTGCGTGCAGGGACGTACACAAGTGTCCTCGGCCACGTCTGGCTAAAATAGCAAGCGGGTAAAATGGCGGGAAGTACCTAGTTCACACATCGCTCCAGTCAAGCGGTGCGCCACGGTGCATCTGTGTGGACTGGGGAAACTGGGAGAGGGAGAGGGAGGGAGGGAGAGGAGGAGAGAGGAAGAGGGAAAGGGATAGGTAAAGAGAGAGGGGCAAGAGAAAGAGAGGGAAGAGGAAGAGTGAGATAGATTTGATAAAGGTAGGACAAAAAGAGGAAGGAACAGGGAAAAGTGAAAAAGGGGCAGGGTGAAACATGTTAATTTAGCATCCAAAATCCGTGAAATATGCATCACAGACCTACCCATGGTGAATGCATTTCAAGCTTTTTGCCCAGTCAATTTTTTAATGCCCCTCTTCCTGGGGAAACCGCACCATTAGGTAAATGAAACAACCCTTTAGAACCCATGCAATTCTCTTAGGATTTCTTAGACTTGACCACAACAGATAAGACACAATACTGATACATGGGTTCAGATGTGTCAGTAGGTTTCATGCAGAAAGGACCAGATATTCAAACTTCTTTCCTGTTCCTTATCTGCGCTTCTTGTGACCAGGTTGCAAGTGTTGCAAATAGTGAACAAGACTAGGTGCAACCTAGTATATGGCTGTATGAGAATGTGGGCCCAAGAAAAGGGTGCTAAATGAGGCAAAGCTCACACAACTATATGAAGTGCACGTTTAGTAATGAGCTAGAGCTGATATATTATTTACAGAGTGGGTGAGGAGAGTGGGAGAGTGTGAGAGTGAAAGAGTGAGAGTGTGTGAGTGAGTGGGGGTGGGGGGGTCTTGAGTAAGGATAACATCAAAAGCAAGTTATACATTTGAATAGACAAAGAGCTAGAGTAAGGGTAGCAGTTATTGATTTTGTGAATGTCAATTTGAGAGAGACAGCAGCAGCAGATGTAGATAGCAGTTAAAGAATGTATGTTCATGAATCATAAAGAAACAATAAAGTTATTGTTACAGTTGCGCTAACCAGGGACATGAGGTCACTTTGGTGAACACATGGCAGTTCCTATATAGTGAGGGTGTAAGAACGAACTTCAAAGTTTCCTTTTTTTCCCATGTTTCGTCTTTGGGCATGTTATGGACAAAGAATCCACAGTTTTGAGTAAAACCGCTTAATAAATAAGTTCGAGTGAAGGAGTTGCCATGTGTTTACATGAAGCGTTATGCGATATTGGTGATGGTTGAATACGGTTAACTATGTGACAAAAAAAAACTTTAAATGCAATTAATTTTAATGAATTTATGACCTATTGAAAGCTCTCGAAAAGGCCTTGTAGTTGACACCAAGATCATGAGAATTTGCCGAGAAATAAGAATGTTTTGGAATTTTATAGTGCCCCCAAATAGCGAATTGTTTGGTATTTATTTGAGTTGCTGCGGATAAAAAAAAAAAAAAAAAAAAAGTGTTGGGAAGTGAGCAATTTAGGTCAATTTTACCTCAAATATGGTAGACAGTCAAAAAAATGATATAAGCAATGTTTTAAAAAATGAAATAAAATACAAGAATTCAGGAAAGAAAGCATGAACTATTTTCATAAGCGACAGTTACAACCTGACCGAGTATTGCACTTTGTCACATAGCTAATATGATAACAAAGATGTATAAAGTACTGGAAAAAAAAAGAATAATTAAGTGTAAGTAGACATACCATAACTGAAAGTTACTTTGGTAAAAGTTGAAGTCACCCATAAAAAAAATGACTTGAGTAAAAGTCTTAAAGTAGCTCACATTATTTGTACTTTAAGTACAAACTGGCAATCTCTCGTTTATATATTTCTTCTTCTTCATTGAGTTTACTGGCAGATTAAAAAATCACAATAATTGACTCTAATTAATAGAATTACATGGTATCAATTAGCCTGGAATCCATCCATATCAAGCTTTGGTCGCTCCCAACGGTCACTTGCTTATATGTCTGGCCTCAGTCGGTAGGCCAGCGTTTGACTTTCAAATATTCGCGCAAAATCCATGCGAGATCTGTGATTGGCTCACAGTCGCAAGGGTGCCCCGCCCCTTTAGACAAACTTAAAAATAAATAAAATACTACAGTTCTGCACTCAACGGAAGTCCCGTCTCCCGGCTCGTGTTTACACGAGTTTTCATCTGAGTGGCAGCAGAGTCTCTGGGCAATGAACGAGCTAGGAGGCGGGACTTCCGTTGAATGCGCGAGCTTACTTGAAGCATAAATGTGGTATTTTATCATTTTCAGCTAAAAATAACTGCGTTTCTAGAGTTCTGAGGATACGAGTGGACAAAGCAGACTTGGATTATGCTGGACGATGCGTTGGACGATTGTTTGAAAGTTTGTCAACGGAAGTTTTGTAGAGTTTTCCCATTGCTACTGGGTGACCCCATTTGCTTCCAGCAAAAAAGGAATTTGGATAATTTTTCATAAACGCTCCAGTGGCCATAAAGTTGCGCCAGGTGAAGGACAACTTTGTCCGTTCAAGACATCTAATGATGAGTAATTGATATACAAATTATAGTTTTTGGCTGGAGTATCACTTTAATCTAGCTGATGCAATCATGCCCTTCGAGCTATAGCCACACACTACACCACACACCACACACTATAAGATCAGTAGAGAGAGAGAGAGATCTTGTGCAATCTGTCTTTTGTTATCATCAAGTGTGTGGTCTCTAAATCTGTGAAGGTTTGAAGAATCCTGTAATGTGTGCCAGCCTTAAAGATACCCTGCCGAACACCGTTGTTCTACTCGAACACGCTATATCCAGATAATTCTTAATTGAGGAAGCAGAGATGCCGAGTCTCACACATTCGGCGTTGGTCTCACGCATTTTTTAGGCTTATTCACCGTAGGCCGCAATTATTCAATGAAGGCTTATTAATGAGATTCTCAAGCGGAATTAAAAAACCTGGTGCATTGAAGTTTCAGTTTCACTTGCATAAAGGTGGACCTCCCCACAAGTAACATGGAAAGCGATTGCGACTCCGGACTTCTCGTGCTTCTCTTTACTCGGGGATTGGAAACAATGCATGTGTTTCACGATCGTTTAAATTGTTTAAATTAAATAAGACCATTTGAAATGTCTTTATGCAATTCCATTGCGTTCAATCCCTCAGTAATGACAAGCATGAGAATTCCCGAGTCATAATCGATTTCCGTGTCACTAGTGGGGAAATCCACCCTAATGCAAGTGAAACCGATTAACTTAATGCACAATGACTTAAATTCCACGAGTGAATTTCTTCAGTGCGCGTTGCTTGAATAATTGCTGACTACGGCACAGGCACAGGAACGGGAATGCCACTAAGAGGCCAGAGACTCACGCAGAATGCGTGAGACTTGGCATCTCTGATGCCTGGTACACACTACAGGATAATTGGGCCGATTTTTGTCCCGATCTCCCCTTTCCGATCAAAGCCAGCAAAGGCCCGATTGTCTGATGTTTGCAAACGACACTGTGTCTGATTTTCCGGTGGTGTGGGGTGTGTTAAGAGTGATTTTGTCCAGTCTGATCTGCTCGGAAGGCCTCGGAGGGAGAGATCGTAAATAATGAACATGTTTAATATTTGCGACTAGAAATCCTGTAGTGTGTGGGGTGCTCCGAGAGGAGCCGAGCACGCACAGTGTGTAATGTCACAAGTACCGGAACAAAAGCCAATCAAGATGCGAGCTGAGTCAGCTGACTGACAGAAGAGGAAGTAAAAACAAACAAAAAACACGTTTGACTACGCGAGATTTGGAATATTGCGCGTGAAGAACCTGATATTCTGCTGAAGAATCGGTTAGTATGTGATGTGCTCTGTAGTGCCAGAGCCGTTGAAAAACAGAGTTACGGCACTTCCATAGACTCCATAGAATCGAGGAATGCGGAAGTAATGCGTGTCATGGGGAGAGCAATAGTTCCACAATGAACATTTCCAGCATTGACCTCCATTCATTTTCACTGGAACACGCTTGCAGGTAAGTTTATCAAATGACTGCATTTTTGGGAAATTTGACGCATTAGCTGACCCCTAATGAATTTTGTTGATAGCGTCATTTTCTGTACCCAGCTTTAATTTATGTTGATCATCAGATAACAACCTGTTGAATTCTAATTTAATTTGAAGTAGATGACGTGACCAGATCTTAACGATCTAGCATAACCAGATGTAATTTGTCCTTCATTTAGCTACCTTAAATTAATTGCAGTTATTGGTGTTCGTTTGTGTGCAAAGTTTATATACGCTTATTAAATTCGCTGATAGTTTCGACCGCATTAGCGTACCTGATTTCAATAAATGGCAGCTAGTTAGAATATAGCTAAGTTTTTCATTGGTTTAGTCATTCATTGCACACATCATTTATGAGACAGTGCACCAGTGACAGGAGATGAGATCAGTAGCATGCATGTCGACGATCAATGTGAAAAAGTAAAACGGGGGTTTAAATATTGATGGCTAATTACTTTACATTTTTTCCGTTGAAGAGCTGATGTGAACCACTGGAGGCTGACATCGATAACCTGGAAAGCCGGGTGTGTACTAAGTATCCAAATATGCATTTGCCAGTTATAAGGAATGAAGCTAATTGTCAGAAACAACTCACTAGCTCTTTATTCTCCAAAATAATCAGAGTTGAATCAACGCCTCAAAACAACGATTGAGCATTATTAACTGCATGAAGGTAGGGATTATTGCAGGACTATTCGAATGAACAAGTTTTAGCTCGGTGTACCTCATATTCTGGCAACCATATCTGTGCTTAGAGGCTTAATAGGAACATGCCCAAAGTGTACATTTGAAAAGAAGTGGAGTGCAAATGGCATGTCTTCACCACTATGGCTCAGGCAAGCTCTTCTCATTTCAGCAAATATGTAGACAGCGTACATTTCATTTTTTGATAATGCATACTTTTGAAAAGTTTTTAATGCTTGACTTTTATTTGTAATGAAATATTTTGAGTGTGGTATTAGTACTTTCCCTTTGCTAAAGCATCTGAATACATCTTCCACCACTGTATACTTTAAATGCCCTGTCCAAAGAATTTAAACCACAGCATCACTTGAGCCATGGAGTTTGCCAATTTCATAAATAAGCATTTGACTCAAGATTCTTGCATGTGTATCTAGACGTGTTTTGAGCGATGATCATCCAGTGAAGTTTGAGTGCTCAAGGCCAGGTGTCCAGATCACCTTTTCTTTGCATTGTTGCGGTGGAAGAATAAAATGTCTATTTAAATCACTTCTATGTCTTTCCTGGCCTGCTTTCTGACATCTTTTTCTCCCTCTAGGACATCAAATGAGTTCCTTTGAAGACTGCTCATTCAAGGAAAACTTTATCTCCCGTCTCTCTGAGTATAATGTATAATAAAATGGTTTGTTTAATGCAATGGGTTGCCTTATTTATTTTGTACTATTGACAAAACTCTTTTATCGGCATAAATTGAGCAGTTGCTTGCATTCATTGATATCCACTTGCTGTAGATGTTTACATGAATGACTTGGCATAATATTCAGAGGTAATAATGACCATGGAGACACGAAAAATGTAAGTTCATCCAATCTAAACATCATCTGCATTATGGGAGCAATCCTTTCCTTCTAAAATGAAACGAAAAAAAGTGATTAATTCTGTAAAACAACACTCCCCAGAAAAAAAAAAAAAATCCTATAATTGAAACCAGCATCGTGATCAATGAATATTATGCGTATATACTAAGCCAACCGAAAATTTCTGCGAATAGCCTATAGTCGCCGCTGTCTACGTATTCTATGTCACTAGAGAAATCTCCCTTTTCTCCCATAATCTTAGCAGTGTAACTGAAAAATGCTGTCTCTCCGTCATTCCCAAACAAAATGCTATTCTATCTGTTGAGTATAAGTGTAGTCAATGTGGTAGTCAGTACACATTCTACGTTAATATTTACGGAAACCTGCCGAAAATGTAATCACTGCCTCTATCTGTCCTGCTTGAAAGCATTCAAACGAGTTGAAAGCGCGGGTTTATTTGGAACTACTTGGAGCTACGTGGACCACGTGACCGCGTACCGACGAGATCAAAGCGTGTCGTAACTCTGGAGTGCGTTCGGTGTTCTGCAAGTAAGCCGACTCTTGCGGATTCGAAAAAATTGCGAGAATCTTGCGGTTGCGATAAGCCCTCCAAACCATGCGATAGCTGCAGGATTTTGCAGTTATCGCAGGGTTTGGAGGGCTTATCGCCAACTTCGCAAGATTCTCGCTGAATTTTTCGAATCTCGCCAAGAGCCGGCTAACTTGCAGACGCCATTAACGCACCTCTGTTTTTTCAACGGCTCTGCGTAGTGCACACCACAGAGATATAAGAAAACTAGAGTGGATAACGTGTGGGCTGGACCAAAGCGGAAACGGCAGAATAGCTTCGCCATCTTGTGTATGTATAAATGTCCAATGAGGCACAGGTAAACAGTAAGCTAAACATGGGTGTCGACAAATTAGAGACTTGTTTTCCATGTTCTTTTTATCCTTTCATACTTAAAATGGACACAAATAAGGAATTGTAATCAAACAACATTTATTTATTATTTTTTTGAATCCGGTATATTCAATGTTTATTTAATCGGAAGACATTACAGAGAAATCGGAACTTCAGCTGTTGTCCCGTATGAGCGAGTTTTCGTTTTACACGACCACGGTTTAGGCCAGTTATACTGCATTTTCCATTGAACATCTGCCCCGATAGACATACACAAGATGGCGGCGGCGTGCTGCCGCGGAAACGACGGGATTGTCCACTCTAGTTTTTTTATATCTCTGTGGTGCACACCACACGCTATAAGATCAGAAGAGAGATCTTGTACGATCTGACTTCTGTTATCATCAAGTGTGTGATCTCTAAATCTGTGAGGGTTTGAAGAATCCTGTAATGTGTGCCAGCCTTGAGGAAGTGCATTCATATTTTAATGTGTAACGAGGTGGCCAGTGTCAAAGAAACAAAGTGAAAGTATACTTTTTATCTTTTAAATGTAGTAGAGTAAAAGAAAGAATCGCAACAATGGTCGGAATGTGTTTTGAATTTCCCTATTCAATCTTGCAACCGATACTGTCCTCCATCCTTGTTAACTGTGGTATCGGTTGCGAGATTGAATAGGATAATTAAAAACACATTCCAACCATTGTTGTGATTCTTTCACGCTACATTGATACGTGTTACATTCCTCTATCTCTATGGAATCTCGCAACCAGTACCAGAGAAAACAAGCATGGGGGACTGAAACAAACCGAACCAATCAAGCGTGAAAAAAGATTAGCCAAACGGTCGGATTGTGCTGGTAATGCAACAAAATGGAATGGAACTTTTTAAAAGACCGGGATGCTAGCTAGGGCAAGCGCAGCATATGCATCCACTATATTAATATTTAATTCACCTTTTGCTGTTCATTAGAAGAAAATACGCATGAAGTTTTGCAAAATGGCGACCAATATCGCCAAGAAACATCCATTGGTGCCAAAAATGGGTCATTGTGAACATTCAGTATCTACAAAAATGTGTTTTCACTGGTGTTGGTTAAACTCGCACTCATAGATACAAAGCGGCCACCACAACTGCTTCCGTTCAAGCGAACCAACTGATGAACGCGCAAGGGAATAAATTAATGTGGAAACCAGTCAGGGCATCATAGCGGTATTCCTGAAAATACTGAAACATAACAGTGCCTGCGCCACTCCTAGCGTGTACGTAAATAGTCCAGCTATAGTCATAATAACAGCATTTATCAATTTTTCCTGACATCGTGTAAGTTCCTACGTCGGACTGCGGGATCTTTAACGTTCACGTGGCGTCACCAACCGATCTCAAAGAACAAATAAGGAAAGGACGGGATACGCCCGCCCAGCCAGCCAATCGTTGAAGTTCTTCCCCGCCAGCAGACCAATCGCTGAACTTCTTCCCCGCCGGCCAGCCAATCGTTGAACTTGATCACTCAGGCACCAATCATTGAAGTTATTCCCTGCCGGCCGACCAATCGCTGAACTTCTTCCCCGCCGGCCAGCCAATCGTTGAACTTGATCGCTCAGGCAAGCCAGTCAGTCACTCACTCAGCGACATTCGAGTTTATAGGGGCCAGGCCGCTGCTCGGCCCAGCCCAAAAACATCCATAAGGTGATTACTATTATGACAAAAACCAGCTGGTCTGTCAAACACAACCAAGTGAACAGTGATTATTAGTTTATTGCAAAGCACAGTAAATCAGCTGTGTGCACATCAAACTGGGTTTAAGGCTGGTGCTGGACAAAAATACATATTAATATTGAAGGCAATAAATGTCCACACATTGGTTAATAGTTCCAAATACTTTATTGACAAAGAAGTAACATTTCAACCCAACAGGGCTGTATTTTTACTATATTACTGAATGGCCAAAGTGCTGTAACCTACTTAACTGGCAGACTGTGATGCCACTATGATGTCATTGGCTTATTGTCAGTACATACTTCACGAAAATCCTCTGCCTGCTGAAGACCCCGTTGAGTTGAAATGTTGCCATTTAGCCGATAAAGTATTGAGAGCCATTATCCAGAGTTCGGACATTTATTGCCTTCAATTATTAGTTAATTACGCTCTTGATAATTTGAGGTTTCCTTTTGACATCAAACTAGGAAACACAAGTAAAATGTGCAGAGGGGCCAGGTCAAGTAGTAACAGAGTTACAAAATTGGTGTATTTTGTATTAGAGCTCCAAAACTAAGTAAGATAGAGTTAGAATTTAAATGGCTTTGTGTAGGTCTTCCCTCGTACGTCAAACAACAAAATAGCTCATTTTGGTCATTTGATTTATTTTGGGTGAAAACAGCGAAAAAAGGCAAAAAACAAATTTGTAACTCCATTACCGACCAGTTTTTTGCCGTTTTCACCCAAAATAAATCAAATGAAAGCCATGCAAATATAGTTCACCACTTTCATCTATTATTGACATAAAATCTGGATGAGCGGACCAGAGATGTTTAATGAGCGGAACCTAATTGACCCAAAATGCGTCTCAGGCCCCCACCCTCATATATATGTAACGAGCTTCACTAATCAAACACACAGGCATGTTTACATATACTAATAAACTGAACACATGAAATTGAGGGGAAAAAAAACAGCATCCCACAGGTTAACCTCGTACAATCTGCTTAATCAATGAGGAACTTGGACAACTGTTATGCATCATGAGCACTGAGAAAGAAAAAAAAACGCAAGTCTGGTTTGGCCACCATAAGTGAACACACCCGCCTGTACAATGTTAAATGTCAAAGTGGCATCGCAAATCAAACTGCATTGTTAGAACATGATTACTGTCACGCAAATTGTTGAGATTAAGTGTTTGCGATCACTGATAATTATAATGCTTTTGTAACCTGGTTTATTTAGCCTGTTTCACATTAATAGATAAATAAACTAAACCTGCTATCAAGCACCATTCATAGGCAATACCAGTAATACACAGAGACAGTTCCAAATTCCATTCTGGAACATGAAATGTACCACAGATAAGGACGGTGATGATGTTACAAAAGAATTTACAGGAATGGAAGTTCAGAGCAGCCATTTCAAATACTTTCTGTTTCTGAAGCAATGAAACGTTTACATATGACAAATGTAAGAATGCAAACTTATTTACATTTAGATTCTAATACGTCTTTACCATCAAAGAGTTTTACCTTTCAGATCATCAGTGCATGCGTATGCACTCAAATTTTAGCGCTCTGTCATCCTGACATACACAACCTCTCTGGGTTTTTGAGCAACACCACGGCTGACTCATGGTTTGGAGTGACATTTAAATTTGATAGGTGCTGAGGTCACACACAAATCAAAATTTAGCATACAGGCAAGCAGTGATTTCAATACAATGCGGATGTGGGATGGCAGTTGCATAGATGAGAGCCTGGAAAGAATGCCAAACTGAACAAGCGCTTGAGTCTTACAATGAGACTTCGGACCAGTTTTACACGCGGGCAAATCCTGGTCCCAGACTAAATCTGGATTTGCATGGAGAATCTTGACACAAAGAATTTAATGCAGACAGAGACTGGGTTTAATCAATGTCTGTGAAGCCAGCCCATAGAATCCATTTTTGTCTCTCGAGTAGAAAATGTTATTTTAAGTTGTGGTCTGCTTGAAAACTGAAATTCATGCCCTCAATGATAATTTTTTTTTTTTTTTTTGTAAATAATACACAAAGATTTTAAGTATTGAAATGAGACGATTGTAAAATACTGGTTGGAACGGATTCGTTTTTCCTTTCGGCGGTGAGATGGATGGTGACATAGGAGGCGTTTCTTATTGAGCACAGACCGGCATAACGTCCCAGAACGAGGAAACCAGACAGATGTGCGCCGAAGGTCTCATTATTGTTTATCAGTAACCTTCAAGTGACCTTCCTAGAGCCTATGGACAAAACACACAACTGTACATCAGCACCTCTAACTCACAGAGAACGCCAAATATGCTTAAAATTTTAATTAATAAGCCCTTTTATTCAATTATCCAGGCCAAAGCCTATTATTCATTTCATGGGCCAATTATATATTCCAGAGATAAACAACTATATTTCTCCAGAACACAGGCTGCCAGAGTATAGAATAAAGTTATGGGAGTGCTTGTAAATACGCATGCAAATGGCACTTATATATGTCAGAGGAAACCAACATTTATTTCCCCAATTACTCACACGGTAGTGAAGCACAGAGACACTCCAGACAGAATCTGGGCTAATGGATTCTAAAATTCAATTTGAGAATTGCCTCATGGCAAGGGCACATTTTTACATACTGCAAAAATATATTACTTTTAGCAGATCTGAAAAATAAGACCTTTTCCAATTAGGCCAATTTACTGAGTGACGCACAGTAGCTGAAAAAGTTGCAAACAAATAGAATTGCAAATGGGACAGATGATATGGAATATTTTGTACATAAAAATTTAATTTGTTTTGTTTCATGCATGCATGCACAAAAGCACAGGCATACAGGGCTTTGAAAAAAATTTCCCTGAACCAACAAATAACTCTTTCTGTTGACTTGAGTTTAGTCACATCAAAGAAAAAAAAAAAAGCCACCAGCCCAATGCAATTTTAAAAATCTCATCAAGTAGTATAAAGAAAATATAAATGGGTTTTGTGAGAGCATGAGATTAACCCTGGAACCATTTGCGTCATGCCAGACCCCATTCTCCGAACACGGCACTCCAAGCCCAAGTGCTAATGATTATTGTGTCCACATAAAAGCAGGTTTCAGTAATATGTTTTCAGTGAAATTTTTACAGCTCATGAACATTCTGTACTTCAACTCCCATGAGTCTCAGGAGCGAGATGCCTCCATTACAAAAACACAGCTGCTGTCAAAGGATTCTGTCCATCCTTGACGTTCAAATTCCAGTGCGTAAAATGCTTAGTACAATTGCAGCCACTTTTAACCACTTTAGTGGGAACACTGTAAAGATAATGGGGCCGATGTAATGTGTTTACAGACCCATTTTGACAGTGTTAACACGTGACCTCTAAGAGGGAAAAGGTTCACCTGCTAGCTTTACAACAGGATTTACTGAAGTTCATGATTATACAAAAAGCCACTCCCAAAGCATTTCAGCCATTTAAGGATTGTGATCAGTAAATCAACAGTCCACGCATGTCGTTACATTCTACCATCATAGAGTATTATTATTAGGCATACCATTTCACATCAGTTGAGGATTTTAAATGGCATCAGCCTGTCAAAAACCTAATGGGCAGGCTTGTTTTCCAACTCAGAACAAGAAAACAACTGTTTGCTATTAGACACAAAGAAAACACTGATGTCAAATCTTCTAAATTTTAGAATACCAACCATTTTTTAAAGGCATCACATTCAATAGCAGAGGACGCCTGCCAGCCAGACTGCAATGAAGTTTAGCAGCAGAAACTTTACCACGCCAAAGAGCTTGTTCATCTTTCATTGCAGTGCGTTGCCTCCAGTAGCTCGTCCCATCCTAAGTATACCCCGCAAGCTTGACAAAGCACAATGAAGTACTAAGTACTTCGGTCCATTACAAGACAAAGATGCCTTTTCCCCCTTTCGGGTTTCATTATGCAATTACCACAATGATGAAAAGTGTAGTTTCATCAACTCTGGAAATGGTGTTGGAGGGCCAGAGGGGGAAAGGTCTTTGCCTCTTGTAAAATAAACCCCAATGTCCCTGTGCAGTGATGGGGACACTGTGCTGCAGGAGGCAGTCTTTTCGATAAGACATCAAGGTCCTAACTCGCTGTGGTCATTAAAGACCCCATGACACTCTTCAACAAGAGTAATGGGTTCCCCAGCATCTTTGCTAAATTACCAACTTGGCCCTTTCAACCTGCCACCTCATCAACCCATAATTTAATAGACTGTGAAAATCGCTCTCCTCTCTGCCTCAAAAGATGAGTGGTGAGCGTTCTGGCTCAAAATTGCTGCCATGCATCTGTCAGGTGGGTGCTATACTTATAGTGGTTGAGGCAAGCTTCCTGCTCATCACCATCAAGCGTGAGGAGTTGTTGCAGGCACTCCATAAATACATCATCCATTCATTCACCAATACATCCGCAGTCTCAGACATCTGGAATAAAGCAAATAAATACACGTTTCAAGCAAATTCATGCCTTCCAGTGGCCATCTTCACTGTCCGGGTGCAGCATGCTGATGACTCCGAACCCAAGCTGGCCTTTTCGAGGCTAAACAGATGGCAGGTTGCAATCAGCAAATTAGTCAAGCTACCTTTGAAACGCATCCTTGTGAAAATTTGGTCTGCAAAAAAAAATCTGGCAGCAAGGCGAGCGAAAACAAAAATATCGTAGTTGAGTCATTTTTTCACTCATATGACAAAAAAAAATAAAATCTGGCTTAGCTAATATGCTAATTAGTGCCCATGAAACACAGAGCTTGAGGCACTGTTCCAGTTATAGGAAAAAAAAATAAAAAAATCAAGGTGATAGATGACGCATTTATGCAACCATGCTTCCCATCTTCATTAATGTCCAGGGATTTCTCTTCAGTTATAACTGTAATTAAAGGCAAAGGCTTCCATTTCAAAGTCATAAGATTCCAACTGTCCACAAGCCAGAAGAAGAGTTCTCCTCTTCTTCTCTTTAGTGTCTTTTTCCCCATTAAATATCATAATATCATCCGTGCCCTCACAAGGGCAGTGCATTGGTTTGGTGCGGCTCGGGGATACGGGAGGGATACACTCGATTAGGGTTAGCACTATTTGTTGCTCAAGCTCCTCCAACCAGTCAGTTACAGTCTAAGCAAGCATTTGTTCCGGTTTCCTCCGTCCTCATTCTGAACTTGCAAGGTTTGAGGCTACGAGTTAAAAGAAGCAGCAGCTGACAGGTATGTGTTTTGGGGGACAACCGTTAACTGTCTGCGCTCTCCTGAAATAACAACATGATTCCCGCAAGAGCATGTCAGTACAAAGCTAGCTGACTGGGCCTTCCGAATTCAGGTGGGACTAGAAATACCCAACTTATTTTAAAAAAATAATTAAAAAAAAAAGGACAACAAACTAACAGACTGAGGACGTTTGGTTACTGAGATGTACAAAAAGCACTCCAGTGCCAAAGTTTAATGACAAGGAGACCTTGATTATAGAACACAAGTGCCCCTTGTAGGCCGAAACCTCCAGAGGCAACACGTTTGTCATGACCGTCCATTCAAGTGCCAGCTAAACAGACATCCTTTAAAGTTGACCATTATGATCATTAACTTCCCATTATAAAGCAAGAAAACATCAGACAGGGCCTAGCTGCTCAAAGCTCAAGTTCCATATCCGTTCAAACCGCAATCTGATCTGATCTTCCTCACAAGATCTCCTTCCTTGTTCCTGATTAGCTATTGCTCTCGTCACCAATAACCCCCAGGCAGTGACAAGGGCTTCCTCATGTCGATCGGCATTTACACAAGACATAAAGACAATGAACAGATAAACAGAGGAAAAAAGACACGTTTCAGTGGTGTAAATGTACTCCCCTTGCAGATGACGCGCTGAGTCCTATTTGGTGCCTACTATTCTGGTAATGAATCAGAACTAGCAGGTCAGAAGGCAGATGCTGTGAACAAAGCATTGTGTCTCTGTCAAAGTAGCACCTTATTTATGGTGAATTTTGTTCCTGTGATTAAATCTGTGCACAGCCAGTTCAAGGAAAATAGGAAACTGCAGCTAGAAGGACACTACCACACAAAATCTTTTACCCCAGAGTTCAACAAGAAGCATCTCATAGAGTACCAATAAATATCAAAATGGGTAATTTATAGGAAAATAACTTCCTTCAACATTGGGTTCAGCATACCTACACAAAACCACAACATATTTACCACAAAAAAAAGTAAGGAATGCCATTTAAATCACCATTAAATAAGTGAATGGTATTTAAGCCTGAACATGCATGCATGCATGCACAAATAAATAAATAACATTGCTCATGAAGCAACACTTGCAAAAACTCTAAAACATGACAAGACTGAACATTTAGGCACTGGTCCCACGTCTCTATCATTTTTCTGAAGTAAGATATCAGCCAAAATGTGTTTTTGACCTTCTTGAAAACCTTGACTTCAACCTTTGACCACAAACCTGAACCCTTCTACCCTGAACATATGGCTTCTTGTTGTAAAAAGTCAATACCTCAAGAATTGCAGTCACTAGGGTGAGTGCAAACAAACAGATAAACGTGACAATCTACATACTTGCTGAATGAGTAAATAAATTAATAAATTAATTTATGAATTAATAGTTAATAGTGTTCGGTTCCACATAAAAAAAGATAATGCAGAAGGTGCTTCAGAGGCGCTTCAAGGTTTTATTAAAGTAAACTCATGATTTAGAACAACTGCATCACCGTGATGTGTCTTTTTAAAGCCATGATGAAGCTTCATTTCTTACACAACATTTGATCACAGACCAGCAATGCAGCTGTGAGCGGAGATAAAGAAGAGATCAAAACCAATGAGCTTGGTCAAAAGGTGACAGGTCAAGGCCTTCCGTACCGTAGGATACCGGATCAGACATCTCTCTCTTTGCAATGTCCGAACAATGCCAGCCTGTAAACTGAGTGACCTTGGTAGTCTTCGTAGATAATCATTTTCAGACTCTGACAGCCTCATCCTTCAACAAAAATCATCTCTTCCATGTGTCCAGGCTATACACAAGCATAGAAAATGGCCTCAAATGTGTCATTATGAAGTAAAACTTTCCGACACGAGTTCCAAGCATATCAGAGGTAAAGGACCATCCTTTCTCATGAAACATTATGTGCTTTCATAGCCAAGACTAAACACTAGATAAGGAAAAGTACAGCTTCACAGGAAGCAAAATAATTGGCAAAAAAAAAAATCACCTTAATAGAATACCGATTAGATAACATTTAATTTTTCTAGTTTAATGTGACATCAGCAGAAGAGCACCCTGTCTTCAGTGAAGGAAATTTCTCCCTAAAATAAATAATTGTGTCTATCGATCTTATCCAGCTAGACGGCAGAATGAGCAGGGACAAGGACAATTTTGATGTTTTGGCTCTGTACTCCAACATATTGGACTTGAGAACAAAGAAGACCAGTTCAAAGTAGAAGCTGTCAGCCATACAGTACTGGCATTTTCATCCATATTGTAGGACCATAATAGACATTGCGGCCCTTGTGTCACATTCCAAATATTTACAAACACATTTGACAGGGCTACCATCACCTCAACCAGCCCAACAGAGACACAGTTTATATCTGTGAGTGGTCAGTGCCCATTTGCCAATGGCTAAACAATCGTCTGTCTGCACTGATCGCCCAGTCAGCTTACCGTTAGGCCGCCACAATTCAGTTCAGGCAGGTTACACTGCGAGTCCTGTCGCTGGGAAACCAGTTCTCCGCACTGGATCGAGTCTATTTCATGCAAATATTTATTCTACCCATTTTCTCGCTGTGTGCCATAAGACTAATGCATGGGCACCTTGTGACAGTGGCTGAGGAAGACTCTGTGCTGACGAGCTGCACACGCAACTGCTGTCTCCCACACTACATCAAAGTCCTGCAAGCATGAGCTCACCACAGTACAATACAGACAGGTCTGCAAATATTTGGACAAAGGGGTACAAGTTTAAATGAGTCTAATTTCCCGCCATATGGATGGAGATGCACCCTAGAATTAGACCGAACACGCATACAGTCTGCTCCTGAATTATTGGCACCCCTAACTAAAAATGCACGAAAATGCTCTAAAAAGTAGAAGTAACATACAAAAATAAGCTCGAAATGCCAACTCATGAGAAACACTGAACTTCATTAATGTTTCAATGGAACCAACCAAAATTATCCATTTGGCAATTCCCTCCAAATCAAGGTTTCACGCTTAATGGCATCCCTAATTATTATACATGAAATCTTCCAAAATACAAAGATGAACGAACTTCAAGCAAAACAGGCTGATCTAGGCAAAGTTTTGAAGAACTATATTGAGTCAATTACCCAGCTCCTGTTTCAGCAGGGTATTAAAAATGAGGTAACTGAAATGCGAATCCCTTTGTCATCTAGCGCCATGAAGAAAATTAAATGACTGTCATACAGGAGACAAATGCCAATACCTTAAATCTGCCAATGGCTACAAGATGACCCACAAACCATTCAATAAACAGTCAAACATTGCCAGGGCAATTATTCCAAAAATTTAAAAAGAGCAGAGCAGTTGAAAACCTGACAGGTGGAGCGCACAAATGCATTGTGCTCCCCAGAATAGGATGGAGGACAGCAAGAGAAAAAAAAAAAAAAAAAAAAATCTCAGCAAATCACAGTGAAAAAACTGCAGGATTTTGGGCATTTTGGGGTCACCAGGTTTCAAAAAACCCTATCTGTTACCACCTCCATAGCCACAGAATCTTAGGAGGGGCTGTAAGAAGAAAGTCTTTCCTGACCCAAAGACACAGAAGCAAAGTCATTATAATTCTGAAAGTATGAAGTTGTTGTGGCTTGATGAGACCAAAATTGAACAATTTGTCAGATACAGACTTTCCAGAAAAATGTGTAGGTCTTGGTACAGAGATGGCCATTGCAGAACATTGATTTTATTGTCCCTGAATCAGTCCTGTATGGATTTCGAGGTGTGCTTTGCGTCATTGGGGCCACCCTCAGATTTTTAACGGTATACCAAGTGCAATGTGACCCCTTGGTTTTGGGGAAGGCATTTATACAGCAAGCCTTCTTGTTACATAAAATTGTTCACGTCCTAGTGACATAAAATCATCTAACACAAAGGCATGGAACTCAATTATAAAACATTGTGGTCAGTGATCAATCAGTCAAGACAGCTTTAAAATGTGGTCTGAGGTCTGGAATTCTCCCAGAACCTATTGGCTTCCTATATTTTATGCACTGAAGTCATTTCATGCGCAAATAATAAGGAAAGAACAGTTCATGTGCGATTTTTTTTTTTTAAATCTGAGGGTGGCCCCAAACTTTTGGCCTGTAGTGTATGATTGCAGTTGATTCCATGAAAACATCAAAAACCATCTTGTATATTGGCATTTCCAGTTTCTCTGCAATATCATTATTTATTTTCATAGCATCCTGAATGCATTACCAGCCAGAGGTGCCAATAATTCTGAAGAATTACTGTATTCAAATCTATGTGTAGCGAACCAAGCAGGAATAACATCCCTTTAAAATGATATAACCGTCCAAATACATGTGAGCCTCACTCCATAGAAACAGGAAAATCTTGTCTGGTACATAACAGTGGTTGTTTTTTCCCCCTTATTAGCTGACAGGTGAGATAAACCAATGTAAATCACCCTATCCTAATGGCATCACTTTCCCTAACATTCTTCAGAGTGCATCACACATTCATCGGCATACAATAGCAAAATGAGAAATGACACTGGGGAAATGAATCCTTCTTTCTGAGAAATACGAGTGATGACTTCACCCTTTTTGGTCAATTTTATTAGACAAAGATTTTCATATTATGTTTACTGAAATCCATGTAATAAGCCTGTATTTTAATGAGCAGAGAGACTTTAAAGCGACAAGTTATGCAGGATATTGGTATGATGGGTGTGCCGGAATTGTACAGTGAACAGAATGGCATTCTTACACAACATAATTCTCAACAATTTACCAGCTCAAATTAAATCTTATTCTCTCAGAGCAGAATGAAAGTCTGCAACCTTTCACAATTAGGTCAGTGCAGTTTAAACACAATGCAATCCATTCTAATGGAGTTACAGAGCAGGGATTGTATGCCAAAATTCCCCCAAGCTTTGCAATGAACAAAGTGAAGGACGGAAAGAGGTATGTTTCCAGGAAATCATGTCCCGAGGCAGAATTTCAGGCTTATTTTCATCAAAGAAAGCAGGCTTGAAAATGTGTCATGAAAGAATTTAACGAGGGCACTTTGTAGAGCACATATGTCCGCAAAGCCATATACCTGTTCTTTTAGTAACAGAATATGTTCCGGATCACCTCCAAAATTAACATAACCGTTCCTCGGACTACCACCAGTCATCCAGCCAAATTTCATGTCAAACCGTTCATAACTTTTTGAGTTATCTGGTCGAAAATATCACACGGACCCAGGTTAGACAGATACAGAGGGCTCTAAAATTACTGGCACCCCTGACTGGCAATGCAGGAAAAAAAAAAAAAATTTTATATTTTTGCTCAGCGAACATAATGGAAGTGAACGGTACAGGTCCCTCGCTCCTTCAAAACTCATCAAATACGCAATCCAACAGCTCCAAAACGCTCTCGTGGACAAGTTGTGACCTGCACATTCACCACGTTATGAAATAATAATGTACAATTACGAGACAGAGTTACTTTCAAGGCAAATGCGTAACCGGAACTACATTCCAGACATACCGGCCGGGCGGAGTGATTTCTAAAGTGTATGTTTACTGCAGCTACTCCAGAACTCAAAACAATACTTTGTAAAGTAGTTCCGAGTATTTGCTTCATGTGCCGTAATGTTACATCCTGATACATTATTATTTCATAGCGTGGTGAATGTACAGGTCACAACTTGTCCACGAGAGCGTTATGGAGCTGCTGCATTGTGTATTTGATGAGTTTTGAAGGAGCGAGGGACCTGTACCGTTCACTTTCAAGTGTTTCGCTGAGCATCCCGTCTTCCTTCCCTAATCTCAAAAAACAACAGGCACGGATAACTAAAGGTAATGTACCGACTCATATGACTATAGGGATTATGGCAATAAGCCAATTTGCCAAAATGTTGAAATATCCCTTTAAATTTCTTAATGTTTTGAAGGAAACAACCAAAATGATAATCATTCAATACAAAATAAATTTCAACAAGTGGTACCAGGCACAACAAACCCCACCCCTCGCACATGTTGAACTATGACCTACTTTTCCTAAATTTAATAGGCATCTATTCTGGGTCAGTGGCAATCCCTAAACCCAATTTGGGGTGAATCTGGCCATTAGTTTTGCTGCTAAAGTGTTAACAAACAAACCAACAAACAAACAAAACCGAACCAAAAACAATACCCTCGCCCTCCCCTTTTGGGGGGGAGGCAGGGTAATAAAATCAGTTTCATAATTACTGGCACCCTTCATTTAGTACTTAGAGCAAACACCTCTGGGAAGGATAACAGCACAGAGTCTTTTCCTGTAATATTTGACAAGGTTAAGGCACACATTTGGGGGGATTTTGGATCATTCCTCTGAACAGATCCTTTCAAGATCCTTCACATTGTTGGGTTTGCTTTTATCTACTGTCCTGTTCGACTCAGCCCACAGGTTTTCAGTTGGACTGAGGTCTGGTGACTGAGATGGCCATTGCAGAATGTTGACCATGTTGTCACACAACCATTTCAGTATGGATCCTGAGGTATGCTTTGGGTCACTATCTTGTGGGAGAGTCTACCTATGGCTAAGACCCAGCCTTCTGGCGGAGTCAACCAGATTGTCAGCCAAAGTTTCCTGATACTTGGTGGAATTCATTATGCCATTAATCTTAACCAGTGCCCTGGACCTCTTGCATTAAAAAGAGCCCCAAACATGAATGACGCACCATCATATTTCACCGTGGGTATGAGGGGTTTCTCCTTGTATGCATCTCGGTTTCGACGCCAAGCATGCCGATGCTGTATCTGACCGAAAAGTGCAATTTTGGCCTCATCTGACCAAAGTACCTTGTTCCAGTCATAATTTAAATGACATTTGGTAAACTCCAAGCGCTTGCATCTGTGTCTTCTGGTCAGAAAAGGCTTTCTTCTGGCAACCCTTCCAAAGAGCCTGTGGATGTGGAGGTGGCGCCTGATAGTGCTTTTTGAAAGGTGGTGATCCCATGATGCCACCAAGGCCTGCAATTCCTTCACAGTGATTCTTGGTGATTTGGTTGCTTCTCTCACCATCCTTCTCAGTATCCTGGGGGCAAAATGCAGTTGTGTCCTCACCGTTGAGGTTTTCAACAGTTTGATATCTTTAGAATTTTTTAATAATTGCCCTGACAGACTCAATGCACATTCAATCCTTTGTGGATCTTGTAGCCATTACCAGATTTATGAAGGTCTATGACCATTTGCCTCTTGAACTGACAGTTGTTTTGTTTCCTTCATGTTGTGGGATGACAAAGGATACTGTATGTGTGTTATACATTTTATACCCTAGTGAAACAGGAAGTGATGTCATGACTAAATACAGTTCCTTACCACTTAGATAAAACTTTAACAAGGCAACATTGTCACCAATATCCCCCGCCACGGTAAGAATGGTCACGGGAGATTACGCATTCATTAAAAAAAAAAAAACACAGAGCAATGACATTATCCACCGAAACATATGCAAAGAGATAATAAAATGAAGGAATAGTTGCCGAGAAAACTTGTCCCCATTGCCAATCCCATACACCAAGTCGAAGAACAGAAACAAGGACCATAACTCCAAAAAATAATTTTCTCAGAATCAATTGTCGAACTCATTCAATAGGGTCATCTGTACTGGCCACCCACAAAATTTCATCCACGTAGGTGCAATAGTTGCAGAGAGAAGTTGTCCCCATTGCAACACTCATACACTTAAGTCCACGAACAGAGTCAAGGGCCATAACTCTGTAAAAATAAAAATTTCTCGGAATCAATTGTCGAACTGATTCAGTAGGGTCATCAGTACTGGCCACATATAAAATTTCATTCACATAGGTGCAGGAGTTGCCAAGAAAACCTGTCCCCATTGCAAATCCCAAACACCAAGTCAACGAACAGAAACAAGGACCATAACTCCGTGAAAATAAATTTCTCGGAATCAACTGTCGAACTCATTCAATAGGATCATTAGTACTGGTCACCCACAAAATTTCATCCACGTAGGTGCAATAGTTGCCGAGAGAAGGTGTCCCCATTGCAACACCCATACACTTAAGTCCACGAACAGAGTCAAGGGCCATAACTCTGTAAAAATAAAAATTTCTCGGAATCAATTGTCGAACTGATTCAGTAGGGTCATCAGTACTGGCCACATATAAAATTTCATTCACATAGGTGCAGGAGTTGCCAAGAAAACCTGTCCCCATTGCAAATCCCAAACACCAAGTCAACGAACAGAAACAAGGACCATAACTCCGTGAAAATAAATTTCTCGGAATCAACTGTCGAACTCATTCAATAGGATCATTAGTACTGGTCACCCACAAAATTTCATCCACGTAGGTGCAATAGTTGCCAAGAGAAGGTGTCCCCATTGCAACACCCATACACTTAAGTCCACAAACAGAGTCAAGGGCCATAACTCTGTAAAAAAAAATTTCTTGCAATCAATTGTCGAACTCATTCAGTAGGGTCATCAGTACTGACCACATACAAAATTTCATTCACATACGTGCAATAGTTTCCGAGAAAACTTGTCCCCATTGAACCCGGACGGACGGACGGACGAGCGCCGTTCCAATATCCCCCGATCCACTTCCTGGCGGGGGATAATAATAAGTGGAATTTAATACCTGGTTTAATTTTGGTAGATGTTGTTTGCAATAATCTTTAACGGTGCCATTAACTGTGAAACCTTGATAAGGAGGAAATTGATTTTTAATTAAATCAGTGAATGATTTTGGTTGGTTCCACTGAAAAATTAATATCGTACAGTATTTCTCATATGTTATTTAGAGCTTCTCTATAAATATATTTATTACAATTTTTCAAAGAATTGTTTGAGCATTGCCAGTCAGGGGTGCCAGTAATTTTTGAGCCCACCTTATAGTTTAATTCTTCTGGATCCACCTCAAAAACTAAATCAACTTACCCTTGGACAGACAAACAAACAAACAGGGATGAAAACATAACCTCCTTGGCGGAGGTAAGAAAGTACAGTATGACTACTGTAACAGCGTTCAGTTTTTCTGAGGCAAGATACAGTACACCAAAGTGACAACAGTACACTGTCAACTTTCCGTATGAGACGAGTCACAAAGAAATACAAAGAATTTAGGAACAATGTGCCTGGGTTCTAATGTGCATCAGGGAGATGTACTGAAAGAGGACAGAATAAAGGGTTTCAGGGGAATTAAAGATTTGACCACAAGCAGAGATTTTTTTTTTTTCAAAAAAGAAAAAAGAGTATCTATGGCAAGAAAAAGGACATTATGTTCCAGCAGCCGACTAGTGTTGAAGAGAATTCATCGATGGAGTCACCTTTGTACAGCAGCTTATTTAAGCATGACTTTTCTAAATGGTTATCTAAACTTCCAGACATGGTACATGATTTCATGATGTAATCCTCTGAAGTGGAAAAGCACCAGTGTGACAAAACATGTAGCTGGGAAATCAATGACAGCAAAGGCTTGTCGCTGACCGGTCATAACTCCTCCAGTGAAATACCTGATAGTTTACATAATTATTACAAAACACCAAGTACAGAAAATGAAATGGTCACTGTGCACAGAGGAAGAAAGAGTGACAGGCAAAGATCTTTCTGCGAGCTTGATTTTGCTCTAACAAATACTGTTGAGCCAATTCAGGGCAAGAGTATGTATGGCACTACATGTAAAGTCAAGGGTACCATACGGGGTGGGTGGGCAGAGGGACAGATACCAGGGCCCTGACTGTCAGGAGCCCTTAAAAAAAAATACAGAAAACAGGATTTTTTGAGGAGGAGGATCCAATGTGACACCCCTCTGTGCAGTGTCGATATTTGCTGTGGTACTGCATGTTTCTAACCGGGAGCAAGTGGGAGAGAGAGTGAGCAGCAAAGCATACTGTCTGAGAGTGTGAGGAAAAATGAGGAAACAGAAACGAAGACAGCACAGGCATAAGAAAATCAGATAAAACGCTCTACGCACTTTAATGGAATAATACATTTTGAATTAAGCAATAAGTAAGGCCAGTTCTGAGTACAAGAGACTTAACGTCACAAATAGACCCACCTCCCACCTCCTAAGACAAAGCGAGAACTGCGACGCTTTCTTGGCATGGCTGGATATTATCGCAGTTTCTGCAGAAACTTCTCTGATGTAGTATCGCCTCTTACAGATCTTCTTCGAAAACACAGAATTTTATTTGGTCTCCAACTTGTCAGAAAGCCTTTGATGCTGTAAAAAGCCTTTTTTTGTGTAGTGCTCCAGTTCTGTCTGCCCCAAACTTCTCTGCACCATTCAAACTGGAGGTAGATGCTAGTGGCTCTGGTGTTGGAGCTGTGTTGCTTCAGGAGGACCATCTTGGTGTTGATCATCCAGTCTCTTATTTTTTCAAGAAATTTGCTCGTCACCAGTTTGCATATAGTACCATTGAAAAAAAGAAGCTCTTGCGCTTCTTCTGGCACTCCAGCATTTTTGAGGTGTACCTTGGCTCAAGCTCAAACCCTGTTCAGGTCTATACAGACCACAACCCCTCGTTTTTTCTTCAACGCATGTGCAACTCTAATCACCGACTCATGCGTTGGTCCCTAATTGTGCAAAGTTTCAATCTGGTAATAATGCATAAGAAAGGTGCACAGAATATTGTTGCTGATGCCCTTTCACGTTGCTAACAAGGAAAACCTAGACCCTAGGTTTTCCTTAAGGGTGGGGGTGTTACGACCCCTGTCGTACATTTGTGAATCTGTGCTTTGAAATCTGTTATCTTTGTTTTGTTTTTTTTGGTTCGCCTAAGGTCTGACACTTCCGTTTCCGGTTTGCATCTTGAAAAGGCGCGGGCTAGTGTTAAACCGCGGAGACTAGCTCTTCGATCTGTAACTAGCGTTCACGACCTGAGAGTATTGTACTGCCTTCTGTGTTGACTCGGACTGCCTTTGGATTTACGATTCTCGCCGTGCCCTTTATTTGGTTTGTTTGAATTGTGGTGGTTGACCCTTAGCCTGTCCCATTTGACTAGAATTCTAGCCCTTGCGTTTTGGTTTGGTTGCTTGGTGAATTCCGGTGTTTGACCTCGGTTCTGTATCTGACTACCCCTCTCGTCTCGCCCTTTTAAATGCACGCTGTTAGGTTTACTCTGGTTAGTCAGTGTGCTCCCAGCTGGATCTCACAGTCCTTCCATCGGGCACTTCTTTATTATTTTGCTTTGTTATTTTTCCTTTATTATTTTTTGAAGGTGATTCTGGGTGGAAACTTGTTTCCAAAGGGTTACTATCCGTTCCCTCAGTCTTTATTTGGGACTGAGAGTTCGGGAGCTCAGTGTTTAAAAAGCCGCCCGAGCCCGGGCGAACCTTCAAGAGTAGCCGTAGGAATAGTTTAGCTCTGGTTAGGCAGATAGGGACCAGAGTAACTGAGCAGCGTGCTATTCGTGCCTTTTACACTTCTTCCGCCGCCCTTCCCTTACTTTCTCTACCTGTTGCTGCCTGCCCTAGACCGGTCGTAACAGAATTGGGGGCTCGTCTTAAATAAACTGTTCTAGCTGCAAACATGTCTAAATTTGATTTCGATGAATTTGTTGTTTTCCCCACTATTGAACAATTTGAACTCTGCCGCAAGGATGATCTCCTACTCCTTGCAGATTTCTTTAGCATTTCGGTGCCTAAGTATAAAACAAAAGGGAAATAAAAGACGGTGCTGTATCAGGAGTTTCTTGAGCGGGAATCCTACCTGAGGAAGACGGAGTCACGGGTGTTGCCGGAGTCGGTGGCACCACAGACTTCGGTTGCGGCGAAGGCGGCGGATCTGTCTCTCCACGCATAGATCCCGCTGATTCACGCTTTAAGGAGGATCCCATGTTAACGCTCCGCTTGAAGGAACTAGACCTCGAATTGAGCAGGCAGGATTACGAAACCCAGCTTCTTAAACTCCGAGCGTTTGAGCTTGAAACGGACCGCCAGGTGAAATTAAGGGAACTGGAGCTACGGGCGAAGGATTGGAAGCCAACTCAATGCCGCGTAAGTCTCTGATGGGTTCACCTGCCCCTGCTGCTCGTTTGCCCGTCAGTTTCCTCATCCCCTATTCCGCAGTTACCCAAGGCACCGTAGCAATGAGTTCGGCCGATTTTGATGTCAGTCGTCAGATTCGTTTAGTACCTCCTTTCAGAGAAAGCGAAGTAGACAAATACTTTCCTGTATTTGAACGAATTGCTTCTACTTAAAAAAAAAAAAAAAGCGTCTGGTCTTTGCTGTTGCAATGTAAATTAGTTGGCAAGGCTCAGGAGGTGTGTTCGACCTTGTCTTTGGAAGAAAGTTTGGACTATGACATAGTTAAAGCTACTGTACTGCGTGCTTATGAACTTGTCCCAGAAGCTTATCGGCAAAAATTCAGGAAATTGTGAAAAGCCGCCAAGCAGACGTTCATGGAGTTTGCTCGTGAGAAAAACTGTTCTTTTGATAAGTGGTGCTCGGCAAGCAAGGTTACTACCTTTGAACAACTAAGGGAGTTATTATTGCTTGAGGAGTTCAAGAACTGTATTCGAATAGAATTGTGGTTTATTTAAATGAACAAAAGGTGTCATCATTAAATGAAGCCGCTGTTTTCGCTGATGAGTTTGTGCTCACGCATAAGTCAGTCTTAGCCACTCCGGGCGTTCTGAGTTCAACAATGCCTCTCAAAGCGAAGCTCCGCTGAGTCTTGGATAGGGAAGGTAAACCCTCTGGAGGTGCTGCTGACTCGCAGGAGTGTTTTTACTGCCACGAAATTGGACACTTCATTGCTGCTTGTCCAACGCTTAAGCGTAAAAATCAGCAGTCCCAGTCATCTCCTAAAAGTGTTGGTCTAGTCCACTCCCCACCTTCCCATTCGATGTTACGAATTCGATTCATGTTTAGATACGGCGTTCGAACCGTTTATTTTAACTGGTGCTGTATCTCTTTCAGATTCGGGAACTTCAATTCCCCTTCGAATATTGCGGGATACTGGCTCTGGCGGTCGTTCATTCTTGACAGTGTACTGCCATTTTTGAGCACACCAGTTGCGGTGCTGATGTGTTGGTTCAAGGCATTGCACTAAGCATAATAAACTCCCTTGCATACCGTTTTTTGCAATCTGACTTGGTTTCAGGCTTTGTGAAAGTGGCGATTTGTTCTGAGTTGCCGGTTAAAGGTGTTTCGTTTATACTTGGTAATGATTTAGCGGGGGGAAATGTGTTCTCTCTACCAGAAGTTACTGATGAGCCAAGCACGGACGAAACTATTGATAATGTGGCTATGGAGTTTCCTTCTGTTTTCCCTGCGTGTGTAGTAACTTCGCTCAGGCTCGCAAATTTCAAGACGCGGTCGATCTCACTGGGACTTTTCTGGGAGATAATCCTGAGTCTGAAAAGGTGGCGATTAACTCTGGCGCTGCGGTGGCCGATGCTGGTTCTGGTTCTGACAACGTCTCTAGTAGTGAAATTAGTTCAGACAAATGTTATCCTCAGTTGTTATTAGGGAGACAACAGCTGGCTGCTGCCCAGCGAGCTGATGAGTCTTTGTCCTCGTGTTTTTTCTGCTGCGAACACAAACATGAACGGCCACAGTCGTCAGTGACCTATTTTTTTTTTTCAAAATGAGGTGCTTATATGCAAAATGGGCTCCCCCTAGCTCTGAAAAACGAGTGGGGTTCTGTTATACAAGTGGTTGTTCCTAAATCCTATAGACAAGAAGTGCTATGTGTAGCACATGACCATGAACTCTCTGGCCATCTTGGCGTTGGAAAACTTATATGATCGAATGTTAAAACATTTTTTTGGCCTGGTATGAAGTCAGATGTCTCTCGGTATTGCCGTTCTTGTCATGCCTGTCAAATTGCGGGGAAACCCAATCAAATAATTCCTCCTGCTCCCCTCAAGCCCATTCCTGTTATGGGGGAACCTTTTGAAAGGATTATAATTGATTGCGTCGGTCCCCTTCCACGGTCAAAGTCTGGTCACATGTATCTATTGACCTTAATGTGTGCTTTGCGACACATTACCCTGAGGCAGTGCCACACTGCACACTAAAGGCACATGTTATTGTGAAGGCGTTAATCAAATTTTGTTCTACTTTTGGATTACCAAAGTTCATCCAGTCTGATCAAGGTTCTAATTTTATGTCGGGTTGTTTGGCAAGGTCCTTAAGCAATTAAAAATTAAACATGGCGTTTCAAGTGCATATCACCCAGAGTCTCAAGGAGCTCTGGAAAGGTTCCATCAGACACTGAAATCCATGCTACGGACGTACTGTATTGCCCAGGGTAAGGACTGGGAGGAGGGCCTTCCCTTGCTGCTTTTTGCTGCACGTACCACGGTACAGGAGTCTCTTGGTTTTAGCCCTTCTGAGTTGGTGTTTGGTCACACTATCCGTGGCCCATTAAAGATACTTCAGGAGAGTTGGTTGTCAACAGATCAGGAGCAGTCTACTATGAAAAGTGTGCATGATTATGTTGCCTCATTCATAAAACGTTTGCATGCTGCATGGGATCTTGCTAAATCTTCTTTGGCCTCCTCTCAGGATAAAATGAAGCTTCACTTTGATCAGCGGTCTGTACAGCGCTCATTTAGGGAGGGTGATAAAGTTCTAGTGTTGCTACCTGTGCCTGGTTCTGCCCTCCAGGCAAAGTTCTGTGGGCCCTATGTTATCGCAGAGAAGCTAAGTGGTACTGATTATGTTGTAACGACACCAGATAGAAGACGGAAATCTCGTGTTTGCCACATAAATATGTTAAAGTCTTATATCTCGCTCTGAAAATGAAACCTCTTCATCCCCAATCCCTAGTCCAGTTGCATTGGTTTCTGCTGAAGTGTCCCTGTCTGAGTACTCTCCAGAGGTGGACGGCCTCAATCAAGGAAGTACTTCTCTATCTGCTCCCCGCTTACCTAATTCTGAGACGCTGTCGGCTCTCCCCACTAAGTTGTCTCATTTGTCCAGTTCCGAGCAATCTGATATTTTGCATTTAATTGAGGCATATCCTTCACTTTTCTCAGATACCCGTCCAGAACTACAGTCCTACAACATGACATCGATGTTGGAGATAATCCTCCAATCAAACAGAATGCATACAGGGCGAACCCATCAAAGCGGGCTATCATGAAGAAGGAAACTGAGTATCTTGTTGCCAATGGCCTCGCTATTCCTAGTTCAAGCCCCTGGAGCTCACCATGTTTGCTCGTGCCTAAACCTGATGGCACCTTCCGTTTCTGCACGGATTATAGAAAGGTTAATGCTATTACCAAAGCTGATTCATTTCCCTCCCAAGAATGGAAGATTGTGTCGACCGAATTGGAAATGCAAAGTATGTGACAAAGTTGGATCTCCTAAAAGGCTACTGGCAGGTTCCATTAACTGATCGGGCTTCTGAGATCTCCGCCTTTGCCACTCCTGACTCTTTCCTGAAGTACACGGTAATGGCTTTTGGACTCTTAAATGCCCCAGCAACCTTTCAGAGGCTGATGAATCGGGTTCTAGCCAATATTGAAAACTGCGAAGCCTACCTGGATGATGTTGTAATATATTCAGCCACATGGGAGGACCACCTCTGTACCTTGAAAAGGGTGTTTTCACGCTTTCAGGATGCTTCTCTCCTCTAAATCTAGCTAAATGTGAATTTGGCCATGGAACCGTTGATTATTTAGGTAAGAGGGTTGGACAGGGAGCTGTTCGTCCATTGGATGCTAAGGTTCAGGCTATTAGCAACTTCCCACCTCCTAAGACAAAGCGAGAACTGCGACGCTTTCTTGGCATGGCTGGATATTATCGCAGTTTCTGCAGAAACTTCTCTGATGTAGTATCGCCTCTTACAGATCTTCTTCGGAAAACACAGAATTTTATTTGGTCTCCAACTTGTCAGAAAGCCTTTGATGCTGTAAAAAGCCTTTTGTGTAGTGCTCCAGTTCTGTCTGCCCCAAACTTCTCTGCACCATTCAAACTGGAGGTAGATGCTAGTGGCTCTGGTGTTGGAGCTGTGTTGCTTCAGGAGGACCATCTTGGTGTTGATCATCCAGTCTCTTATTTTTTGAAGAAATTTGCTCGTCACCAGTTTGCATATAGTACCATTGAAAAAGAAGCTCTTGCGCTTCTTCTGGCACTCCAGCATTTTGAGGTGTACCTTGGCTCAAGCTCAAACCCTGTTCAGGTCTATACAGACCACAACCCCCTCGTTTTTCTTCAACGCATGTGCAACTCTAATCACCGACTCATGCGTTGGTCCCTAATTGTGCAAAGTTTCAATCTGGTAATAATGCATAAGAAAGGTGCACAGAATATTGTTGCTGATGCCCTTTCACGTTGCTAACTTAAGGAAAACCTAGACCCTAGGTTTTCTCTTAAGGGTGGGGGTGTTACGACCCCTGTCGTACATTTGTGAATCTGTGCTTTGAAATCTGTTATCTTTGTTTTGTTTTTTTTGGTTCGCCTAAGGTCTGACACTTCCGTTTCCGGTTTGCATCTTGAAAAGGCGCGGCTAGTGTTAAACCAAGGAGACTAGCTCTTCCGATCTGTAACTAGCGTTCACGACCTGAGAGTATTGTACTGCCTTCTGTGTTGACTCGGACTGCCTTTGGATTTACGATTCTCGCCGTGCCCTTTATTTGGTTTGTTTGAATTGTGGTGGTTGACCCTTAGCCTGTCCCATTTGACTAGAATTCTAGCCCTTGCGTTTTGGTTTGGTTGCTTGGTGAATTCCCGGTGTTTGACCTCGGTTCTGTATCTGACTACCCCTCTCGTCTCGCCCTTTTAAAGACGCTGTTAGGTTTACTCTGGTTAGTCAGTGTGCTCCCAGCTGGATCTCACAGTCCTTCCATCGGGCACTTCTTTATTATTTTGCTTTGTTATTTTTCCTTTATTATTTTTGAAGGTGATTCTGGGTGGAAACTTGTTTCCAAAGGGGGTACACTATCCGTTCCCTCAGTCTTTATTTGCGGACTGAGAGTTCGGGAGCTCAGTGTTTAAAAGCCGCCCCGAGCCCGGCGAACCTTCAAGAGTAACCCGTAGGAATAGTTTAGCTCTGGTTAGGCAGATAGGGACCAGAGTAACTGAGCAGCGTGCTATTAAAGGCCTTTTACACTTCTTCCCGCCCGTCCTTCCCTTACTTTCTCTACCTGTTGCTGCCTGCCCTAGACCGGGTCGTAACACTGGTGACTGAGATGGCCATTGCAGAATGTTGACCATGTTGTCACACAACCATTTCAGTATGGATCCTGAGGTATGCTTTGGGTCACTATCTTGTGGGAGAGTCTACCTATGGCTAAGACCCAGCCTTCTGGCGGAGTCAACCAGATTGTCAGCCAAAGTTTCCTGATACTTGGTGGAATTCATTATGCCATTAATCTTAACCAGTGCCCCTGGACCTCTTGCATTAAAAGAGCCCCAAACATGAATGACGCACCATCATATTTCACCGTGGGTATGAGGGGTTTCTCCTTGTATGCATCTCGGTTTCGACGCCAAGCATGCCGATGCTGTATCTGACCGGTGTGCAATTTTGGCCTCATCTGACCAAAGTACCTTGTTCCAGTCATAATTTAAATGACATTTGGTAAACTCCAAGCGCTTGCATCTGTGTCTTCTGGTCAGAAAAGGCTTTCTTCTGGCAACCCTTCCAAAGAGCCTGTGGATGTGGAGGTGGCGCCTGATAGTGCTTTTTGAAAGGTGGTGATCCCATGATGCCACCAAGGCCTGCAATTCCTTCACAGTGATTCTTGGTGATTTGGTTGCTTCTCTCACCATCCTTCTCAGTATCCTGGGGGGCAAAATGCAGTTGTGTCCTCTACCGTTGAGGTTTTCAACAGTTTGATATCTTTAGAATTTTTTAATAATTGCCCTGACAGACTCAATGCACATTCAATCCTTTGTGGATCTTCTTGTAGCCATTACCAGATTTATGAAGGTCTATGACCATTTGCCTCTTGAACTGACAGTTGTTTTGTTTCCTTCATGTTGTGGGATGACAAAGGGATACTGTATGTGTGTTATACATTTTTATACCCTAGTGAAACAGGAAGTGATGTCATGACTAAATACAGTTCCTTACCACTTAGATAAAACTTTAACAAGGCAACATTGTCACCAATATCCCCCGCCACGGTAAGAATGGTCACGGGAGATTACGCATTCATTAAAAAAAAAAAAACACAGAGCAATGACATTATCCACTGAAACATATGCAAAGAGATAATAAAATGAAGGAATAGTTGCCGAGAAAACTTGTCCCCATTGCCAATCCCATACACCAAGTCGACGAACAGAAACAAGGACCATAACTCCAAAAAATAATTTTCTCAGAATCAATTGTCGAACTCATTCAATAGGGTCATCTGTACTGGCCACCCACAAAATTTCATCCACGAGGTGCACAGTTGCAGAGAGAAGTTGTCCCCATTGCAACACTCCACGAACAGAGTCAAGGGCCATAACTCTGTAAAAATAAAAATTTCTCGAATCAATTGTCGAACTGATTCAGTAGGGTCATCAGTACTGGCCAATATAAAATTTCATTCACATAGGTGCAGGAGTTGCAAGAAAAAACCTGTCCCCATTGCAAATCCCAAACACCAAGTCAACGAACAGAAACAAGGACCATAACTCCGTTGTCCCCAATAGGATTGCAAAATTTCATCCACGTTGCAATAGTTGCCGACCCCATTGCAACACCCATACACTTAAGTCCACGAACAGAGTCAAGGGCCATAACTCTGTAAAAATAAAAATTTCTCGGAATCAATTGTCGAACTGATTCAGTAGGGTCATCAGTACTGGCCACATATAAAATTTCATTCACATAGGTGCAGGAGTTGCCAAGAAAACCTGTCCCCATTGCAAATCCCAAACACCAAGTCAACGAACAGAAACAAGGACCATAACTCCGTGAAAATAAATTTCTCGGAATCAACTGTCGAACTCATTCAATAGGATCATTAGTACTGGTCACCCACAAAATTCATCCACGTAGGTGCAATAGTTGCCAAGAGAAGGTGTCCCCATTGCAACACCCATACACTTAAGTCCACAAACAGAGTCAAGGGCCATAACTCTGTAAAAAAAAATTTCTTGCAATCAATTGTCGAACTCATTCAGTAGGGTCATCAGTACTGACCACATTATCCGTAGGTGCAAAATTTCATTCACATACGTGCAATAGTTTCCGAGAAAACTTGTCCCCATTGAACCCGGACGGACGGACGGACGAGCGCCGTTCCAATATCCCCCGATCCACTTCCTGGCGGGGGATAATAATAAGTGGAATTTAATACCTGGTTTAATTTTGGTAGATGTTGTTTGCAATAATCTTTAACGGTGCCATTAACTGTGAAACCTTGATAAGGAGGAAATTGATTTTTAATTAAATCAGTGAATGATTTTGGTTGGTTCCACTGAAAAATTAATATCGTACAGTATTTCTCATATGTTATTTAGAGCTTCTCTATAAATATATTTATTACAATTTTTCAAAGAATTGTTTGAGCATTGCCAGTCAGGGGTGCCAGTAATTTTTGAGCCCACCTTATAGTTTAATTCTTCTGGATCCACCTCAAAAACTAAATCAACTTACCCTTGGACAGACAAACAAACAAACAGGGATGAAAACATAACCTCCTTGGCGGAGGTAAGAAAGTACAGTATGACTACTGTAACAGCGTTCAGTTTTTCTGAGGCAAGATACAGTACACCAAAGTGACAACAGTACACTGTCAACTTTCCGTATGAGACGAGTCACAAAGAAATACAAAGAATTTAGGAACAATGTGCCTGGGTTCTAATGTGCATCAGGGAGATGTACTGAAAGAGGACAGAATAAAGGGTTTCAGGGGAATTAAAGATTTGACCACAAGCAGAGATTTTTTTTTTCAAAAAAGAAAAAGAGTATCTATGGCAAGAAAAAAGGACATTATGTTCCAGCAGCCGACTAGTGTTGAAGAGAATTCATCGATGGAGTCACCTTTGTACAGCAGCTTATTTAAGCATGACTTTTCTAAATGGTTATCTAAACTTCCAGACATGGTACATGATTTCATGATGTAATCCTCTGAAGTGGAAAAGCACCAGTGTGACAAAACATGTAGCTGGGAAATCAATGACAGCAAAGGCTTGTCGCTGACCGGTCATAACTCCTCCAGTGAAATACCTGATAGTTTACATAATTATTACAAAACACCAAGTACAGAAAATGAAATGGTCACTGTGCACAGAGGAAGAAAGAGTGACAGGCAAAGATCTTTCTGCGAGCTTGATTTTGCTCTAACAAATACTGTTGAGCCAATTCAGGGCAAGAGTATGTATGGCACTACATGTAAAGTCAAGGGTACCATACGGGGTGGGTGGGCAGAGGGACAGATACCAGGGCCCTGACTGTCAGGAGCCCTTAAAAAAAAATACAGAAAACAGGATTTTTTGAGGAGGAGGATCCAATGTGACACCCCTCTGTGCAGTGTCGATATTTGCTGTGGTACTGCATGTTTCTAACCGGGAGCAAGTGGGAGAGAGAGTGAGCAGCAAAGCATACTGTCTGAGAGTGTGAGGAAAAATGAGGAAACAGAAACGAAGACAGCACAGGCATAAGAAAATCAGATAAAACGCTCTACGCACTTTAATGGAATAATACATTTTGAATTAAGCAATAAGTAAGGCCAGTTCTGAGTACAAGAGACTTAACGTCACAAATAGACCCAGGGCGGGAAGACGTCAAGCACACGACGACACCAGCCGACAGAATAAAGTGAAAACTGGTCGAGGATATAAATCTCAGGACGACCCTTTGAACTCACTGAAAACATGCAGTCATGGCACATGAAGTCGACATTTAGCAAACACTGTACCTTAATGTAGGCCAACGTAATTGCTGCCCAACAAACATGTTCAACCAATAGCCACCACAAGAAACTTAATTTATGTGCTTCTGTATCCTCATCGATGACATAACCAACGTCCGACAAAAATTCTTTGAACGGTTTTGATCACTGCCATATATCTGCAAAAGCGCAATTGAGACAGGTCGGGCTATTTTGTGCAAAATGCATACAATATACAGAAGGGTGACAAATTTAAGGAAAAAGACTAAGTAAATGCATGGACATTCCTAAGGAATGCAGATGCTTTGGTTAATTTTCCTGCCATGGTACGGTCCAATCGTCCCCTTAAAGGAACGGGGTCACTGCAAATCAATGCAGTTCTCCTGAGTGATCACCTTTTTGTCCTATGATGAAATATATCCATCATGATGGGAGTAGTCTCTTCCAGGATAACAATGGTCCAAACCCCACAGGGCACAAAGAGTCACTGAATGATTTTAAAAGTATGAAAATGATCCAAAGCATACCCCACCGTCTTCACAGTCACCAGATCTCAAACCAGTTGAACTCATGTGGGAGATTTTTGAAATAACGCGTTATACGGCACTCTTCGGCATCATTAGAACTCCATTAGATATCTCTTGAAAGAAAGGTACTCCATCCCTCCAGAAAAGTATTTCACTTGTTCACACCATGAGAAGGCGTGTTGAAGCTGATGCGACAGCTTGTGCAGGCCCAATAGGCTACCTTATTACGACTGTTTCAGTAGAATTTTCCATTAATTTGTCACCGGTCTGTACTGGTAACTCGAGGTTTGGCTGAATGTGCCTGGTTGCAGCAATACAAGAACCGCCAACAGAAATCGACCCACGCCGGTCAATTGCAAGACTTCGGCAAGAAATACCATAATAGCCTACAATGTACTGCGTGTGTGTGTGTGTGTGTGTGTGTGTGTGGGGGAAAAAACAAAACAAGAAAAAAAAAAACAGATCACCCAGATCTTTTGTCGGGGCATTGTTATCGTTTCGCTCTGGGTGATTGTAATGGATAACTGAATGTTCTCTTCTTTCACAATGATACATATTCCAGCGATGGGACGTGTTGTAACTGTGCAGAACTTAAGTAACAAATAATGAAGCACGCACAACATAGACTAAAAATGAAAACAGCCCGTAAAATGCAATTGCTCATTGAGGCAATTAACGCTGAGTGACAGAGCAAGTCATTGAATAGCGGGAAATATTAATAAAAGGCAAACCATCGACCAAACTACAGCCAATTAATTTCTGAAAATATTTATTTTCACAAAGTGTCTATATACAGGCCACATTAAGATAACTCTAGATGATTTAGCAAACTCCGCAAACTTAGATTCTTGATGGCCGCATTTCTGAAAATATGACAGTGGGGCTATGCGTCAGGACGTCAATGTAACGGTGAACTAAAACTGGGTCTCCATTAGCCTTCAATAAGTCTTTCATATTATAGCCCACGACGTGTCATCATGCAATCCTCCGATAAGGTACAGTAGACGGCGCGACGCTCCAGTTGATGAATTATCTATATGGCTAGACTGCGCATTACCTACTGATTTGCAGTAGCAATCTTGAACATATTTGTTTGAGTTCGGAGGGCATATATGTTTGGACAGCATATAAGCAAGCTACATCAATGGTTCTCCGTATCGGTCCTGGAGACCCCCTGTGTATGCTGATTTTCGCTGCAACCGCAACTGCAATCACCATTTAAAACAACTGTAGGCTAATGTTCTCTTAATTAGGTTTTTCATGTTTAATGAGATTATCGAGCTACCTTCTATAAAAGTTTCTATCGTGTGAAATGGCCATGGCTGTACGCCATGAAGGATAAAAACTGCTCTACTACACATTTGGTGAAGATGGTAAATCTTATCTTGGTTCCTCATCGGACGTCTTCCCTTTCACGCAATACTGGCTTATCATTTGCCTTGTTTCTAAATGGCTGTTCACCAAATGCATAGGCAATTATTTTAGAGAGCATATGTTCACACTTTCACCAATTAGAAGCCAATGGATTAATTTAATCAGCTGTAGCTTTCAATTTTTATGCAATAAAAACATTTGCAATAGGCCTATAGTAAGTTACGATGTGAATACAGTACTCTTCAGGGCATCCATACCCATTTCTGAAATAATGCGGCTAAAAGGGTAAATTGTCATGATAAACATGAACAGAACAACTGCGAAAAATTCACACCTTGTTCAGATTCTGAGACTGCAACTGTCGGAACAAAACCACCATTCGCACGGGCTCCTCAGGATCGACGCCAAGAACAACTGTGCTGGCCTAGATGATAGTTGACCTATTGACTACCAGCTACATTGACTCGCAATAGTTGCGGTGCGTCATATTTCGGTAGTACAAGGCCGTTGGAATCACGGGCCTTATAACAATTAATGACAAACGGAAATTAAATGGTAGCGAAATTATGAACTAACGTTAAGCGTCATCATCGATGAAATCGGATTTCACGTTCTTCACATTCAGGAATTGGCAGGCAAGGCGCCTCAGAAAACGCGGTCACTACTGAGGCTAGTGGTCGTTACTGTGCCAAAAATCAAAGAATTATTGACACGGTTACATTCTAACATATAATAAGAGGGATAGCGCTCGAAACAACTGAAACAAAAACAGGAATTGAGGCGATTCCAGCAATCGTTAATATTAAATGGCTCAGTGCCATTAATTGAAGGCATTGTGGTTACTGTTACTGCTATACACGCTGTTCATGACAGACCTCTCACTTCCACGTTTTACTTTGAACCGCCACGATGATTGCAACGGTAGGTGGTAAGGTACATGAGGCACATTATTCTGTTGAAATTGATGGCTTCAATTACATTATAATATAATAATTTAACTGGTTAAATAGCTAGCTTGTTCTCAATATCAAATTTATTCTCACCTGTCAGTGCACCCAGGTAGCATCAAATGGACACTGGTCGTGGCAGTATTCCGCCTGTCCAGCGTTCTGGGTTGTCAGTCTTTTATTTCAGGAATACACCCCAGCTTATTTCGGCAAAGTGTCGAAACTCTACGCATTTAAAAGCTGCTCCATCGTATTAAGCAGCCAGTATTTTCCACTATGCACCCTCTTATACAAAAAGCGCATTGACATTCGAGTTGGCAGTGGACAGTACTGCGCAAACTCCAGCAAATGCGTGATGTAAACTCATCCCAGCCCCGCCTTCTACGGAAACCATAGCCAACCAGTGACTTTGGCTATCGTGATGAAAGCATGTCTGTCACCAGGTTTTCAGTCTGTGCATGGGACATGCATGTTCTGTAAGACCATCTCCTCCCTCGATCCTTTTCTCTCTTCATTTCTCCGGCCATATTTTCAAACTAAAGATGGCGTCTCCCCATATTTCGCATGTGACTGCGTTTGTACTACTCCGTATTACCCTCTAGCGTCATTTCTCATCATTGCACCGTTACTTAATTGACCTACATTTGCATTCATTTCCTTCCCAAACCCTGACTCGAATAAAATGCCGCGCTGTCACACCTTATTTTATACCAAAAGATTACGTTGCTTAGGGAGAATATTAAAATATCTTTACAAGGTTGAAGTGTGAAAAGTGTGAATTATGTAGCTGCCTTTTCGTTTGTAAGTATAGCCTGTTGGCTACCTGCGTGCTACACTCACTTTTTTGCCGTGTTGTGCTGTTTGTCTATCAAATTGTTAAGGGATCACTGGGATTTAATGGCGATCTATATATAAATTATTTGGGGGAATGCTTTGCAATTTTAGTCTTTATCTCAATTCAAATCAAAATATGCTACAACTAAAGTGAAGTTATTACCTCTGTATAGAGCTCTGTGATACATTTAGCAATTTTAATGTAATTCATTTATGGTGGAAAAATGTTTGTGATTTAAAAATATCATAGTGAAGACATTGGTTGCCTGATGTTTATCTTGAAAAAATGAAATACAACAAGATTTTTATGATGACTGATGTTTGTTGATTTGAGCTAAAACACATGACTAGAGCCAGATCTAGTCATTATCATCTCTGGTAGTGAAATACACTGAAAAGAGTTCACACTATTATTTATGTGTATTTGTTTGTGAGTCAGAATCGTAGATATGTGGTGTGTGTCTCTCGCTCTCTTTCTCTCTCTATCTCATATATATATATATATACACACATATACACACACACAACCCTAATTCTGAAATAGTCGGGACAAAGTGTAAATTGTGAATAAAATCAAAACGCAATGACTTTCAAATCACACCAGCCAGCATTTTATTCACAATAGAACAGAGATAACATAGCAAATGTTACAACTGAGAAATTTTACTATTTTATCCACAAAATGAGCTCATTTCAAATTTGATGGCTGCTACGGGTATCAAAAAAGTTGGGACAGGGGCTGTTTACCATGGTGTAGCATCCCCTCTTCTTTTTAACACAGAGTGAAGGTGTCTGGGCATTGAGGAGACAAGTTTCTTGAGTTTAGCCGTTGGAATTTGATCCCACTCTTGTTTAATACAGGCTTGCAGCTGCTGGAGAGTTCTGGGTCTCCTTTGACGGACTTTTCGTTTAATTATGCGCCAAATGTTCTCAATCGGTGAAAGATCCGGACTGCTGGCAGGCCAGTTCAGCACACAGACTCTCCTACTACGAAGCCATGCTGTTGTAATAGCTGCAGTATGTGGTTTTCCATTGTCCTGCTGAAATACACAAGGCCTTCCCTGGAATAGATGTCATCTGGAGGGGAGCATATATTGCTCTATAACCTTTATATACCTTTCAGCATTCATTGTGCTTTTTAAAACATGCAAGTGTCCCACACCATATGCAATAATGCATCCCCATACCATCAGAGATGCTGGCTTTTGAACTGAACGATGATAACAGGAGGGGTGGTCTTTCTCCTCTTTAGCCCGGAGGACACGACGCCCATGATTTCCAACGAGAATGTCAAATTTGGACTCACCTGACCACAGGACACTTTGCCACTTTGCTACAGTCCATATTAAATGAGCCTTGGCCCACAGAACACGACGGCGCTTCTGGATCGTGCTCAACAATGGCTTCCTTTTTGCATGATAGAGGTTTTAGGTGGCATCTGTGGATGGCATGGCAGACTGTGTTTACAGACAGTGGTTTCTTGAAGTATTCCTGGGCCCATTTAGTAATGTCAATGACAGAATCATGCCGGTGAGTGATGCAGTGGCGTCTGAGGGCCTGAAGATTACGGGCATCCAGTAAAGGACTTCGGCCTTGTCCCTTACGCACAGAGATTTTTCCAGTTTCTCTGAATCTTTTGATGATGTTATGCACTGTCGATGATGAGACCTTCAAAGCCTTTGCAATTTGACGTTGAGGAACATTGTTTTTAAAGTATTCCACAATTTTTTTTATGCAAGCCTTCACAGGTTGGAGAGCCTCTTGCCATCTTTACTTTTGAGAGACTCAGCATCTCTAAGACATCCCTTTTATAGCCAATTATGTCACACACCTGATGCCAGTTAACTTAAGTACTTGCTCAATGTTCTTTCAGCTGATTCTTTTATATATTAATTGCTTTTTCAGCCCTTTTTTGCCTGTGTCCCAACTTTCTTGAGACCTGTTGCAGCCAGAAAATTTGAAATAAGCTCATTTTGTGGATAAAAATGTAAAATGTCTCAGTTTCAACATTTGAAATGTTATCTATGTTCTATTGTAAATAACATATTGGCTCATGTGATCTGAAAGTCATTGCATTTTGATTTCATTCACAATTTACACTTCGTCCCAACTATTTCAGAATTGGGGTTGCATATATTTGGCAGGATTCATTGGCTTTTTGCAATGCAGTAGACAATTTAAGATTAAAAACAGGCTATTTTATTTTTAACATAAATATGTTAAAAAATTGCAGAAGTTTTTATTCACCTAAAATAATAATTGAAGATATGATTTGTGATGTCCCAGGTATTTTTTCATGATAATATACAGTGCTGTGAAAAAACATTTGCCCCCTTCCTGATTTCCTGATTTTGTCACACTTAAATGTTTCAGATCATCAAACAAATTTTAATATTTGACAAAGATAACCTGAGTAAATACAAAATGCAGTTTTTAAATGATGATTTAATTTATTGAGGGAAGAAGCTATCCAAACCTACCTGGCCCTATGTGAAAAAGTAATTGCCCCCTCAACCTAATAACTGGTTGTTCCACCCTCGGTGACAACAACTGCAACCAAGCTTTTGCGATAACTGGCAATGAGTCTTTCACATCGCTGTGGAAGAATTTTGGCCCACTCTTCTTTGCAGAATGGTTTTAATTCAGCCACAGTGGAGGGTTTTCAAGCATGAACAGTCTGGTTAAGGTCATGCCACAGCATCTCAATCGGATTTAAGTCCGGACTTTGACTAGCCACTCGAAAACCTTCATTTTCTTTCTTTTTTTTTAAAGCCATTCAGAGGTGGACTTGCTGGTGCGTTTCGGATCATTGTCCTGCTGCATAAT
Source organism: Gymnothorax javanicus (assembly GCA_029692085.1). NCBI lineage: Eukaryota > Metazoa > Chordata > Actinopteri > Anguilliformes > Muraenidae > Gymnothorax > Gymnothorax javanicus. Next base: position 70,425,699 of record CM056194.1, read on the forward strand.
CCAAGTGCGCTTGAGCTTGAAGTCACAAACGGATGGTCGGACATTCTCCTTAAGGATTTTCTGGGAGAGAGCAGAATTTATGGTTCCATCAATTACGGCAAAGTGTCCAGGTCCTGAAGCAGCAAGGCAGCCCCAGACCATCACACTACCACCACCATGTTTGACTGTTGGTATGATGTTCTTTTTATGAAATGCTGTGTTAGTTTTACGAAAGATGTAACGGGACACACACCTTCCGAAAAGTTCAACTTTTGTCGCGTCAGTCCACAAAATATTTTCCCAAAAGTCTTGGAGATCTTTAGGATGTTTTTTGGCAAATCTGAGGCGAGCCTTTGTGTTCTTTTTGGTCAGCAGTGGTTTTCGCCTTGGAACTCTCCAATGGACACCATTTTTGCCCAGTGTCTTTCTTATTGTTGAAGCATGAACACTGACTTTAACGGAGGCAAGTGAGGCCTGCAGTTCTTTAGATGTTGTTCTGGGTTCTTTTGTGACCTACTGGTTGAATTGTCAATGCGCTCTTGGAGTAATTTTGGTAGGTCGGCCACTCCTGGGAAGGTTCACCACTGTTTCAAGTTTTCTCCATTTGTGGAAATGGCTGTCACTGTGGTTCACTGGAGTCCCAAAGCCTTTGAAATGGCTCTGTATCCCTTTCCAGACTGATAGATGTCAATGACTTTTTTTTCTCATCTATTCTTGAATTTCTTTAGATCGTGGCATGATGTGTTGCTTTTTGAGATCTTTTAGCTTACTTCACTTTGTCAGACAGGTTCTATTTAAGTGATTGCTTGATTCAACAGGTCTGGCAGTAATCAGTCCTGGGTGTGGCTGGTGAAATTGAACTCTAAAAATGTGGTTAATCACAGTTAATTTATGATTTATCAAGGGGGGGCAATTACTTTTTCACATAGGGCCAGGTAGGTTTGGATAGCTTTTCTCCCTTAATAAGTGAAATCCTCATTTAAAAACTGCATTTTGTTTTTACTCGAGTTATCTTTGTCTAATATTAAAATTTGTTTGATGATTGGAAACATTTTAGTGTGACAAATATGCAAAAAAAAAAAAAGAAATCAGGAAGGGAGCAAATACTTTTTCACTGCACTGTACGTCTTCTAACAGTAAAATAGGAAGTAAGGTAACTTGGGGCTCCATATTTCAGAATCCTGTAAACCATGTTCAGTTGGATCTGACGTGCTCTATCTTCAACTGGAAGCCACTGACCTGTTGGAACTGAGTTTTACCCACATGGCTGCTGTAATCCAGCCCCAGCACATCTCTCACCATTCATTCAAACCTTTATTTATTCTCGAAAGGACATTGAGGTTTCCCTCATTTTCAATGTCGTCGAGATCAATTTATTTTGTGCAGCTTGAAGTTTTTGTTTCAGGACTTTACTTAAGTACCATGAACTAATAATAACATAATCCAAGTAGCACTAGACCTGGCAGGAGGCCATCATTTTCAGGGTCCTCTGTCCCGTAATCTGGCTTTCCTGGCTCAGTACCTTGTTCTGGTATTTACCTTACCCAAAATCTTCAAGGCCATAGAAGGACCCTAACCTTTGTTTTGAACCTGACAAAATTGATTCAGTCTTATCTAAAAGTTGGTAAAGTCTGTTGTCAGATAACCAGGTCATTAGTCTGCCCAACTCGTCAACTAGTATTTCCTGTATTCTATCTTTATCTTTATCTGATACGAGGCCTGCTGAGTCGTCTGTAAATCGAAACATAGTATTAGTACAGGCCACTTTGCAGGAGGAACAAGGGACCCAACACACTGCCCTGGGGCACTCCGCAGGGAATTGGCATGGGTGGACTGGGGAAAAAAAAGTGGCCTGGGAATTCGTACCTGACCGGCCCACTCTCCAGGGGGCAGGGATGGGAAGGCAGTAGCAGGCCAAAAACATTTCACGTTATTTGACAAAAAAGCATGCATTTTAACATCATTTTGGAATATATTTTCCATAGAACATTGATATTATTAGTTTCTGAGTTTATATAACATCAATTAGCCTACAACAAAATAATTGTTGTGTATATCTACCATACAAACCCAGTGGCTATACCTATGCATCTGTGATTTTAGCAGATGCTAACAGATCACCAAGACCCCTCACCCCCCAAGTCGCAAAACCAGGTTTAGTCAAAGATACCGTCCTCAACAGCTTGTAAAAACTTAGTAAAATGCTGTGATGGTCTTTTTTCAGAATGTTTCTGAAAGATGAGGCTTCAATGCTTCCAAAGCACTCCAAGTGTTGTGAAAGTAGAAAGTGTTGTCCCGTGAAACACCATCATATACATAATCCAAGTCACCATTAAGTTGAATTTATTACATGTGAGTGAATTTACTATTCTGTAGGCAGGGGTTGGGTGCATAATGTCCAAAAACGAACAATCCTATTTCTATTAAAGATCCTATATATCCTAGAGATGTCTTGAAATAAATGAAATACAGTTGGGGCCACTTAGAATTTTTCAATATGACCATTGCATTATTTGGATTGATTCATAGTCTTTTTTAAAATTACGTTGCATACCTTACAGACTCGAAAGGTCATAGAATAGCCCACTAGCTTCTGAGCCGCAAAACTCGCTGGTTGCAAGTTTAATGACAGGTGATTCTGAATGTCAAGACAGGGTTTTGAAATGGAAAATTTGGAAAGTCTTCCTGTATTCCAGGAGAGCTTTAATTTGGTACCGTAAAACACGAAATCAATGTGCATCAAATTGTCAGCCAATAACTTGTCCATCAGTGGGGTATAAAACAGGTTGAAACGCGATTTTAGACTGTCAGCGCAATAAGGGACAAGCAAGGCCATTGGTCAAACAAATTTCCCAACAAGCCTGCCTTCTTAAATTTTTAGGACGAAAACAACAAAATTAAAAAAAAAATTGAGGCTAGCCTAAGCCCATACATTGTTTTATATTTGCAAGAAAACATTTTTTTGGTTGTTCCTATGGCATAGAACAAATATATAAATGGAAACGTAAAAAATGGCCGTGACGTAAGACAACCGGAATAGTGAAGTAGAACAATCTAAAGTGGTCTATAACATGATAATTGTTGCAAGGGCGGTTTAGATGTTATAGCTGGTGTGAGAAATGCATGGCTACGCTGAAATGCATTTATGGATCATTGGTGGCATAGACTTCTGATCAAGTGCACTGTTTCACTTTGCAGTGGTGTTTCCTCTTGCGGGTTCACTGGGCTGGCCATGACTTCTCTATGAGGACTTGGCAGTTGAGGTCTATTTTTGTCTTTGTTTTTTCTTTGCCAGCCGGACCGGCCCACTGACCCAGCGGCCCACCGGGAAAACTCCTGGTATTCCCAATGGCCTGTCCGCTCCTGGGAATTGGTATGGCCCTGGATAATTCCCCACCAACCTCAATTTGTTGAACCACCAAGTATGAAGCAATCCAGCTTAAAACTGTCCTGTCCATACCAAGAACCTTTAACTTGGTTAGAAAAATCTGGTGATTTACTATGTGAGAGGGCTTTTGCGGGCCCAGAAGCACCAGACAGCACATTTTCTAGCATCTATTTCCCTCATAAAATCTGCAAGATTGTGAAATATTAAAGACAGACGTCTGTTGAACAAGACTTTCTCATACCAGATTAGAACTCTTAAAATAACTTGTGGCTACAAATGTATTCATAGGTTTGTGCACAATTTTCTCAAAAACCTTGGACATTACACTTAAAATTGAAACTGACATATAGTTACTTGTGTCTGATTGACTCCCCTTTTTGTAAATTGGGGTCACTTTCGCATGTTTAAAATCTTTAAGTACTTTGCCTTGGCCCTGAAAAAGATTTATAATACTTGTAATATATGGGGCAATGACGGCAGCCACATCCCAAAGGAATCTGGCAGCTATGCCGTCGAGACCAGCGGCCTTATTGATGGTAAGCTCCCCCAGCATCTTGGCCACATTTTCAGCAGTGGCCTTGTGAATATGTCCTGTTGAATTACAGGGAAATATATGTTAAATCATGCTCAAGGTCTATACATTTTCCATTTGATGTAATGCCTTAGCCATAGCAACATGGCATCCTGGGTTTGAATATTTCCCTCAATATAAGTGTAATGTTGCTTCCGTGAAGCGTTGCAACCAGTAGATACAGAACATGTATGCGTCATCGTCCTACAATTAAAAAAAAATGCTTTTTCTGGCATTAAACCTGTTTAAAGGAAAACTTAATGAGCAGTTACAGTTTAAAGGGTTAAACCATTGCCTTTTAGAGTCTACTTGATCTCAAAGAGGTGTATTTACTGCCCTCCACTGGTTAAATGCAGCAGGTACGACTGCTGCATTTCATATACGCAGATGCTGTGCAATCCATTGTTATGCAGAAACGTTAAAATTAGTCTTTCAGTCAGTTTGTGGTATTTTAGCCGCAAAGTAAAGTTTTCAAAGCAAAAGATGAAACACCTAAATCTAACATCCTGAAAACAGTGTCTGTCTTTTCTCGTATATGATATGCTGATGATACAGTGCTGTATACTTCTGCTTCTTCATTGAATGTGGCATTATCTGTATTACAAAGAGCCTTTGTTTCATTTCAGCACTCACTTCTAGAGCTCAAATTAGTTTTAAATGTGGCAAAAACAAAATGTATGCATTTCTCTAGATCTAGTTCTTTGAGGGACTATTCATTTTTAATTCGCTTCTTGGATGGCTCTGATATCGATCGAGTGTCCTGTTGCAAATACCTTGGAATATTTATCGATGAAAAACTGTCTTTTAAAGTGCACCTTGATGAACTTACAAAAAAGTTAAGGCATAAAATTGTTTTTTTTTTTTTTTTTTTTACAGAAACGGCTCGTTTCTCTCGAGATAATAGGAAGCTTTTAATTCAGTCAACCTTCTTTTCAGTGTTAGATTATGGTGACATCATCTATATGCAAGCTGCCCCAACGACCTTGAAAAAACTTTATACGGTCTATCACGCTGCACTTCATTTTATTACTAGAGATCCTTTTAGAACGCATCATTGTTCTCTGTATAAAGCTGTGGCCTGGCCATCATTGGCTACCAGGAGAAGGCAGCACTGTTTGACCTTCATTTATAAAGCAATCTTACACAGATTACCATGTTTTCTTACAACTTTTATTTCAAGGCGCAGTCGCAATTACCAGGCGAGATCTCAGGACTGGTTGGTTCTAGAAGTCCTCAGAGTTAAAACAGAACTTGGCAAAACAGCTTTTAGTTACTGTGCTCCTAGGACGTGGAACAATTTTCAAGAAACATTTAAACTGGGTAAATTGATATCATTAGAGAATTTAAAAAAGTGATAAAGGATTTAGAAGTTGGGGACTGTGTGTATTTTGAATAATATCACTGCAATTTTCTCAGCCACATGTATTGTATGCACTCCTGTATGATAATTTTATTGTTTGTTGTTTGCTTTTTTATGATAATGTATTGCATTGTATTCTGTTTTGTGTTTGTGTTGTTAACAGGGCACCATCGCAAATGAGACTGAGGTCTCAATGAGTTCCCCTGTATAAATAAAGGTTTTATATATATATATATATATATATATATATATATATGGGCCAAGCTCACGAAATGTGCGCCACCCCCCCCGGGTACTGAAAAATAATGAAAGTACCCATAGAGCTTAGCTGTGAGTGTTTTTTAAATCTATAGGTGTTGTGGGATCATATTCCAAAGCCATGCGACGGCGACATTTTTCATTTTTTCGTGGTACCTGGTCAAAGTTGGGTCCCTCAACTCATTTTTTGGGCCGGGTTTCTGCCTTAGTTTCAAGACATGCATATCTTCTAAAGCCTCATACATGCAGAGATATAGCTAGATCTTCTCAAAATGCCCTGACATGTATAGAAGGATAGTATAGCTGATGGAAAAATGGTATATAGGTAATATGCTGTTGAGATTGTCAACCCTGCCATGGCCCTGAAGTCGGGGTACGTTTTGCGTGCGGCTGCAAAATTGCTGCACGAGTGCAAACTGCTCTCTAACACAATGTGTAAAGTTAATTCAGGTAACCCTATGCTCTCAGTGGTAATTGTATGTGATAAAGGTATATGTCTACTCTCTGAATACCAAATATCATGGTCATTGGTGGAATATTTGGTGAGTTATACGCATTTCCCTATACCCTTGCTCGTCCAAGTCAGAAACACGAAAACCTACTGTTTGCCTATAATCCATCCAGAGGCCTATAACTAGTGATAATAAAGTTATTTAAGCCTCCAATCAGTGTTATAATTGTATATAAGTGATGTCCAGAGGTATATTACCTGAAATTAGAAACCCTACAGTGATTTTTTTCCCTCGGGATCCCGTCGCTGCTGAAAAAAAGAAGTTCTGGTCTGCAAATACTTGAAAAATGTTATAAAAACCTATATCAAAACTCAAAAATCTCTTAGAAACACTCCTTATGGCTTAAAAGTATGTAGCCTGGGCAATACCAAGCCAGAACAGGTGTCTATTAACTCAAAATATCGGTATATCGGTCAGAAACCAAATCTAAGTCAGAAACCGCGACTAAGTCAGAAATCCATGTACCAAATTCAACCCGAATGACTTGCTATTGCCATAATACTTAACTAATAGATAGAATAAGAGTCTCAAGTAGGTAATTGATAACTTACCAATGGAAGATGCCACTTGTAGGCTGGTGGACAGGCTGCTTGACAGTTCTTTTTTTTTATTTTGGGTCCTCAGTTCCCCTAGCCTGAGCCCTGGGAGTTTTTTATGATGATTGCATGTTTCTGTCTTTTAGTTCTTGTTATTTTGTTGTAGGTGTTGTCTGGTGTCCCCGACCACCTATGCATGTTATTTGAACAAGTTTATGACTGATTGGCCACCGATTGTGGCCACAGCGGCCGTCACACCCCGCATCAGTTTCTGCCTGAGATCCCGGTTTCTGACTGAGAACGTGGGCCGACGCCACCGATATTTTTCGATTAAATCTTCAAAGATACAAGTCGACACTTTTAGAAAACACAATATATCATGTCCCTGACCACCCATGCATGTTATTTGACCAAGTTTATGACTGATTGGCCACCGATTGCGGCCAAAGCGGCCGCCCACGCCCCGCGTCAGTTTCTGCCTGAGATCCCGGATTTCTGACTGAGAGCGTGGGCCGATCAGTCCGATGTCGGGCCTCCGACCAACGCCATTGTTATACAACCCCAAATCAGAAATAGTTGGGACGAAGTGTAAATTGTGAATAAAATCAAAATGCAATCACTTTTAGATCACATGAGCCAATGGGCTCTAAATTCGTAAACCAGGCGCAGGCGCGGCGCAGGCGCGGCGAATAGGGGGAGCGCCGCGCCAACGGGAGGTCCAGGCGTATGTTGCAATTTCGCGCCCGCCTAGCCTGGCGCAAGTATCCTTGTCCCGCCTCTGTCCCTCCTGCCGGCGCAAGTGGCAAAGAAGGCCTGTTTGGGTATAACACAGCCGAGTCAAATCTTCACCAATCAAATGAGCTCCTCTCCTCACCTTTAATGTGTTGGAATATAGAAGCCTCTGTCCTACGTCTGCATGATGCGTTAATGTTGCATTTTATTTTGCTGCTTCAGGCATGTTTACTGCACCGCTTACGTCTATATTAAGCCTTACGAATATGAGTTAGCTGGCTAGCTAGGGCATTCGCGAATTATTACCATAAGCGAACTTGAATGGAATTTCAAAAGCGAAACTTCAGATCATTCGAACTTATGAAGTTGGAATGAAATACTGACCATTTATTTCTTCTGCCTGCATCATTGGGAAGAGAAAAGATGGATAGCGTGTTCCTATTATTACACCCTGTTGCTGCTTAAAATTTTGGGATTAACATGCATGGACAACAATGCAAGATCGTTACACATTTATTTTCAATATGTGATCTTAACTTAGTACGAGATCATAGCAATCAGGTTGTATTCCTTTCCCCCACTAAAAACGATAAAACCTAAGTGACATTAATAGTAGCCTAGTATTAAGCCGCTTGCACACTGGGCGCGAAACGAATTTTTCGCACGACAGATTGCGTTGAACGCAGTGTCTACGTGTCCGAAAGTCTGACAGGGTTTTAATATATCTCCGTTTCCTACAGTCGATTATTGTTTTTAATTTCTTCAAATCTATTGAATGTTTTAGATATTAAACGTGAACGTTTTGATAAGAGGGCTCAGTTCTTCAAGATGAGTACCGAGAATTTCAATCAATATTTCTGTTTAAGCTCTGCTCAATAAAGTGAGTCGACATTGGCGCGGGACAAAGTATACAATGCCTGTCGGACATTAAATGCAAAATACTCCGTGTCTGACAGCCAAAAAAAAAAAAAAAGGACGATTAGAACAAATTGATAACGAAATAAAGAATAAAAAGAAACATTTTAACAACAAACAGAACATCCAATGAACACTGCGATTTATTTATTTGCGGGCCATCTTTTTTGGATGCTCTGTTTGTTGGTGATATATTTTTATTCTTTATTTCGTTATAAATCTGTTCTCAGACCAATACTTTAACTTTTTGCTGGCTGCCGGACATGGAGTATTTTGCATTTCGCCTCGGACAGTCTTGATCGTGCATGCGATAATTTGTTCACACTGTCAATGGTCATGGAATTGATTTGCTCACTGACTACAAGCATTATTTTATCTCTGGTGTGGAAATAAAGTGTGAATCTGTTCGATCCATCTGACTAATTTTCAAAAGAGAGACCCAATAAAGACTGTTGTCTATCTTCAACGGAAGAAAAACACACGAATAAAAAGACCAAGAAAAGTCGATAGCTATCAATTTGCATTTTTGTGAAGGTCAACACAAACATGGCCAAGTTTGCACGCCTAATAATTCCTGGAATAGGATTAGAACTTTTATGACTTTCGGACACGGAGATATATTAAAACCCTGTCCGACTTTCGCGTTTTGCATTGACTTTGACTGTAATCAGTCGTTCAAAAAATTCGTTTCATCCCAGTGTGCAAGCGGCTTTACTGAGCATAGAACACAAGCATTAAATATATATATATATATATATATATATATATATATATATATATATAGGCAGTTTGTGGTTGGCTGAGAAAGATGTGAAGTCGTTAGTTTGCATCACAGATTCAGCTGCGTTGATTAAGCCAGGTGGAGTTTCCATTACGCTGCGTGCCAACGCCTTTTAATCTGACATCAGGACAATCGATATAGATACTATAATTTATGTCCTGATTCAGATAGTTTTAAATAGTAGTTGCTGTAATTATTTATTGCACTGAAATGTGCCTGACATTCTGAAACCTGCCTGTGAGGTTTCGGTGACGCAGGCGCCCAGTGCGCCGGTCAGCCAAATTACCACTGCACAGAAAGTAAACCAGGTTGGAGCTGGCGAGCTTTCTGAGCGAAAGGCTTTTTCTACTTAAATTGTCACTGCGTCTTGATGAATATGTGACACCTCCCTACTACGCCGCCACACCCATCTCGGCGCAACCAAATTGCCAAAGTGGCTGCGCACGGTGTTGCACCGCACGAAATTACCACTGCGCGGGCTGCACCGGACGAAATTACCACTGCGTGGGCTGCGCCACGCCACGCCACGCTGGCCACCCTCAAGAAATTAGAGCCCTATATGTTATTTAGAATAGAACATAGATAACATTTAGAAAGTTGAAACTGGGACATTTTACATTTTTATGCACAAAATGAGCTCATTTTGTGGATAAAATTGTAAAATTTATCAGTTTCAACATTTGCTATGTTATCTCTGTTCTATTGTGAATAAAATACTGGCTGGTGTGATTTGAAAGTCATTGCATTTTGATTTTATTCCCAATTTACACTTTGTCCCAACTATTTTGGAATTGGGGCTGTATTTTCGATCAAATCAGCTAAAATACATGTTAACATGTCAAACCAACATGGAATATCATGTCCCTGACTACCTGTGTAACGACTGGGGCCACAGTTGGCCGAATACGCCCGATTTCTGCCTGAGATGCCCAGGTTTCTGACTTAGAAATCTAAGGCAGAAACCCTAAGTCAGAAACTGACCAAAATGCTTCGCGCGCTGTAGCTATGTCATTATTCAATTAATAATTGATCTAAACAGTGATTTCCACTTTGATTTAGGCCAACAACAATACCTGAATTGCATTTGGCTATATCTTTTACAGTTTTTAAAAATACATCTAAGTCAGAAACTTTTCTTGAAATGGTCATTTTTTGGGGACACAAAAATCCCACTCGATCCCTGTAGGTTGGAATTTTTTTTTTTTTGCCCTAATGCACCATATATTTGTTTCATCCTGAAGGATTATTAGGGTGAAGGGATCTTTTTCATTTTTCTAGAGCAGTGGTTCCCAAAGTCGGTCCTGGGGACCCACAGCGTATGTCGGTTTTTGCTCCAACCACAATTACGATCCCAGAGTTTTAACAAGCTGTTCATTTTTAATTAGCAGTTGCTTGTCAACATTTTACCCCTTAAACCACATTATGACAGAAATGGCTACGCATTCCATGAAATTTCAAAGCCCAACATTCATATTTTTTATTTTGATGTATTCCACGTAAGCACGACAATCAAAGGTGGCAGTATGTTTCATGTGATCAAATGCAAGACTGCAATCAGTCAGTAATCTGGTGATTAGGGTTCTGTATTCAGGTGCTCAGGTTCTTTCCTGAAACCAATCAAGTGACATTTAACAGGTTTGACTCATCGTTTGCTTTGTCTTTGAATTCTTAATTGCCTAATAATTGTTCGCTTTTAATGACCTTGGGTCCACAATTTTATCTACTAGAAGCCCATTTATAGATTCATGTCATCAGTTGCAAATTTCCATTTTTTATGTTAGAGAAGTAATTTCAATTTAGCACACTATGAAATGATTTTCATCATGGCCATTTTTGACATGTGGTTTAAAAGGATAAATAATCAGCGTGAACAAGAATAGTGCAATCAAGAGCAATGAGCAACTCATTAGCATTCTAAGATTGGAGCTGTGGTTGACACAAAAACCTGCGTACACAGTGGGTCCCCAGGACCGAGTTTGGGAACCACTGTTCTAGAGTGCTAAATGTAAAATCTAAGTCAGAAACCAGTACCTTGTGGACAATTCATTAAATGTCCCCGCAATACACAAAACAACGATAGGGACGTATGCCGACTGTCAGACATAGCCTACACGTCTATTATGCACAGAAAAAAAAAAAATTAAAATAGAACGCACTTAAATATAAAAAAACAAAAAGTGAACTATTTCACTTTTTACGTGGACATCAAAAAAGTGCCATTTTTGACCACTTTTCCAACTTTAAGGGCAAAAGAGACAGGTAAATATTTATCGCAGACTGACAAAAGTGGGGTGTTTTAAGTTGCTCTTGGTGAGCTCTATCCATTCATGGTGGTTCTGGAATGATCTAAGCAAAGTATAAGATTTGCTAGCCTGTGGACACATTTGGGGGGGTGGCGCACATTTCGTGAGCCTGGCCCATATATATATATACAACCCCAATTCAGAAATAGTTGGGACGAAGTGTAAATTGTGAATACAATCAAAATGCAATGACTTTCAGATCACATGAGCCAATATGTTATTTGCAATAGAAAATAGATAACATTTCGAATGTTGAAACTGAGACACTTTACATTTTTATCCACAAAGTGAGCTTATTTCAAATTTTCTGGCTGCAACAGATCTCAAAAAAGTTGGGACACAGGCAACTTTTTGACAGTGTCCCAACTGACACTGATTTCCAGTGCAATGAGAGTAAGTCACTCTCCCATGGTCTTAGCTCGCGCGGCATAGGATCAGAAAGCTGGTGGGGCCGCTATACGAGCAGAGAAGAGGTATGATTTTCAAGACTAAGCCAGTTGCTCATGAAATCAGAATAAAGTGGAAGTCAAACTTGCAAACCACACCTTTGTTCATGTTGTATGCATGCATAGAACTCACTCAGAATTATTATGGCTTTAATTGTCAAATTTTACATTTTGCGAGGGTCAGAATATGCCTATATGAGAAAACTACACTCAAAAAAAAAAGTTAAGGAGCTCTAGGTCTTTTCTCTATTATTTTCTCTAGTTCTGAGCCTCCCAAGATGCTGTCAAGCTGTGGTGAGAGCACATGGTGGTCACACAAGATTTTGAAATGACTTTCGACATTGCTTGATGTTCTGATTTAATGGTCTGAACTTGGCGTGATTTTGGTCTTCCCTGTAGATACCCTGTTTTGGGGTAATAAAGTCATCTGACCAAATGATTTTATGCACTTTGTGTCATGGATGAACACCAATGACTGAAAAAAACACTTGGGATTTATGTTCAGTTTTCACATTTCACATACTCAGGTCAAAATTGAGTGTTCCTTAACTTTTTTTGTTGAGTAAATTTTGAAACAGAAGGACTCATGGCTAGAAGATGAGCGGGCAGCAAAATGTTGGTAAAAATGAGGCCTTTCATCTGTTATAACTTGTTTTTTATGAACCATCTATCACACATGGTGATATAACGCTTGAAAGTTTACCCAGAATGCACTTTTTAAAGTTTTCTCCTGTGAATTATCAGAAAACAGATAACACATCCAGGGTACAAATGCTTGTTTCTATTACTCTATATTATGGACATTAAATTGCTGCACTTTTACTAAACTATGATATATCCCATGACATTGATGCTCAAAGTTGGTGATGGACAAAATTGTGCTGAACAAACACAAGCTTTTGGCTTTAGATTGTGACACCTGAAGTGGATGCAAAATTGATTTGGCTGCAGTTTTTAACAGAGCTCAAATGTGTTTTTCAACCCCAAAAATTCAATGTGGCTGTCTCCTGTTCTTATGAAATTATGACGGCTCAAAATGCTGGAAAATATAACATTAATTGAAAAGCCAGAAATTTTTACCTTCCCCAATGTACTTCAAGAGTCTTTAACTTGGAAAATATTCATTGTAAAAAGATTGAATTTCGCATGACTTCACCAAATGTACAAAGGTTATAATACAAAAAATCAACTGATTTTCAGGGGGTCATGTGGGAGGCACTGATTGATTTTTCATGGAATTACCCTCATTTATATTTTACTCATTGTCCCAATTCTTATGGAACTGAGGTTATATAATCCAAGCTAAGACACAATTATCTTGTACCCAATTATCATGTAGTTAGAATTTGCAACCAAGTTATTAACGCTCTGCCTTTTGCCAGCCATCCTGACATTGTGACTGCTTGAACCTTCTCCCAACATTCAAAATTTATCAGGATGCTAACGGATGGGACTATACATCCTAGGGGTATTACATGCTGTATTTTAACAACTTTTGAATATGTTCCTCAAATCCTCACCAGTATTGTCCTACTGTACTTATAAAGTCTTTTATTCAATTCAATATTCATCCACTAATCACTGCCTCACAGAGTTCATTCAATAACCCAGCCTTACACATTGAATCAAAACTTTGTTAGTGTGTACAAATGCATTAACCCCTAGTTCTTTGTTAACTATTACATTTTATTATCTTTTCCTAATATAGCAACAGGGCTCATAGTTGACCAACATATTCTTAAACTGTTTTTATATTCTGCAGAGTTCTTTTCTTTCCAGTAAATATGCCTTCTGTTACAAACCTAGCTCAGGGTTTGCAACAAAGGAAAGAAGCCACTCATTAATTGAGGTGAAATGAAGGTGTTTATTCAACTAAACAGTCTAATCATACTGAGATGTGGGAATGTGAGGCATCAGTGGTGTAAAGTATGTATGGATGAGTGAAGTATTGCAGGTAAAGAAACATGTTAAATGGCGAAGGCCGTAGGGAAGACCCTGGCTGCTCAGCAGGGAACGAGAGAGTGAGCTCCTGAGTCCTCTGCCTTTTTACAATGTTAAGCCAGTCCCTCTCCAGCTGCAGCTAACCGGGCTGTCGAGCCTCTCGGCGCTGGCAGAGAGCACATAGGAGAGAAATAAGAGTTTGAGAGGCCATCACACTTCTATAAACATGCCTATCAAGTGGTAAAGAACTATGATTGCATTAGCTAAAACAGTGGTTCCCACACTTAGTCCTGGAGACCCCCTGTGTATGCCTGTATTTGTTCTAACCTCAATTACAATTAAATGAATTTAACAAGTTATTAATTTTTCAAACTAGGTGCTTTTCATGTGAGATTACTTAAAATCTTATTCGTATTACATCTGAAATAATGTTGCATGATACATTTAGTTACATTTCTGTGGACATGTAGTGCCTATTGGGCGATATTGCAAACGTTTGCTGACATAAAAGGAGGCAAATAATCTCTGATCCAACTGAAACTGACCTGAATCAATGGGTTGCTGAGTAATGGAAGTCCAGACTCCTGGCCACCAATCATAGTCATCTGTAAGATAATGAACAATTCAAAGAAAAAGTAAATGACCATGTGGCAAACCTGAATTGTATTGATGTTTCAGAAAGAAAAACCTGAGTGGTTAATGTTTCCCCTTTTTTATGTAATTGTTTGCGATTTTGCAAGAAGCACAAAAAGAACTTGGGGGTTTAATACAGTAAATTCCATGTGGTATAACGTTTTATGGCAAAGTATTGCAGATAAGAAATCCATCCAAAAATCAAGTCAAGAAAAGTCATAGCCAAGAAATATTAGCAGCTTGTGAAAATAATTTATTTGCAATTGAGGTTGGAAGAAAAACCAGCGTACACAGGGGGCCTCAAGGTCCGAGTTTGGGAACCACTGAGCAATCATAATGGAAAACCATTCGAAGGCTGCAGCCTATGCTATGAGATCATTGAGTGTATATAGAATATTCTATATATATATATATATACAGTCATGCCCAAAATTATTCATACCCCTACCAATTTTTGGGTTTTTTCGAGATATTTTTTGACAAATCAAATTAATTCCTGCACAAATGACACAGTAAGTTGACATAAGGCTGTAAGAAGTAAAGTAAACAATTTTTCGAGAAATACAATACTTTTTGGTATTTTATTTTACAGATTTACAAAAAATGCCATGTCCAGAATTATTCATACCCTTTTCTCAGGACTTGATGGCAAAGCCTTTATTCACGATTACAGCCTCCAAACGCTTCCTGTGGTTGATCACAAGGTTTCTACACGTCTGCATGGGGATTTTGGCCCACTCCTCTTTGGCGAACTTCTCCAGATCAGTAAGGTTTGAGGGTTTCCTCGCCATGACCTTGGTCTTCAGTTCCCTCCACAGATTCTCGATAGGATTGAGGTCGGTGCTCTGGCTTGGCAACTCCAAAACGTTCACTTTGTTGTCCACTAACCATTTCTTGATGGATTTGGCCCTGTGTTTAGGATCATTATCCTGTTGGAAGATCCATTCCTGCCCAAGACCAAGTTATTCGGCAGATTGCTTAATGTTTTCACTGAGGATCTGGATTTTACTGGTCCTGTTTCATAATGCCATTAACTTTATCAAGGTTTTCGGGCCCATTTGCTGAAAAGCAACCTCAGAGAATGATACTCCTGCCATCGTGTTTGACCGTTGGGACTGTGTTTTTCAGGTTGAGTGCTTCACCTTTCTTACGCCAAACAAAAGACACATCTCTGTGCCCAAGCAGCTCCATCTTTCTTTCATCCATCCAGAACAATGACAGCCAGAAGCTTATATCTTCATCCAGGTGAGCTTTTGCGAAGGCTAGACTAGTTCTTGTGTGTCTGGGTTGGAGAAGTAAAGGTAAAGTGTTCAACCTGAAAAACACGGTCCCAACGGTCAAACACAGATCCTCAGTGAAAACATCAAGCAATCCGCCGAAAAACTTGGTCTTGGGCAGGAATGGATCTTCCAACATGATAATGATCATAACACACGGCCAAATCCATCAAGAAATGGTTAGTGGACAACAAAGTGAACGTTTTGGAGTGGCCAAGCCAAAGCACTGACCTCAATCCTATCGAGAATCTGTGGAGGGAACAGAAGACCAAGGTAATGGCAAGGAAACCCTCAAACCTTAAGGATCTGGAGAAGTTCGCTAAAGAGGAGTGGGCCAAAATCCCCATGCAGACGTGTAGAAACCTTGACCCTTGTGATCAACCACAGGAAGCGTTTGGAGGCTGTAATTGTGAATAAAGGCTTTGCCATCAATTACTGAGAAAAGCGTATGAATAATTCTGGACATGGCATATTTTCTAAATCTGTCAAATAAAATACCAAAAAGTATTGTATTTCTCGAAAAATTGTTTACTGTACTTCTTACAGCCTTATGTCAACTTATTGTGTCATTTGTGCAAGAATAAATTTGATTTGTCAAAAAATATCTCGAAAAAACCCAAAAATTGGTAGGGGTATGAATAATTTCGGGCATGACTGTATATATATATAAATATATATATATATTGATATACACAGGGTGTATAAAAAAAAAGTAGACTCTCCGGAAAAGTACCCACCAAATTTACAATTGAACATTTTCATGAAATTTCTTCATTTGCATATGTTGGTATGGACATCCTGCTTCAGTCCATACCAAAATTAATTGCATAATTTCATGCATGACTGAACACAGGCCCGTTTTCCGCTGGGCAATAAAATGTCCTTCCTCCAAAAAATTAAAGGGTTACAATTGGATGAAAAGTCTTAAACTGTAATGCAAAATGTGAATTTTTGTTTTTCTACGCCGCGATACTGAAATTAACTCTTTGTTTGCTGCTTTTTGCACTGGGGCAATGGATGTATGGGAATGAGTCGGAGGGCCACATGGTGGTTTACAAGTGATCACTACCCACCCGCATCCTTAGGAGAGGACATTTTGAGGAGCAAGTCTCATGTAATCATTTTAATACCCTGTTTTTGTCAACTTAGTCCTCGACGTGACCTCCATTTCTTTGGATGCACACTTGCACTCTCCTTCGCATGTCCTGCACTGCTCGCCTGATTATTCCTCTGTCCCTCCAGTTGCAGTTGCTCGCGAAGGACACTGAACATTTTGAAATCGCTGGCAAAAACACTGAAGAACTTCTGCCACACTTTTGGTAGCATGGTATTCGTTCACCATGAATGCACGCTGTTGTGGTGTAAGCTGTGGATGAACCATCTTGCAAATGAGTGAAGCCAATAGCCCTACCCAATTTTTATCCACAGCTGAATGAAAGACGTTACATAAAAAAACATCAGAAGGATTAAGCCTATGCTGTAACTACCCTGACATCACAATCACTTTTAATCAGGTGCAAATAATTTGTGGAGATCACTTTCTTTGTAGGCCTGTGTTGAGTTGGTTACACAATCAGTCTGATCCCAATGTCAGACCTCGTACAAGTGATCAGGTGAAAAACATGCCTTGCCCCTCTGGCATGTTTGATTGCAAGCACATGAAAGGCTATCCATTGCCCCAGTGCAAAAAGCAGCAAACAAAGGGTTAATTTGAGTATGGCGGCATAGAAAAACAAAAATTCACATTTTGCATTGCAGTTTAAGACTTTTCATTCAATTTTAATCCTTTAA
The DNA here is from genome assembly GCA_029692085.1 of Gymnothorax javanicus. Taxonomy (NCBI): domain Eukaryota; kingdom Metazoa; phylum Chordata; class Actinopteri; order Anguilliformes; family Muraenidae; genus Gymnothorax; species Gymnothorax javanicus. The sequence goes on from CM056194.1 coordinate 70,443,122, forward strand.
TTTTTTGGAGGAAGGACATTTTATTGCCCAGCGGAAAACGGGCCTGTGTTCAGTCATGCATGAAATTATGCAATTAATTTTGGTATGGACCAAAGGAGGATGTCCATACCAACATATGCTAATGAAGAAATTTCATGAAAATGTTCAATTGTAAATTTGGTGGGTATTTTTCGGAGAGTCTACTTTTTTTAATTCACTCTGTGTGTGTATATATATATATATATAAAATCAGTCTTTAACTGGCAACAGGGGAGGCTCAAAACAATCCCTTAAAATTAATGATTGGCCACGACCTGTTTTCAATAATTCATTTAAATTACCATTACAGAAACTCCGAAAACTCTAAACATTATCAGGTGTGGCCAGTTTTCAATCTTAACGCATACCTGTCAACTCTTACGCATTCGGTGTGAGTTTAAGTGGCATATTTACGTTCCTCTGCTGTAGTCAGCAATTATTCAATCAACGCGTATGGAAGAGATTCTCGCGCGGAATTAAAGTCCTTGTGCGCTCGAGGGGTTGGAAGCAATGGAATTGCAAAAGGCGTTTCAAATGATCTTATTTCATTTAAAAGATCATGAAACATGCATTGCTTCCAACCGCTTAGTAAAGAAAAGCGTGAGAAGTCCGCAGTCGTAATCGGTATGTGTTAAAAATGAACACTGGCCACATCTGATAATGTTGAGAGTTATCGGACTTTCTGTAATGGTAATTTAAATGAATGATTGAAAACAGGTCGTTACCAATCAATAATTTTAAGGGATTGTTTTGAGCCTCCCCCATCGCCAGTTCACCACCCGCCACTTATATACTATTCAAAAAAAGTAGGGGATATTTTATTTTGAGATCAAAATTTTCACATATACAAAGGGATATGAAACCATGTTGTATAGTTCCTTACTGAGGAAGCATTTCCAAAGAAATTCATCACCCAAACACATCAATGACACTCTCACGATCTGCACGGGATGCTATTGATGATCAAGGGGGTTGTGCCACAAATTTGCATGACTCTGAATTGGAAGGTTAGAGCCACTGTAAAGGAAGATTTTGAAGAAAAAAGCATCAGATTATCAGTGGTTGAAGTCATTAATTAAACAGAGACCATGCGCCGTCTAACACAGGAGGAGAGGTTCGTGCCCTTGGCATGCTACAGGTTGGCACAAGACAGGTCGTTGTGGCAAGGGCAATGAATGTTTCCCAGTCTGTCATCAGCAGATTATGGTCCAGACATCGTGCTACAGGGTCTGTTCAGGATAGACCACGATCCGGTCGACCAAGGGCAACAACTCAGGCTCAGGACAGATTCATCCGCACTATTGTCTTGAGAAATCGATGGTAACAGCAAATCAGATAAGGTCTCAACTTCAAAGGGATACTGGCTTGGTAGTGAGTGGCCAGACCATCAGGAATCGTCTGCACAGATTTCACTTACACGCCTAACGCCCTCGTGTCATTCCCTGTTTGAGGGGTCGTCACATTAGGGCCAGACTCCAATGGTGTCGATCAACGCTGGGATAATCGCCCGATGGAACAACGTAATGTTCTCAGATGAGTCGAGGTTCACTGTGGACTTCCTTGACAGACGCAGGAGGGTTTGGCGCCGACGTACGAACGTTTCCATGACGTTAACGTCATTAGACATGATCCGTATGGGGGTGGATCTGTAATGGTGTGGGGAGGCATCACTGCTGCTGGCAGAACAGACTTGCATGTTGTTGCTGGACGTGTCACAGGGCAGTACTACCGGGACAACATCTTGGCACCCCATGTTGTGCCGTTTGCACATCGTTATGGCCGCCGTTTCATTTTCCAAGATGACAATGCCAGATGTCATAGGGCCAGGATCGTTATGATTACCTCCAGCAGCAGAATATCACCACATTACCATGGCCAGCACTCAGTCCGGGCCTTTCCCCATCGAGCATGTCTGGGACATGCTTGGACAGCGGCTATGAACAACCTCCTGCCAATGTCCAAGAACTTGCTGCAGCATTGCAACAGGAATGGAATAACGTTCCCCAAAATGACCTGGGACGTCTCGTTAGGAGTATGCCACGCCAATGAGCTTGTCTCGCCAACCGAGGGGTTTACCCGCTACTGACTCTGTTTCCAATGGTGGTAATTTGCTGTGTGACCCTGTGTTTGTGTGTTTATTCTGGAGAATCTGTCCTTTACTGACTGTACACAGGGTTTTGAATAAATTGACAAGTGTTTCCTTAATGTTTTCATGTCATTTGTTTCCTTCCTGACCTCATGATCTGCATTTCATGGTACTTGTAAATCCAATATCCCCTACTTTTTTGAATAGTATATATATACACTCAATAGGCCCATCTCTATGGGTGCATTTCAAAGCCTAGGCTGCATCCTTCGAAGGCTGCATTTTTAGGGGTCGTCACTTAATTCCATCCGCCATCCTGACATGACGTCATTTCATCTCCATTAAACAGCTTTAATTTAAGCGAGTCGTCTCTGGTTTCCCTAACCCTAAGCTTAACTCTAACCCCTAACCCTAAACCCAGCCCCAAACTTAACTCTTACCTTAAATTTAACCTTTTCCCTAACCCTTAATGTTAGTTTGGCGATTGGAAGTAAATAATGACCCCTAATAATGAAGCCTTCGACGGATTCAGCCTATGCTCTGAGATGCAACAATTGAAGAGTTAACCTTTTCCACGTGACAAGGTTATGAAGTCGTCCCTGATCACATGATCAGTGTAACTCTGCAGCGATTTGTTCGTGAATGTTTACTTCTTTCCTCGCACTTTCAGCGTTGTCGAGTGCAAATGGCTCTTAAAAATTTGGAAATAAAGTATTTCTTGTAATGTCATGCAGTTTTATCATTGACGTGACAGCCAGGTAATGAAAAGATCTCAAGATAATCAAATCGGAGGTAAAATGATTGCCGCAGACTGGTTCAGTGAACTACTTACTATCTAGCTTCCTAGCAAGGTAAGTTTAGTTGAATCTCAACATACATGTCTAACGTAGGTGAACTCTGTATTTGGAAGAGGGATCAGTTCAACCCACTTCGATAACTTTTGTGTTTCTTTAGATTTTAGCGAAGTAAAAATGTAAAGTTAGTTTTTGAGTTCGAATACGATCACCGAGTAAAACCTTTTTTAACTGTAGTACTAGTCTGTGGGACGTCACTTAAACCTTAACTGACATATAGCTAAGTTAGTGCATAAAAAAGGAGAATTTTTGATAAAAAAAACGGACTTCTTAGTTGAATTTGAAAATGATTGGTCATTATGGTATGATAGGACAGCGGTTCCGTGTCCATTTTAGGATATTGTCATTCAAATCCATCATGACTTTGTAGAATTTTGTATACCCCTGGCCCCCTCTCTTGTTGAAGACACCAATGAAGAGGTAATAGTTAATTGGAGTTGCGAGGGAGGGAGGTGGTGGAATATTTTGTGGGGCCATTACAGAGGGGCAATAATTTCATGGAGCAGAACTCCTGTGATCTGGAAAAACTTAGTGAATTTATCAGTGGCAAGGATTCTCGCAACCGAACAAAAACCTTTGGATTCTGGACTTCTAACCAAAAAAAATTAATAGAAACTTGATCTAGACAGTTCAAGTATCACTAATAGCTATTGTTTTAAGATTTTCACCACTCTTAATTACTGCAAAAGAGGGTCAAACTCAGTTTCTCCCAAAAGTGACATATGTACTAGGTTTTTCCAGATCACAGGAGAGAATTGTATGAAAATAACCTTAAATAAAAGCTGAAAGTCTGTATAATCAGCCTATACTGACCAGTTAATTCCAAATTGAATTTAAATGTCTGGTATTTAGAACTTTAAAATAAATGTCTGTTTTCTATGTATGTCAGTGAGGTTTCAACATGGTATACTTACACTTTTGGCCATGTAGTTTACATGTGATAATACACTTTGACGAAATGTAAAAATTTTTACAGCTGTTAAGAATATTAATTTGCATCATTTGATCCCTGAGTTTTGGACTTAATACATACTAATGGGAATTGTAAAAGTGAGCATGAGTTGCATGTTAAATGTATGGAATAATGGCTTATGATTAACATTTCTAGACATTAATTTGCAACCTACTGCTGTGTGCCCTACCGGTCTGATATTGTCACAGGTCTGCTCATGTACACCAGGGTCATTCGGGGATAACATATTTCGCAACACTGGGACAAGTCTCCGACTCCTTCCTTTATTTAACTCTTAAAGGTGTGTCGCAATGGCCCTCGCTACCCGGCTTTTGAGCCTCTCGCGCTCTTCGGTGACATGCATTCACCAAACCCGATGGCAGCTGGTGTCTCACTGTCATTCCAGCACCAAAACTCCAGCCAAACGCTACAAAGCTGTCGTTTTCGACATGGGGGGAGTGCTTTTGCCTTCACCTTTCCACAAGACAACAGGTAAGACTGATCCACTCCATTGGATTTATATGTGAACTTCTTGGAACCTGTTTTCTGTGCCGGTGAACAAAAGTAATGACTGGCTGTTTGGCAGGATCTGTGACTATCTTTTTCATTTCTGTGCACCGCCATTCCTTCTGAGTAAATTTAATCCCATTTCAGAGTGGGAGCTGCAGAATTGCATTCCAAAGGGCACAATTGGCAAGGCCATTCAAACTGGAGGTGAAGAAAACGCCTGGAGAAAGTTCATGAGGGGACAGCTGGGTGCTGAGGAGTTTGTGGAGGCTTTCAGCAAGGAGTGCTCAGAAATGGTGAGTAATTCACAAATGCATTTTGTCCACTGCGCCAGCAAGTGCAGCAAAGGAACTCTCTCACTCCAGAAACATGCTAATGAAACTGATGGCTTTTGGACGCCCTAAGCTTTGAGATGGTCAAGCTCCTTGGTCAGAGCTGGCTTTCCTTTGCAGAGCCAGAATGCTGGAAGAACCCATTGCCCTGTGATTTTGTAACTTATATATGCATATGAACACATATAGAAATGGGGATGGTACGAATTGTGAGGGACAAGCTGAAATGACACTGTACGATGCACCAAAACATTGTATGGAGCCTCTAGTCTGGGAAATCTGCTTGGCACTTACTTGTCTGTTTTGTGCTTCAGCAGAATGAGGCTGTTGTGCTGTCAATTGTGTATTTCACAAAATAAAGTGAAAGTTTTTCGAAGGCAGTTTTTTCATCGGTGCATTTACCCATGTGTTATTGTGTATAGGATGTCAGTAAGTAGATAAATAATAAACTTTCAATTCTTCAGTATATCCTTTCAGAAAGATGTATATTTAGGGCTTTTTGTAGCTTTATTTCACTGGCTTACGTGAAGAACTGAGAGAGAGACATGTGACAATGGTCTGTGTGCCCTGGTTCAAACCGCAAATGTTGTGGCTCGTAAAGAACATATAGGTGGGGGCTCTATAGGCTTATCTGTCAACAGTTGAAAGAATGTTTGGATTTGTTTGTTTGCTGGTGTCTGGGGTAAAAATTCCCTATAGTTTGGCCAATAGACAATTAAAAAATGACTTTTGAAATACTTCCCATTATTTTGAAGCCTCCACCAATTTTGAGATTTTACACCTGATATTCAGGTAACTACACATGATATTTTTCTAGACTGTAGATAACTGTAATTTACATTGTTTAATGTTTTTCCCGACTTGCTAACGCCCTTCATAGTCTTTAAACTAACTCATCCCATCAGTAGCAAGAAGCAAAGCAGCCTAGTGAGGTACCTAGCTAATTAACAAGTTAGCTACTGTGTTAACCTCACCTAGCTTGCTATCAAGTTCTGTAGCTAGTGCTGATTTAACATTTGGCCAGCGTAAAAACCTCTCAGCCCATGAACTAGCTTGCCAGCTCACATAATCAATCTTGTCAATGTGTGACTGACCTACCTAGTGAGTTTGCTAGCCAGCTAAACAATTGCTACTTGCTGTCCTACTCCTGCTAGGTGGTGAAATAACCACTATTCACACTCCCTGCTGATTTCTATGCACCAAATGTAGCTAGCCAATAGTAGCCCGCAAACTAGTTGGGAAATTGTTCAATTTTACTAACACACTACTGACCTAGATAACTAGCTATGTAATCACAAGTCACTGTCTCACTGGTCTATATTGATTTCTCTGCACATGTTTGCTAGCTAATAGCAGCCTGCTGTGAAGTAAATTTGCTTGGTATCAGATTCCACGGGTTTCCACAGGTAGTCAATGGCTAGAAAACAAATCATTGACTTTGTTTTCTCCAATTTATGTCTCTGACTGGCCACGTAAACCTTTCTGAAACTGAGGTACGTGACAGCCCATGATTTGTTACTGGACAATCTGTGCGTTTGTGAAGTGGATCCGTAGTTCGCAAAAATGGACAAGTGGATTAGCATGACATTTTCGACAATAAACTGCAAATTTGGTGTGCCCACTTGCATCTGTATACCCTGTAAGTGAATCTTGGAGCTTGCCAGCTCATAAAATTTATTCTATTCCAAGTAATGCCGAAAAGGTGACCTAACCCCACGATGATTTTCCGCAGGGATTTTAATTTTGATGCTAGAAGCTGATTAGAAGTGATGTATTCAGCTCATTGCTCTATTTACTTTATTTCTGAGGACAGAAATCTACGGCTTGTCTTTGTCTGCATACCAATGCTTTTTGCTGAGCCTAAAACAAATATAATTTAATTAATAAAAGCAGCTGTCCTTTCTCTCTCGCACCATAAATGTATATGCCAGTAGGTGCAAAAATGATGCTTACACACTCTCTCTCCCACACACACTATCTCACACTCACACAGGCAGGCTGCCCAGTGTCCGCTGGCTCATACCTGCAGGCTCTGACGACGGGACCCTTGGCACAGCCCCATCCTGCCATGATGGAGGCAGTACAGTGTGTGCGCGCAGAGGGCTTGAAGACTGCTGTGCTCAGTAACAACTTCCGCCTGCAGGGTGGCGCCACGTACCTGCCCATTGACCGTTCTGCCTTCCACACGGTGAGTGCTTGAAATTATTTTGAAAAGTGGTAGCCTACACTGTTCCTGGAGTTAAGCTTTCCTGTATGTTTCCATGAAGCAAAGCACAAATTACTCAACAGTTAATCCCTTAGACCCTGACTTTATATCTTAAGTTTTCCCTCAAGTCGATTCAACATTAAAAAACATTTTTCTTACTGCAGGACAATGCCATGTACATATTCTGTATCTGCTGTTAGTAGCGCATCACGAAAGCTTCATCACACTTATGCTCAAGTATTCAACCCAGGACACCATGTTTTTATGGTTACATCATTACATCATTTGAAAATATCTGGATCTTATACATCATTTTGCCCACATTTCCCTGTAATTCAACAGGACATATCTAGGATTGTTGGAAACTTTGGAATCTTAACAAGAATTTAAAATAGGCCTGAAGTTCCACATGTTTGAGTACTGCATCTGCTGGGGACGGACTCATATATGGGTCCATAGGTTTATGGAGATATTGACCTGCATTGACGTTCATCTGTGTCAAATTCAAGTGGATATGAAAACCTAAGTGGGTGCTAGATATCCAAGTGGTTACCACTGGTTTTTTGTTTAGATATTTTTAATAACTCGTGTTGCACTGCATTGCACTCTATTAGCTAAATCAACCTTTATCATTAGTGACCAAAATGACTTGGTTTGATGGTATGAACTCTAGGGCTGTACCCGAATTGGATGTCTTTGAATTGAATCAGATTTGGCCGCTCAATATGAAGATTCAACTATTCGTTCATTTTCTTCACATGGACTATTTGGCGATCAGAATATCCATTGGCATGAGTTTACGAGATTATTTCATCTACATTAAAGGTGCACTATGCAAGTTTGTTTACTTTCTGCGCGATTATATTTTGTCTCAATTCGCCGACATCTCTCCACGATCCGCTAGCTGCCTGCCCCTAAATTCACTGTGAAAAAAAAAACCTGGGCTCTGGAGACTGCACAGGCGTCACAAACTGCAAATAAACACAACAGGCACAGGCTGTGCTCCATAACATAACAAACTGTCCCGGCCAATCACCGACAAGAGTTGACAGTTATGGAAGCATGGGAGGGAGGGAACTATGGGAGGGAGGGGCGGGCTACCTCTGTTTTGTTTGAGTTCGAATGTCAACAGAAGTGAAAGTAAACAAACTTGCATAGTGCACCTTTAAAGCCCCATTGTGTAAGAATTGGTATAATTGCGAAGCAGCGCCCCCTACAGCTTCTAAGTGTAGCACCACTGCCGTAAATACAAGTCCCCTGTTCCCCACCCCTTATAGAAAGCGGTACATATGTATTTGTTGGTAAGCTGGATTTGAAATCAGAAAAGATGACGTGAGAAGCCAAATAACCTCGTCAACTGAAAAAGTGTTCTATTACAGGACTTGACGCAAATATGGCTTTGCGTAGTTTTATTGATGGTGACATCGGAGATTAACGCTAGCATACTGTGAATGCAGAATGAATGAATGAATGGAATTTGTGTAATTGAATAAAATGCTATCAGCGAAATGATAAAGGCTACATTGCACATTGGACAGTGTAATTTAAAACAAACTAGCTGAGAGGTTTGCAAGGCTGCACACTTTCAAGGCTTACTTGGCTTGAGATTGCCAAAGATTTACCAAACTTTTAAAATTTATTTATTTACGTGAAAGCCTGAGAAGGAACTGAGGTTTGATGGCTAACTTTCGGCATCTGAACAAAACACCGTGAGGCAGGGATGACAACGATAAAGTTAAAGACAACATCGCAATCTTCTGTAACACTGGCAGAAATGTACATTCTGCTCTTGGATTGTCTTTGTTTTTCAGTTAATCATGAGGTCAGCTATGGTGCTAACACCAAGCTATAACGTATAGGAATGCTGGGGCATGCTGACACCAACCAACTTGTCAATGAAATTAAACTTACAAAACTTGCATTCCCTTGGCACAAAGTGCAGTAAACTCCGGTGACAAGTTAGCTAACATCGTTAGCTAGGTAGGAACTGAAAGAAAAGCTAATATTGCCAGTATTGATGTCGGGCAGAGGCTCAGCTTGGGATTAAATCTCTGTTGAAATGAGATGATTTCATCATGATTTAAAAAAAATGGTGATTGGACAACTTTGCTAACACAGCCAAACATCAAGAGAGTGCAACAGTGCAAGACATTGCAGGCCAGCTAATATTACTTACAGCAAGAAGACAGCTTGGAGTCGGTCCCACAACCTGTTATTTCACATGGCTCTCTTCAGTTAACCACCCGCGGATGTCAAAAAACGGCGGCTTGACTTGAAAAATTTCAAGTCGGCTGAGGGTCACCAACAGATGATTCAATTCATCGACTTTCCGGGGGCAGCCCTGATCAACTCGTAGAGCTGGATGTTTTCTTAGACAATTCAGTTTATGTTCCTCCTGTGCTGTGAAGCAGTGTGCCTGAATTGAAGCTGCAACCCCAAGTTAACGGTCAACGTAACTGAAAAGCTTAATTGCCCCTAGATTCATAGCTATGTAAATGTGACATAGTCTGTTGTAACTCCTTGGTTCAGATCTGTTACTTCCTCTGACTGGTGCATAAATGCCTCTGTTGTTGCAGGTTGTAGAATCGTGTCTGGAGGGTGTGTGTAAGCCTGACCCAAAGATCTACCAGCTTTGTGTGGACCGGCTGGGAGTGACCCCACAAGCCACTGTGTTCCTGGACGACATGGGGATCAACCTTAAAGCCGCAGCAAAACTGGGCATGCAAACCATTAAAGTGAGCAAGTAACTAGTGTGCATGTGTTTGGGGCTCCACATCCTTCGATTTGTGCATTTGTATGTCTGTGTGTATGCCTTTCTGTATGCATGTGTGAGAGACAGGACTATGTTTAACTCTTTCCCTCCAGAGTTTTCCAGAGAAATTTAATCTTAAAATTTTCTACGTTGTAGTTACAAACAAGTGAGCAGAACACTTCTGCGTTAGGTTTAAAATAGCCATAAGTACTGTATATATATTTGAGTTCCTGGATAGTTGAGCTCTCAAAATATTGGTCACTTACTTGACCTATCTGTAACCATGGTAACAAAATGTCCTGTCAATAAAAACAAATTATTTTTTGGACCCTCTAAAGTTGGTCTCCGGAGGGAAAGGGTTAATTCTTTATCTCACGGACCACTAATGAATCTCACCATTATATTGCATTTTTATGAAAACAAATTCATGGATAGTGTTCAAAGAACATTTTCCCTGGAAAGTGTGTGTCCTGAGTGAAAGCATGTCCCGTATTGTAATCGGCTGTTATATTAGTTTGTGTTATCTGGCTTCCTGATACTGACATACTGTTTGCTGTGCAGGTGGAGGACCCTGTTGAGGCTTTGAAGGAGCTGGAAGGAGTTTTGGGGTTCCCCCTCTCTGGGTTTGTACCTGGGACCCGGTCTGTGCCAGCAGCAATGCAGCTGCCTGTGGATCAGCTCACCAAATACCTGCAGAGGGAATTAGATCTGCCTGACACTGGTACACTGCATTCTGGGAAATGATGGCAGTCAGGGAATGAGAATGACGGGTCTCTTGGTTTCTTACATGATGTAAAACATTAGTATTGATCTGGAACAAGCTGAAGGCCAGTGCAGAGAGACCCTCACAAAGATGCTAACTTGATATCAGCTTCTAAAGCAAAACACAAATGCAGTTTTTCCACACACTTATTCCCTGGTTCCCCCTCTGGAGGGGGGATTGCATTTTTACCACATAAGGTCTAGACATTGTCTGCATTGTTTAGCCATATGTAATTTCACAGAGGGGGGCAAACCAATTCCATTGTGTGTGGAGTTAGTCTAGTCAGTGGAGTTGTGATGTGGGAGTGGCCTTTTATAATGTGTAGGTGAAGTGGGAGGGAGCTGACTGCGATTGGCCTTTGTCTCAGAGCCAGTCAGAATCCGAAAGTTCAGCCACGGCCAGTCAAACCCAACGTTTATCCTGACCTGTGGTGGCCGACAGCTTGTTCTGAGGAAGAAACCCCCTGGAAAGCTGCTGCCATCAGCACACGCAGTGGAGAGAGAGTTCAGGTAAACTCAGGTTGGCTTCCATCTTTGCTTCTGCAACATACTCCAGCTGATGTTTAATATTCCATCTTGGTATGCTGCTAAACTGTATTATTATATGATGTAAGGATTTGCTCTCCGCCAGTCACTGTAAACTGATTGGTGTGCAAGAGGTGAATATAACAATCCAATGACCTCGAGCTAAAAATAGATTTGGCTTCCCCCCAGGAGCCTCTGACCGTGTTTGTATTTCATGCTGCTTCATCCCTGTGAGGAGCTTTATGTGAGAGTTGTCGCCCTTCTCTCATTTTATATTTTCAAGCAGGGTCTTATAATAAAACAGTAACAATCCAATCCACCTTGGACAAATGATTTCTCCCGAGGTGAGTATCACCTGTACAAGGTTAATAAATCATAGGATTCACCTCAACTGAAGTTAGTAATTGTATATTATACCAGTTGCTGAGATCTGGAGGATCTGGAACCAGAAAGTGTGTAGAGCTGATGACGTGTTTAAACATATATGAGTGTGTATGTATTCATATTGCCCTTCTCTTCATTTTATATTTTATGCTAAAGTCTTGGGTAGGGTTCTTATAAAAGATAAAAAATTAGTTAATTATTGAAAAATGTTCTATAAAGAGCTGTAAACTGTTTGCATTGTAAATCAATTTAATATTTGGTATTACTACCCACTGGCTAAAAATGATGTGAACTGCCCAGTGTACAAGTTTTATAAATCATGTTTGTTTGTTCCAACATACTGGAGATAGTAATTCTATATTATACCAGTTTGCTTCTGTCTCTCCAAGAAGAGAAAAGGCTGGATCCATTTTTAAAATGATATAAAAATATCATCATCATCATCAATATCATCGATGGCTAAAATCACATATCCGGGATGATATACCTGTCATCTGCTCAGCATCTGTATGTATTCATATTGACAGAAGCAAACCGTTAATGTTCATTTTATTTCAGAAAGTACTTAACACCATCTCGTGCAACTAGCCAATGGGCCATATTGAACGATCTTTTGTCATAAAATAATGGACTGGGACAATCACACTATCCAACACAATAACAGCGCATACCTCTGGGCGAATGGTGACGGTTCGTCATTCTTGGGCGACGTTTCGTCATTATCATGCGGCCGTTGAAGCAGACGACAACTAATTAGGGATAATAAAACCTCATTTATCTAGTCTTTGAAAACAAAAATTCCACATTTTTGTATTTTACAATATATATCTACTAATTATGTTTGTATAAAACAGCATTATGATTTAGCCCTGAGTTCCCCTTTAAGTATCACTGTTCATACAACCACGTGGTAGGAAAAGAAGAGCGAGCAATTTCACGTTATTAATGCTGGGTTTACACATAGGCACGATGCGTTACGAATATCACTTTCCCGTCATTGGTGGCACATTCGTGACATTAGTAACGTGACTTAATGCATCTGAATAGGGTTCTTAACAGCGCGTGTTGGTTCGTGACATTCATGATATTCGTGGAGCATGTTTTTGGCTGCCAAAAAATCTTCCACGAATCACCCTCGATTTGTGGAGTTCGCAACTGAGCATGTCGATTCATGGTGACTAGAGGTGATTCGTAATAGAGCGTGACAGCATTCGTAGTGTATTTTTCCCATGCTTGGAGCCCATACTGTCACACGTCATTACGAATCGACACGAAAACTGTCAAGAACTGAGCTGAATGACGCGTGACGCCTCTCCCCCGAATCATCAAATTCAATTCAAATTCGTGATCCTCGGTCACGAATTTAGGTTCGTGGCATTCGTGACTTGTCGTCGTTATGTGTAAACCCAGCATAAGGTTTACAAAGGAACAATCTATGTAAATGCGCTGTGACCTTGAAAATGACCTCAAGGACACCAAAATCAACTGGTATCACGGGACCCCTTAAGTACATGTTAATGCTAGATATGAGCAAAATCGGTCAACTCGTTCTTGAGTTATCACATTAACAAGGTTTACCAAGGCAACATCTGTGTAATTGCCCTGTGACCTCGAAAATGACCTGAAGGTCACCAAAATCGATGTGTTCGCGGGACCTCCCGGTACATGTTGATGGTAAATATGAGCAAAATCGGTCTACTGGTTCTTGAGATATTGCGTAAACACCAACAGGACGGACGTATGGACAGATTGAGCTGAATACTATGTCCCTCGCTCCGCACTTTGGGATGGCAACTGATTGGTTCATTTCTCAAAAGAAAGAAGGCACTGGTGAGCTCAGGAACACCCAAGAGCCCAGAGGTTTTTGGATGATAACGGTTTTGGATGACGGAACAATTCTTTCCCTGGTGAAGACAGAGTCCATCAGAACAGTTTGCCAGAGAAGAAGGCCCTACAGGAGATACATGTGTCTGTGTCAAAGACACAGACAATCAAGAGAAGACTTCACCTGAGTAAATATAAAGAGATTAGCTGAGGATTTAAACCACAAGTATGCCTTAAAAGCAGGAAGACCAGATTTGACAAGGAGCTTCTAAAAACACACACAGTTCTGGAACAATGTCCTGAGGATGAATAAGACATTGATCAACTTGCACCAGAATGATAGGAAGAAAAGGGAATGGGAAGAAACTGCCCATGATCTGAAACTTACCACCTCATCTGTGAAGCATGGTGGGAATTATGTCATACCATGAGCTGACAATGGAATTGCCCTTGTATTTACTAGACACCGCCACTAAGTGGAGCAGGGTATATTGCAAGGGTGCCCGTCCATCCATTTGTCCCGTCTGTCCAGAAAAGTAGGGGCAAGTTTTCTCAGAAACAAGCTACTTTGCCTGGGTGAATGAAATTGTGTTTGTGTGTGTGTGTTAGTTGTCATGACCTTGAATAGGTTTGAAAATGAGATTCTATGGTGGTGGGAGATATTGATAGCAATGTCTTCTTGCTGATTTTGCGACAGCTGACAACAGCCTAACAAATTCTGAACTGTATAGGGCTATATTATTTGCTCAGATAATAAAAACTCATTGGACTGAACTTCTCAGTGCAGATGGACAGTGACCTCAAGCTCACTGCGAAAGCAACTCAAGACTTTTTTTTAGGCAAAGAAATGGAATAATCTTGGGCAAACGGCAAAGTCAATCACATGACCAGAATCAAATTGACTGCGCTTCTCCTTTTCTGAAAACAAAAATGAAGGCATAATGTCCCAAAAATAAGCAGAGTGAAGATGGCTGCTGTGAAAGCCTGGCAGAAGATAACCAGAGTTGAAAGCCAGTATCTGGTGGTTTTGTTGGATTCTGGTTTCAAACCAGTCATTCACTACGAAGTATTGAAAACTGGAATTTAATTTTTTGACTGTTTTTTTTTTTTTGTCCAATTACTTTTAAGCCCTAGAAGAGCTATGTAGGAAAATGTAATTCCTACATTGTTCCGACAGTGTTTTAGGCAAAACCCTACATTTAAAGTCAAAAGGTCTAGCACATCTCAGTAGTTTCATTTCAGATCCTTTGGGGTGGTGTTCCGAGTCAAAATGAAAAACAATTGTCACTTTTGAGATGCAGTGCTTGACTGACCGGATTGCATATGTGTGTATATTTTTGCATATGTTCATGTGTTTTTATGTGTGTATATTCGTACATATGCTCATGTGTTTGTATCTATGTATATTTGCACTTATGCTCATGTGTTTGTATGTGTGTATATTTGCACATATGCTCATGTGTTTGTATGTGAGTATATTTACACATATGCTCATGTGCTTGTATGTGTTCATTTCAGGGTGATGAAAGCACTGGGCAGTGCAGGAGTTCCTGTACCGAAGGTCATTGCTCTTTGTGAGGATTCCAGGTGAGGCTCAGTGTCACCAGGCAACCTGAAGCCCCATGGGAAATATCCAGCATAAAAGTCACTGTCCTGAAACGAAGACTGACTGAGCTGTTGGTAGTTTGGGGAAAATTTTGATTGATAGATAGCATATTTATTTATTTGACTGACCTGCACAGACCCCCGAACTCAACCTTGACAAAAACAGCTGGGAAAGCAAAATCTGAGCTCGCCTCAAGATCACTAACTGACCTCAATAATGATTTATTGTCCCGAAAGGAGGCAAATTCCCATTGTAATGTTTCATCATCCGGTAGGTCGGCCATTCCAGCAGAGCAGAGGCCATTACTGCCGCAAAGGAGGGTGGTGGCCAACTCCATAGTAATGCCCATGATTTTGGAACGAGATGTTGGACAAGCCAGTGTCCATATACGTTTGGCTATGAATTTTAGATCTATATATGGGGTAGACATGCAGTTGGTGTGTTTGATCTCGAGAGAAAAAAGTATTTGGCTCCTTCCAGATTTCTTTTTACTATTATTTTTAGTATTTTTATTTATTTGTCATATATAAATGTTTTAGATCATCCAGATAATTTTAATACAAGACAAGGATAATGTGAGTTAACACAAGAGGCAGCTTTTAAATTACCATTTCATTTCATCAAGTAAAGGGTGATTCAAAACCTACAGTATGTTACTCCCATTGGATACTGGATTCAAGACAGCACTTTGACCAGCCTCTCCAAAACCTTCATTTTGTTTCTTTTGAGCCATTCACTGGTGGACTTGCTTTTGTGTAATTGATCTTTGTCCTGCTGCATAACCCAACTACTATTGAGTTTTAGATCACAAACTGATGGCTGGACATTCTCTGTCCGTATTTTCTGGTGGAGAGCAGAATTCATCGTTCCCTCAATTATGGCAAGTCATCCAGGTCCTGAAGCAGCAAAGCTGCTCCTGCCCATCACACTACCACCACCATGGTTGACTGTTTGTATGATGTTTTCATTGTGGGATGTTGTGCTGGTTTTACCCGAGGTGTAATGGGACCTATGTCTCCCAGAAAATTCCACCTTTGACTCATCCGTCCACAGAATTGGAGTGGGGGGGAGGGATCATCAAAATTTTTTTTTTTTGTTTGCAAATATGAGACAAATCTTTGTTTTCTTTTTTAGTCAGCAGTAGTTTTTGCCTTGTAGCTGTCCCATGGATGCCAATTTTGCCCAGTCTCTTTCCTCTGAAGTCTTACTTGCTTACCTTTACTGAGTTGAGACCTGCAAATCTATAGATGCGAGTCTTGATTCTTTAGTGACCTGGATAAGTTGTTAGTGCTCTCTTGGAGGAATTTGGTTGGCTGGCCGCTCCTGGGAAGGATCACACGGTTCTCTGCTTTCTTTATTTGTTGGTAATTGCTCTCATTGTGGTTCAGTCGAGTCCCAGAGCCTTAGAAATAGCTTTGAAACTCTTTACAGACTGATCGATGTCAAAGACTATGTTTCTCATCTGTTCTTGAGTTTCTTTAGATTTGACGGGGCGTGCGGTAATCGTGCCTGGGCATGTCTACTGAAATGACTAAGGGGGCAATTACTTTTTCATATGGGGGCAGGTAGGGTTGGATAGCTTTTTTCCTCCAATGATTGAATTGATCATTAAAAAATGCATTTGGTGTTTATCTGGGTTATCTTAGTCTTATATTAATTTTAGGTAGATGATCTGGAACAAATATGCTAAAATAAGAGAAATCGGGACGGGCAAGTCCCGATACATAGATGGACAGATGGGTGGCTGGTTTAAAGATGAATACATGAATGAATAATGGTTAACCCCTTGGAGCAGATATAGACGCCGGTGTCTGTAAATTCTGAAACTCAATTCCTAAATAATTCTGTAATAGAATTTCCAAATGTCTTGCTTCACTGGCATAATTTTCCACAGTATCAGAAAACTGAGATATAAAGCCTAAATAGGCTCATGCGTAACTGGAAAAATTGGCATGATTTGTATGCTTATTTTTTATTTGTATCGATGCGTAATAATCTGAGGACTCCCTATCTTGGCTGTTATATCAGTGTTATTGGCACTCCCTTCTACTTGATGGAGTACTGTGCTGGACGAGTGTTTCTGGACCCCTCTCTGCCTGGACTTTCCCCAGAGGAGCGCCGGGCGGTGTACGAGGCCATGACTGCAGTCCTCTGTAAAATCCATCGCGTGGACGTCAAGGCTGTGGGTCTGGAGGACTACGGAAAGCCAGGCAGGACAAGCAGCACGGCCTCACATTAGTATTATTCCTCCTCAGCATAGTTTAAAGGAAACTTGAACTAGTTTTGAAATCATTAAATAAATTGATTATTTATTCAAATCTGAGACCAAAATTCCTCTTCTGTATTATTTTGGTTAAAAACATGATTTCTGTAAAGGGTCAGTGTTGCGAGATTGCACTTGGGCTACTCGCGGGCATGTGATCCATATGTGGCTCCCTGATTAATGATTGATTGCCAGGTACCCAGCCCTCTCTGAGACCGTCCCTCTCCTCCCTCAGGTGAGTACGTGGCTCGCCAGGTGCACCGCTGGACAAAGCAGTACAGGGCTAGCGAGACTCACCCCATACCAGCCATGGAGAGACTGATTCAGTGGTTCCCTGAGCACCTACCAAAGAAGGAGAGAACCGCTGTGGTGCACGGGGACTTTAGGTGAGCGTGAGACCAGCACCCACACGCGTGTGCACACGACACTCTCGCACACGCACAATGGATACCTGTTCACACACACACTCTCGCGCACGTGCTTAACCCCTTAGGCTGACTTTTTCACTTAAGTTTTCCCTTTAACCTCTCTGTGCAGATGTAGCAGACATGGAGCTGCTCTATTTATGCACGCAGGTACACTATACTATCACTAGATGGCACACTCGGGTCAGTTATTGAGTATTTATAAGCCAGCCGAGCTTGAACACGGTTTAGAATATGGCCAAGTTTGGTCCCATCCCTGTTTCCCAGGAGCTGCATGAATTAAACTCCTCAGCTAAGCCTGATGTACAAATGGCTCAATATACTTGCCCATAGTATCTATTCAGCAGTTCAAAAAAATGATCTCTTGCAACAGAAAAAAATCCTTGTCCTTTGTAGAAACCACTTCAGCTACAGTGAGCCAATGGTATCCCAATTAAGTAGTTAAGAAAAATTTGTTTTCTGAAGCAAAAAATTTACTTGGTATTGATACTGTCATTCTACTATCAATTATAGTCATCACATATCAAAAATGTGTAATTCCCTACTGTGGATTTACTCGCAAATTCCTCCATCGACGAATTCATTACGCTCTTTTATCCTCCTAAGTACTCTCCTTGATTAGCCAGGCACTCAATGGCTTACTTAGGCTCATCTGCGTAACGCACAGTTATAGTTCACGCCCACGTGAAACTTCCCTGGTAATGATCTATTGACACATTTTTTATCCAATTCCAGTGAGCATAAACGTTCCACCGTAACTGAAAGACATTGATTGGACCAACAGAAATATTTAAACCTTTGCGCAACAGCAGTTAGGTAGTATCTTCTTAATGTTGTGCAAAAATGAAAATGATGCGATTGCGCAGAGAAAAAGACTTCCAAAACTGGCATGAAGTGCTCACTTGCATTTACGGGATTTAAATGAGATAAGAACTTGGTAAAAGGGAATTATTCCGAATGAAACCGGACTGGAGGGTTCCTTCTAATGAATAGATCTAAGTCTGGAGGAATTCAATGAAGAAAGGTTTTGTTCATTTTATGAGAAAGTGCAATTTTATATTTTTTTATTTATGGCTAGCTGGCCAGCTGTTTTTTATTCTTTGTTTACCACAGCCATGATGATCACAGAGCTTGACTCAGTTGAGCCATTCCTTTCCTCTCTGTGAAGCTGCAATCTTGAATTATAAAGCCTTAAATAAGTTAATGCATGAATAGCCAGATTTTGCTTCTGTGCAAAGGGGTTTAGTAGATTCAGTATTAAACAACCATTTAGTTCCTATTGCAGGACAATGATTCAGTATTAAACAACCATTTAGTTCCTATTGCAGGACAATGTCACATGCATATTCTATATCTGTTGGCTGCAGCGCTTCACTGAAGCTGCATTACACTCTTATTGATTGAAATATGCAAACCCAGGACGCCATGTTTGTATGGCCACTGCAATATATCAAATGGAAAATATGTAGATCCTGTACATCATCTTATACATGTTTCCCTGTAGTTCAGCATGACATATTTGGGGTCGTTGGAAACCTCTGGATCTCCGCTAGAATTTAAAGTAGGTCTGAAGTTCCACAGGTTTGAATACGGCAGCCGCATTTTTAGGACCCGTTTGTGGGTCCGTAGGTTTTACAGGGTTAAACACACCCACAAAAATGCATACACACATACAGTCTGCAAATATTTACAGCCTTATTCCTCTTCTCATTTTCTAGGCTAGATAACCTGGTGTTCCATGCTGAAAAGCCAGAGGTGGTGGCCGTGCTGGACTGGGAACTCTCCACTTTAGGGGATCCTCTGTGTGATCTGGCAACCAGCTGCCTCGCCCACTTCCTGCCTCCTGACTTCCCTATCCTGCGAGGTAAGCATCACCACAGCCCTGAGCATTTTTACTTAATTTACTAAACCAACCTCAAATGTGCCTGTTCTTCTCAACAGAGTGAATGGCCTCTATTATGTTGGAGTGCAGGTATACTCACTGACTGTGTGTACTTTGTGCTGTTCAGGGATCAGTGGGCCGGGACTCTCCAGTTTAGGAATACCCTCTGCAGAGGATATGTTTGGGCAGTACAGTAGCACCATGGGCCTGGACGGCATCGCCAACTGGCAGCTCTACATGTCCTTTGTCTTCTTCAGAGTGGCAGCCATTTTGCAGGGCGTGTATAAACGCTCCCTCACAGGTAGTGATTTCCGTTTGCAAACTTGAGTGCGTCTCAGCGTTTAGAAAAGTGCATCCACCTTTGTTCCTCTCATCTCCTGTCCATAATTACAGATAGGAGACGAAGTGATTGTGGAGGAATGGAAGATGGGAGTATCGTGACTCTGTAGACCTCCATGCTGGGGAACCCCTGCGCCACACACGTGTTTGCATCTCTCTGTCGCCCTCTATAGGTCAAGCAAGCTCCGCCAGCGCTGAGAGTGCTGGACGACTAGCCGAGCAGATGGCAGATTTGGCCTGGGATTTTGCCACTAAGGAGGGGTTTCGCATCTTTAACACCATGCCTGGGGGGTCCAGGGGGAGCGTGAGACCTGGGGAGCAGGGCAATATTGGCCCCACCCAGAGGCGAAGCTTCTCTATCTGGACTGGGCGTGGTCGGCGTAGTCTTATAGGGGACCGCCCCTTTTCCTCAGCCCCTCCCTCCCCGGCCTCGCCCTCGGTCAGCCCCCCGCTCCCTGAGGGGGGCCTAATAGTGTCTCCGGCGGGACTGTCCCCCCGGGTGCAGCGTTTGCACCTCCTTCTGGAGCGCTTCCTGCAGGAGCACCTCCTCCCCGCAGAGCAGAAGTTCCGGGACCACCAGTTCTCCCCGCAGCGGTGGAGCCCACACCCCCTCATGGAGGAGCTGAAGGTGCCTCCACCCCCACAGCACCCGCCCCTGTCCTCAGGGCACGTCACACCAGTCTGTGCCTATGGTGACCAGTGCTGTTCCTGCATATCTGCCATTCTGTTCTCCAGCTGTAATTTTGTTGTCCTGACTCAACTATTTAGCAGCTGAATAAGATCAATAGCTGCTGAGTGAGTTATGCATTGTTAGGTTGGAGGGAAAACCTCTTTTAAACTAACGCTGGGCATGGATGTTTCCTGTTATGCTGAAACGGGGCTTGGCTCTCTCTTCTATCTCAGGAGAAGGCTCGGCAACAAGGTCTGTGGAACCTCTTCATTCCCGTGGAAACGGACCCTGAAAGCAGGTTTGGGGCGGGGCTGACCAATCTGGAGTACGCCCACCTGTGTGAGCTCATGGGCCGCTCGCTGTATGCTTCTGAGGTGGGCCGAGCCCAGGGGTAGTGATGTGAGGTCACCACTACATCCCATCAAACATGCAGGACAGTTCCCTCTTTTTCTCTGTGTCCAATATTGAACAATTTGAAGTAGCGTCCGTGGATATCAAATGTTTAAATGTCAAAACGAGTAGACCTTGTCCACGAGTGTATTATACTGAGCTGTTTTCACAAAAGAATGATTCTCCTTCTTTAATTGACTTTATCATGAGTATATTTTCATGTAGATAAATATTATAACAGATTTTCTTTGTTGGAAAATGGAGAAAAGAAATGAACAATCAAGGAAAAAAACGATTTCAAAAGAGGCTGCACAAGGATTTCCGCTTCATGGCTTGACTGCATGACTGTTATTTCCTTCACCCTTGTTTCCCAAATGTTTTTGTGTTGAGAGATTTAGCATTTAGCCTACTGGATCATGACTGCTAAAATAGCACAGTGTGGTCAGTGTGGTTACTTGAGGTCAGTAAGTTTAAAAGTGAACTTAAGTCATGAACGTTTAACTTAATTGAAATTCAACTGTACTAGATGTTTTGTTGATAGTTATTATGACTGTTAAAATTAAATCGCTGCCTTCAAAAATTTGCATTCTTACTGTGTGCAGGTGGGCATGCTGTTGCATGTGTGCACGTTTTTCACATGCGCAGTTGGATTTCTTGAATGATTTAACATGCATGTGTGTGTTTATGTGCTTGTGTGCAAGTGTGGGTGTGTTATATGTGTGTGCATTCATGTACCGTTTGTGCGTTTACAAGTGTGCATGCTTGTTGCCACTTTCATGCGTACATACATGTGCCTGTGTCAATGCAATTATGTGGGTTATGTGTGTATACTGTGTGCATGAACGTGTGTGTTTCATTATGCACCCATGTGGTGTATGTCTGTTTGTGCTTGTTTTATATGTTTGTGTATAGGGATGCACCGATACCACTTTTTTAAAAACCGATACGAGTATGAGTATTTTATTTTGTTTACTTGCCGATACCGAGTACGGATACCGATATTTCTGAAATGTTTTCCAGGAAAATACAATGACAATTTCGGAGTACAGGTTTTATTTTCTTTTTATAACAAGCCTAAAAGAGGCCAATATCAAACGATTCACACATGGCTATTTCCAAAAAAAAAAAAAAAAGTAGGCCTAACTGCTAAAAATCTTTCTGTATTTAGGCCCGGCAAAAAGCCTTTGAACTAGCACTGCCATCAAATGAGGCAAAACATTACTGAAGCTTGACAAATGAAAAGTAAACTCGCTGCATAGGCAAGGTAACACATCCAACTTCATAAAAAGTCAGTAGAACTATTAATTGGCACAGACAGTTTCGACACACATTCATAGGCATTCTCAATCCAACTAAAGTCAATAATAGCTTTCTAAGCAAACAAGGCATCACTTAAAGTGTGTGGTATCGCCATATTTCAGTTACACAAATGACAAATGAAAAAGATTTAACCTAACCACAACTAAGATGTTTAAGGTAACCATATGTTACTAATATATTTGTAGTAAAATAAGAAGATTCACAATTCTAAGTCTCTGTGTGTGAGATTGTGGGTGTGTGCTTGTGCGAGCTCGGCTTGCTTGTAAATATTCAATAACTGATCCGGGTGTGCCATCTAGTGATAGAATATTGTAATTGCGTGCATAAATTTGCTGCTCCATATCCGCTGGCAGAAACATCTGCACAAAAGGCTTAAGATACCCTGCCGAACACCGTTGTTCTTCTCGAACACGCCGCATCCAGATAATCCTTAAATGATGAATTATATACATATTTTAATTTGTAACGTGTAGTGAAGTGGCCAGTGTCAAAATAATTGAAGAAAAAAGTATACTTTTTATCTTTTAAATGTAGTAGAGTAAAAGTCCTGGTAAAAAAAAAAAAACTCAAGTAAAGTACAAATCCTCAAAAAAACTACTTAAGTACTGTAACAAAGTTTCCTACATGTACTTCTTTACTATACACCTCTTGTGTGTATGCACGTATGCCTGCATGTGATGTGATGACTATAAAGCTCTCTTTCCCGTATTTTTTGTAACTCGCTGTCTCCCCCTAGACATAGAAGTCAGATAGTACAAAATACTGTAGCCTATCGACCGTGAGCAGGCAGTTACCTTGCGTCTTACATTAAGTGGTATCGGTGCGTGGTATCGGCAAATGTGGACGAGTACGAGTACGAGCACATTAACGCGGTATCAGGCAGATACCCGATACTGGTATCGGTATCGGTGCAACACTATTTGTGTATTTGTACGTGCATAAAGCGGGCATTTTACCGAAAGACATAAGACAAAGTCACGCAAGAACTCCTTGATGAACACATCTGGCAGGATACAGCAGTTAACAGCAGTTTTTCAGTCAAACGGCACCCGGACTATTGACATCGTCCGGCGTTCGTCTGTCATCGTCGTTGGTGTCGGCAGCAATCTTCTACAAAACACTCAGTCAAAATGGCTTGCTATTTATTGTGGAGTAACCTTGTGACAAGTTCTACCAAGTTTGCTGAAACTATTTGAAAATATAGATTTTTTAAATTGTTTATGAATTTTTGAAATTATGAATTCTCCCATACACTCAATATTGGGCATATTTTAATGGGCTATAACATGGAAATGATTGGAGATATTGATATAAATAGAACTGACAACAGATAGGAAGACATATTACAGCTTTCATTCTGTATCATGACCTTTGACCTTGAGTGATCGTGAAGGTCAAACCCTAGGTCACTCAGTGAAACCTCTCCTATACCATCTGCCAGAATGACTTGATACCTTTTATGGAACATCCTTGCGACAATGCCTACCAAATTTGTCCAAAAAATTTTTAATAAATATTCATTTTTTTTGAATTTTTTATGACTTTAAGAAATTTTTAATTGTCCCATGAACTTGATATTGGCCATACTTCTATGTCCTGTAACATGGAAACGAATAGTGATATTGATATAATTAGTTTGACCTCACATAGAAAGTCATATCTGGCAAAGCTCCAGCCTGCGGTCAAATATTACGACCATTTTTTTTGAGACGGTGCGAGTATTTTTTATGACTACTCGCACATGTGCAACCTGCAAATTTGCAGACTTTCATTTTTCAACATGGGGAGAAAAAAAAGAGTGTGAGTCCGCCAGTGTAGGGAAGATTAATGTGATGTCATAGCCTGATGATCACCATGGAGATGCACCATATTGGCTATTAACAAAACCGCTTGCAAAGTTGAATGCTGCATGTGAGGAGAAACTCTCCATAACATCACAACTTGTATCCCTCATATACTCGCTTGCTCTGGTGCTTTCGATGTTGAGAGTTCCCAGTGATGTTGCATCTTTATCATTTTGTGCATCCCAACTGTACTTTCAGATTTTTGGGACGTATGCTAGATTGCTCACATGTAATGGCTGTTACAGCTGGCTGGTGAAGTTAGGAGATAAACCAAATGACATTGCTGAAATACGACAATTATTTGCAAAGATTTTCTGTAACTAACGTTAGCTTGCTAGCAAGATTGCTATATAATCTGAAAAGAGTGTCCAGATCTGACTGCGTTTTCACCTCGGCTCCTCTGCCGAATAAGCTAACGGGCGCCCTTCTGCATTTTTCTTAATACCCATCCGAGGGCTGTTGCTACCATGTGACATTGCGCTACAGCGGTAGTGATGAAAATGCTAATCGTCCCCTTAGGCCAATGTGTGTGTGAGGGGGAGGGTCCGGGAGTGAGTGATTAGCTGTAATTAGTCAACTGTGGGGGTAATGTATATGGTTTGTTTTGTTTAGGTTTTTCTGCTGTGGTAACAGTTGATAGGTTAGGAAAGGTACTGACCACATACTTTGTTTACATACTTTGTATCCATTTATGAAAGTACATTTGTTGAATTTGAGACATTCTGAACTTAAAATTAAACAACACTTGGTAATTTCTGTAAGTTGTCTATTGATTACCAAATCATTTATCAGAAATACAGTTAAAATCGGCGAAAATGTTACTAATTGCATTGCAGGCCGATTTAAGGTGTGCCCCTAAATTTTCTGCTTGTGCTCCTGAAGTTTTCAGGATGGGGCTACAGTGCTCCTAGTGTAAAAAATGAGTCTGGAGTCCTGTAAGGGCTTTCATCTGGTGTCACAACCTTGGACCTTGAGTGACCTTGAAAGTCAAACCCAAGGTCACTTTGTTGAAATTTTCAAAAATCTTCCTCTCAGAAACCGTCTGCCAGACTCAATATTTGTTATGGAGCATCCGAGAGACAATGTTTACCAAGTTTGTTCAACAAATTTGAAAATTTTAGTTTTAAAGTTTTTTAATTAATTTTTCTTGAATTCTATTGTCATCTTCTTTATCATGTTAATAATTACAATTTCTCACATGTCTTTCAGTTGAAAAATGGTGGCATGGCCTTATGAAGTCTCTGTAATTTATCATATGGAAACATTCACACATACTGATATTAGTATTGCCCATGCCTGTTCAAAGTATTGACTAAAAAACATTGCCTGGTTAAAAAAAAAAGTCGCACACAAATTTTTAGTCGGAACCCCTGTTGTTTTGATTACAGTGTAAATTCGTCATGTCTTTTTTTTGACAACTGTATGCAATATCAGAGCATTTATTTTCAATTAGAGTTGTGTAAATTTTCCATTAATTTCCAGATCTTGTCTTGACAATAAGATAGTGGAACCACTCTGTTGTGTACTCCAGTACATCCCAATAACTTTCAACGTGGTTAAGGTCAGGACTTTGTGGTGGCCAATCCGTGCGTGAAAATGATTCCTCGTGCTTGTTTTCCTCATTCATTGTTTTCTTTGCTAGATGCTGGCCAATAATTTGCCCCCTCTGAAATTCTGTAACATCTTTTCCGCCAGTGAGGGATATGTCTTCAGACATGATTTTTTGAGAAATGAGAGGCTATGAGCTTCATCAGTCAGGGTTAAAATAATTATTGCGTGCTGAAACATGCTAATTGCTGCAGTACTGATCCTGTCATTGTATTTGTTTATTAATATCTAAACGGCGACTTTTTTGTAGATAGGCAGTGCTGTTGGTACCATGACCTTTGACCTTGAAATTGCCAAAAGTTCTTCTAAATTCTCTATTGGAGGCTGTTGGACTACAGGACCCTTAGTCCTATTTTTCATATCTCTCCATGTCAGTAGAGGCTGCTGACTAAGTGTAAGTCCCCTGTTGAGAGCCAGCATTAAGCATGATTTATGATGTGCTCGACACTTTTGATGAGTGTCGCTCGACAGATATTAAAGAGCCGTGCAACATTTCCAGTTTATGCTTTGACAAAAGGTTTTGGTCAATCTGCATGGTAACCAGAAGCTCTACTCCATCCAGGTTGTTTGGTAGTGCCGGACCGATCATGGGGGATTTTTGAGAATGCATCATTTCTATCGAGCGACTCATCAAAAAAATTGAGCGTTCTATCATAAATTACGGTTTTGATCAGATTACCATTATTTTCCCAAATCTTAAAAAAAAAAAATGGAAAAACAGTTATGCAATTACATAGCTGCTGAAAATGAGAAATGTTGTTTCAGAAGTGTTTACACTCAAGGACTGGCATCGTGTATTCACAACAGCACAAGAAGCAGTGAATGAGCTCTGCTCGCACTCAAACAGAAAATTGTCGATACTTGTCATCATAGTTTACTTCTTCAGAGGGCCCATTCCTTTATTCTTGCCGGTGTACCTGGCAGTCACCGAGTAGGTGTGTTTTTCCACAACATATATTTTTGGCTCACAAAGTAGCACATGCCTGAAGTGATCGATTTTTAGTTATTGTCGCATTTTCCTCAATGAAAAATGGTCTTGAATGAACATTAGTCTAAGGTTTTGTTGAGGAAATGAACACTGCTGCACACAAGCTGCTCATACTCTCGCACACCAATGATCAACTGGCCTGTGATGCGTAGAAGCCTGTCATCTCTCTCCTCTGCAGGCCTTTAACTGCTCGCCTCCTGACACTGGGAACATGGAGGTGCTGATCCGTTACGGGTCGTCACGGCAGCAGGAGGAGTGGCTCCGCCCCTTGCTGGAAGGAAGGATACGGTCCTGTTTCGCCATGACTGAGCCCAAGGTCCGAAACCCCGCTAGATGTGCACAGGCACACTTGCGCGTACGATCACATACACAGGGGTGTACATACATACATGCACATACCATCACAGACACACGTGGGTGCACACGCTTACACACACGTACGATCACGGACACACATGGGTGCACACGCATTCATGCACATATGATCACACACGGGCGCACACACATGCATGCACATATGATCACGCAGGGGCGCACACAGATACATGCACATATGATCACACACGTGCTCGCACACATACATGCACATCTGATCACACATGGGTGTGCACACATACAAACCCCAATTGCAATGAAGTTGGGACGTTGTGTAAAACGTGAATAAAAACAGAATGATTTGCAAATCCCTTTCGACCTATACTCAATTGAGTACACTACAAATACAAGATCTTTAGTGTTCAAACTGATAAACTTTATTGTTTTTTCGGAAATATTCACTCATTTTGATTTTGATGCCTGTTACACGTTCCAAAAAAAGCTGGGACAGGGGAATGTTTACCACTGTGTTACATCACCTTTCCTTTTGACAACACTGAATAAGCATTTGGGAACTGAGGACATAAATTGTCGAAGCCTTGTAAGTGGAGTTCTTTCTCATTCTTGCTTGATGTATGACTTCAGCTGCTCAACAGTCCAGGGTCTCCGTTGTCGTATTTTGCGCTTCATAATGCGCCACACATTTTCAATGGGAGACAGGTCTGGACTGCAGGCAGGCCAGTCTATTACCTCCACTCTTTTACTATGAAGCCACGCAGTTGTAACATGTGCAGAATGTGGCTTTGCATTGTCTTGCTGAAATAAGGAGGGACATCCCTGAAAAAGACGTTGCTTAGACGGCGGCATATGTTGCTCCAAAACCTGTATGTACCTTTCAGCATTAATGGTGCCTTCACACATGTGCAAGTTACCCGTGCCATGGGCACAAACACATCCCCATACCATCACAGATGCTGGGTTTTGAACTTTGCACTGATAACAATCTGGATGGTCCTTTTCCTCTTTAGCCTGGAGGACACAACGTCCATGATTTCCAAAAACAATTTGAAATGTGGACTCGTCAGACCACAGCACACTTTTCCACTTTGCGTCAGTCCGTCTCAAATGAGTTCGGGCCCAGAGAAGCCGGCGGCGTTTCTGGGTGTTGTTGATATACGGCTTTTGCATTGTGTGGTAGTTTTAACTTGCACTTGTAAATGTAGCGACAAACTGTTTTAACTGACAATGGTTTTCCAAAGTGCTCCTGAGCCCACATGGTAATATCCTTTACAGAATGATGTCAGTTTTTAATGCAGTGCCGCCTGAGGGACCGATGGTCACAGGCATTCAATGATCGTTTTAGGCCTTGCCGCTTATGTGTAGAGATTTCATCGGATTCTCTGAATCTGTTGAAAGTATTATGGACTGTAAATGATGAAATCCCTAAATTCCTTGCGAATTTCACGTTGATAAACGTTGTTTTTAAACTGTTGGACTATTTGCTCATGCAGTTGTTCACAAAGTGGTGAACCTCGCCCCATCCTTGCTTGTGAACGACTGAGCCTCTTGGGGACGCTCCTTTTATACCTAATCATGATACTCACCTGTTTCCAATAGGAGCGATCTGATATATAATACGGCACATCGCCAGGCGGATTTGACAGCAGAAAATCAAGGGTCAAATGTCAAAATGTCGACGAGTGAACTTCCGCTCATATCCGCGCACGGTCGAACGCTAGCTAATATAATGGCGATTTATAGCGTTTCGTTCCAAAACGTGAACTCCGGCTTTGACTCGTTTGTAGCATTTATTTGAATTTTGCGGTATTTTCATGTTCATATCTGTGTATCCACGATGGTATTCGACTGCGAAGCTGCGAAATGCTCATCGCATTTCGTCATGCATGCATTGGCTTGGCGAGGCTGGTCTTATTACCGGAAGTGGGGATGTCGACAAAAAATCCCCTTCCTTCATCTCATCTCCCGATTTATGACAGTTTTGCGCTATATCAGATCGCTCCTATTAACCTGTTCACCTGTGGAATGTTCCAAACAGATGTTTTTTGAGCATTCCTCAACTTTCCCAGTCTTTTGCTGCCCCTGTCCCAGCTTTTTTGGAACATGTTGCACGCATCAAATTCAAAACGAGTGAATTTTTCCAAAAAAACAATGAAGTTTTTCAGTTTGAACATTAAATATCTTATCTTTGTATTGTACTCAGTTGAATATAGGTTGAAAAGGATTTGGAGATCATTGTATTCTGTTCTTATTCACGTTTTACACAACGTCCCAACTTCATTGGAATTGGGGTTTGCACATGCACATATGATCACACACAGGCGCACACACATACATGCACATATGATCACACGCGGGCGCAGACACATACATGCACATGTGATCACACACAGACGCACACACATACATGCACATATGATCACACGCGGGTGCACACACATACATGCACATGTGATCACACACGGGCGCGCACACATACACGCACATACGATGACACATACAAACATACACTCACAATCACATACAGATGCATCCTCATTGTTTCACACACAAACTGTTCCTTTCTCTCCCATACAGTGTCGCACAGATAAAATAATATACCACTAAGTACTTAGCACACTCGGACCCTGCATTGCTCATACACAATTCCCCACTATACTGCCAGACTTGCTTAAACGTGCTAAAAATGCATTTTCACTAAAGAAGAATCACAATCAGAAGTATGCAGTCATGAAACAATCGAATTTATTGCACTCATACACAAGCCAATCATACAGTCAAACTCTGACAATATTGACCACACACACACACACACACACACACACAACAACTAATGGAACTGACACATCAGTGGGTTGACAATCTGGATTCACAGGTTTCAGTACATGTTATCGGACTTCACTGGCATTCTGACACGCCCACATGTTGTGACCTCACGTTAACTGTGACCCGCTCATATTTCTCCCGGCAACAGGTGGCCTCTTCAGATGCAACCAACATAGAGGCTTCAATCCGGCTGGAGGACGATTCTTACGTCATCAACGGACACAAGTGGTGGACATCGGGTGGGAACCGCTGACCTGAACGTGTGTCATTATTCAGCGTTAGGTGCACTTATGTACTGCGGTATCACATAGCCTATTATATTTTGCTGCACAACGCATTTGACAAGAGCTGCTTTTCAGAAATTATTTGCAACTAATTTTCAGCTCTCTAGTTCTCAATTTCACCAGGCCATTGGCAGTCTTGTTGCCATGGAGACTCCTGAACAGTGCTCAGGTTGCCAAAGCCAAAATTTAGTGGCAGACTGTCACTTTTTGTTGGAAGTGTACGTGATTGAATATAAGTCAGGTTAATATTTGGCACTGGAGTATACTGCTGAGAGAAGTGGGTTCATCTCTGAAGGTTAAGGGGGTGGCCACCGTTGCTGTGGTCTTTAGCTAAGACGCTAAACTTTCAGCTGTATTTTTGTGCTGGTGGATACATAGAGGTGCTTCAGTAACTTTAGTTAAAAAATAGCTTAATTTACCTTTAATCCTTTAGTCTCGAAGTCAATGCAGGCCTGTAGGAGATGTGTTTTCCTTCAGCAGTGATGCCCCTGGAGACATGCTAGAGTGAGCAGTTGCATGTAGGGAAAGTGAAAGAGTGAACAGGGTCAGAAGTTCATGTCGAGAGCCTCCCTCAGAGGTCTTCCCAACATCATCCCTTCACGACTCTGACTACACCAGGCTACCCTACACCTCATGCTTCGTACTACTTAAAGTAATGAACCACGCCAATTTCCTCTGTATTTTAAATACTTGGCCCATATACAGATGTGTTACATTGCAGTGTCACTTATAATGGAACATTGTCACCTGAACGGGATCGTTGTGCATTTAAATGCACAAAGATGACCTTCATCAGTCAGCGATGGTTCTCTACAAGTCATATATCAGCACTTTGCCGCTGTTAGGAGTTTTCATTTTTTTCAACCATTTATAGAGCTTAATTTTTGCATTTTTAGAGATTTCCTCTCAAACGGTTTGAACATGACCTTGGTAAAGGCAGATGAGCATTGAAGGGTTTGAGAGTGACTGTCTGGGGATGGGGTTGGGTTGAGCATTTCAGGATTTAAAAACTGAATTTTCAGTTAGAGGTTTTTCAGTATGAATAAGACGGTGTTGAGTTTGGGCTGAACCCCCCCCCCCCCCCTCTCTGCTTGGTCCCCCCAGGGGCGCTTGACCCCCGCTGTAAACTGTGCATATTCATGGGGAAGACGGACCCCTCTGCTCCCCGCCACCGCCAACAGTCCATGATCCTGGTTCCCATGGATACGCCGGGGGTGAGGGTGGTGCGGCCGCTGACTGTGTACGGCGTCGAAGACCCCCCAGGTGTGCTTTCACTGCCGTTTCAGGCTTCACAAAAATCCACTTTTTTCTGGTCTTTTCTGCCCTGCGTTCTGCAGCCCGTCTATCAACTCTTGGCACACAGTTACTGCATGGCACTTTGGGCCAAGGTCTGTGCCAAAAAGCTGTAGAACAATCCAGAGGACAGATTATGGGAGTTTCACAGCCTGCTGAAAGTGATTGATGACAAAACATGCAGCTGTGTGCATAGACAAGCAGATAGTGTCTCATGCACACAAACACACACACTCAAACCTGCTTGCATACATACACACAAGCACGCTGGCATGCGCCCTTATACACTGGGTTGCGCGCATGCGCTCACGCCATGAACATATCTGATTCAAGAGTACTGTTGGCAAGCAAATGGTGTTTCTAATGCGCACACACGCACACACAAATCATGCCCTTGTCTGGCATTCCTGTGTGAACAGCCCATATCCTGTTCCAGATGCACTACAGTCATGTTTGTTTAGCAGTCTAAAGTCCAGTATTAATCTGCAATGAAAAACTGCATTTGGCAGTCCAGTTCCTGCCTCGCTGGTGTGATTTTGCAGAGGTGTTGGTGTCTAAACTTCTTTCCTCCCTCCACCAGCCTGGATTCCCCTTTGGTCTTAAAAAAAACTAGATATTGACTTTTTCTCACAAATAGGCATTATTGTATCCCCGGACGGAGTGTCCGGGGGTACTATGGATTTGCGGTCGTCGCGCGTTCGCGTCCTGGCCCAGAACTAATTCTGCATGAGGGAAACAATAGAAGATAGATGATAGTGCTAGAAGAATAATAGTATTAATATCATGTCATATTTTTGCTTCAGAAAACAGATTTTTCTTAACTGCAAATTTGAATACAACTGGCTCTCCATAGATGAAGTGGTTGCTACAGAGGACAACAAATTTTTCAGTCACAAGAGTGCATTTTTGGAATTGCTGGATTCATAGTATGGGCAAGTATATTGAGCAGTTTGCACATGAGGCTTAGCTGAGGTCGTTTTAACTGAATTTTATATAAGTCTTCTTTAAATCTGGAAAAACAGGGTTTGGGACTGAATTTTTAGCCGTGAACTATGTTTGAGGTCGGACTTGCTGGTGAATATTAAATAACTGATCCGGGGCGTGCCATCTAGTGAGAGAATTTTGTTTATTAATGACTGCGTGAGTTTGAAATCCAGAGAGCGGGGAGAGCAGCTCCATGTCCGCTGGCATCAACATCTGCACAGACTGTCAGTTATTTTATTGGTTCTAGAACCGAAATTTAATCCGGGCGCAGACATGTCCCTTTATGACAAAATAACTGATCCGGTGTGCCATCCTGGCTAGTTCTGAATCATTTTCCTTTACTGACGCTGTCAGTGGCGGTTCTAGAACCGAATTCCAATTATCGTGAATTGGCAACTGAAGACACGGTTTCTCTCCATATGTGATGGAACAGCGATGAAATCGTGGGCTAAATTCAGTACAGTGGCGGAACCAGAACTGAGAATTGTGACAAAACATCCGTTTAAAACAATTATTAGTCCTGACCTGTTCTCAGTCATTTTCATGATTAAAAAAGGTTCTCTCCGAGAGCACTTCACAGTTAACAGGTGCTGCTTGTTTTCCCCAATTAGGTAAGATGACAATCATTCATCTGGACGCGTATTTGCTGTATTTAAATCAACGTTATTCAAATTTGCATACCTGTCGACTCTCAGGCAAATGGCTTGAGCAGCACGCTGCCTATTTAACTGCTGAGTGCCACTTTTTTTTTTTTATCAACCCACGCAATACCGAGAGTGAAAGGCGGTATTTCATTGGAACGCTGACCTGATCAATCAATGCGAAGCACTGGCCTATTAATAAGTAAATTATTTTTCTCTACTGAATTTCGCCCATGATTTCATCCCTGTTTGATCGCATATGGAGAGAAACCGTGTCTTCAGTTGCCAATTACGATAATTGGAAAACGCGTCAGTAAAGGAAAATGATTGAGAACAAGCCAGGACTAATTGTCATAAAGGGACGTGTCTGCGCCCCCCCAATTCCCGGTTCTAGAACCACCACTGCTGGTTATGGGTCGGGCCAGAAAGTGTGTGTGCGTGTGTGTGTGTGTGTGTGTGTGTATATATATATATATATATATATACATACTCGCACTCGCACATACGAACTGAAGACATAAAAACCACCGTTGAAACCAGTGACCACAAAAATCGCGAAACAGTATAAATCTTATTTCAATTGTATTTCATTGTGATTCCACATTAGTTCTTTGTAAGTTTTCTTGATGCAAATAAAATTACTTCAGTTCATTTATTCATTCACTCATTATTCTTCGTAAATTATGTATGGCACGACAAACTATTTGATTTGTTAATATGATTTTTTGTTTGTTTGGTTTTTTTTTTTTTTTTTACAAGAATAGAACACAGTTAACAAATCACAATATGAGACAGAGTTGTGAAGGATTGAGAATATTTTAAATATTTATTTCACGAAATTAACAGACTAAATACATATCCGCATTTACTGATTTGCTATGCAAAGAGCTATGGGGAATAGAGCTCTTGTCGCTAGCAGTGGGGGGCCTGTGGACAGAAAGCCATAAAGTCATCCCGGCGAATATTCCTCGGAGGTTTAGCTTATCTTAATGGTAACGCTGGCAAACAGATGCTGATGACACACGGAATGCACACTCGTCCACTCGCTCACTCACTGTCTTTATATTGTTTTCAGTGTAGAACCTTCACAACATAATGCCCTACATAGTGGGTGAGTGTACATTTTGAACGTTGCCTTATTCTAACCAAGTGATCTCCATGGAAACTCAGCTGAGCTGTTAGATATCAAATCAGCCAATCACAGAGGGCCATGCTAGGACTGGTTCCCCACGCACAGAGAATCGCTGAGTCACTTAGTCAAAGAAATCCTTGCTTGCGCACACCTCAAACTCCTGCTTCTCACGCAAAAAACGTTCATCCTGTCACCAATGTAACAACATCATTCAAGGCACGAGACTTTGCTGAGTGAGCAAATGTCTTCTTTATTTCTCAGAGTGATATAATGTTGGAATTACAGCGATCTAGATACTATGTCTGTTTGCTGTTCTCCCAAAAATTTTTGGGTGATTTTATAATGGAAAAAGATAGAGAAATTCGATGTGCTTCATGTCCTTTGACTGTTCCCTGAGCCAAAACTATGTACTTCTGTGCAACAAAAAGTATACTGCTGTGACAACAACTAATTTTCCTATGTTTTTGTGAAATTTCATGAAGAGGGATTAAAATTTGTGGAAGTTATAGCGATATGAAAAGTATTTTTTTTCAGCCTCTCTGCTCCCAGCTCCCACTCTAAGTGTGACACCACCCACTCTAGCTATGAAAACCCAACTCCCATTCTTTCCAATGGGAAAATTTTTCTTGGTTTTTTGGGAATATTCCAGACACTGCATGACTAAACTCAACCAAAATCGATAGGCTTCATCCTCTAACCAGTATCAACGTGCATGTGAAATAACGAAAGGGTCGGATAAGAATTGCAGTCTGCAGAGTGTTCACAAGAATATCTGTGCGGACATGGACGCGAGACGACCGCAAATCCATAGTACCCCCGGACACTCCGTCCGGGGATATAATTAATCACATTAAAAACTAGGACCTTAAACCTGTTATACGCTTGACATGATCTTTTGTAGAAAGCGGGTTTCTGTTAGCTACTTTCCTTTAACTTCAAATCCAAGATTCCATTTTGTTGTTTGGGGCCCCATTTTGTCTGTTGAGGGTGTTTAATTTAGCTGGCCTTAAAAATGAGAAGGTTGTCTCCATGCAATGGCCACAGGTTGTGTGCCCATGTTACAAACCAATATCACATTTGCAAATGGAGAGGAATGGTGGCGTTGTTAAATGCCCAGTATTTGTATGCATCCACTTTTTTGATGGAAGTCATTTGTTCCTGTCTCCATTTCCCCTGTTCTCCCTCATCTCTCCCTTCGTCTGCCCTCCCCCCTTATTGCTCTTCTCTCTCTCCTGCCTCTTCTCTTTCCCCATCGCCCTCTTCATTTTTTTCCCTTCCATATGTCCTTTTGCCTCCTCCTCTTCCTCCACCACCGCCACCCCCCCCCCCGTCTCATTGGCTGTGCGGCAGGCGGTCACGCAGAGCTGCTCTTTGAGAATGTGCGCGTACCATGCGATAACATCCTCCTGGGCCCCGGGCGCGGGTTCGAGATCGCGCAAGGCCGCCTGGGACCCGGCCGCATCCACCACTGCATGAGGCTGGTGGGGCACGCCGAGAGAGCTCTGGAGCTCATGAAGGACAGGGTCAGTCGGTGGGAAAAATAATGAAAAAAATAAATAAATGAAGACCACAAAGGAAAAATGATCAAAGACCAAATTTTGTATTTTTTTAATATTTTATATATATTATTATAATATTTATAATAATATATAATAATATAATTAATATAATGTATTATAATATTTCATATATTTTATATTTTTTGCATATTTTTTCAGTGCTTTATTTCTAAGATCATTTTGAATTTTTAATTCATCATTTCTCCACAACATGAAAATGTGACTCTGATCATTTTTCCATTGTGGTCTTCAAATGCTTACAGTCTGCACTGAATATAATGGCCCCATCGCTGCTGAACCACTTGTAGTGCGCTAGCGCGTCCACCCAGTGCACCCACGCCTGTCTCTCCTGCGGTCGGATCTTAGGTGAAGTCGCGGGTGGCTTTCGGAAAGCCCCTGGTGGAGCAGGGCACGATACTGGCCGACATCGCCCGGTCCCGGATTGAAATTGAGCAGGCCAGGCTACTTGTGCTCAAGACCGCTCATCTCATGGACACTGTGGGTAACAAGGTAAGCTGCTATCCTGGGAGAACCAGCGCAGCCGGCTCACATGAGTGGTTTTAGGATGTGTGTGGCACTATTAGCTTCCCCATTGCAATATAAGAGTCAGCTTAAGGGTCGCAGTATCCAATCCAATTACCTGTGAAAGTAAACCAGTTGGCATGCTGTAGCTTTATACACTGGGAAGCAGGGATTGCACATGTAGCATAATGATCAACGAAGTGGTTTTGTAACTATGAGGTCGTGGTTTGATTTGCAGATAAGCACTGGAATTGTTCCAGTCAGGTAATTCAACTAAACTGCTGAAGTACAAACCCAGTGGCTAAACAGATGACACAAAAGAAATAAGCTCGGTAAAGCACTGTGTATAGGCGTGCTGCTAGATGGTATGGTAACGTATGCAGGGCAGTTACATGCAGTGTGCTCAGCTATACCGATCAGCAGCACTTTGTGAGTGAAAGTGGAGCTTGCATTTGTTGATTAATGATCAGAGGACTGCATGTACAGTATTTGAATGATTCCTTTCTATCCAATGCTGACAAATACATTTATAACCCCTAAGCCAGCAGCCAACTTAAATCTGGACTATAGGGCCTGAAAGTGAGCCTTAGAATTAGTTGATTTGTGTGTTTAATGAAGTCGTTCCTCTTGAGTGTCCCAACAAACTGCAGCTCTTCATTTCTGTCCGACCCCGCCTTCTTATCATGTGTATTGTTAGCAATTGGTCTCCTGTTTCAGAGGGTTTCAATGAGGCCACCCTTCCACCCTCCTTACAGACTCTGGGGACTGAAAATGTAGGAGGGATACATTATCAAACTGACCTCAAGTGATATTACTTTGTCTTCTCAGTCCTGAGCAGCACCTTTTAGAAAGCTTGCTGTGTGTTGTATGTATTCAAAGGAACGTATTGGGTGGGACAGTCCTCCATTGGGCACGCACTTGCATTTTCCCTTATCACTCTTCAAATGTTGCTGTATCTTCAGTGTATGCCAGTGGAATTCATACATGTATGTTGACTGAGGTTTCTGTCGGAAAAGGTGGCTGCGCCAGAGATCGCCATGATCAAAGCTGTGTGTCCAAGCATGGCTCTGAGAGTCATCGACCGAGCCATTCAGGTAATGCACGCGCACATGCAACCACAAAACAAACAGAACTTATCATTTGTAAATGAAGTGTCATTCTGACCTCCCCTCTGTGCTCACTCTCCATAAGTGTGGGTGCACGGTGCAGTTATGGCGTGCACAATACTGGTACATTGTAGTTCAGCATGCCTGCTGACTCCACTGCGTTTTTGCTCTGTGCTCCTCTGCGTTTGCTCCAGGCGTTTGGAGCTGCAGGCTTGAGCAACGACTCACCACTGGCGATGTTCTACAGCTGGGCCCGAGCGTTGCGGCTGGCGGACGGACCAGACGAGGTCCATCAAGCTGCTGTAGCCAAGATGGAGCTGCGCCGATGATCCCAACCCAACTGATATACTGCCAACGGGGTCTTTGTCACTTACTGTGGACAGAAAGCAAAACTAGCATCATTTTGCATTGGGATGAGAGCCTCCTGTAAATGATTTATAATCGTACCTGTATATAGGTGTCCCCAAGTCATTTTCAACACACCCTGGTCAGATTTACTATGCTAAGATGATGTTTAGACAGAAGCGCTATTTTCAAAATGTTACTCATTTAATGCGTCTCTTTTCAACAATTCAAGTTATTTACTATTTTGCACTATGCACTATTTTGCTTTGTAAATGTGTTTTGTTTCATAGTTTTGTTTTGACTGCAAAAGTATTTTAAGTCCCCAACTGACCCTGGTTTGCTGCCACAGCATAGGGTCGCACAGACCTCTGAGACACGGTGAGCTGTGCCATCACCAGTGGTGCTTTTCATAATAAAGAGCTGCTGAGGATCTGCTTGGCTGCACTTATAATTATTTAGAAAAAAAATTTGCACGTACATGTCTGTTCTCGAATTTTTCTTGAACGTCTCTTGCACAATCATCATCGGTTATGTTGCCAAGAGTCTGAAACTAATGGTGCATCTCACAATCCCCAAGAGGACATTTTGTGGAACTAAACTGTCTCAAACCCTTACTGTGTTTTTTTTTTTTTTTTTTAGAAGATTATGTTAAAATATATTTTCACTGTGCAAATGCGTGTTGTAATTTGGAATCAAAATGTGATAATGATTTTTTTTAATTCATTGAATAACAGTTGGGGTTGGGGGGTTGTTTAATACTGAAGTTCTATCACCTTTTCATTTAATTCCATGTGAATCCATATTCTGGGTCAGATTGCCACATTGTGGGAAAAGTCCCACTGAATGACTTTTCTTGAAATGAAAAAGAAAAGCTACTCAGAAATGTAGTTTTTGTAGAAGTGCTATGTTGGTAAAAGCATTGTATAATATTTAAATGGCTTCATTTTGATTTCACTAAATCAAATCTATATTTGGTGTGACTTCCCTTTGCCTGAAAATTTGAAACACTGTCCTGTAGTTCTAAGTTTTGTACGATGATTGGCTTTAGCTTGTTCCAACCCCACTGAAGAACTTTTCAGTTTTGCAGGCGCACAGTCTCACTTGCATCCGTCTCTCCAGGTAATCTGAGACAGCCTTGATGATAATGAGATTAGGGCTCTGTCAAGGCAACATGATTTGTGTCAACTCTTAAAGGATCTGTATCACGATATCTGCGCATGCTCAGAACTTTGAAAACTGTTCAAGAAATTAAATGAAGTAAATCAGCTCGACTGCAAGTCAAAATCTGATTCCATCGATGCTTATCTGTCTTCGTTTTGCACTATATTTATATATTTTAGTTACTCATGCATTATGCTTTTTATATGAAAGTCCCAGTAAAGTGAAATCAGTGATTTGCCTCTAAATACATTAGGCATGCTAGAAAATAGTTGTTGAAACCATGAAAAGACTGCAGACTGAATTGTGGAGTTAGACCATTAAACAGTTTTCACCTATTTTATTTTCCCAATTTCTGGGCAGGGCTTAAACATGGCTTGATGACGCACTGAAGCCATCCTCAACATTATCCCACCCCGAGCACTATATAAAATCTAGAGTGCATTGCATCAGTGGTTATCCGCTTAATCACAAATGGCTGCATTAACCACACATTCTGTATTTGGCTAAGTATCTACCTAAGTTACCATACAATATAAATATGTGTGTAGGACTAGGAAAAGGGGTCACTTGGGTCATTTCATGAAAATTGAGATTTTCCAACAAAATCAAAGAGTGATCCAAGTTTTTCATTTTGTTAAAAAAAATTGGGTGAAATTGTGCGCAACAAAGTGTTGTAAATTGACAGTACAGTCGTGCTGGGATATCACTATCACTGGGATATCACTGAGATACCCCATTAATCTCAGAATGGGAAAAAAATTCCAAGTGACCCCTTTTCCTAGTCCTGCACACATATAATGCAAAATGATGAAGGATTAACAATGATTGAATCAGATTTTGACTTGCAGTTGAGCGGATACACTTCATTTGATTTCTTGTTAGGCTGAACGGTTTTCAAAGCTCTGAGCATGGGCAGTAATTGTGCCACAGCTCTTTTTGGTGAAAGTTTTTTTGTAAATTAACATTTGGAGTTTCAAATGTCTTTTTATTTTCAGAAACATTAATGAGGAAAGCAAAAAATAAACGTCAAAAACCGAATTTAAATTAAAAAAATCTAGGGTGCCTAAAACAAGTTCTCAGTATATAGGTCAGGTTTTCAATTAGCGTCCATTTGGCCTTTTTCCAGCCTTTCCACCTTCTCAGTGCTACAGAGTAAAAATGAATCCACCAATCTGGCCTATCTTAGTCTCATTCAATGCAGGACAGTTGGGGCTTTCAGAAAAGTTTTTCTGTGAATCCCATGGGTATTCCCTGAGATATGGGCCTTGAAGGTTGAAAAATGCTTCAAAAACCTGTTTTGGGGACGTTTTTTAAATATTTGGGTGTGTGTAATTACCACAGTGGCACTTTTAGTACACCCCAAACTTATTTCTCATGTGTCCTGGGGTGTTGGCTCCAAGATTCATTAGGTTGAACCGTTGGTTGAGTCTTCCTTCTGGTGTGCTATGGCTTGAATCAGAAATAAGTACGTGTTGTAACGTCAGACTCTTTTATTTTAATCCACCATGTACTGTACAACCAATGCAGGCAGATTATAACTATTACCCTCACTTTGAACAGTGCCTAGGGCTAGTATGTTGGGTAAAAGATTTTGGGTCTACTGTCATTCGCCTACATGCTACACATCAAAACACCATTTTAAACTGGAATAAAGTGTCTGACGTTACATCAACGTTTGGCCTCCTCCTGTGTATTCTTTACAGTTTTTCTGTGTTTTTTGCACCCTGGCTCGTATTTATTATTATTTTCAACAAATCTGACCAGTTGTTGTATCGATACTTGCTTCCGTTAGGTCCCTGTGCATGTACTTCGCTCGATGTAACATCAGACACTTTTATTCGCTCTATCGAGGCGCGAAACTTTGAGACGCCGTAGATTAACCGGCGGTAGTGGTCTCGATCCCTTGCGCATGCGCAGTCATCAGAGGCACCTTGTTTATGTTTTAGACGAGTTACATACCCCCTGTAGTCGATCACAGAGGCATAGATTATAAAAGTGTCTGACGTTACATCGTATCTATTTTATTTAGATTTCTGCTCATATAACCGTCCATATCCAATATATGTCACTGCTGTTGTGTTTTTCGGGTAAAGATACACATTATAAAACATCCTGAGCTATATAGACATCATATCCTATCCCCCGGGGGTGTATTTTGGTTAAAATTACATAAGTGTCTGACGTTACATAATCAGTTTTTCTATTAGAAATACCACTTAGCCTTGGAGTAGTCTCTTCATATTTTAACATAAGATGCCCTTACGGTACTATTATCAAATGCAACAGCCATTTACTCAATACCACATACTTTTTTCAAAGAAATTTTAGGTGGTATAATTTGACTTTAAAAGAGACGCGCAACCTGTTTTGTACACGTGTACTGAGTTTGGAGACGTTCTGGACATGTTTGGTGATGAAATGAGTGGTATTCTATCCACAGGGATAATAATGAGAGTATGATACAGATCTAGTGTGCTACACCAAAGTTAATATAGTGTTCGCAAAAAAACGTAAAATATCGACAATCCCCAAATTTTCATTTCGCCATATTTTCAAATCGTTTTCACTTAGGAACTTGCTTTTTGGTATGCAAACTCTTATCAATTGTCCCTGTTTGGAAACGAAATTTGGAGCTGATACGAGTATTTTAACTTAAGATTTGTAACATTATTGTAATAAAAGTGTCTGACGTTACACGAAAATGGATGGTTATTGTTGCAGGGCTACCAAAACTGACATGTTAGGAGCGCGGGGTGTGAATCAGGTTTTTCATGGAGCCAATATGTTGGTCTTCCAGTGAAATAAAGTTTTTTTTAATCAATAGTGGCTTTCATGATTTGTCTGTCCCCAGGGGTAGTTGTGCGGTAATTGGAAATTTCACCCACATACACACACACACAACCCAGGTTCTGAAAAGAATTGGCACATTATACTGTAAAAATGCAAATAAAAAAGAAGGAGAGCACATGCCAGGTAGTGATCTGGCAAATCTTAAGGCCAAGTCAACAGCTATAACTCGTAGTCTTGTATCTAAAGCCATTCCTGAACAGAATTTGCAGTGCAGCAAGGAGTACTATCCCCTTGACAGAAGCCACTGCAATCAGGGAATACTGGTGCCATGAAGGGGTGTACTTGGTCTGAAACAACGGTTTGGTAGGTGGTTTGCCTCAAAGTAACACCAGCATTAATTCCAGGACCCAGATTTTCCTAGCAGAACACTCCCCAGGGAATCACACTACCTTTGCCTGCTTGCCGCCTTCCCATAAGTAATGCACCATGGTACCAAATCTTCTCCAGGTAAATAATGGGCTGGCACATAATGTAAAAAAAAAAAAAAAAAAAAAAAAGGCAATTCATCAGACTAGGCCTCCTCTTTCCATTGCTCCATAGTCCAGGTTTGATGCTCACATGCCGTTTGAAGACACTTTTGGTCGTAGAGAGAGGTCAGCATGAGGCCTGTGACTGATCTGTGGCTACACAGCCCCATAAGCAGCAAGATGTGATGCACTGCGTGTTCTGACACCTTTCTGTCATAGCCACAATTAACTTTTTCAGCTATCGAACAGCCAAGTGCTTAAAATACTTAAGTCACATTTTCATATGCCATGAAGTAAGGATGGGAAATTTTCCGATGTAGTTACTGAAGTCCACCAACTTGAAATTTTAAATTGGACATTTTGTGACTTTTTTGCACTGTGGTTTTCAATTTGTGCTACAGTAACTTTACAATGGGATCAGTCCAGACAGTATATGGTATACATATTATATATATGTATGTGTATATATATTGCCCACGTGTATCAGTGAGCTTCAGGTGCCCATGATCCTGATGCTGGTTTACCAGTTGCCCTTTACTGGACCACTTCTGGTAGGTATTAACCCACTGCATTCTAGGAACACCTGACAAGACCTGCCATTTTGGAGATGCTCTGACCCAGTCGTCAAGCCATCACAATTTGGCCCTTGTTAAAGTCGCTCTGATCGTTAGGCTCACCCACTTTTCCTGTTTCCGACTTGTCGACTGCCAGAACTGACTGTTCACTGGTTGCTTAATATACCCCACCCCTTGAATGGGGCTCGTCAGACCGGATGGTTCACCCTGGCTTCAGTAGCATGAAGCGCCTAGGAGTATTGATAGTCCCTGTGGAACGGATGCTAGTCCACCATAGGTTACTCCCCTAGTTCTTAGGTTTCCCTGACAATTTGCTAGTACCCAATTATACACCTGAGTGGAGTGAGGCACAGTGTGAGTGATGTGTTTTACCCAAGAACACACAGTGAAATTCAGGGCAAGAACTCAAACTCAGGACCGCCAAGCAGACATATTTCACTGCGCTAATGAGCCACTAGGCTTGGAACAAACTGTCTCTCTCTCTCTCTCTCTCTCTCTCTCTCTCTCTTGATGCCATTTTAACAAGATAATGTTATTCTCTTCAACTGTCATTGGTTTTACTGTTGAGGCTGATCGGACACAAACACACTCAATGACACTAAAGTAGTATAAAGTAAATATAAAGGAAGAAATCCTTCTAAACTGGACTAATGTGTCCTCAGTTCTAGTTCAGACCGTAAAAAGGGAAAATGATATAATGCATTTGTAAGCACATTCCTGTCCCTACATTTCTGCAACATGTTGCAGGCATAAAATTTTGAGTGAGTTTATTTCCAAAAAACAAAGTCGCAAAGAAAAAAATAATAAATATCATGTCTTTGCCTTATTTTAAATTTATTACAGGTCAAGGCTGATTTACTAAATTCTTCTTTTTTTTTTTTTGCATTACAGTCCCAAGTGCTCCAACATGAAAGGAAATGGGGTTTTATGAATACATGGTGGGCTCCAGAATGATTACCACACACCCCCCAATGCACTAAAAATACTGGATACACTTAAAATGCCAGCATGAGGAATTACATACTTTGTTGATGTTTTCTTGCAACCAAGCAAAATAATGTATTAATAATAATAATAATAATAATAAAAATAAAAGCCAAATCCAGGTTTCATAATTAATGGCACCCCTGGTTTAGTACCTGGTGGAACAACACAGACAAGAATAAATCTCAGTCTTTTTTATCTGGGTTATCAGCTAAGCCCTGTGATATTTTTAGGTTAGTATATTAATAGTACCGGGACTAGATAAACTCAAGTTGGCTTATTAGGAGTGCTTATTATCTATAGTGTTTCTCAATTTGGTATTTCATTTCTGTTAACTGAAACTAAGCCCCTGTTAAAAGAGGCTTATTATCCATTTACATAGTTTCCCCATGGTTTCTATTGTGACTGCTGCTTAGGGCTTCTCAGGTTAATAAATTAATAAATTGTGGTTCCTGAGCTTTTGTCTTGGCATTAGTATTTTTCTTTTTTCTAGGGGGAGCGAGGTCATTAGGTAGGGGGTTCAAAATGTGGCCAAAACTATGTGACGGTTGGACGATGATCACACTTTTGGAAAGAGATTTCCAGTATGGGTTTGTCTGTCACCGGTGCCAGCTAATTGAGCATCTGGAGAGCAAGATCTTTGATCTTCAGGGCCAGTTGGCAGCGCGACATAGTTCGCAATCAATAGAGTTCCTAGAGGAACTAAGTAGTATGTCGTTTAGAGAAATGGTTTGTATGCCAAAGCAGGGTGGTGTGGGGACCCCAAAGCAGGCAG
Source organism: Gymnothorax javanicus (assembly GCA_029692085.1). Classification (NCBI taxonomy): domain Eukaryota; kingdom Metazoa; phylum Chordata; class Actinopteri; order Anguilliformes; family Muraenidae; genus Gymnothorax; species Gymnothorax javanicus. The sequence continues at coordinate 70,487,496 of CM056194.1, forward strand.
GGAGAGAAAGTTGGGTGACGGTAGGACGTCAGCGCAAGAAAGGGCGTGCACACCGTACAGCGACAGCTCCTCCAGTGGTTGAGGTGTCCAACCGATTCCGGCCCTTGCAGGAACTCAAATTGGCCCCTGACCCTGAGAGTGAGGGGACTGATGAGCAGCAGGGCACCCTGTTGGCCTCTACCCCTCAGAAAAGAGAGTTATTGATAGTGGGGGACTCAATACTTAGAGGAATAGACAGTTTAGTCTGTTTGTGCGACAAGGAGTCTTGTACGGTGTGTTGCCTGCCTGGTGCCCAGGTAGGAGACCTCCTGGAGCGTGCGGACAAGCTCCTGGCCAGAGCGGGGAGGGATCCAGTTGTCATGGTCCATGTTGGGACAAATGACATAGGTAAGGGTAGGTTTGAGATTCTGCAAGGCAAATTTTTGAATTAGCTGAAAAGCTTAGGAGCAGATCCTCCACGGTAGTGTTCTCCGGGATTCTACCGGTACCACGTGCAAGCAGAGGGAAGCAGAATTTTATCTGGAGGTTTAACACGTGGCTACAAACCTGGTGTAGGAAAGAGGGGTATAGGTTTATGGGGTACTGGAACTACTTCTGGGAGAGGGGTGACCTGTTCAAGCAGGATGGGCTACACCTGAACCAGAGGGGTACCTTTGCACTGGGTCAGCGTATGTTGAGGGTAGCAGAGAGTTATTTAAACTAGGGACTTGGGGGGCAGGGAGGTTAGAGAGTGTTACACAGAGGGAAATGCAGACTGCCCTGATGGAAGCTGACAGCGTAACATGCACTATTGATGATATATTTTTAAAGCAAAAAAGCATAGTGAGGGGCTTTGAGCAGCGGGCACATGGGAAATCGAAGGGGGAAGAGCGTTAAGGATAACCTGAAATGTTTTTTATCTAAATGCAAGAAGCATTAAAAATAAATTTCGAGAACTTGAGGCCATTATGATTAGTGAAGACTATGACATAATTGGGATTACAGAGACGTGGCTTAGTGAAGAGGATGGAGATGAATATAATGTAGAAGGTTATAAGCTCTTTAAGAAGGATAGATGCAATAGGCGAGGAGGGGGTGTAGCACTCTATGTGAACGAAAACATAAATGTGCAGGAAATTCCTGAAATTGAACATTCCTTGCCCTGCGAAGATATCTGGGTCAGGCTCACTGGCAAACACGAGACTGGGTTTAAACATAGGTGTATGCTATCGACCACCAGCTTTGGACAGGACAGTCAATGAAATGCTCTTTTAGAGGGATTACATAGCTTGTAGAGGAGGAGGGACTATTATTATGGGAGACTTAAATTATCCTGGTATTGATTGGGATATGGTGAAAGGACAGGGTAGGGGGGAGGAAGAATTTCTAGATGTCATAAATGATAATTTTTTGGTGCAGTATGTTAATAAATCTACAAGAGAGAAGGCAATTTTAGATTTAGTGCTCTGTAATGACCCAGATAGAATTAGCAATGTTGAGGTACGGGAACCACTTGGGTCAAGTAATCACTCTACTGTTAATTTTGAGGTTTCATGGGAAGTTAAAAAGGTGTCTTCAAAAACAAAAATTTTCAATTTTAGGCGAGCAAACTTTGACAGGATGCGCTCATATCTAAGTGAAATAAAATGGGAGACACTCCTGGACTGTGAGTCAGCAAATGAGATGTGGGAAAGATTTAAGGGGGTTTTACTTGATTCACAATGCAAATTCATTCCAAAGGTGTCCAAAAGTAAGCTGAAAAAGCAGAATCCCCAGTGGATGACCGCAACTATTCGTAGGAGTTTGAGGGAAAAGAGGAATCTTTATAAGATGTACATAAAGGATAACAATGAGATTACTAAGGCTGAATACTGTAAAATGCGGGCTGTGGTCAAAAAAGAGCTGAGGAATGCTAGGAGACTGTATGGAAGGCAAATTGCAGAGGGGGCAAAAAACTAACCCTAAGCGCTTCTTTCAGTACTGTAGCTGAAAAAGGAAAGTCAAAGAGCAGGTTAAGTGCATAAAGAATAAAAATGGATCGCTGCTATATGATAACAAGGATATTGTGGATACCTTAAACAGTTACTTTGTTGAGAATTTTACCTTAGAGCGGGTCTTTATTCGGCCAGAGGGCATGTCCAATGCTCAAGATTATTTAGCAGAAATTAAGGTTAGGGGTAACGAAGTATTAGACAAGTTGCATAAACTAAAGGCAGATAAGGCGGCGGGTCCTGATGGCTTATATCCGAGAGTGCTCAGGGAAGTTAGTGAGATCATCTTTAAACCGCTATCCGCCAACTTTAGACGGTCTTTAGAAACTGGAGAAATACCAAATGATTGGAAACAGGGCAATATAATACCAATATATAAGAAAGGGGACCGTACTGAGCCAGGTAATTACAGGCCAGTCAGTTTAACTTGCATTGTGTGCAAAATATTGGAATATATCATAAAAGATGAGCTGGACTTATTTCTTGAACATAACAATATCTTGAGGGATAGCCAACATGGTTTCCGTAAAGGAAGGTCATGCCTGACAAACCTTTTGGAATTTTTTGAAGAGGCCACCAAGACTTATGACCAGAGCAGGGCTTATGACATCATATTTTTGGATTTTCAGAAAGCATTTGACACAGTACCACATAAGAGACTAATTTTTAAAATGAGCTCCATTGGAGTTACAGGAGGTATTCTGAAGTGGATTCAAAACTGGTTGCAGGACAGAACACAAAGAGTGGTGGTCAGTGGTATCCCATCTGAACTAGGTATGGTGGGGAGTGGCGTCCCCCAGGATCGGTGTTGGGTCCCCTGCTGTTCCTGATCTACATTAATGACCTTGATAGGAATATTGAGAGCAGATTAGTTTAATTTGCAGATTATGCTAAATTGGGAGGTATGGCAAATAGTTTACAGTCCACTAAAGTGATTCAGGATGATTTGGATAGAATCCAGAATTGGGCAGAAATGTGGCAAATGAAATTTTATGTGGCGAAATGTAAAGTTGTACATGTAGGTAATAAAAACATTAGACGGGATTACTTCATGGGAGGTTTTAAACTGGAATGTGCTCCACACGAGACAGATCTGGGAGTGATTGTTGACCAAACCCTCACAGGCTCTAGCCATTGTGCCGTAGCAGTTAAAAAAGCCAATCGGATGCTGGGATACATTGCCAAAAGTATTGAGTACAAATCTAAGGAGGTGATGCTTCTTTTCTACAACACATTTGTCAGACCACATCTGGAGTATTGTGTGCAGTTCTGGGGACCATACTTTAAGAAAGACATAGAGGCTCTAGAGAAAGTTCAGAGAAGAGGCTCGAAGCTAATTCTGGGTATAAAAGATGAAAGCTATGAGAAAAGGTTGAAGATCCTTAATCTCTTTAGTCTTAGGAAAAGGAGACTAAGGGGTGATCTGATTGAGGTCTTTAAATATGTTAAAGGGATTAACAAAGTGAATTATGTAGGATTCCTTCAACCAAGTGTTGTTAGTAGAACTCTGGGTCACAAATGGAAGCTGACCAAAGGTAAATTTAGCACTGATATTAGGAAATATTTCTTCACCCAAAGAATAATTTTGCTGTGGAACAGCTTGCCTGACCATATTGTTGAGGCAGAGACCTTGGGAGTTTTCAAGAGCAGGCTTGACTTAAAGCTTGATACCATTGAGTCATTAAGTATCTGAAGTGACATATTCACAATAGTATAAAGAAACTGGCGAGCCTAGTTGGGCTGAATGGCCTGTTCTCGCCATTCACGTTATGTTATGTTATGTTATGTTAAATGCAATGAGTTTTTCCTGTACTATTTGACAAAGTTAAGCACAGAGTTTAAATATTTCGTGTATTCCAACCACAGTACTCAATGTGGCCTCATCTTACCTCCACCGACCACAGTCATGTGACCGTAAATCAAATGGCTGTGTTCGACAGCTTTGAAGCTTCAGTATTTGATTTAATCTCTCTTGCCCTATGACCGTTATGTCATTTTTTTAAGCCAAGTATGCTTAGCTCATGTCTGGCAAGCAGTGGCAATGATTTTCAGTTCACTGTCTGTATGTGCTCATAAAAACTTGATCGCAAGGGCGTCTTCTGGATGCAAAAAAAAAAAATGGCAGTTGCTACGGGTACGGAAGTTTACCAATACATTTTCAATGTATAGAGGTACAGCAGTCCCCATTTCAAACCCTGCCCTAACCTAACCCTGACCCTAACCCTGACCCCTAACCTAACCCTAATCCCTAACCCTTCTCCTAACCATAGTCCCTAATCCTTATCCTAATCCCTTCAAATCGACTGCTGTACTAATAAAAACTGCCGTATCTGTAGACACTGCGAAAAAATATATACATAAAAACACAGAGGTCCTGAAGCATGACGGCAAAATACCAGCCACACACGCGCAGTTATAACAGGCAGGACCAAGGATGTTTCATATTTCACTGGACATACAATTGGAAAATGGCCGCCTGTTCAGTTCATTTCAATAGGCTCGTTCGACTTTATGCGGCAGACCCGGCTGGAAGCAAGGATGTATAAAACACACCAAAAAGAACAAGTCAAGTGTCACTGTACACTTCATGAACAGCTCAATGTTTGTTATTACTGAAGTGCTTGGCGCGTGCACGTGGTGCGCGTCAGGATTACAATACCACGTGCTTTTCTTTATTTCCTCTCGTGCCTCACTGGAAAAGCAATAAAAATCAATCGATTCTTCAATTTGCTGCAAATACAGTACATACCTCACCTGTGCGTTTTTAATGGAGCTGAGTATATCTTCCTTTGATGAAGGCTGATTGATATTCGTCTAAAAGTTTTCCCAAAACAAGCTTAAGGCGGTTTGTAAACACTAGAGCAAGTAATTTGTAGTCGTTGCATAATAAGGTTATTGGTCTCCAATTGTCAAGCAACAACAAATCTTTCTTGGGTTTTGGTAGCAAGGTTATCAAACCTGTTTTCATACTTAGGGATAAATACCCTTTTTGAATACATTCCAAAAAAGCTGCAACCAAGAGCTCCCTAATACACTGCCCGGCCAAAAAAAAAGTCGCACACTCAAATATTTAGTTGGATCCCCTGTAGCTTTGATTACAGTGCATATTCCTCTTGTCATTGTTTTGACAACTATATGCAATGCCAGAACATTTATTTTCAATCAGAAATGCCATAATTTTTGGCTGAGATCTTGTCTTCTCGACATAATGGTTGAACCACTTGGTGGTCTTTCTTGAGCACATCCCAATAACTTTTAATGTGTTTAAGGTCAGGGCTTTGTGGTGGCAAATTTGTTTGTAAAAATGATTCCTCATACTTGTTTTTGTCATTCATGGTTTTCTTTGCTAAATACAGGCCAATAACTTGCCCGTTCTGAAATACTGTAACATCTTTTCCACCATCAAGGGATGTGTCTTCCGACACGATTTTTTATGAAATGAGTAGCGACGCACTTCATCAGTCAGGGTTAAAATGATTATTGCCAGCTGAAACATTAATAACCGCAATAATGATCCAATTATAGAATTCGTTCATTAATTTCCAAACGGTGACTTTTTTTTGGCCGGGCAGTGTATCATCCCAAAAGTGTTTTAGAAATTCAGTTGTTACCCCATCAATTCCTGTAGACTTACCATTTTTCATTTGTTTCAGTGCCACGTCAATTTCCATTATAGTTAGTTTGTCATCAAGCAGGTTTTTGCCTTCCTCATTAATTTTTTAAATGTCGTCTTTGATTGTCTCAAAAAAGTAGTCACATTTAGATTTAACAAATTTTGATTTATAAAGGTCACTGTTGTACAGCCAAAATTTCATCCTGAATTAATTTTTGATCTTCTGTTATAATTTCATTGGCCAAAAGCTTATTTATTTTTTTCTTAGATTGTCTTTGTTTTTCAAGGCCGAAAAAGTAGGATGAACTTTCTTCGCCCTGTTCAATCCATTTCGCTCTTGATCTAATATAAGCTCCATTTGCTTTCATCCAATTTTGACTGCAAAGATTGCAATTGTAAATTATTTTCTATTGAAGGCTGGGAATTATTTATGAATGAATTGATTTTGTCAATTAACTCCTTTTGTTTTTGTTTCCTTTGAAATGATAATTTTTTACTCATGTCAATCGAAATCTGTCTCACCCTAAATTTTAACCATTCCCATTTGTTCATGCTAGATGTAGTTAGATTATTAACCTCACAAATAAGAGCCTTAATTTGTTCACCAAAACCAACATTCTGCAGCAAATCATTGTTAAATTTCCCAACATTGACATATGATGAGTTTGCTTAGACAATGATAAGGATAGTGTTATCATACAGTGATCCGTGAGCGGTGAAGCAGAAATGTCACAGCCCAAAATACAGTTATAAAGTCCATGGGAGATAAGCCAATAATCCAGTCTTGAATATTGTGAATTGCCAGAATAGTTAATCCATGTATATTGAATACAATTTTGGTTCAACATCCTCCAGTAGTCAATCACATTTATTGTTGAACATAAGTTCAGTATAATGTCATTGTATTCAGGTTGTTGGCCTCTATGCGGTAATCTCTCTAACCATGAATTAGGGGCTATATTAAAATCTCCTCCCATTATCGCCTTATCAGAGGTATAAGTTATTTTCCATTTGTTCACAAGTTTTCCAAGTTCAGCATACATGTCTCTGTTGACCATTTTAATATTGTACCCATAGATACATACTAAAATGTATCTTTCATCATTTAATTCCACTACTAGCATTAACCAGTGACCTTCAGAATCTTTTTTATGATCAATTATTGTGCCTGAAAATCTGTTGAATAACACCATTACTCCCGCAGAATGTGAAGTTCCATGTGCAAAAAAACAGAATCTCCCCATTGACTTTTCCAAAATACTTCATCCTTCATAACAGAATGAGTCTCTTGCAAAAAGATGCAATTTGTTTTTGCTCCTTACAAAACAGAAATATAGCTTTACGCTTAATACTATTCTTCAACCCTCTAACATTCAAAGATCGAAAAGAAATAGACATACTTTAAAAGTAATACCTTCTAGATACACTCAACCTTGTTTTGAAGTGCAGGAATGAACATGTAGTCCTCAATAACAATGCCACCTTTTTTCAAGATTTATTTTCAGGCTTATGCTTAAACTAAAGAGGCACATAAATTGACCTCCTCATACCAAACAAATATTTTTTATTACCTGAAACTCGTTGAATGTAACCGTTAAAGCTCAATTCTCTGTCCATCTATAAGTGCATAGCCTTCCCTAAGAAAAGCCGTTTTCCCCTTTTTTCTAGCCTCTTGTACTTGAGGCCACAATTTAATTCAGGCCTCGCGGTCTTCCCGTGAGAAGTCCTCTTTGAAACGAATGTTCATCTCCCTGCAAACCCTGGCCTCCCTCGACTTCTTCCACACTTCATCGCGTATAATCCGCATAGCGATTGTATAATTATAGGCCTGGGTGAATTGTTAGTAGTCGCGTCGTTCCTTTTGCCCAGACAGTGAACAGTGTCCACTGCCGTGCAAATCCGGTCCACGGACGTCGGGATTATCTGGGTGAGAATCCCGATCACCACCTTGCGCGTGTTTTCATCTTTCTCTTTTTCAGGTAAACCGGTGAGTCTAAGATTCCATCTCCTTTTGTACCTGGCTTGCTCTAAACATAAAAGTTTCAATGAGGCGCTTTCCTTTCTCTGACACACGATTTCCTCTTTCAGTTTATCAATTTCCTCTGTTTTCTTTCACTCTTTGTGTATTAGCAAGTATTTGACTTTCAAAGGCTTTAACAAGGTCATCTTGTTCATCAAACTGTTTTATTAGAGCCTGGATTACATCAAAAATAGCGTCATTGGTGACCTCACCTGATTGTTCGATCTCGTCTCTAACCTTTACGTTTTTGGGATTGACTGGGTTCTGGAGTGTGTTTGCGTTGTATTTTTGCGAGTTCGTGTTCCATCGCCGAAAGTTCTTCATCGTCGCACGCTTCCTTGAGAGCCGACAAGTTGTAGTCATGGTCCTGTAGTTTGGGTTGAAGTACGCCAGCCTTTCGGTTAGCTTTCTCCATTCGTTCGCCTTGGAAAAAAGAAGAAGGCAGGAGGCCGTTTGGGAGATAAAACTCGACATAGTCAGACTGTATAATTTAAACCAGTCTCACCTACCACTGGAGGCTTTGAATAAAATGGAAATAGCGTTTCTAGGACATATATTCCAACTTTTTTCTCAGAGCCTGCAAAAGCTGACTGTTCACTCCACTATCTTTTTTGAGATATATAATAGAACCAGAGAGAGCGAGGAAGTACCTTTGCTTCAGCCAGTTAGCATGTTAGCTTCCTGCTTCCGCGTTTCCCAAGGATGCAATTTTGTGGCCAAAGACGCTGAAGCTCCATATATACCAATTGAAAGTGTGCATTTTTTTCTTGCCAAATTAAGCGAAAACAAAAGAAAATGTATTCGGTAATCCTTCATTATTTTACTCTTTGTCTGACGTAACTGTTCATTGTTTTCAGAAGGGCCTGCAAAATAAGAACTGATACTTAGAGCTTGATGACAGCTCGTGCACGAGTTTGGTTGTCCAGCTGTTGCTCTGACTGCAGCAGTTCAGCCAATGAGTGTATAGAGCATGCGCGTTCTGGATTAACAGCGTTGCTCTTCATTTCCCTCGAACACATTCGCCAATCCGCACAGACGACACATTTTTTGGCCATTTGTGCTGTGTAATCAGATTGGCAATCTTATTAAATGGTGCCAGAAATAAGCACCCATGGAACGCCATTTTTATAGATGGCGTCGGTCAATTCCATACTTCCTGGACTGAAGAAGCTAACGTAGCATCTCCCATTGAAAGTAATAGGGGTGGTACTTCCTTGCTCTCTCCAGTTCTATTATATTACCTCCATGTATTATTCCCTATGGAGAAATTTCTTTTGGCCCTCATGGCATCATGTGACTTGCAATATCAGTTTGACCGCTAAACCCATATCGGCGTACGTTCCAGCCTTCGTTGTTCGTCCAGTCCTCCTCATCGGTCCATGGGCAGGACCAGTTCTCAAGTAGCTGACTTCCGCCCAGAGCCTGTACAGTGTGCTGTCACGATAGTCGATTGTACGGAGTTTGGCTCTGTGAGACGAGTTCTCGAGACGCTGAAGCACTCGCCGGGCACCTGGGAAGCAGCTGGGCTGACTTTGCTATTCTGTCAGTACGGTCTGGACTTTCGTTGAAGAATCGCGATGCTCCGCACCGTGCTAACCAGAACCTTCCCACGGATTATCAGTCCAGTGTCCTGTCAGTACTCCGCCGCCGCAATCCCTGCTCCGAATACCCAGCCAGACGTCCTCTTCAACAAGGTAACATGCGATCAAAATATCCGCTCATTAAATTCGCGTTCGCAGTACCTACTACATTAGGCTCTATCGTGCGCCACTAATGTTGCAAGAAACAGGGAAACCTGGCTACTCGCCAAGACAGTCAGCGAATAATGTTTTACGAAAATAAATGACAATTTTATAATGTTTTCTTGCCACGTAAAAATGTTGCTTCAGTATTTACCAATTAGCCAACACACGATCAAATTTCGCATTAAACCTGGCACAAGTTGCGCAACCAGCAAGAAATAAAATATTTTAATGCAGCAATTTAGAGATCTGGGAAAATAATCAGTTCATATAATTATTATTGGACTTGGGTTATGGGACGAAAACCAAGTTTGAGAGTGTTTTCAATTGGTTTCTCCGAGAAGTAGTCGATATCTGTGTAGAAGTGATTAGAGGATGCAAGTCCGGACTGCAAGCATTATGAAAAATAAACGATTTTCCTGTGCCAATCTTAAGATCAAGATGCAATAATTAGAGGAGGTTATAAAACTTTAAAATGGGCTTGTATGTCAGCACTTTGTTTAAGACTGCATCCGCAGGAAATAGAAATGGCTTGACCGCAGGTATTTTGGATAGGCCTTTCTTCTTTTCAGATTATTATAAATGTATTTGGGACACAACAAATGGCATGATGTCACGCTGAATTTTACCACTCATAGTTGAAAGTGTCAATCAACTGATGATCAGCAAAGTCCACATAATATGCACAGGAAATAGAAATTGCTTTTACGACGTGACTATTCGCACTTATTTAAGTGCGTCCAAGCTCAAAAATTGATCGAAATTCGCGTTAGACGCACTTAGAAGTGTGGTCAAGATGCACATTGCTCCATTGCCCACACTTATTACCTCCGCCAACAAAGTTGGGGCGGAGGTTATGTTTTTGCCCCTGTTTGTCTGTTTGTGAACAACATAACTCAAAAAGTAATGCACGGATTTGTCTGAAATTTTGTGGGTGGATTGCTATTACATCAAGGATGGACTCTATTGATTTTCACCACGATCACTGAAACAATTTGGCCGCCACGGCAGCCATGTTGAAATCCTATCACACGCGATAACTCAAAAACTAATGCACGGATTTGTCTGAAATTTTGTGGGTGGATTGCTATTACATCAAGGATGGACCCCATTGATTTTGACCGCGATCAGTGAAACAATTTGGCCGCCACGGCAGCTATCTTGAAATCCTATCACAGGCAATAAATCAACTTGGCTCCCACTCATGCACATTTGGATTGTGCTGCCTTGGCAGAGGTTTGCACTGTACGAGTGCCTCTAGTTTAAAATGTGCCCAAAGCTAAAAATTTTTTCTTGGCCAAACGCATTTTTTAAGCTGTGGCCGAGGGAAAATTTCAGCATTGGCCACATGTATAAGTGCGAAGTGTGGCCATAAAAAAAAATTCAGCATTGGCCACAGGTATAAGTGCGAATAACATCATCCTTGTTTTTATTGTGGCTATTTTGTGGTATGTCCCTTTTAGTTGATTAGAACTGCCTGTGCAGTGTGCACTTATTTAGAAGCACGATTTTTGAGAGGCTGTTAAATGGGCTGTTTTGGTGACAGGGTAACCTAGTTGCAGGTTGCTTGACTAGTAATTGCGGAGTTGCTTGTTTGGAGTCTTGATGGGGCTTGTCATTCTTGCTTGATCTGGAGAGATAAAATTGAGAGGAACTCTGCTGGAAGGCCCTTGAGCAAGGCTCTTCAACGCGAAATAAGCTGCGTGGGTTTTATCCCTGTTTCTCTCTATCCCTCCTAATTGGCCACTGTTCTGGAATTTTTCCCAGGGTGTCCTTAACCCCGTTGCACAGAACCCAAATATGACTATATATGTGTTACCCTATTTAAGGCTTTATAATTCAAGATTTGAGCCTCTTGCACTTGCAGCATTTAGAATTCCATTGTATTTCAGTTTCTCAAGAGTTTCAGGTTCATCATTGCCTCAATTTATGAGTTATTGAGCTATAAATATTGTCACAGGGCAAAAAGTGTCAAAAGTACCCTATGTTCAAGTGGCCGGTTACCCCTGTGGACACCTACTCAGGGTATTCAGACTTTGGCCACCCAAGGATAAACACCTCATCAACCTTTCCAGCAAATTTCATCTTGGTGTCTCAATCCCTTCTATGAAAAACATTTTAAAAAAGAAATTCATTTTTGGTTTCTTTTCCTCATTGTAACATGCTTTTTGTTCCTGTATTTCCATACTGATGAAGCAATGATTTTACATAAATGCCTAATTAATTAGATTTGACCTCCACACATCATTTAAGAATAATGGTAAATATTATGCAACCATAAAATCATATTCTTTTTTTCATGTTTATGTCATTTTTGTTATACCACAAAAGATCATGCGCTCCTGTTATGTGTATCTGTATGTCCATTGTGTGTGCACTTTTTAAAACTGTATTGCCTCTTGGCAGTTAAGACTCCTCATACATTGTGAAATAAACATCAGCTATTTTTCATACTTTCTATGGTCTTCTAATGTGACATACTTAATAACAAATAATAATAATGCTACCACTTATTAGGTTACAGTGGATAAGCAACATGACATTAACATCAAAAAAAGAATCAGTTTTGCATGTAATTTGCCACTGCTGAGATCAGACACTATACATTTATTTTTATTTTTTGTCTGGACACGTGTATTAATCCATATAAAGTATATGATTTGCAAACTGTTTCATGCATTGCATAAATTACATAAAATATGTGCAAATATGATTTTACAGCTGCATGATATTCATAATTATTCTCATACAATGTGTAGATGTCAAATTTTAATTAGGCATTTATGTAAAATCAATGCTTCATCGGTATGGAAGTACTTTGTACATGAACAAAAAGCATGTTACAATGAGGAAAAAAAAAAAAATGCATTTAAAAAAAATGTTTTTTGCCACTTTGTAGAAGGGATTGAGGCATTGAAAGATGAAAAATTTTTACCTGTTCTGGAAAGATTGATGAGGTGTTTATCCTGTTTTTATGGCCAAAGTCTGAATGAGGAAAAAAAAAAACAAAATGCCTTAAAAAAAAGTAGGAGAAATTTGCTGGAAAGGGAGTAACCAGCCACTTGAACATAGGGTTGAACATTTTTTGACACTTTTTGCCCCGTGACAATATTTACTGCTCAGTAACTCCTAAATTGAGGCAATGATGAACCTGAAACTCTTTTGACCTATTGTACAGTTCCCAAATATATTATTTGTACATTGTTTTGGCACCTCAGGTTAATTACTGTAATTTGCATCCCCTCTTCTTTTAACAACAGCCTGTAAACATCTGGGAAGTGAGGAGACCAATTGCTAGAGTTTTGGGAGAGAAATGTTGACCCACTGTTATCAGATGTGGGATTCTGGCTGCTCAACAGTTAGGGTCTTCTTTGCCGGATTTTAAGTTTTATGATGTGCCAAATTTTTTTCTGTCGGTGAAAGGTCTGGACTGCAGGCAGGTCAGTTCAGCACCCAGACTCTTATACTGCAAAGCCATGCTGTTGTGATGGATGCGGTATGTGATTTAGCATTGTTTTGCTGAAATATGCAAGGCCTTTCCTGAAAGAAACGTTGTCGGGATGGGAGCGTATGTTGTTGTAAAACCTCTAAATACTTTTCAGCATTGATTTGTGCCTTTTGTGTAAGCTGCCCACGCCATAGGCACTAATGTAACCCCATACCATCAGAGATGCAGGATTTTGAACTGTACGGTGATAATAATTTGGATGGTCCCTCTCTTCTTTAGTTTGGACGACACGGCGTCCTGGTTTCCAAGAAGAATGTCAAATTTTGATTCATCTGACCTCAGGACAGTTTTCCATTTTGTCTCAGTCCATTTTAAATGAGCTTTGGCCCAGTGAAGACGCTGGCATTTCTGGATAATGTTCACATATGGCTTCTTCTTTGCATGATAAAGCTTTAGCTTACATTTATAGATTGCAAGGTGAACTGTGTTCACAGATAATGATTTCTGGAAGTGCTCCTCAACCCATGCAATGAATTCCAGTGCAGAATTATGCCTGTTTTTAATGCAGTGCTGCCTGAGGGCCTGAAGATCACGAGCATCCAATACTGACCTTCAGCCTTGTCCCTTGCGCACAGAGATTTCTCCAGTCTCTGAATTTTTTGAGGATATTATGTACTGTAGATGGTGGGCTATTCAAAGTCTTCGGAATTTTATATTGAGGAACAATTTCTGAAATTGGTCCACAATTTTTAGATGCAGTTTTTCGCAGATTGGTGTGCCTCTGCTCATTCTTACTTCTGAGAGACTCTGCCTCTCTAAAATGCTCTTTTTATATCCAGTCATGTTACTGACCTGATGCCAATTAACCTAATTAGTTGCAAAATGCTCCTCCAGCTGTTGTTTATAGATGAACATGAACATCTTCCTTCTGTACTATCTTTATTCAAAGGGTGAAATCCTTTTCCACAACACGACTGATACAAAGAGCACACATTCAAGGAACGACCTGGTGCTGATACAAGTAACGCAAATCTGTTAGCATTAGAGAACACAAATTACACCTTGACAACACTCCACTTACATTGTCTAACACCATACATGTTATATCAAGATTATACATCCCGCATACCACTTCTCCCCCCATTAAGCACAAAGATGTTGCTTGAATGAGGAGTGAAGTGGAAAAGGATGATCGTGGCATCGTCTGTAAGGAAAGATAGGAGATATAAGGAACAAGTAGCATATATACATGCTAGTGACAACATATATAGGCACAGAGGTTCTAATACTGTGAATGGTAAGTGCTAGCTATAGTGCACCAATATTATACTATCTATCTCCCTTTCCCACAGAGAAGTTTTAAAGGGTACACAGAAAACTTAATACTTATAACAACATATGTGTACCACCACCAAAAGATTAACACTGATGAATACCAAACAACATCGATCATTAAGTTTCCCTTCACCCTTTCAGATACGCCAGTCATTTGAGCCCCAACACCAGGGGTTAGATCTGCAGAGTTAGTGCATAGAATTGTGACAAGAACGTAGGTTGATAGTCACTCCGGTACATCGCCTTTGTGACGATGTTATCTCCTAAAGTGTCAATCCGGTGTCTCCAGTCTCTGAATATATCTCACTCTGGAGTGGGATGATAATTGATAAGGTTGACCATACACCCTCAGGATCTTATTATCATTATCATTGGTGAAAAACACAAAATCGTTACTGGGTATCACCGGCTGCCTCCCTACGAGGGCTAGGCCTGCGGGGCGGCAATTGTTCAGACAGGCCAGGTAAGTTGTGAGGTTGTAAACATGCCAGAGCTCGAGGCAGGGTGTGCTTGCGGGATGAGGTTACTGAGGGTGCAACCGACGGCAGACGCCCGGGTGAGTTTGTTACTGGGTTGTCGGGGGCATCCATCTCAAGCCTGCCGGGTGAGCAACCGCATGCTGAGTGAGGCGATGGGGCTGAGACTGCAGGTAATGGGGTCGGGATGGAGCGTTGGGGCACCACCAGCGGAGCCTCAGTGTTGCCGCTCTCAGTGCTGTCTCCTGGCGCGTATGAGGTAGCCTCTGGCGTGTGAGGTACTGAGGTGTCTTGTGGGGAGGAGGTGGGTACTGAGGGTTTGATCGGCCTGCTGGTGGCTGGAGCTGCAGGTGTGACCAGTGGTCCGGATGGCGGTGGGGTTGTGTCCTGGAAGGGTGTGAACTTTCGCAGGTGTTTGCGGTTGCGAAGGGTCACCCTGCCCGAGCCATCCACATGGACCACGTACTGGTGGAACTGCCGCACTTCCACGATGACACCGGTGCGTTCCCACCATTTAGGGTGATTGCCCACGAGGTTTTGGAGGTAGACATGGTCCCCAACACGCAAAGGGGGCAGCAAACGAGTGTGTTCCTCCCACTTCTCATGCTCATGTGAGTGACGTCTGGCCAGTGCCCTCTCGCAGTGCACCAGAGATTCTCGCCATGTGCTGTGGGGACAATACCTGCCCATGGGAATTGGGATGGCATCCCTGATTGGTCGCCCGAACAGGATCAGGGCAGGAGAGGCTTTCGTTTCTGGGTCAACTGTGTTCCTGTAAGTAAGCATGGCCCTCTGGAACTTGTCTGTATTAAGCGAGCCATGGGGACCAGTGTTGTCCATGAGCATTCGCTTTACTGTTTTCACTGCTATCTCAGCGCGGCTGTTGGCGTGGGGGTTGGCAACTGACATGAGTCTGTGCCGTACACCCCAGGATTTCAGGAATGCTTTTGTTCTGTCAGCCGTGAACTGAGGGCCACCATCTGATGTGAGTCCCTCAGGTATGCCGAAGGTCACGAAAGTTTCCCGTAGGCGTTTGATAAGACAATCTGCTCCAGCCTCCGACATGAAGACGACAGGCCAGTTGGAATACCTGTCGACGATAACAACATATTCCTTGTTGTGGTAGGTGAAGAAATCACTAGCAACCCACTGGAATGGGTAGTCCGGTGGGGTGATGTCGCACAGGGGTTGCATAGGGTTTGACTTTGCCACCCTGTGGCAATGGCTGCACTGGTCACCTATCTTGGCTATGTCAGTGGTGATGTTTGGCCAGAACACGGAGTCTGCCACGCGAGAACACATGGCACTGACACCCCGGTGAGCAGAATGCAAGGCATCTAGTATAGCCGCGCGACAGGGACTGAGGTACGACGATTCTCTCGCCCAACAAGATCACTCCATCCACACAACAGAGGCTGGCTGCATAGCGGTGATACGGGCGTAGGTCAGGGCTGAGTGTACGACATTCGTCAGGGAAGCCATCCTGAAGAAGCTGGGTGAGTCGGGTGAGGACGTCGTCAGAGGCTGTAGCATCGCGCACTATGTCCCATGTGACAACATCGGCCACAGCATGCAGTGTGCTTAATGCTGCGACAGCCACACCTCCATCTTCTACAAGATCAGTGTCAGCAATCACATGCAAATCTGACGGGTCACAAGGCAGCTGCATGTGTTCAGCAATGTTGACTGGGTGCCTGGAAGCGGCATCAGGGCCCTTGTTCTTGTGTCCTGGCACATGGACAACGGTGAACGTGTAGGCCAGGGTCTTCTCTTTCAGGTTCAATAGACAACGGTTGGTGATCTCGGCAAGGGGTCGGTCATTCGGTATGTCGAGTAGTGGCTTGTGGTCTGTGGCTACGATAAGCTCACTGCACCCAAGGATGTAGTAGCGGGTCTGGTGGAGTGCATATGCCACAGCAAGAGCTTCTCCTTCAATGGATGCATACCTGCTCTCGGCCGGAGATGTGAACCTGCTGCCAACCAGACACAGTTTCCACCCATCAGGACAGCAGGCCAGGGTTCTGGTGGTGCACTGGCAGTATTTCTGCTTGAGGATGAAGCCAATGCCATCAACGGACCAGTCTGTGGACAGGCAGGTGGGCCGGCACACATCAAAAAGGCGGACTCCATTCTGCATCACATTGATGATGATCTCTTTGGATTCGTTGAAGAGCTTGTCAAGTTCCTCGGTCCACAGAAACTTGGTGGATGGTTTGAGCAGGTGCCTGAACGGCTTCATCTGGCGGGCCATGGCGAAGGCGTAGGAACCCTGGTTGACTAAGCCGAACCATGCTCTGGCGCCTAAGATGTCGGTGGGTGTGGGGAAGTTTCGTATGGTCTCCAGGAATCTTGTGCAGGGTCTCACATGAGTAGGAGTGACAGTCAGTCCTGCAAAGTCAACTGTGTCCTCTGCAAACTGCAATTTCTTGGGGACGAGGGTCACCCCATTGCGATACAACAGGTCGCACCATCTGCACAGTTGGAAAAAGGATGCCTCGATGGAATCGGCCCACTTCAGTGTGTCATCCACGCATTTCACCTTGTCAGGGAAGTCCGCGATGATGGCATCGAATCGCTGGTTGTAGCCATCACCACTGGCCAGGAAGCCCTGGGGAGCCACTCTGTACAGATACCGACCCCAAGGTGTGATGAAGGTCGTAAGGTGTCGGTCGTCCTCATGGATAGGGACAGAGTGATACCCATTCCATGCATCAGTCACTGTCTTCTTTGTGTATTGTGGGACACGGTCAGCAAGATGGAAGGGGGTTGCTACGTGGTGCGTTTGTCGAACAGAATGGCGATTCAGGTGTTGAAGGTCGACAGTGCGTCTCGGTGAAACATCTGCTTTTGCTGTAACCACCATTCTGGAGCACCACGTCACTGGGGTATTCATGCTGACCTTTTCGAGGACACCCAGACGTACGTCACGCTCAAGGCCGTTCAGGACTTGTTCCTGCCAATGAATTGGCACGAGTGCAGGCTTGTGAACAGCCAGCGGAGAAGCTGTAGGATCAACAAGAAGCCTCAGTGGTTCACCAGTCATCATGCGCAATGGTTGATGTTCGCATACATTAAAGGTCGATGCGCCGTAGTAGTCCAGAACCCGTCACTTGAGAGCAGGCACATTCTCCTCGGTCGCTTCCAGTCCAGGAGGTAGACTAGTGGGCAATGGAGGTGGTTCATCCGGTCGTCTTGGACAAGAGCATGGAGGCTCATTGAGGCTCTCTGTGGAGGTGGAGAGAGCTTGTGGATTTGAAGCAGGTATCATTGGAAAGTCAAACGGTATAGCACCAAGGTCCACAAGTGCTTCCCTTGACAGAAAGGCTTTTTCCGTCTTGTCAGAAACGTACACGAGTTGCTTTGTGGTTCTGACATCGCCAGAGGTATCTACAGTAGAGATAAGGACAGCGATACCACCCTCCACGCCTAAGTCCTCACTGATCGCTCCACGCATGGTGAGCTTTACTGGGATGATGTCAGATTCAGTCAATCCCATGCTGTAAGCAGATCGGAGGGGTATGCTACAGCTCTGACATCCTGAGTCCGCAACCATGGCTATGGAGATTGGGTTGATCCGACCTGTGCCTGTCATTGGGTGACCTAAAGCAGCATGATCTGAAGGCGATGGTGTCAGTGTGGCTGTAATCATTGGGTGCGGCTGTGATGGGCGGGGCACCCAATTCCCATCAAAGATGTGGTGCACCAGGTGTGTGCCGGATCGTCGGCTCTTGGCACGCTCCGGCCCAGATGACGGGTTAGACACCGTGGTGCATAACTAGTCGAACAAGTAACCTGTGGATGGGTCCTCACATGCCTGCTGGGAATCTGATGCCTGGTGAGCAGAAGTGTTTTCAGCCTTCGATTTCTTACAGAATCTGGAGGATTTGTCTCGATGGTCCCAGGCACCACATGTATCACATCTGCCACAGCAAGAGGAGTAGTGGCCCTTCACCGAGCACTTTGCGCACGTAAATGTCCAAGCTGGGCAGTGCTTGGATCGCGCTGCCTTGTCATTCTTATGGCCGTGACTTGGACCACTGCAGGCCCAGCATGTGCGATGGGAATTTGGAGGCACTTTCGCCTTACTGGGAAGGTGTCGTATCGCACCAGCTGTATCCCCTACGGCGTTCTTTGTAGCTCTGCCTTGCACCTTTTGAGCGATGAATGCCACAGTCTCCTCGAGAGTTCGATCTGTCTTTGAGTCGCCCAGAAGATCAGCCATGATTTCAGGGTCGGCTATACCACGGATGAGATTGTCCTTGATTATCTCTTCGCTAAAGTCGATTGTGTGAGTGCATCCGGGCTCCTTGCAGTTTGGAACATACTGGCACAGGGCAGCTTGTCCTCTGAGGTTGGCCAAAAATGTCCTTATAGGGGTCCCTGGAGGTTGTGTCATTTTGCTCAATCTCATCCGGTGAACAAGGGTGCTTTCTTCTTTGACCGCCAACCTCTTGATGGCTGCCAGGAGGTCCCCCTCTGTCATGGATGAGACGTCACCTCGGATGTCGCGCATGATATCTGTGCGGAGATCATCACTACAGCAGTAGAAGAGAGCGGTGGGGATCACGCTAGGCAAGATGGCCATGCCTGCTTTATACATGTCCCATTGTCTGGTGAAGGCCGACCATTGATCTGGGTCGCACCCAGGACCAACCTTTGGGGGTCTAGCTTAAGTTTGGATGGGGCAACTGTGGCATGTGCAGCTTTATCATGCATCTGCAAGGCGGTGTTTAGGGCTGCGGCAAACTGAGAGTCCAGGTCCTGTGACTGCCAGGTGCAGCCCTCCACGGGGTATGAAAGGCTTGGCATGATGAGGGGTGTGCAGGTGGGTATAAGGCTAGTGCAGGTTAAACTAGTGCGATGCCCCGATGATAGATGAACATGAACATCTTCCTTCTGTACTATCTTTATTCAAAGGATGATCGTGGCATCGTCTGTAAGGAAAGATAGGAGATGTAAGGAACAAGTAGCATATATACATGCTAGTGACAACATATATAGGCACAGAGGTTCTAATACTGTGAATGGTAAGTGCTAGCTATAGTGCACCAATATTATACTATCTAGTTTATTAGTACCACTTACTTTTCTAGCCTTTTGTTGCCCCTGTCCCAACTTTTTTGAAATGTATTGCTGCCATCAAATTCAAAATGAGCTAATATTTTTCATGAAATGGTTAAATGTCTTACTTTCAGCATCTGATATGTTGTCTATGTTCTATTCAGAATGAAATGTGGGTTTATGAGATTTGCAAATCATTATATTCTGTTTTTATTTACGTTTTACACTAAGTCCCAACTTCATCGGAATTGGGGTTTGTATATTCAGCGACCTTTGAAGCAACAAAGTCTATTCCAATGAAGCCTGAAAATGAATGCGTAATCTTCAGTGTGATCTGCCTAGCATCTGCTAGTATCAGGAATCATATAAAATAAGCTAATAGATAAAATAATAGATAATAGATAATAATTCAATAGATAATAGATAAAAATTCAAATGGTTTTTCTTGAACCCCAATTTCTTTACAATTTTTTCAAAACCAAGTTTTGCAGATTATGATGATCCTGGACTGTTTACCTATTTGCAATAAATATTGGTGAATGAACACTACTGTTGAAAAAGTTTTATAAAGGCTATAATTTGATATTTTGAATCAACAGTGACTCTGTTAAAATGGATGTTTTGGTGATAATTAGTGTGAATGCTGACATTCATCAACTTATTATTATTATTATAGACAAGTTCATATATCAAAAGCGTTTAGATTTTTTTCAGACGTTAAATTATTTTTCTCATACTATGCTTTTTAAAAGAAACATATGCTCATGTCTTCAAACATGTCGCTAGAGATTGGGAGCTGAGAGCCACATTGTTTGCAGTCCAATCCCATCAAAGATGTGGTCCCTTTTTCCCAGAAAATGGATGTACTGGTGTGATGCTTGGGAATCAATAATTAGCCTTTGTCCAGGCCCACCACTACGCTTGTTTTGTTGCAGAAGTTATTTTGCGTCTTGACTGATTAGAATACAGGCTCTGTAAGTCAACAGTATCTGTTTGCCAGCCCGGTACCATTAAGATAATGTAAACCTTTCAGCATCTGATATGTTGTCTATGTTCTATTCAGAATGAAATGTGGGTTTATGAGATTTGCAAATCATTATATTCTGTTTTTATTTACGTTTTACACTAAGTCCCAACTTCATCGGAATTGGGGTTTGTATATTCAGCGACCTTTGAAGCAACAAAGTCTATTCCAATGAAGCCTGAAAATGAATGCGTAATCTTCAGTGTGATCTGCCTAGCATCTGCTAGTATCAGGAATCATATAAAATAAGCTAATAGATAAAATAATAGATAATAGATAATAATTCAATAGATAATAGATAAAAATTCAAATGGTTTTTCTTGAACCCCAATTTCTTTACAATTTTTCAAAACCAAGTTTTGCAGATTATGATGATCCTGGACTGTTTACCTGGGCATACAGGAAGAGGCAGTGGCCTGCAATAAATATTGGTGAATGAACACTACTGTTGAAAAGTTTTATAAAGGCTATAATTTGATATTTTGAACGGAACAGTGACTCTGTTATCAAGAATGGATGTGTCTAAAGGAGCCTGAGTGATAATTAGTGTGAATGCTGAAAGCATTCACACTATTGTTTTTCATGTCGGCCATTTTCTTTATACTTATTATTATTATTATAGGTTCTTTTCAACTACTTTGTGCTATATTAACAATTCATATATCAAAACGTTTAGATTTTTCAGGACGTTATTGCTATTATTTTTCTCTTTCATACTATGTATACTTTTTTAAATATTAATTTTTTTCTACATTTTTTGTCCCATAGAAATGCATTGAAACTGTCTTCAAACTCTTATGTCACAGCTAGAGTGGGAGCTGAGAGCAGACAATGAAAAAAGCTTAAACTATCGCTCTAACTTCAATAAATTTGAATCCCTCCTCATGAAATTTCACATTGTAGGAAAATTTGTTCTTGTTACAGCAGTATCATTTTTGTAGCAGTGAAGTATATTGTTTTGGCTCAGGAACAGTCAAAGGACAGGAGGCACATCCAACTTAGCTATCTCTTCCATTCAAAAATCACCCAAAAATTTTTAGGAGAACAGCCAAAGTTTTTTAGATCGCTGTTATTCCAAAAATATATCACTCAGAGAAATAAAAAGGCATCCGCGACTCAGCAAAGTCTCGTGCCTTGAATGATGTGGTTACATTGCTGACAGGATAAACGGTTTTCGCGTGAGAAGCAAGAGTTTGAGGTGTTTTCATGAACAAGGCTAAGTGACTCAGCGATTGCCTGTGCGTGCACTTGTCTGTACATGCCTGGCTCTCACTGGTATTAGGACACCGCTTTATGCCATTGCCCTCCGTGTTCTGATTTTCTCATTTTACATCTAAGTGAGCTGAGCTGAGTTTCCATGCAGATGCATTTGTTAGAACAGAGGTGTTTTCATAAGAACGCCCAGCCAATTATTTTTGTTAGGTTTTCTCATTTTAAATCTAAGTGTATCAGCTGAGTTTCCATGCAGATGCTTTTCGTTAGAACACAGGTGTCTTCATAAGAACAAGTAAGCTATTTGAGGGAAATTATTGCAGCTCATTCTCCACGCTGCTTATTTCTATTTGCAGGTCTCAGCTAATGCCCCACTATTCTAAAATGTTGTTTTCTGTGTCAATCAAACGCAAAGACAAGTTCGCTACAAATGCTACGTTAAAAGAGAAACATATGCTCATGAATGCGATCGACATTGTTTGCAGTCTCCCTTAAATGGATGTACTTTTTATTAGTATTTGTCTACCACTACGCTCATTCGCAGAAGTTATGTCTTCACTGATTAGAATACAGGCTCTGTAAGTCAACAGTATCTGTTTGCCAGCGGTACCATTAAGATAATCTAAACCTCCGAGGAATTATTCGCGCAGACAACGTTGAGCTCTCTATCCACCGGCTGCCTCTGCTTGCGATAGCAACTCTCATCGACTGAAGCTCTTTTAGTGGAGCATCAGCAAACGCCGACATATATTTAGTTTAATTTAATCAAATGAACACTTGAAATATTTTCAATCATTCACAACTCTGTCTCGTATTGTATGCCTCATTATGGTTTTCATGGCGCGAGTTAAGTTTTTTTTTTTTTTTTTTTTTTTTAACGTGACGTTCTGATCAGATCCATAACCCGTAACTCAGATGTTCATGACAGCAGACATGGAGCTGCTCTATTTATGCACGCAGTTACATTATTCTGTCACTAGATGGCACACCCGGATCAGTAACTGAATATTCACTATTCACTGGCAAGCTGTACTCGAACACGGTTTGTAATATTGATACGTTCGATCCTACCCCTGATTTCCAGGGAGTTGCATTAATTACACTCCTCAGCCATGCCTCATGTGCAAACTGCTCTTATCCAATTCCAGGCAGTATAAACTTTCCAAAGTAAATCAAATACATTTTGAGTGCTCAATCATATAAGTTTTTTTTTTTTTTTTTTTTTACAGCATATGTCTTGACTACCTTAAATGGTCTTTGCCATCCTTCAAGAACTCTAGGTTGCCCGGCTAACGACTGAAAAGAAAAGTTCATTTCTCGCATTGCCTTTCATACTATTTATACTTTTTACAATATTTCACTTTTTTTGTGTCCCATAGAAATGCATTCAAACAGTCTTCAAACTCTTGTGCTACTTTCAACCTCTAACATCAGCATTCTTCTAGACACTTCATTCGACCTCTAACATTAGCTAAGTTAGCTGAATAACGTGGTTCGCATGGTTAGCATTGTTAGCATAGTTACCATAACTGCTAACATTTGCTAAGTTAGCTGAGTAACGTGGATGGCATGGTTCACATTGTTCTTTCATTCTTTCTTTATTCAGCTTTATTTCTTTCACTTTTTTGATAAACATTCAAGTATTCCACATAATTCAAATAATATATTTTCATGGCAGCTATTCAGTGTGGTGTCAGCAAACATTCAAATCATTCAAATTTTCTTGTATTCAAGACAGAATCGCAGTGTGGCTTCAGCTTTCAGCATTCACACTCGCAATTTCTTCAGAAATTGCTGCTCTAGTTTTGAGCTGTTGTGCTAATTATTGATTAGTTAACTATTACATTGATTGGCTTATGTAAATGCCGTAGGGCTGGCACCAATGCTACGGGCGGTCAGATTTAAGAGTTTAAGGCTCCTGGTGGAGTGAATCAATCATGAATTTGGACTGCTCTCAGCGCTCGAAGACTTCCCAGGAACGTGCCTGCGAGGTCTGCGAGTCTGCAGAAAGTCTAGACATTTGAATTCAACCAGAATACAATGATTTAACCAGTATGCGACAACTATGTTGTGTTCTACACAGTGACATGATAACCAACTTGTAAAATCACCAGGGTCTTCCTGGCAGTATGTTACCATGGATCGCATTGTATTTCGGGATGCTGTACTCAAAGAAGACAGCTGTAGTTCAGCTTCAGTGTTCACTTGTTTTGTTCAGTGTGTCCTGTGCCGCTTGATGTGAGAACGCAATTTCAGTTGCAATATATATTGGTTTTATTATCCCCCGCCACACGAAGTGGCCGGGGGATATTGATTTGACCTCCGTCCGTGCGTGCGTGCGTGCGTGCGTCCGTCCGGGATAAAGGAGAACAACTTTTCACAAGAAATATTCGAGATAGGATAACCAAATTTGGCATATAGGTTCAGACCATGAAGGCCTTGATAGAGTTCGAAAATGAGACCAGCGCGATTATTTTTTCCAGAGTTATTGCCCTTGATTCTCATTTTTGAACTCTCACTACGGTGTCTATAAAGGAGAACAACTTTTCACAAGAAATATTCCAGATAGGATAACCAAATTTGGTATGTAGCTTAAGACCATAAACACCTTGATCGAGTTCGAAAATGATACACGTGAGATTATTTCTCCCGGAGTTATTGCCCTTGATTCACTTTTTTCAACTCTGTTCACGGTATATGTAAAGGGGAACTACTTTTCACGGGAAATATTCCAGATAGGATAACCAAATTTGGTGTGTAGCTTGAGACCATAAAGACCCTGATGGAGTTCGAAAATAAGAAGCACACTATTATTTTTCCCACAGTTATTGCCCTTGTGGCACTTCTGGGAGCCTCTGTTCATAGTATCTTTAAAGAAGACATTTTGGCGGGGGATGTTGTTGACCATGTCTACTTGTTAATAATCTAATAACATTAACTTGGGCATATAAAGCAAGGGCAGTTGTTATTATGACTTCATCAGGGAGGGAATTATGATCTTTTTAATCAGAGATGTCCTCGGCCTTCGTGAGAAATATTTTTTCAGCCCTCTTCATCAGATAAATTTAGAATAAAAGATCTCTGCCTCCGGGAAATTATGTATTCTATGCTCCGTCAAGCGACGCAAATGTATGCTGCTGCACACATTCTGAACGCCAAAAAATTCTATTTCCAAATTTAGTGGGTAGGATCAAATAAAATACAGTTACCTGATATCTTTTCAGTCTCAGCTCATGTCACAAAATGACATGTTTTGAGTAGTCTTCCATCATGCCCTGATATAAACCTGTGGAAGAGTGAAGCTGGCTGTGAGAAATGGCACACAGGCTCTGGAGTTATTTTTCATTATTATCAAAGCTAATTCTCTCTTGCAAGTAATAGCGCTGTGGGGCCGGAAATAATGGACTTTATACTCATACGCTGAGCGTGTGATCACACATCTTGGTTGAACTTTTTAAAGTGCCTCAAGATTTTGTAATATGTTTTATATTTTTATCCCACTTTGTTTGAGTTTAAAGGGGTGTTAGGGGCCATCCAAATGAGCCCAGAAACAAACAGGAAGATTAAAGATAAAGAAACACCACAGTAAAATGGATTCTTTTCATTGGCTTAAAATTTTAAAACTGCTGAGCTGTGTCGGGTCTTGTGACCCCAGAGGAGCAGGCCCCCCTCCTGGGGTGGGTCTCAGGGGGGTGTAACAGGCTGTGCAGAGAGGACTGGGGGCACTTATTCTGCTACTTATTCTTGCTTATTATTTTGCTTCGCTAGTTTTTGAACGGATCACTGCTATAAACAAAACTATTATTCACCAGCCCCAGACTTTGACTCTCTTCAGTAAGAACCGATCTGACAGGCGCTAATTTTAAATTAATGTTACAAGGATACACGATACAATCATGATGTATTATTTGTGTGAACTTTTCCACAGGCAGGGCTGTGCATGTCACACTGACTTGCAGACTTTTGGAGATGCGCAAGACACAACTCTGACACAATCTTGCTGGTATACCCTCTAAATCTGCTAAACTTTGTGAAAATAGGAAAATCTGCTTTTGGGTCATTCCACGTCATCATCCAGGGGGTGCCTGGATTTTTGAGGAGGCGACCTGGAAAATTTCTCAAAATCTGGATGATTTGACATGGAATGACCCTTTGTTAGTTCCAGCCTATGCCAATGCTTGATACCCATGTGCAGTTTCTGACTGATAGGCCACTGAGGAGAAAAATTAACTTGGATGGATGGATGGATGGATGGGTGAAAAGATGGAGGGACAGAGTTTTTCTTAATTGATAGCAGGGTCACTTCTTGTGAAATCTGAAATAGTGTGTGATTCAGTTTTGATGTGGTGTTTTGTTTTTGCAAGATCGACATAGACATATATATATAGGATAACAGCATGGAGTCTTTTTCTGTAACTTTGACAAGGTTAAGACACACATATGGTGGAATTTTGGACCATTCCTCTCAGCTGATCTTTTCAAGATCCTTCACATTCTTGGGCTTTCATTTATTAACAGCCCTTCTCAACTCAGCCCTCAGGTTTTCAACTGAATTCAGATCTGGCGACTGAGATGGCCATTATAGAATGTTGATTTTTTTGTCACAGAACCATTTCTGTGTGGATCTTGAGGTATGCTTTGGGTCATTGTCTTGCTGGAAAGTCCACCTACGGCCAATTCCCAGCCCTCTGGTGGAGGCAACCAGATTGTCAAACAAAATATCCTGATACTTGGTGAAATTCATTAGGCCATTAATCTTAACCAGTGACCCTGGACGTCTTGAATTAAAACAGCCCCACAATATGACTGACCCACCATCATATTTCACCGTGAGCATGAGGCGCTTCTCCTTGTATGCATCACTGTTTCGATGCCAAATATGCTGATGCTGACCGAAACATACGATTTTGGTCTCATCTGATCAAAGCACTTTGTTCCAGTCATAAATTAAATGACATTTGACCAACTCCAAGCACTTGCATCTGTGCCTTCTGGTCAGAAAAGGCTTTCTTAGCTGCCGGGTTAGCTCACTCGGTTAAGGCGCCGCATTTGCGGAGCAGCAGTGACTACCACGGCGTGGGTTCGATCCCCGGTCGTACCAACCAGCAGAGGTCGGCAGCTTTTTCAGAACAGCGCATGATTGGCTAAAGCGCTGTGGGAATGCAAATTGGGAAGGGACTGCTGGGAAGGGAAATTAAAAATGATTGCCTTGTTCGTTGCTAAAGCGCCTCCTGTTGACCAGCCGGGCGCTCGTCAGTGAGATTCTAAATTTGCTCATGTTCGGGTATCCTTCTCCCTCGTTCTGAACTTGTGATAGTTTCGACCAATGAGTGTAAAGATGCAGGGGCTGACAGGCGCGTGCTTCGTAGGAGAGCTGCGAACTGTCTCTCTCTCCTGAGCTGGCAATAGGGGGTTGCATATGAGCAAGCCTTGTACATAGTTCTCAGATTAGGTATTCCAGATTAGGGTGGGATTGGAGATGCCAAATTAAAAAAAAAAAAAATAGGCTTTCTTCTGGCAACCAAAGAGCCTGTGGTTGTGGAGGTGGCGCCTGATGGTGCTTTTTGAAACCTGGTGACCCCAAGATGCCACCAAGGCCTGCAGTGCCTTCACAGTGATTCTTGGGGATTTTGTTGCTTCTCTCACCAGCCTCCTCAGTATCCTGGGGGGCAAAATGCAGTTGTGTCCACTACTCTTGAGTTTTTCAACAGTTCCTTATCTTAGTAATTTTTTAATAATTGCCCTGACAGTGCTCAGTGGCATATTCAATCATTTGTGAATCTTCTTGTAGCCATTACCAGATTTATGAAGGTCTATGACCATCTGCCTCTTTTGAACTGACAATTGTATTGTTTTATCATGGTGTTGGATGCAAGACATATTGCATGTGTGTTACCTCATTTTTTTAGCTCACTTAACGGACCAAAGGGAGCTTATGGGATCACGCAACAGCGTCGGCATCTGCGTTAACCCTACCTAGACCGAGGGGGTTGGGCTTTTTATGCCCGCGCCAATTTTCACGTCATATAATTTCTGAACAGCTTGAGCTAGGACCACCAAACTTGGTGACTTTTCCTAAAACTTGTCTGAGAAGAATTTTATACCAATAAGTCAAGTCCACCATCTTCGCCGTTTCCATGGCAACGGTTTTATAACAGGTATGTCTGACAAAAAACTTATTCCATTATATTTACAATATCTTACATAATTTAAATTTGTAAGATATTACCCTATTATGACAGTTTTGGGCAATAAAATCAAAACATAATGTACATCATCCCCTGCAAATTTGGTCATACGCCATGTCGTTTATGAGTTACCCGGCCCCAGGAAGCCCCAGAAAGCCCGGTCTAGATAGGGTTAACTTTGATCTTCTGCCAAACCACTGCAGGGATCAACGTGAAATTTGGTGGGGAAGTACTTATGGATGTACAGATTAAAATTTGTTTGAGGCATTGAAAGTCTACATCGAACATGGCCGCCAGTCGGCCATATTTAAAATTGCACTATATTGTGCTGAAGAGCGTTTGACAGCAGCTGGACTGCTGAAACTTTGTACACACATACTTTTGAGGCCATAAAAATGAAAAACTCAGCTCTTAAGTTGCTATAATACTACGCCTTTGAGCAACACACTTAAGCCCAATGGCCAGCTGGTTAACTTGCAAAAAAATGACATGATGAAACATCAGTCATGATGCTGGGTTTTGCTCGAAGTTTTTTTTATACACAAATTACAAAAGGTGTCTTCATTTTCTCAATGTTGGACCCAAGCAAATAAAAAATACTACCACTTGTGAGCTAACATGACACTAAAGCCTGAAGTAAACCAAGAGAGCTGCAGTGGAAGTGGAATTTAATACTTGGTTTAATTTTGGTAGATGTTATTTACAATAATATTTAAGGAGGGCATTAATTGTGAAACCTTGATTTGGGGGAAATTGTTTTTTAATTACAAGTAAATCAGTAAATGATTTTGGTTGGTTCCTTTGGAATATTGATATCAAACAGTATTTCTCACATGTTGTAATTTAGAGGTTCTGTATAAATATATTTTTTAGAATTTTTAAAAGTATTGTTTGTGCATTGCCAGTCAGGGGCGCCAGTAATGTTGGAGTCTACTGTACACCCTTGAGATTCAACTCTCTGCCCAGTTGTAAGTAGTGCTGGCAGGAAATGACCAATTATTTGTTGCTCTTGTTGTGGAATGGATGTAGCAATATGTTTGTGCATGTATTGTTAGACGAAGTGCATGCAGAAAAATTGGGCCCACAGTTATAAAATACATAAAGGGACACGTCTCTAAATATCCTCAGTATGTTGGATGTAGAGCCAATTATGGGAATGTACTGTGTAATTGGCTTTTGGTGATAGTGCTTCCAAGTAATGTGAATACAGTCATCATCAACTTAAAGGGACAAGGCTCATAATATCCACAGCAGCATTTCTTCATATTGGGTGTACATACAAACCCCAATTCCAATGAAGGTGGGACATTGTGTAAAATGTGAATAAAAACAGAATGCAATGATTTGCAAATCTCATAAACCCACATTTTATTCGCAATAGAACATAGACAACATATCAGATGTTCAAACATTTTACCATTTCATGAAAAATATTGGCTTATTTTGAATTTGATGGCAGTAACACATCTCAAAAAAGTTGGGACAGGGCCATGTATACCATAGTGTAGCATCCCCTCTTCTTTTAACAACAGTCTATAAACGTCTGGGAAGTGAGGAGACCAATTGCTGATGTTTTGGGAGAGGAATGTTGTTCCACCTTGTCTGATGTGGGATTCTAGCTGCTCAACAGTCCTGGGTCTTCTTTGCCAGATTTTTTGTTTTGTGGTGCACCAAAAGTTTTCTTTTTCTAAAAGGTCTTGACTGCAGACAGGCCAGTTCAGCACCCGGACTCTTCTACTGCGAAGCCATGCTGTTTTGATGGATGCAATATGTGGGTTAGCATTGTCTTGCTGAAATATTCAAGGTCTTCCCTGAAAGAGTCGTTGTTGTAAAATCTCTATATACTTTTCAGCATTGCTAAAGCCTATCCAGATGTGTAAAATGCCCATGCCATAGGCACTAATGCAACCCCATACCATCAGAGGTGCAAGCTGTTGTACTGAGCGCTGATAACAAGCCCACTCCTCTTTAGTCTGCACAACGTGGCATCCGTGGTTTTCAAAAAAAGAATTTCAAATTTTGATTCATCTGACCACAAAACAGTTTTCCATTTTTCCTCAGTCCATTTTCAATGAACTTTGGCCCAGAAAACAAGGCGGCATTTCTGGATCGTGTTCACATATGGCTTCTTCTTTGCCTGGTACAGCTTTAGCTTGCATTTGTAGATTTCACAGTGAACTGTGTTCACAGACAATGATTTCTGGAAGGGTTCCTGAACCCATGCAGTGTATTCCAGTGCAGAATCATGCCTGTTTTTAATGCAGTGCCACCTGAGGGTCCGAAGATCACGAGCATCCAATACTGAACTTCGGCCTTGTCCCTTGCGCACAGAGATTTCTCGAGACTTTCTGAATCTTTTGATGATATTATGCACTGTAGATGGTAGGATATTCAAAATCTTCGCAGTTTCACATTGAGGAACATTTTTCTGAAATTGTTCCACAATTTTTAGACTCAGTTTTTTGCAAATTGGTGAGCCTCTGCCTCTCTAAAATGCTCTTTTTATACCCAGTCATGTTACTGACCTGTTGCCAATTAACCTAATTGGTTGTAAAATGCTCTTATTGGTACCTTTTACTTTTCCAGCCTTTTGTTGCCCCGTCCCAAATTTTGAGATGTGTTGCTGCCATCAAATTCAAAATAAGCTAATATTTTTCATGAAATGGTAAAATGTCTCACTTTCAATATCAGATATGTTGTTCATGTTCTATTGTGAATGAAATGTGGGTTTATGAGATTCGCAAATCATTGCATTCTGTTTTTATTTACGTTTTACACAATGTCCCAACTTCTTTGGAATTGGGGTTTGTATATTCTGAGCCTTGCTGATCAACATTCAGTTGCATTTTTGGACTAATTATGGAAAAATCCTGCATAATAGCCTTATTAAAGATAGTGCTGCCATTTAAGTGCACACTTGGTTATCATCAACTAAGAGGGCATTTCTCAAAATTTCCACTGCACTATAACTGCATATTTGATTTAGATATAGTCCTAATTAGAATAACTTCATTTTGAGTAAGCATATGGTGTGGGCCTTGCTGAACCAACCAGGAACTTGCACAGATTATTCTGAAGGGTTTATGTACAGCATACTTGTGTAATTATAACTAAATAGGAGTGCTCTGTTTGTCAAGAGTGAGGAGGTTTTAAACACTGCTCACCGATTCCTTTCAAATCCTGTGAATGCCATTCTGAAGGGGTGAATGGACCGCTGCCAGTTCTACTGTTTGATTTATGCGAGCTCTGGAGTGGGCAGATATCAAGTTATTTTGTCCTAGGGCAAGTTTGTAATTCTGCGGCAGCAGAATTGGCAGGCAAATGGAAGGGATCTGAAGCGGCAGCTGTGACCTTGCGTCACTCCTAAAATCCTACCCTTCAACCGAGTCTCGGAATAAACAAGATTTACCTGGCATGGCCTCTCAGTGTCTTTTGTGTTCACTGTGTTTTCTCGCTGGAATTATTGGGCTCCACTTTGACAGTTTCAGTTACAACCCCAATTCCGAAATAGTTGGGACAAAGTGTAAATTGTGAATAAAATCAAAACGCAATGACTTTCAAATCACACCAGCCAGTATTTTATTCACAATAGAACAGAGATAACATGGTCATGACACGACGGCGCTTCTGGATCATGCTCAACAATGGCTTCCTTTTTGCATGATAGAGTTTTAGGTGGCATCTGTGGATGGCACGGCAGACTGTGTTTACAGACACTGGTTTCTTGAAGTATTCCTGGGCCTATTTAGTAATGTCAATGACAGAATCATGCCGGTGAATGATGCTGTGGCGTCTGAGGGCTCGAAGATCACGGGCATCCAGTAAAGGTCTTCGGCCTTGTCCCTCATGCACAGAGATTTTTCCAGTTTCTCTGAATCTTTTGATGATGTTATGCAATGTTGATGATGAGACCTTCAAAGCCTTTGCGATTTGACATTGAGGAACATTGTTTTTAAAGTATTCCACAAATTTTTACGCAAGCCTTCACAGGTTGGAGAGCCTCTGGCCATCTTTACTTCTGAGAGACTCAGCCTCTCTAAGACATCCCTTTTATAGCCAATCATGTTACACACCTGTTGCCAGTTAACTGAATTACTTGCTAAATGTTCTTTCAGCTGATTCTCTTATATATTAATTGCTTTTTCAGCCCTTTTTTGCCTGTGTTCCAACTTTTTTGGGACCTGTTGCAGCCAGAAAATTTGAAATAAGCTCATTTTGTGGATAAAAATGTGAAATGTCTCAGTTTCTACATTTGAAATGTTATCTATGTTCTATTGTAAATAACATATTGGCTCATGTGTTCTGAAAGTCATTGCATTTTGATTTTATTCGCAATTTACACTTCGTCCCAACTATTTCGGGATTGAGGCTGTACAATCCAGATTCAAGCTTTCAATTATTTGGTGGGGTTTGTATCTGGGATCATGTTTTTTAAGAAACTATGGAACATCAGGCTCACACCTACTCACACACGAGTGTATTTTGACAGAAGTTTTGTTTGCTTATCTGTGCATTTTACAATGGGGTTCAATATTAATTGGACACCTTCATCTCATCCCATATTAACCAATAACTTAGAAAGCAGTGAAATTTATGACTGAGACTGCAAAATCTCATTAACTAGAGCACAATGTTAGCGAAATTGCATGTATCATGACTTCTGCTGCTCATGAAATTGAAATGTTTGCTGGAAATTTGAAAAAAAAAATCCGTTTTAGTTGCTAGTGTTTGTGTCATAATGTCAAGTGCATGGCAGAACTTTTGACCCGCTAGACTTTGCACATAGCACATGAACAGAGAACTGATATTGTTTGAACAAGATTGTGGTTGTTTTTTTAACCGCAAATAAGGAAATAAAATTGGTTAAACCCATGAATTTAGTTCTGGCTGCATTTGAGCCTACTGCAGTGGCAAAGATTTAAAGTATTTTTGCTGTGGCCAATCAGGAGGTTAGTTGGAGCCTGCTAGTGTTCCAGGCCACACTAGCCCATTCTTGTGCCTTTATCAGTGTTGGGATAGTTACTCTAAAAAAGCACTCCATTACGAATTACTAGTTACGTTTTTAAAAAGTAATCCCTTACTGTACTTAATTACTTACTGCTGAAAGTAAATAGTTACACTACTAGTTACATTACTTTTGGATTACTCAGCACCATCAATCTGAAATTCACCATAAGTTAATTAATTAACCATATCATGGTAAAACCTGGCAAATGCCCGGATCAGCACAAATCTTTATTCTGGGGCGCACACAAGATCTCTCTTTCATGCTCTTTAATACAGCAAAGCCAGCAGCAAAGTTGTAAAAATCAGCCCAAACATAACTTCACAGAAAAGTGAGTCAAGTACAAGGCTACAGTACTGGCATAAACACGCATGAAAAAGGACTTCTGATTTGTTTTTCTGTCCTCTGTCTCAATCACCAATATACTCAAAAGGAAGAAGAAGAAGTAGTTTGTCTGGCCTTCCGTCCTGCCGTAAGTTGAAGAATTTAAAAGAATGCAAGTAACTAGATAATTTATTTGTTAGTAACTGTAATACGATTACTTAAGTTATCAAAGTAATGCGTTACATTACTGAGTTACTGATAAATGTAATCTGATTACTGTAATTAGTTACTTTGTAATTAGTTACCCCCAACACTGGCCTTTATGGATTCAGGAGGTCATATGATATTTTTGGTTCATTAAACAGAAGTTTTCATAGTAGTTTGGTCTTTTGTGAGGCTACTTTGGGGAAGGGTTTTTCCATACCAAGACCCTCCCAGCTGACACCTTGGATTTTGCTGAAGATTTGCATAGAATGGGAATAATGTTTTCTTTCAATTTTAGTTGCATTATTTAATTGGGGCGTGTGGTACCCCCCTGGTTGAAGGGGGGGGTCATTTCAATGTTGATTTTGGAGCATTTTGATGCCGCAGAAAATGAAGTTCCAATGGGCCTAGGCTGATAAAAATTTACTGTGTCAGCAGGCGCCAACAGTCTGCTTATGAGACATTTGTTACTTTGAAGTTGCCCGTAATCATTTGCGTGCACTTGGGCTCAAAATTTGGCAAAATCACGCAAGTAGCATTTTTTTTTTTTTGGCAATATTTAGTGGCTGTCAATTTCTGAATAAAGGGAGATAGGCCTGAGCAGTTTGCTGTGCTAATTGCCAGCCAACTTTTCTCTTCCTCCTCCAAACATTGTACCTCTGAGTACATAAATGATGACCTTATGGATTCAGAATAAAACATTTCATTTTTGACCCAAATGTGGGGGGTCATAATCTCATAAGGTACTCCATGCATCATAAAGAAACTTGCTATGCCTAGAGAGTGAGCATTGATTTTTGATT
This sequence comes from Gymnothorax javanicus, assembly GCA_029692085.1. NCBI lineage: Eukaryota > Metazoa > Chordata > Actinopteri > Anguilliformes > Muraenidae > Gymnothorax > Gymnothorax javanicus. The sequence goes on from CM056194.1 coordinate 70,521,921, forward strand.
TAACCTCTGTTAATCATGTCCCCTGGTTTTCTTATTTTGAGGGCGCTGTCTGGTCTTACCAGCCCATAGTGTGCTGTGGAAAATTATGGAAAATATGTTTGAGAATTCAGCAAATGCTTTCATCGAGAATAAAAGTGTTTACAAATTGTCTTGAATCGTTCCAACTTTTCCCAACCTTGCTTATATATCACTTATATCACTGTTGCTCTGTGGTAGCAAGAATGTTCAACTGCATGAAGTGTCCAATGTTAGGATGCTGATCTCAGCATGCTAGCTGTACTGCCCGACTAAAAAATAGTCGCACGCAAATATTTCGTTGGACCACCTTTAGCTTTGATCACGGCATGCATTCGCCGTGGCATCGTTTTGATAAGCTTACGCAACATCATACTTATTTCTGTCTAGAGTTGCATTGATTTTTCTCCAAGATCTTTTATTGATGATGGGACGGTCAGACCACTGCGTAAAGTCTTCTCCAGCTCATCCCCAAAGATTCTCAATGGATTTAAGGTCTGGACCATGTGGTGGTCAGTCCATGTATGAAAATGATATCTCATCTTCCTGAACCACGCTTTGACAGTTTGAGCCTGATGAATCCTGGCATTGTCATCTTGAAATATGCCGGTGCCATCAGGGAAGAAAAAAATCCATCGATGGAAAAACCTGGTCATTCAGTATATTCAGGTAGTCAGCAGACCTCATTTTTGGGCACATATTGTGGCTGAACCTATACCTGACCAACTGAAGCAACCCCAGATCATGACACTGCCCCCACAGGCTTGTACAGTAGGCACTAAGCATGATGGGTACATCACTTCATCCACCTCTCTTCTTACCCTGATGTGCCCATTGCTCTGAAACAGAGTAAATCTGGGTTCGTCGGACCACATGACCTTTATCCACGGCTCCAGAGTCCAATCATTATTCTCCCCAGCAAATTGAAGCCTTTTTTCTGATCGGCCTCTTTGACAATTGGTTTTCTTAAGGCTACACAGCTTTTTAGTCCCAATCTCTTAAATTCTCGTTGCATTGTGCCTGTGGAAATACTCTATTATGATGACAGATGGTGGGTGGGAAATATCTAGAACATGAAAGACGAAAATGACATTCAAGTTGTTTATGCATCCTCAGGGGCCAGAAAAATCCTTCACGCGGCCCTCAAATCCCAATGCGTGTTGGGTCCCTTTGGAGAGAATATTGTGCATTTTGACGCCTCCAGTAACCACCAATTGCCGCCAATATCACCTTGAGGGCAGAGACACCGAGTCATTAGGTCAATTATGAGCCTGTTGCGTCACTCTGCATGTAATTTTCCACAAAAATAATTTTTTCATTGTTGCTCATATGCATTTTCCTCTGCAAGATTACACAAATGTGTTAAATAGCTCCCACACTAACTTTTTCTTTCAGTCAATAAGCTTTTTAGCGTTCATATGTAATGCACTCAAGCAATTTTCCCACATTTACCATGTGATTGTAAGACCTGAGAACACCCTTGAAACAGAAAAATCAGAGGACATGATTAACAGAGTGAAAATCAAAAATCAAGAAAATAACATACTCATTTTTTATATGTTCATCACCAATGCTCACTCTCTAAGCATGCCAATTTTCTTTAAGATGGTTTTTGTCGCTGCAGTACGTTAAGCACGTACTTGCTGACTTCTATAGGCTCCCATCTTGTAACAAGGCTTTGCTGCAGCACCCCTCCCTTAATGACTCAGCCAGGTTTATCGTGTTGAGGTCTACAGATCAAAAGCACAGAAGGAGGTTTTCTGTATATTTCCCAATCTTTTGACTGGGTCCTCTGATCATTCACAGCTCTTCATTAATAACGAGTGGCAGGATGCAGTCAGCAAGAAGACCTTCCCCACCATCAACCCATCCACTGGCGAGGTCATCTGTCAGGTCGCAGAGGGAGACAAGGTGTGTGTGTGTTTACATTTGTCTGTGTGTGTGTGTGTGTGTGTGTGTGTGCTGCGTGCGTGCGTGCGTGCGTGCAAGTGTGCATGCATTGGCGTGCATGTGCGTTAGTGCGCGTGTATTCATTTGTGTGCATGTTATCCCTCTCTCAGGCGGACGTGGACAAGGCAGTGAAGGCCGCTAAAGATGCCTTTAAGTTGGGGTCACCATGGCGACGCATGGATGCTTCTGACAGGGGGCTGCTCCTGCACCGATTGGCCAACTGCATAGAGAGGGATGCAGCCTATCTGGCAGTGAGTGCTACCTCTGTCTATCACTGTCCAACAGACTTGGAACTGTTGAAACATACAGTTTCTCAAATAATAATTCACAAGCATTTGATCAGTGAGATCTGTGCTGTGTTCCAAGGATTCTGCAGTGTTGGATGTAATGTGTTCTGCTCTACGGTGGTGCAAAACTGTCTTGTTTGCCCAGTTAAGTGTGGAATGGAGTTGTGCAATCTGCATTGAAGTATTTGGGTGATTCCCTCAGTCCCGTGTTTTTCTGTTCCTATAACTGGGAATAACTGGGAATTTATGTGCTGTCATTTTAGGAATAACAGCTAGGTTACTCCTTAAAAGACTAAAGAAAGAACTCCTGAAAGAATTTTAAAAAATGTGTTCTCAATTGCAAGTAGCTTTCTCTCCTTTGCTAAAATAGTCTGAACTTTCATGGAGGCTAGGACTGGTTATTTTGTGTGTGTGTGTGTGTGTGTGTGTTTTGTCTGCATTTGTGGATGTGCATGTGTTTTTGGACCGTGTGTGTGTTTTGTCTGCCTGCATCTGCGCTCGCGATTTGCGTTTGTTGTGTGTGTGTCCACATACATTTGTGAGTGTATGTGTGCATGTCTGTGTACATTCGTGGATGAGAGTGCATGTTTGGACTTTTTGTGTGTTTGGTTTGTGTGTGTGTATTTGTGGGCATTTGTGAATGTTTGAATGTATCCGTATGCCTTGTGAGTGAGCGGGTGTGTGTGTGTGTGTGTCTGTGTTTGCGCGTACGTGTACATTTTTGAATATGTGTGGATGTATGTGTGTTTGGACTGTGTGCATCTTCGGTCTGTTTCAGTGTTTAGTGTGTGTCTGTGTGCAGTAGTGAATGTTTGTGTGTGTGTGTGTGTGAATGTTTGTGTGCCTGTGTGCTGTATTGAACGTGTGTGATTGTCTGTGTGCAGTAGTGAATGTGTGTGTGTGTGTGTGTGTGTGTGTGTGTGCTGTAGTGAATGTATGTGAGTATCTGTGTGCAGTAGTGAATGTGTGTGTGTGTGTTTGTGTGTGTGCAGTAGTGAATGTGTGTGTGTGTGTGTGTGTGTGTGTGTGTGTGTGTGTGTGTGTGTGTGTGTGTGTGTGTGTGAATGTGTGTGTGTGTGTGTGTGTGTGCAGTATCGTGCAGTGTTTGAGCTCCAGCCCCAGTGACTCGGCACTTTCCCTGAGCGGCGTTGACAGGTCAGTTGATTTAAGGCACAGAGCACAGAACTAACAGCCTCAGAGCATGCGCAACCTGGGCTTCTCTGTCCTGTCTGCTCTCAGCCCGTAGTGTAAACGCAGCACATGCTCAAGCCTGTGCTGTCCCCTTCACGGGCCTCATTAAATTGTGCAGAGTTTTCAAACTGAAATGATGCCTCCGTTTCAAATGAGGAAAGGAAATTTATAAAAATCTGTGTACACTAAACTGCACATTTTCTCTCAAATGCACATTTTTTAAAAAAAGAATTTGTTCTTATGAATCCCAGATTTGCAGGCATGCATATCCTTTTGTTTTCATGCAATATGAGGCTCTGGGGGTTTTCCACTTCTCCAAGGGGTCGCATTCTTTTAGAATTATTACCCCGCCCAACCCGAAGGGTGAGGGAAGGGGTATTGTTTTCGGTTCTGTTTGTTTCTGTGTTTGTGTTTGTGCGTTTGTTTGTTTCTGTGTTTGTTTGTTAACACTCTAGCGGCAAAACTAATGGCCAGATTCTCCCTAAATTCGGTATAGGGATTGCCACTGACCCAGAATAGATCCCTGTTGAATTTCGTACAAGTAGGTGAAAGTATGTGCGAGGGGCGGGGTTTGTTGTGCCTGGCACCACTTGTTTATTAAATGATTTTAAATACATGTCATTAGTCCCGAACTTCCTCGATGCACTAATAACCAATTTACTAAATTATTCAATTTCCAACGCTTTGTCATAAGAAGCATTGACAATTTAATAAATTAATTATTATTGCCTCGTGCAGCGACCAGTGTGCACCTACCCCTCCCCGCAAATACAGTCTGATCAACGTTGATTCAAAGAAGTTCTGCTATCTGGGTATTCTTTTGAAGGCTGAAAACATTTTGATTAAGTGCAATCTTAAAATAAATTTGGTCGCACGGCTGAAGAGCGGAATCAAGCCCGTCAAAAGGCAAGGCCTGATATTGGTCTTGATAACTCAGTAAATAAGTTGTGTAATTATTAACTGAGCGATCTTACACAGAAACAGCTTGTAAGCAATTATGCATTTAAGGGTCAGAGGTTCATGGCAAGACGGTTGAAAGTTCCGTAACGCTGGCGTTACCACTAGGGGTAATGTTGGGCTTTACAAAGTTAAACTGGTTCATCAAAACTGTTTCACATGTAGGATGCAAATTGTATTAAAATCCTTGTAATTTTTTGCTCTCACTTAATGCGCCGTATTCAACTGGCCAAATAAATCAGTGGATTTGCCTCTGATTTTAAGGTGAAAAGACAGCGTGTGATTCCAGGAGCTGGACGGTAGGCTGCCGTACTAGGCTAATTTGTAGATTCAGTTTTTTAAAACTGAACAGTGATGGGTGTATGTGTAGCAAACTGAGAGTTGTTTCGCTGTTGAATTCAGAAAGTTGAGTGGGTTTTATGTTAGCAACTTTTAGTTTTGATTGTATGAAATGGATACTTATGCGATGGAAAATATGAATAGGAGGTGACTTTGGTTTTGTCCAAAGTCTTTACACATGACATTTTTGATTATGAATGGCTGTAAAAAACGGAGTCATCCTGGCAGAGAGAGATGCTGCATTGTTTAAAGTGTTAGCTCTTGAATACAGCATTTCTTTTGGATGTGATGCGCACCCTCATGACCAATTGGACAGCAATGCTCAAATTTGACGGGTGCAACTGGGCTTTCGGAAGTGGTTGAAGGTGTCAAATTACTGATATTTCTCAAATTTTTTGCAAAATTACATTAATGCATTCAAAAGCATATTTGGATTAATTTTGACTGTGTGGTCTGTCTTTGTCCAAATAAAGCATGGTTTGTTTACAAAGGACACCTGGACTTTCGGTCCACTGAAGGCTTTCAGACAGTTTTGAGCACTGACCAGAGCTCCATCTTTGGATTTGCTTGTTCACCTTGGCTGCATGCGGTTTTTCTATGCTTGCAGGAGTTGGAGACCTTGGATAATGGGAAACCATACGCAGTGGCTTACAGTGTTGATTTAACCATGGTTGTTAAGTGCCTGAGGTAAGAGTTTTTGGATGATTGTTGTTGAAGTTTAAGATTCCCGGGATGGGAGATTGAGATCCTTGGTTTAGGGGATTGATACCCCTGTTGTATGAGTTTGAGATCTCTAGTGTAGGGGATTGATATCCCTGCTGTAGGAGTTTGAGAGCCTTACTATAGGAGATTGATATCTCTGCTGTATGAATTTGAGATCCATAGTGTAGGAGATTGCTATCCCTGGTTTGGGAGTTTAAGATCCCATGTGTGGGGGATTGCCAACCCTAGTTTAGGAGTTTGAGATCCTTACTGCAGGGGATTGATATCTCTGGTTTAGGAGTTTTAGATCCTGGGTGTATGGGATTGCTATCCCTGGTTTGGGAGTTTGAGATCCCATGTGTGGGGGATTGCCAACCCTAGTTTAGGAGTTTGAGATCCTTGAGATCCCTCTGGTTTAGGAGTTTTAGATCCTGGGTTGATTGCTCCCTGGTGTAGGAGTTTGAGATGTGGAGAAGGGATTGCTATCCCTGGTTTAGAAGGAGATCCCACGGTGGGGATTGCCCTGGTGTAGGAGTTTGAGATGTGTGGAGTAGGGGATTGAGGTTGCTGGTGTAGGAGTTTGAGATGTGTGGAGTAGGGGATTGCTATCCCTGGTGTAGGAGTTTGAGACGTGTAGAGAAGGGGATTGATATCCCTGGTGTAGGAGTTTCAGATGTGCAGAGTAGGGGATTGCTATCCCTGGTGTAGGAGTTTCAGATGTGCAGAGTAGGGGATTGATATCCCTGGTGTAGGAGTTTAAGATGTGTTGAGTGTTGGATTGATATCCCTGGTGTAGGAGTTTGAGATGTGTGGAGAAGGGGATTGATATCCCTGGTGTAGGAGTTTGAGACGTGTGGAGAAGGGGATTGATATCCCTGGTGTAGGAGTTTGAGATCCCACGTGTAGGGGATTGATATCCCTGGTGTAGGAGTTTGAGATGTGTCGAGTAGGGGATTGAGGTTGCTGGTGTAGGAGTTTGAGATGTGTGGAGTAGGGGATTGCTATCCCTGGTCTAGGAGTTTGAGACATGTAGAGAAGGGGATTGATATCCCTGGTGTAGGAGTTTCAGATGTGCAGAGTAGGGGATTGCTATCCCTGGTGTAGGAGTTTCAGATGTGCAGAGTAGGGGATTGGTATCCCTGGTGTAGGAGTTTGAGATGTGTGGAGAAGGGGATTGATATCCCTGGTGTAGGAGTTTGAGACGTGTGGAGAAGGGGATTGATATCCCTGGTGTAGGAGTTTGAGACGTGTGGAGAAGGGGATTGATATCCCTGGTGTAGGAGTTTGAGACGTGTGGAGAAGGGGATTGATATCCCTGGTGTAGGAGTTTGAGACGTGTGGAGAAGGGGATTGATATCCCTGGTGTAGGAGTTTGAGATGTGTTGAGTGTTGGACTGAGATCCCTGGTGTAGGAGTTTGAGACGTGTGGAGAAGGGGATTGATATCCCTGGTGTAGGAGTTTGAGACATGTGGAGAAGGGGATTGATATCCCTGGTGTAGGAGTTTGAGATGTGTTGAGTGTTGGATTGATATCCCTGGTGTAGGAGTTTGAGATGTGTAAAAAGGGGATTGATATCCCTGGTGTAGGAGTTTGAGATGTCTCGGTAGAGGATTGAGATGGTTGATGTACGGGACAGTTCTGTTTGTCTTGACGACCCTTACGGCAGTATTTCTGCAGATATTATGCTGGATGGGCCGATAAGTGGGAGGGGAAAACCATCCCTATTGATGGCGACTTCTTCTGCTACACCCGGCATGAGCCCATCGGCGTGTGCGGCCAGATCATCCCGGTGAGAGAGTGGAGCGCGGGCAGTGTAATGGCTGCATGTTCTGATGGTGTATATGCTTTGATGTACCTGCCGTGTAAATGTTTTACGTGTAACATCCTGTTTTCCCTGCAGTGGAACTTCCCTCTCCTGATGCAGGCATGGAAGCTGGGCCCTGCTCTGGCCACAGGGAACACAGTGGTGATGAAGGTGGCAGAGCAGACTCCTCTCACTGCTCTGTATGTGGCCAATCTCATCAAGGAGGTCAGTGTAGCCACACACACACAAAACACAGACTACACACACACACATACAGCTCACAACATACAACTTGCACACAATACTCACACACACATACAACACACACAAAACACAGACACATACATACAGCGCACAACATACAACTTGCACACAATACTCTCTCACACACACACACATGTACACACGCACGCACACACACACACAAAGGCTGTGTCTGAAATCAACTCACTCATTCGCTATTCCCCACTCACTATAAAGGGACTCACTGTGTAGGTGACTATATAGTGAGCTCATTGGCAGAGGGAAGAAACGCTTTCGGACGCTACCCGGCTCGTTTTGTCGTGGCTGTTAATAGTGTCTTTGTTGTTGCAAAATTAAATCGTACCTGTTCAACTTCAGCTGAAGGATTTGGACGAATTTTATGTAATAAATGAACAGAGTATATTTCCCGCCGTGTTTGTGTTTACCATTATCGTGTAATAAAATAAATTTGCCTTAAATTTTTAATATCATCTTCTATTTTTTGTCCTCTAACTCATCATTATTCCTTTTAATTGTACCTAAATGTCCGTTTGAAATCTCTCATCTTTATATTCCGTGCACTGTCCTTAATGAAATATCCTGTGTAAACAAACGGGTCTCCTGCGCTGGTCGGTTTCCAATAATAAAAACAAAAAAACATTTTCGCGCCTGAAGTTGAATAAGTGTCTTGTGCCTGTTTTCACAAGTAAACCAAACTCCGTTGACTAAACGCAGCCATTTCTGAGCTTTTCGGTTTGTGTGCAGTGCATGATGGGATATATAGCTGGGTTAGTGACCATCGGATGTTCACTACATTTCATGGTGGATTGTGGGATGTAATGAGTTCTCTATATAGGGGATAAAAGTTCTTACAAACAATTTGGACAGCACTACAAAATGGCGAACCTACTATATAGTGCACTATATAGTGAGTAGTGACTGATTTTGGACACAGCCAAAGACTAGATATCTCTCACGGGTTAGAAGAGTGTCATCAATCTCTCTGTCTCCCCTCATCCCTCTCTCTCCTGTAGGTTGGGTTCCCGCCCGGAGTGGTGAATATTATCAGTGGAATGGGCCCCACTGCAGGTGCTGCCATTGCCTCTCACATGGATGTGGACAAGGTGGCATTTACAGGATCTACTGAGGTTAGAGCCCCGCATACTGTATACTACACCTTGAGCACTGTACAACGCAAAAACAGTGCATACAGAATACTGTATGGTGCACACGGAATACTATACAGTTACTGACCTCATTTGAAGGGAAACCAATGATTTATTGGTGAATATCACTTGTCCAAGGTGGATGAATCATTGGATTCATTGATTACTGAAGTCAACAACTGTTTTATTGTATGACCCGACTTGAAAATTTAAAATAAGAGAAGGGCGACAGCTGTAATGTAAAGCTCCTCACAGGGATGAAGTGACACGAAATACAGACACTGTAAGGAACTCCTGCAGGGAAGCCTAATCTATTTCTAGCTCCAGGTCCTCAAATTGTTATATTCACCTCTCTTGCACTTTCCCAGGGTGAATATCACCGTTTACAGTGACCAGCGAGGCTCACCTCGACCAATCAGGAGAGAGTGAATCCTTAAGTCATATAATAGTATACTTTATGTTCTCGCTGTAACCTTTTGTGTAGCATTGTGCCCTATGTATGCTCAGGTGAGGTAACGCTGTACCTGTGACCTTTAACCTGTTCCTCAGGTGGGCCACCTGATCCAGAATGCGTCTGGCAACAGCAACCTGAAGAAGGTAACCCTGGAGCTTGGGGGAAAGAGCCCAAATATTATCCTCTCCGACGCTGACAGTGAGTCTTTTAGCCCCTCCTCTCATCCCTCCTCATACTCTTCCTCTTACAGCGGCTCAGCCAATCAGGAGGCTGTATACTGTGGCCCAGTTTGGTAAACGATTTGGCATATGTCACCCATTGGATGTGCAATGGTAGTAAAGGCCTGTCCTGAACACACGTAACCCTTCTATTTTCATATTTATTCCTAGTGCACTGGTAGTTACTGATGGGACTGTTTATAACCTGCTGTGCAGGTTGCAAACATTTTATCTCATCAAAGATGGGGGAAGAATTGCATTTCAGACCATTGGCCCCAGGATTAAAAAAAATACTTCATTAGTTTACTGAACCCACTTACGGCTGAGACATTTCTGGGGGCTGCCCTGTGAGAGGTATGTTGAAGTAACGATCAGAGCCATGAAGGAAGTATTCCTTATAATAGTGGTTTTATTGGTATAGTTCAGTTACATTTGATAAATCCAACGGGTTAGACCATTGCTTTCAATGTTTTAAGGCCTTGACAGACCGGATGCGTTTTTTCCCTGCAAATAATTCGCATGAAAATAATATATTTCAAGAGTATTGTTTGTTTTTTGCATGTTTTGATTAAAGAAGGTCTGTTTATGAGAGCAAATAGACGCAAAGTTTCTGATTTAGTTTTGATTACTGATGGTGCCTTTATTAAATATAAAAGGTCCCCATAAAACCCATGCTATTTCACCAAGAGAGCAGATGTCTAACAGAGATTGTGCTATGTGATCTGAAAGCTGGCGAGCTTTCAGACAAAAAGGTTTCAAATTATTGCATATTTTAGCGTGAGAAATTCAGGTGATCTGGGTCTAAAAATGTGAAGTCTTCCCAAAATATGTACAGTTGTGCTCAAAAGTTTGCATATCTTAGTTTAATTTGTGAAATGTTGCCATTTATTTTGAAAATATGACTCATCGTGCAAAAAACATATCTTTTATTTAATGATAGTGATCATGGGAAGTCATTTATCATCACATAGGTGTTTGGCTCCTTTTTAAATCATGATAGCTGAAATCACCCAAACGGCCCGATCAAAAGTTTACGTACCCTTGAATGTTTGACGTTGTTATGTAGAATTTGCAGGAGCTGGAGGCATTTTCCAAGGAAGAATGAGCAGCTATACCACCTGACAGAATTAGGGGCCTCATTGACAACTATCACAAAAGACTGCACGCTGTTATTGATGCTAAAGGGGCAATACACAGTATTAAGAACTAAGGGGATGCACACTTTTGACCAGGGTTCATTTCATTTTTTCCCTAATTGCCATGTTTTATTTGATGATTGTTCCATTCTTTGTGACCCACAGTTGAATATGAATCCAATAAGAAATAAAAGAAATGTGTTTTACCTGGCCATTCATGTTTTCTTTAGAAATGTTACCTATTCTACAAATTCAGCCAGTGTATGCAAAATTTTGATCACAACTGTATGTTGTGTTTGTGTGTAATCTGTGTGGGTCAGCAATGTGTTTATGTGTACCGTCTGTATAATGTGTGTGTAATTTGTGTGTTACAGTGGAAGATGCGGTGGAACAGTCGCACTTTGCGCTCTTCTTTAACCAGGGCCAGTGCTGCTGTGCTGGCTCACGCACGTACGTGCAGGAGAGCATCTATAAGGAGTTTGTGGAGCGCAGTGTGGAGCGAGCCAAAAAAAGGGTTGTGGGGGACCCTTTCAACCTCGGCACAGAGCAAGGACCCCAGGTAAACACTGTCTGTTCCCCACCTTTCAGGGCCTCCCGCTGATGATCTGTGTGATGCTGTAGTGGCCTTGACCCACAGGGATTCAGCATTGTACAGCACCACCTGGCCAAGTTTTAGCAGAACATGGAAACATGCTGGCCTATCAGCCTGAGAGCATCTGTCAGTTTCCCTCCACTCAAGTGCACCTAGTGCTTAGTTTACCTAAAATAGGGGTGTCCAATCTTATCCATAAAGGGCCGTGTGGTTGCTGGTTTCTGTGACAGCCCAACACTAATACACCTGCTTGTAATTATCAAGGTCTTGATTGTACCCCTGATCACTTAATTCGTTGAATCAGGTGCTGTAGCCCTGAGCTGTAACAAAGACCTGCACCCACACTGGCCCTTCATGGATAAGATTGGACACCCCTGGCCTAAAACCTTGATAGCACCTTGAATCATATAAAGCAGTGATTCCCAACCCAGTCTTGAAGGACCCCCTGTCCGGCAGGTTCTTGTTGCAGCTCTACTTTTGCACACTTTATCCAATTAAGGCCCAATGCACCTTCATGCACACCCTGTTCAGGTAGATCTTTTTCAACCAATCAGCATGAAGCCCTTAAATGGATCAGGTGTGAAAGAGTAGAGCTGGAGCAAAAACCTGCAGGGCAGGGGGTCCTTGAGGACTGGGTTGGTAACCACTGATATAAAGCCTGGCCTTGAAAACACCCCCATGACGCTGCCACTACTATCTGGAGTCCACAGACACGAAGGCTTGTTGGAGACACCCTACGGTCCAGTCAGGCAAAATCTATACACCAGTGAAAATATGAAATTGCTGCCTGTGTCAGTGGATATTTGCAGTTTTGTGGATCATAGCTGGCCATTACAGCTGGTCATTGCCCGTTGTCCATGAAAAACTATGGGGTGCTTGTTTTCACTTTCAAAACCTGCCGCAGTTAAAACAGATGAGAGAGCTGGTGTGAGCTGACAGTGCGGTCAGCTGCCATAAGTGATTCATTTATAGTCTGGTAGCGCAACCTGCTAAAGTCCAAGGCCAGGAGCTAATACTGTGGTGCGGAGCCAAATTCAATGCACACTGGTAAGGAATGTAATTCAGTAAAATATGATCTCCTGTTTGGAATGCCCTCCTCCCTTTGCTCTGACATCTTATGGCTTGTTCTCTGTTGCTCTTTTCAGGTTGACGAGGAGCAGTTCAAGAAAATTCTGGGCTACATCAGCTCAGGGAAGCGGGAGGGAGCCAAACTGATGTGCGGTGGAGAGGTGGCTGCCGACCGAGGCTACTTCATCCAGCCAACCATCTTCGGAGATGTCCAGGACAACATGACCATCGCCCGTGAAGAAGTACAGAACCAGTGATGATCTTAGGGGCTGTGCGGACAGGAGACATGTTTGTTTTCATTGCCTCATTTTTTAATTATTTACACTGTTAACATGCGCCAGATGCTTGCCTTTCGACCTTGCTTTTCATCCACCACTTAAAATGCCGAGCGCTCGCGTTTTTTAAGGTGGTGTTTAAAGTTAAAATCTGTTCAACTTTTGAGGAGGTGCTGCTCCTCAATGTCCATTTCACAGCAGGTGACCAATCAGACACAAGAGAGGGCAGGACTTGTATTTCCATTGGTCCACTCTCACAAACGTTGGTGAAAATGATACAGTAGTTAGCAGATCGGTCACTTGTCATCATGATAGTGTTTCAATGCTTCTCCTTTTCTCCTAGCTTTTAAAAGACGTGCGCATTTTGTAACGTCTCAAGTTTTTCAAACGTCTCCTGTGTGCACAGCCCCTTATCCCCCATTTTTATCATTTAAAATCTCTGTCCCGTTAAAACAGAAATGTGCTGTCATGTGATAGGAGACTGCCAGTACACTAGACAGCCAAAATATGTGGAAACTCCCTGAGGCCGTTTTTCATGGCGCATACAGTATGGGGCCTCTTGGTTCCACTGAAGGATGGTGTAGGATTCTGAGAGATTCCAGATGATTCTGTGCTAACATAAGATTGGGGGAAGCCCTGTCCTGTTTCTGCATGACTTTCACTGTACACAGCATGAGTCAGGCTAAACCAAACACCCATTATCTATGTCCAACTTCACTTTCTGCAGTAATGCAAGATAACCCCCCCCCCGTGGCAATGTTCTGATATCTAGTGTTGCAGGCTGTTATTGAAAGCAACGAGGAACCAACTCCCGTATTAACGCCAGTTTCAAAATTTAATGTTTGATGGGCTGGTGTCAGCGTTCATCTGGGCATGTTGGTTACCAACCACAACACCGCAACTGTCTGTAGGAACAAGAAAACAGGATTAAAATGGCAGTATCCCAGACTGGTACAGTCTCTGTGGATATACAGTGAGACCTCATTTCTCTGCGTGCCACAAAGCTTTTTCAGTCCTCTCACTCTCACTCTCACTCTCACTCTCACTCTCACTCTCACTCTCACTCTCACTCTCACTCTCTCTCTCTCTCTCTCTCTCTCTCTCACTCTCACTCTCACTCTCTCTCTCTCTCTCTCTCTCTCTCTCTCTCTCTCTCTCTCTCTCTCTCTCTCTCGCTGGCAGATCTTTGGCCCAGTGATGCAGATTCTGAAGTTTAAAGATCTGGAGGAAGTGGTGGAGAGAGCCAATGACACAAAGTACGGGCTGGCGGCTGCAGTCTTTACCAAGGACATCAACAAGGCGCACTACATCGCCAACGGCCTGCGTGCTGGCACAGTGTGGTAGGGCACCCTAACAGACACAGACTCCTTCCATGAACTTACACAGATCCCTCCTACTCTACCACATAGGCTCCTCCCACCAGATGTAGAACAAGGTCAGTGATTGGTTTCTCTTGTGCGCAGGATAAACTGCTATGATGTCTTTGGAGCACAGGCTCCCTTCGGTGGATACAAAGCCTCTGGGAATGGCCGGGAACTGGGGGAGTACGGACTGGACAACTACACTGAAGTCAAAACAGTGAGTCTTTTGCCGCACTCTCATGTAGAATAGGTGATGGGAAATAGCTGAATGGGAAATAACCATAAAGGGAAGCGCAATACTGCAGTCACTTATCACATACCCAGAGTTTACATTGTGCTTTTACTTGTGTATATAAACTATCCCTTGAGAAAATGCCTCACACTATTATACAGCCACCAGAACTTCAGATTTGCGGTTACTTCCTTAATTTGGTTCAGCACCTGTACGTGCAGACAGAGAGAGATGGACTGGCAGTCATAAAAATTGTCAAGAATAGAAACACAAAAAAGCCAGCAGGCTTATTTCCCTTGTGCTTCCCTACTGCCCTGTTCATATGATGTCTATGGAATGTTCAGACAATATTTACTTGTTTGTTTTAATTTTCCAGGTGACCATTAAGGTTCCCCAGAAAAATTCGTAAATGAGCCCTGCCGCTTGTGTGCACAATGCCGAACATGGAAGTAATGGAACAGGAGGCCTATAACATGAGTATGCACCACGTGTGGCTTTACATGTTCAGCTGATGCCCTCAAGCTTCTGAAATTAACAATTTTCTCCCATTTTCTGTTGGTGTATACAATAAAAACTAAAATTACAGTATTGAAGAGACATTTGTGTAAATTTTTGTGAACCATCTTGTTTCGTGAGGGATTTAGCCTTGTTTTGGAGATCTGAATAGTGAAATTGAAGCAGGAGTGACTATTTTTCCAAAAAAAACAAAAAAAAAACAATAAAGACCATTAGTGAATACGTTCCATTGAAAGCTACAGTTTTAAAAGCACTTCAATTTAAGACAGATTTTGATAAATGTAGTTTTGTTTCATTATACAAACTTACATAGACAATCTCCATGTCCAGATATTTTTGTATTCACTCATGCTGGAGATGGCGCTTTCTTCTTTGTCACGTCTGATTTGTTTAATAAAGGCATTAATAATTCTTCTGCTGTGAGTTTGTTTTTATTTGACCCTAGGAGCTCAGCAATGAAGTAAATTATTCTTTTCCTTTCTGCCTTTTTATGTTGACATTGAATTCACAAATGCTGGGTGTAAAATTGTCTGAAAAATGTATTTTCTTTACTGTTGCTCTAACAGAACACTCCAAACATACCTTTTACACTGTAGGTTTATGCCTGCAGAGTACAGCTGTGGCATCAGAGGGTATGCACTGCTGAAACTGGAGATGCAAAAAAAAAAAAACTATTTGGGGGTGCTGAAATAGAGTCACTGTAATTTTCACTACCATTTTGAAACATGTTGGATGACGTATGCTTTTGGCGAATAAAGCCTACAAATGCTTTTGAGAAAAGGCATGGCCGTTGCCTAGTGCTGTGCTATTTATGACCAGATATTTGGCAGAAATTCTGAAAGCAGCCATGGCTCAAATTTCACAACTGCATGGACTTTAACACTGTAGCAGCAACCACTAATAAAAGCAGATTAGTGCATTACTCTTATTAGTTCTGGTGTATTGTCCCAATTCATCATAATAAGTGGTCTTTCATTTTTTTGCAAAATATGCCTGCACAATCCAGATGTTTGAAGATGACTTCACTTATTTAGGATTAGTGAAAACCATGTAAAATCTGTTCAACCCTAGCCTTTGAATTGAGAGCATTTACTGAATACTAGATTCACAAATCCTTCTCCAATGTTTTGGCTATATTTCCTGCCAATAGTTACAGAACAAGCCAGAAATACTTGCCTTCCTGTGTTTTTAAGAAACCATTGGGTACTGTGCTGTGAAAAAGTATTTGCCTCCTTCCCTATTTCTATTTTTGCAAATTTGCCTCCCTTAAATGTTTCGGATCATCAAACTCATTTTAGTATTAGACAAAGATAACCCGAGTAAACATGAAGTGCAGTTTTTAAATGATTTCATTCATAAAAGGAAAAAAGGTGTCCAACTCTACCTCGTCCTGTGTGAAAATGTGATTGCCCCCTTAGTAAGTAAATTAACCAATTTAACAAATTTGAATGATAATGCGGTGAATTTTCACTAGACAGCCCCAGGCATGATTACTGTGGCCCGGTTGAATCTAAGCATCACTTAAATAAAACCTCTCTGGAAATATGAAGCAGGCAAAAAGCAACACATGATGACGCGATCCAAAGAAATCCAAGAACAGATGTGAAACAAAGTTACCAGTTTGGGAAGGGTTACAAAGCCATTTCTAAGGCTCTGTGACTCCAGTGAACTATCGTCACAGCCATTATGTTCAAATAGAAAAAAAGTTGGAATAGAAATGAACCTTTCCCGGAGTGGCCAGCCTATCAAAATTCCTCCAAGAGCGCACTGAAGATTCATCCAGGAGGTTACAAAATAACCCAGACTTATACTGTATCTAAAGAATTACAGACCTCACTTGCCTCAGTTATGGTCTGTGTTCGCAATTCCATAATCAGAAAGCGACTGGCAAAAATGGCATCCATGGGAGAACTACAAGGCAAAAACCACCAATGACCAAAAAGAGCCCAAAGTCTTGCCTCACATTTGCCAAAAAACATCCTAATGACCTCCAAGACTTTTGTGATAATATTGTGTGGATTGAGGAGTCAGAAGTGGAACTCTTTTGAAACACGAGTCGCATGACAACTGGCATAAAGCCAACATCACATTCCACAATAAGGACATTATAACAACCGTTAAAAACGGTGGTGGTAGTCTGATGGTCTGGGGCTGCTTTGCTACCTCTATTGTCAGCAAATTTCAATTTCAACACTCAAGTTTGATCTGTTTCGAGATGTTCAATTTTTCAGGTATCGACACCGGTTTAGAATTCTGTTTTGAAATTACAGTCACGTGACTGAGTAGCATCTGTCCACGAAAAAAAGTCCTTGAAAAAGCACTGCAGGAAGGTATGAAGGCTTGCTGAGATTTTGCAGCCTTATTTCTTGATAAAGCTTGTAATTGATGATAAAATTTTAGAGACATATTGTTCAGCAAGTTAATTACATAGATATTTTGATTGAAATATACAGGTAGATATACAACCCCAATTCCGAAATAGTTGGGACGAAGTGTAAATTGTGAATAAAATCAAAATGCAATGATTTTCAGATCACATGAGCCAATATGTGATTTACAATAGAACATAGATAACATTTCAAATGTTGAAACTGAGACATTTTACATTTTTATCCACAAAATGAGCTTATTTCAAATTTTCTGGCTGCAACAGGTCTCAAAAAAGTTGGGACGCAGGCAAAAAAGGGCTGAAAAAGCAATTAATATATAAGAGAATCAGCTGAAAGCATATTTAGCAAGTAATTAAGTTAACTGGCATCAGGTGTGTAACATGATTGGCTATAAAAGGGATGTCTTAGAGAGGCTGAGTCTCTCAGAAGTAAAGATGACCAGAGGATCACCAACCTGTGAAGGCTTGCATAAAAAAATTGTGGAATACTTTGAAAACAATGTTCCTCAACGTCAAATTGCAAAGGCTTTGAAGGTCCCATCATCGACAGTGCATAACATCATCAAAAGATTCAGAGAAACAGGAAACATATCGTGCATAAGGGACAAGGCCAAAGACCTTTACTGGATGCCTGTGATCTTCGGGCCCTCAGACGCCACTGCATCACTCACCGGCATGATTCTGTCATTGACGTAACTCAATGGGCCCAGGAATACTTCAAGAAACCAGTGTCTGTAAACACAGTCTGCCGTGCCATCCACGGATGCCACCTAAAGCTCTATCATGCAAAAAGGAAGCCATTGTTGAGCATGATCCAGAAGTGCCGCCGTGTTCTGTGGGCCAAGGCTCATTTAAAATGGACTGCAGCAAAGTGGCAAAGTGTCCTGTGGTCAGACGAGTCCAAATTTGATATTCTTGTTGGAAATCATGGGCGTTGTGTCCTCTGGGCTAAAGAGGAGAAAGACTACCCCTCCTGTTATCAGCGTTCAGTTCAAAAGCCAGCATCTCTGATGGTATGGGGATGCATTAGTGCATATGGTGTGGGACACATGTTTTAAAAAGAATGAATGCTGAAAGGTATATAAAGGTTTTAGAGCAACATATGCTCCCCTCCAGATGACATCTATTCCAGGGAAGGCCTTGTGTATTTCAGCAGGACAATGCAAAACCACATACTGCAGCTATTACTACAGCATGGCTTCAGCACACGGACTCTTCTACTACGAACTGGCCTGCCTGCAGTCCTGATCTTTCACCAATTGAGAACATTTGGCGCATAACTAAACAAAAAGTCCGTCAAAGGAGACCCAAAACTCTCCAGCAGCTGGAAGCCTGTATTAAACAAGAGTGGGATCAAATTCCAATGGCTAAACTCAAGAAACTTGTCTCCTCAATGCCCAGATGCCTCCACTCTGTGTTAAAAAGAAGAGGGGATGCTACACCATGGTAAACAGGCCCCTGTCCCAACTTTTTTGAGACCTGTAGAGGCAAACAAATTTGAAATGAGCTCATTTTGTGGATAAAATTGTAAAATTTCACAGTTTCAGCATTTGCTATGTTATCTCTGTTATATTGTGAATAAAATACTAGCTGGTGTGATTTGAAAGTCATTGCGTTTTGATTTTATTCACAATTTACACTTTCGGAATTGGGGTTGTAGATACATTACATAAGTTTACATACACAGCATTATTAAACAACATATCCATTGCTGCACTGGTCTAAAAATTTTCTTCCAATTGTTATGGCATTTGAAATAATGAACATCTCTTGAAGTTATAATTCCAGTATAATGAAAATAACTTCAAGCTTAATTTTGGAGTGAGGACTTCAGAAATTTGTGGAAGTTCCATACATCATAATCTCATCCCTCCAAGCAGAGCAGCTGCTTAAAACCTGGATTAATAATCCCATCCCTCCAATAAAATGAAGTTTAGTGAAAGTTCAGTCAGGAAGACTCTCTCGCGCACTTCAACTCTGTTTATTTTCTTTTCATTCACTCGCATGCTCACTCATAAATCTCTGCAGTCAATCTCTGGGGCTGTCAATTGAGCAGTCAGCTGGTGTAGCAGCTGATCTCTTCTATCCAACCGTGGTACACCACAGTCGCATTGCTCGCCAATCGTTATGTTGCTGTCTTTTTAAAAAATTTCATTTTTTTCTGCCCTTGTTCGTTCATGCTGCCGTTCGCTGAGATTAGCTCCGCTCTTGCAATCGACGCTCGCCTCCATTTCTCGCATACGCACTAGCTGCATCATCCAGACCGCGTTTCGGCCACCCCTACCCTACGCACGTTAACTCCGGTGCCAGCTCCCCAGCCTTCTGCTTCAGTGCAAGCCCCTTTTGCCACAGGCTGACCACCTCCATGCCTTGCGACCATGTATTGAGTGCTGTACATGTTCATACTTTCAGTAGTCCATTATTCCAGCGTAAAAAAATTCTTTCTTTTATTGGTCTAAAGTAATGTTCTGTTTTCTGAGATGCTGAATTTTGGGTTTTCATTGGCTGTCGGTTGTGAACATCGGAGTTAGAAGAGGTGGACACTTGAAATGGTTGGTCTGCATGTTGTGAATCCGTATAGTATGAGTTTCGCTTTTGAGTCGAGTTACTGGGATTAATCGGCTTTTTTTGATGATGTTCTGGTTTGCTGAGATGCTCCGGTATAACACCGGAAAATAACATGTACGGAGGCTGACGGGTCAAGTTTCAAAATAACACGGACACTTTCGGCTAAAAATAGCCTGCGCAGATTTACCCACCATCAGTTTTATTACGAAATGGGTCAATCAAAGTAAAAAAAAAAAAAAAAAAAAAAAAAATGCTCATCGTCGTAGCTTGTAAATTGCAGGCCTGGTGCTCATTCAGTGCACTGTCGGTTTAAAATGTCAAGGCTTATATCGTCGGGTTCTGTGGATATCCTCTTTCATTTGACGTATCGTTGGTATACATGGCACAGATCCAGTGGAAATGCTTGCGATAGAGCTCTAATATTATGTTATCCTATGTTTTACTAGATGCTTATGTACTTGATTGGTGCTTGGATTGTGTTCGGTTTAGGAAACTGTCATGATGAGTTTTATCAGAATTCATCCCTTGAGCATATGCCGAACGAAGATGTTGCTATTAGGAAACATGCTGCATTTATTATGCATATTAATTGGCCTTGGTCTGGGGGCGCATAGTCATAAGAGGTTGCTATTGTTTTGAATATATCTTTTCAACTGATTCGTGTAGGCTATTTCCCCAAAGTCACGCGTCCAATTCCCATCTACTGCGTTCGGCCTCGTCTGTGCCTAAACTGCATGACGTCATATCCCTGGTTGAGGGCCACCGCCCGATTTGAAATTCTGGTCAAGACTATTGACTCATTGGATTGGCATGACGTTTTCTATAATGTGGTTTGTTCCTCCAATTCTCTTCAGTTTTTTACCGATGCTGCCCTTCCGTCGGGTTCGGTGGTTATTTTCAAGGTCAGTGGTTCGCATGTAAATGGCCTCTGTCTTTAGCTAAGCTCTAATCCTCAGCACTGCATGAAATTTAACCATTGCCGTAGCCTGTTGCATTTGGAGCATGTTCATATCAGAAACACGGTCCCAACGGTCAAACAAGGTGGCAGGAGTATCATGCTCTGGGGTTGCTTTTCAGAGGATGGTCCCGGAAACCTTGTTAAAGTTAATGGCATCATGAAACAGGACCAGGATATCCAGATCCTCAGTGAAAACATTAAGCAATCCACCGAAAAAACTTGGTCTTGGGCAGGAATGGATCTTCCAACAGGATAATGACCCTAAACACATGGCCAAATCCGTCAAGAAATGGTTAGTGGACAACAAAGTGAACGTTTCGGAGTGGCCAAGCCAGAGCCCTGACCTCAGTCCTATCGAGAATCTGTGGAGGGAACTGAAGACCAAGGTCATGGCAAGGAAACCCTTAAACCATAGGATCTGGAAAGGTTTGCCAAAGAGGAGTGGGCCAAAATCCCTGTGGAAACTTGTAGAAACCTTGTGATCAACCGCAGGAAGCGTTTGGAGGCTGTAATCGTGAATGAAGGCTTTGCCATCAATTACTGAGAAAAGGGTATGAATAATTCTGGACATGGCATTTTTTTGTAAATCTGTCAAATAAAATACCAAAAAGTATTGTATTTCTTGCAAAATTGTTAACTGTACTTCTTACAGCCTTATGTCAACTTACTGTGTCATTTGTGCAAGAATAAATTTGATTTGTCAAAAAAAAATATTGAAAAAAAAAAAAATTGGTAGGGGTATGAATAATTTTGGGCGTGACTGTATATATTTGGGTCAATCCAAGAAATGATGCTCAGGGGGATGAAAATAAACTCAGTAGTACTTAATAACACCTTATTTTATTGATAGCCCTATATCTTGGCTTTATGGAATGGTTCATTCAAGTCACCAACTCCTAGCGGGTCAGTTTCTATCGCACGCACCGTAAAACCTTCCGAAATGTGTGAAACATGAGTGATGAAATTAAATGCAACATCAAAAGTACAATTAATATTTGTCATATCTACACCAAACTTTATTTACAAACTACTACAATATGTTACTTCAAGTGTACAAAAAATCAAAAAACAGGGCTGAAAATGTATAGAATTATGAGTCATTGAATATATAGTGCAAAAGGTAAAAGTTGGAAAAAATTGACTCACATTCTTAACTTTACCCTCATTTCCTCAAAACTCATCAAATACTCTTCAAAATCACTGTAATTTGGCTACAGCTTGTCTATTATACAAAACAGTTACCCTTTGCTATCCATAAATTACTTAAACAGCTCAGTCAGGCCCTGCATTGACCCTCGGTAAACCTCTCGTTGGTCACTCGCGTTTCACCTCTGACAACATATTCTAAAGTCCACCTCAGCACCACTATACATCATTGGATTGTATCCATATCACTCCTACATACACAAAACATGTTCTACTATTAAGTAAAGGGCATAAATACACATATCTGGCCCATCTAGGGTTTCTACCATGCCTTTGAAAATAAAATGTAACTCTTTTTCGCGACATCAGTATTTGACGCCGTCTATGTGAGCAACACATGCGTGCACACGGGCCCTACAGAAAACCCAGTTTTTGCCCATTTACGCATGGCTGCCCTTACTGTGGTCGGTCAGCGACAGTCCCTGTTTTCCATTCTCGGACAGAAACAGGGAAATAAAGTGCCAAAAAATTACACAGAGGCAGGTTTCCACAGTCAGAAGTGTAGAGTTCCTACTCCTGTTGATAGGCAAAAAATGGGTTTTCTGTAGGGGCCGTGTGCACGCATGTTTTGCTCACGTAGACGGCGTCAAACGGTACTTGCGCTCACCCTCAATTGTGTCGGACCCCTCATCTCATGATCAATTTTGGTTGCTGTCCAGAATCTGTCACGCACAGGCTGTAACCAGATGTGGCGCTCTTGAGCTGCCATCGTCACTCGTGGCTGCCCGAAGCGGGGTCGGTCAGTGACAGTGCCTGTGTTCCATTCTCGGATAGACAGCCGACTGATTGTTGAACGGTGACAGTGTAAATGACGCACCACCTCTCGGCGGCTGAGATCTGCCCGTAACATGCCAAAGGCTCTTTTTCCCTCTTCTGTGTCACAAGCCTTTCCATTTTCTTGATACAGTAGCATTTTTCATTTTTTTTTGTTGGCTTTATGTAGGCTATTGACCACACCAAAAAGAAGAAGTCAAGTGTCACTGTACACATCACAAACAGCTCAATGTTTGTTATTACTGAAGTGCTTAGCGTGCGTGGTCTTGGCGTCAGGATTACAATACCACGCGCTTTTTCTTTTATTTCCTCTCGTGCCTCACTGGAAAAGCAATAAAAATCAATCGATTCTTCAATTTGCCGGAAATACAGTACATACCTCACCTGTGTGTTTTTTTTTTTAATGGCGCTGAGTATATGTTCAAATTAAACAGGTTTTATAGAATAAAATGATGCTTATTATGAATCATTTAAAATTATTTTAAACCAAAGTAGTGCGCTCGGACACAAAAATCTGCATGTCACGTCATTGACCCATATACATTTTAAAGCATTTGAAGCAAACTGTTTCAAATTAAGACATTCCGTGTCAATTGGACTAACCTTCCCGGATGACCATCTCCGAATTTCTTCCTACTTTGATATATCATTCATCAATGTATCTGAAGTACTCTCCCCAAATATTTAATCAAAATTCCACCTAGTCCTCAAGTTTCAGGCCTTTAAGTGTGAGGGGGGTCTGTGCTCCTGAGCAAATCCTTATTTCTGGGCCATTTTGAGGGGGCTACTATGAGAAATCCGAAAGTGGTACAGGTCTAAGTTTAATTACACAAGTAGTACTACTTATAGAGACCAGGGAGAAAATATAAAATCATACCCCTTGTGTCATGGGCTGATGCGCCGAGGCTCGGAAAATGGGAATAAATCAATGGGCCATAACAAATTTTAATTAATCAAAAATTTGTCAAAATTACAATTCGACCTCCAGCAACTAAATCTTTGGGCTACTAATTAAGGTAGATATGGAGCTTGTATGGGCATAACAATTATTTCTTAAAACACCTTAAGGGTGGCGCCACTGGTGGCCAAAGTCAGCCAATTTAGTGAAATAGCCTAATTTCGGCAGCCATTAAGGCCATGTGGCCCAACTTTTATCGATTTGCAATATTTTTTCCTTGAATGTCTACATTTTAAGCTTTAGATTGAATGTGGTTCTAAGGTGTTCAGTATTTCTTTCCATGACGCAATGCACCCATCATGCATAGTGCCCACTGTATAGTCCTCTGAAGGCAGTGTTATGATCTGGGGTTACTTCAAACAGTAAGGTCGAGGCTCAGCACTGTTTGGCAGCGAATAAATGAATTCAGCAGACTACCTGAATATACTAAATGATCAGTAACCCATCAATGGCCTTTTTAATCCCTAGTGGCACAGACATGTTACAGGATGATAATGCAAAGATTCATTGGGCTCAAATTGTGAAAGAGTGGTTCATCAAGCATGAGGAATCATTTTCACATGTCTGGACTCTGAGGTGGCCAGTTCTTTAGCTTATTGAAAGTCTTTGGGCTGTGCTGGAGATGGCTTAAGAAAGTGGTTTGACTCATCCCATGATCAATACAATATCTCAGCCAAAAATTAATGTACACTGAACAAAAATATAAACGCCCCATGTCAAATTTTTGAGTTTTTATTAACCAAAAACTGGAACCGGGATTCGTCTGAGAATTGCACTCTTCTCCAGTGTGCCAAGGGCCATCGAACGTGTGCGTTTGCCCATGCGAGTCGGTTCCGACGCCGGACAGTGGTGAGATCCAGACCACGCTGAGGACGCCGAGCGTGCAAGTTGGTTTCTCGCAGGCGGCTACGGACTGTCTGTGGTGTGATGCGTCTGTTGTGCAGACCAACGGTCTCATCCGCTGTGCGTGTCGCTGATCTGAGCCGATCCTGCAGGTGGACGAGCCGGATGTAGCGATCTTGTGCTGGTGTGGTCACACGTGGCCGACGTGGATGAGGTCGATTTGCAGTACTGCCCGTCTGTCGGAAACGAACTCTCAAACGGCCTATCGCCCGATAGTTAACATTCAGCTGCACAGCGACCGCTCTAGTGGACGTCCCTGCATCCAGCATGCCAATGGCACGTTCCCTCATGACCTGAGACATCTGAGGCATGATGACTTTTGACAAAATTTGACATTTTGGGGTGGCCTTTTATTGTCCCCAGTATAAGGAGTGTCTGGGTACTGCTCATTCTGTCTGATCACCGTCTGGGAATGCCATACCAATGTACTGAGTGAAATCACTGCATCACTGAGCAAATGCTCACTGACAGAGAGATGGATTAAAAAAGGGTACACAAATCAAGAGAAATATCCCTGTTGTACAAGTAAAAGTCAATATATGCTCACTTAGAGTTGTTAACTCCATGTGGCATCAATATTTGACATGGGGCGTTTATATTTTTGTTCAGTGTATATCTGGTTGGAAATAAATGTAACATTGTATAAGATTGTTGAAACGATTCCATGATAAATATGCGCAGTGATAAAAGCTGAAGGTGGCCCAACAAAATTTACAATTAGTTAGTCAATCTGAAACATTGTGAGGAAATTTGAAAGGAGGCAAATACTTATTCACAGCACTGTAGGTACGATTTTAGTCGACTTAACTACACCTTCAAACCCCTCCACCCATTCTCGCCTCGATATTCCGCGAAGTGCATGAAAAGGGACTGATGCAGTTACCCAACTTGCCAATAGGCCATGCTGTACAGCAAGATCCAAAAGTAAACAAAAGACACCCAGGCACCAATTCTATTAAGACGAAGTTTTACATTTATATTAAAATTTGGTTTTGTAGGCACTGATACATTACATGTAACATTCACTGGAAATTCCGTCCAGAGGCGATTAATTAAATTACGTAATAGCAATCGTCTCCAGCTTACAGAACAGGACAAACAAAGATATCTATTCAGCGACCGCACAGGTATAGCTAGCAGCCCTCATTGTTGAAATAATAATAATGAAAAAATAATCGTAATACCCTCACTATAACAAATTGACAGATTAAATTACCATCAACATTAATACATCATTAGACAACCGTCTGCTAACCGCTTGATGAATTGCATATGCAATTAGCCGCTGACGTTACCACTATCGAGTTACCATAACCAACAGTTGCTCCAAAGCATCTGGACGATGCGCGCGCTCAATACAAAAAGGAACAACACTATTTCCAGGATAGTCGAGTAAATGACATTAAACATTAAATTACTGACTCCTCTTTTTTTGCCTAACTAATTCAGCGCGTGATTATTTAGATAATAATGTAACAATGACCTCATCATACTACACATATCCAACAGGACCCTGTTTGCATTTCTGGTAAGACCAGAAAAAGTAGTTATCCAACTTATGCCTGATGGAACAAAATAAGGG
Source organism: Gymnothorax javanicus (assembly GCA_029692085.1). Classification (NCBI taxonomy): domain Eukaryota; kingdom Metazoa; phylum Chordata; class Actinopteri; order Anguilliformes; family Muraenidae; genus Gymnothorax; species Gymnothorax javanicus. The sequence goes on from CM056194.1 coordinate 70,547,766, forward strand.
GGTAAAATAATTCTGCAAAAATACAAATGTTCAAATAAAATTTTCATTATTTTCAATTATACACAACATTTAAAAATCATATACTTGAAGTTTTCAGTATATTATTAACTTAAAGTAAATTAAACCATACGGGATATTGAGGGACACCACACAGAGAGCACAACCTATCCGGTGATTTTTTTTTTCCTTCGACAAAAAATCAGCGGAACACCGAGGTGATAGCTAACTGGACTAGAGAAAGTCGGTCTTCGGACAGTTTTTCCCATGGTGTCGGAGCTTGCTTAGTGTTTATGGCTTGAACAGTGTAACATCTGCTAATTTCTCTGTTTTGTTTTCGGGTCAAGCACAGACAAAGAGGATCGTGGAATTTAACTGAACGTTACGGCGATCTGGCTTTCTGGTTGCGTTTGCTAATCCCATCGCTATCTTTTCCTCCTGAGAGCTCAGTTTTTAAGGAGTCGCTCTCATGCTTGTTTTTTCCTTTTTTCTTACGTTGTATTGTTTCCTCCATTCACAATCCGAGTAGCTACTGTTAGCTTAGGAAGCTTGCCAACGCGGCTTACCTTAGAATCCCCCGCACCCTCTCTTACAGTGGTGATATCATATACCGGTTTCCGTCTTTCCGGCCGTCTGACACCCCGGTTTGGGCCTCGGTCGCTCTCCATGGTCGTAACGGTGGAACCGAGTCGAGTGGCTGGACCTCCATTTCATTGTGTTCGGGGCAGTCCAGGTGATTGCCCTGGGTGGGTCGCTTTAACCATATTTCCAAACACGCGAGCAGGGAGACAATTTGGCGAAGAACTGTAATCAGTCATGGGACTGGTATGTCACCTTTAGTCACGGGTGCAATATTAACGATAGAGCGATCCCTACAGAAAAGCGTATCTCCTCTCGCGTTTCAGTCTGGTGAACGAGTGCAAGGAGCCGGCGGTGCGAAGCTACACACTGAAGCATCATGTCGGAGGACAGCAATGCTGACAAATTAATCAAGGTGAGGGGAAATTACGATGTGTGACAGGCTGACTGGCAGCTGGTGCTGAAGCTTCCGTGTCCGTATCCATGCTTTGTGCAGTAAATAACGGATCACCTCGAATTCAGTGATAGTGACTTCACTGTATTTCTGTATAGTAACTAAGCGTTTGTATTTCCATGGCTGTAGCAACTGAAACATGCAGTAGTGCTGGAGTTTGAACTTCTCTGCAGCTTTGTGGCCTTGTTGGGTTTTTGAAGCGAAATTACTGCGCAGTTTGTGAATGTTATATGCGTAAGACTGTTATAAGTTATCCAATTCCTCTGGCACAATGCGCAGTAAAGGTATCATTTTTCCATAATGGCTACCTGTAAAGTTTTACTACATGCGTACACCGACCTTACCGTGGTTTTTTGATGGTTGAGCCTAATAAATCTGTGTGCCCTGCTGTTGCATGCCTTCAGAAATTACTCATTAACAAAAGTTTTAAACGTACGATCCGTGTTGTTAAGTCGGGTTGTTTTCATTGCTTAGGTTGAGCCACCATGGCAAGAGCAGCTGGTGTGAGTTCGTGTATATGGTATTTTAACGCTTGTCAAGTGTATTTACATTGAAGTTAGGGTAGGCAATAGTGTCCGCACCCCTCAGACCCCAATGCAGTGTAGGACCTGCGCACCTGTCCTCATTCAAAGTAAGTAGAACTTTTGACGTCAGTTACGGCTCATCTCGAATGAGGTGAGTGGAATGGATCAGTCCTGCGCCAGATGTATGAGATGAGAAACCAGGGATTCGGTGCTAAGTGGTGGCTACAGCACAGTGCCGACTAAGCATTGCAGTTTAAAACTCCTATCTCTGACGCGGGTATCAAGTTGAACAGGCCTGCTTCCTGATGTCAGTCATTGGATGTTCGTTGCCTCGTGTTCTACGTCATTGTCCTGACTGCTGCTTGGCAGTCTGTTGTCATTAAAGATCCCCTATTATGTCGCCTGGTGCACAGCTAATTAGTTATTACAAGCTATTTCAAAATCATTTCCCTCTTGACATCACACGGGGAAGTAACCAACCAGAGGCAAGAAGAACTGATCACCACCAGCCAAGCAGTCAATCAGATTTCATTATGCTGGGTGGTCACTCCCCCTTGTGATGTCAGGTAGGGGAGACTTTGAACTGGCTTATAATGGCTAATTAGCTGTGCACCTGGTGGCTTAATAGGGGACCTTTAAGTATGATTCAGGTTTCCCGGGCCAGGTGTCAACACAGAATCTTCTGTGGGCTTAGTCGTGGGTTCAGGTGCTCTGACGTCACTATGGAACAGGCAGTGGTGCCTATAACAGGGTGTAATGGTGTGTTCATCATCTGTTCTATTTAAGTCATCTGTACTGTCGTATCCAATGGGAGTTATAGATAGAACGTGCTCTCATGTTGGTGAGACTGGGGTTGTGGGGGGGGAGGGAGGGGGGTGTTTGAAATCCTTGTCATTATGATATAACAAGAAGCTGCAAGGCCCCAGTTTACTGTATCTTTTTAGTCACAATATGTACATCACTAAAGTTGGATTGGACTGACGCGAGTATTTGGGGGCAGTTTTGAGGAGGTGGAGTTATCTTATCAGTTCAACTGAAATTTGTTACTTGTTTCACCTAAACGTGTTGGGAAGGTGGTGCAGCGGGTTGCTGGCTGCTTATACTGTATCTATACATGGCAGAAACACATGCTGTAGTGTAAACTGTGTGTTGTTTTTATTGATTGAGTTTGACAGGTGAGGCCCCATGTCTTGCAGGACTGTCAAACTCTTCATGCTTGTGGCCTTATTGCTCCTCACCAGCTGAAAAAAGTGTAGTTTGCTGCCCTGATTTAGCTGGTACAGTTTCAAAATGTCACGAAACTAATAGCTTGTGTAGTATTGCGCAATATTTGCATTTCTCATCTCATGAGCATTAACTGAAACATCATATAAGGTCATATAAAATCACTGAACTTTGTAAGCATGAATCAGGTGCTCAGTTCAATGCACACTTATTTCTGTTTCCAGAAAAAATAAAGGCAACATTGAAATGGGTGCACTTTATTTGAATGGCAGTTTTTTTAAACTTTATGAAGTGAAGGAGGGCTGTTTACACAGGTAACTGCAACTTCTGTGTTGTTTGTCTGTTTTGCTTTGGTAAAGGAGAATGCAATATTGTGGCCACAGGTTTGCATTGACTAAGCACCACACATTGGACTAGTAGCACGCCAAGTGTGTCACTCGAGGCACGCCAGGGTAAATACTTAGATGCTTTGCAGTTTTGGTCTGGGTATTCATTGGCTCTGTTCTGAATTGTATGGTTACCACATACTGCATATCAATGTGTACTGGATACAACATGGTACTTTTCATAGTTGAATGATCTGCTCTACAAAGCCTAAGTGCAGTAACTATGCATTGGGTAAAATTCGAGTTGTGCAGTTTTGGGCCTGAAAGTATTTGGAGGTTAGGATTAATTTAGATAGAAATTATACCATAGCAAGTCAGTAAACCATAATCTATCATAGATGTTCTAACTATTCGTTTGTTGGGACAGCAAACAAACTCTCAAGCCATTTTTTACTGTTCAAATTATTTTGTGGTTACTGCACTTAGCCTTTGTTGGGCAGTATAGTGTAGTAGCTAATATGTGATAGGCTACATGGTGTGCCAGGCAGTCAAGTGACTGCCAGGCTATTAGGATCACCTGAGTCACGTGGGATGATGCCTTAGACTAGGTTGCATTGTAAGTTGCAGTATACCTTGAAAATGAGTCTGGTTGATAATTGTGACATTTGCCCAATGTCACATAATTTGGGTAAGTTTTTTTTTGTACTTGCAATTATTTGTTGATTACATGGGATATTGCATACTTCTACTTGTCGCTTTTTGGCTGTGATCAGTACCTCTACTTGGGCGTAGTAGGGGATTTGAAGATGGGCATCTTCTGGCTTACATCATGGTCAGGTCAATATGGTACCATGAATTACGGCAGTTTATAAAATCATTTTGGGCTTATATTGTTCAGTTAAGTGGATTCAAACATGAAACTGCAGTAAAAAGGAAAGGGTCAGGGATAGCACAACATACAGGTGAGGCACCTGGGCATGCACAGTAGGCTAATAATAATAATCATAATGGCCTAAAACAGCTGCACGGAGCAAACCCAAAAGAATGACCTGTTATACAGCAAAAAATATTTGCAGCCTGGACCCCCTCTTTGGTGTTGCAGGTCTGTCCTGTTATTTTTGTGTGGAACTATAAAAGGCAAAATTATGTTGTAAGCTTATTGTAGGCTGCAGCACTTTCTCTGATGTGAAGGTTTGTTAGGGCTTAAGTGCAATTGTTGAAACAAGGAAATGCAGTACTGTACACACTGCAGTATTCAGTAATTTAAACTGTTGCTTCTTTGCTGTGGTCTAACAGTACACATCATATTCCATTCAGTAACAAAAACAATATTTTACACACAATTTCCAGTAACCAGTAGTGCTCTCCATTTAGTCCTGTTGCTCAATGGTTGATTAAAAGCCTCTCAGATTCAGAAGTTATACTGGAGAAAGGCAACAATGCACAACTTTGCTTTCAGAACAACCATCTGTACAATCAGTTAGCAACTGAAGATTCTGAGCAGAACCCTACTGGTCGCAAAGTTAAATAATTTAGTGTAGCTGACAATGGAATTCTTACTCAATGAGCAAAAAATTTGGTTTATTCTCAGCACAGCCCATGGACAACTTTTAATGTATTTACTGCAAATTTGGTCATTATCAGAGGCAACATTTATCCTTGGCTCCACCACAGATCCCTCTAATTTTAGAGTGGCCTCCACTTTTTCTATGTTCAGTTTCAAAACACTGAGTTTTGTTTAATGACTTAAATGGGTAATAAAGTCTGTCATTTTGGCAAACTTTAGAATTATTTCACAAGGCAATGGCCTATATGTCAAGACACTTCCTAGTTGTAGCCCATATTGTTCTGAGTTTTCCCTGGCTACCACATGCCAAAGTGCAGTGCATTAAGGCCTGGCTTGAACTCTGCTCAAAATGCAATTAGAGTAATATTTTATAATTTCACAGTTAATTAACTGTGACTGGTCTTATTTTCCTGAAGCTAATTCCAGAATTAAATACGGCTACACTACTATCATTACTTAGTAAATGAACGACATCTTAAAAATTAAAACAGGACAGCATTCATAGCAATTACTAGGCTATTCGTCAGCCGCTTAATTAACTAATAATAAATTCACAGCTCGCGTCAATGCATACAGGCAGCATTTATTTTTTTTACCTTTGCTTCCACCTAGCAATCCCCTAAATGTAGCATTATCTAATCCTATTCCATCAGATGGCGAATTTAAATACCATTTTAGTGAGCTATCAAGTCCTGTGAATAACATTCTCTCCCAGATCACATGTACTACAGTGAGATACAAGCTACATTTCCCTTAACTTTTGTTTGAAGGCCAGCACGTGATTATGTAGAAATGTGCACAACTATTCATACAATTAAATTGCACGATACTTTATAATTAATAATTTCATAGAAACATTAGGATTCTTAAACCTAACGCTGCATTTACTTTAAAAATGGAAATGAGTGTGGTGACTACTGCATATTTTTTTAATTCTCTTTCATGTTTTATACTACATGTAAAATCGCTGCTGCCTGCCAACAAGAATCGTCTTGTTCTTTATTTAGAATAGCTAACCTAAACTAGTCCACAGATGGCTTTTTTTTTTTTTCATTTACTTTTTTTAAAATTTCTTTTCTATTGAAATTGTAGGAGGGCTGTTTGATCTGCACATGTACTTTGGGTTCCAAAATTACTGGCACCCCTGTCTGGCAATGCACAAACAGTACTTTAAAAAAATTGAAAAAAATATATATTTATGGAGAAATTATAAATGACAACATGTGAGAAATACTGTGCGATATTAGTGCTCCAATGAAACCAACCAAAATCATTTACTGATTTAATTGAACAACAATTTCCTCCAAATCAAGGCTTCACAATTACTGGCACCCTTAAAGATTATTGTAAATAACATCAACCTAAATTAAACCAAGTATTAAATTTCACTGAAGTTTTATCTAAGTGCTAAGGAGCTATATTTAGCCATTACATCACTTCCTGTTTCACTAGGGTATACAAATGAGGTAGCATACTTGCAATATCCCTTTGTCATCCAACACCATGAAGAAAACAAACCAACTCTCAGTTCAGAGGCAGATGATTATAGATCTTCATTAATCTGGTAATGGCTACAAGAAGATTCACAAACGATTGAATATTCCACTGAGCACTGTCATGGCAATTATTTAAAAATTCTTAAGAAACTGAACTGCTGAAAACCTCAGGGGTGGAGGATGCAATTTCATTTTGCCCCCCAGGATACTGAGGAGGATGGTGAGAGCGGCAACAAAATCTCCAAGAATCACTGAGAGGGAATTGCAGACCATGGTGGCATCTTGGGGTCACCAGGTTTCAAAAAGCACCATCAGGTGTCACCTCCACAACCACAAGCTCTTTGGAAGGGTTGCCAGAAGAAAGCCTTTCCTGACCAGAAGACACAGAAGCAAGTGTTTGGAGTTTGCCAGACATCATTTAAATTATGACTGGAACAAGGTGCTTTGTTCAGATGAGACCAAAATTGCACATTTCGGTCAGATACAGCATCAGCTTGTTTGGCGGCGAAACGGAGATGCATACAAGGAGACGCACTTCATACCCATGGTGAAATGTGATGGTGGGTCAGTCATGTTTTGATTAATGGCATCATGACTTTCATCAAGTATCAGGATATTTTGGTTTCAATCTGACTGCCTCTGCCAGAAGGCTAGGACTTGGCTGTAGGTGGACTTTCCAACAAGACAGTGACCCAAAGCATACCTCATCCATACAGAAATGGTTCTGTGACAACAAAAACAACATTTAGCAATGGCCATGTCAGTCACCAGACCTCAATCCAACTGAAAACCTGAGGGCTGAGTCGAAGAGGGCAGTTGATAAACGCAAACCCAAGAATGTGAAGGATATTGAAAGGATCTTCAGAGGAATGGTCCAAAATCCCCCCCAAATGTGTGCTTTAACCTTGTCAAAAACTACAGGAAAAGATGCCATGCTGTTATCCTTGCCAGAGGTGGTTGCACTAAGTACAAAATAAATGAAGGATGCCAGTAATCATTTAACCTTGATTTTGCTGAAATTTATTTTGTATTAAATGATTGTTATAATTTTAATTGTTTCCATCGAAACATTAAGTATTTCACACATGTTGGTATATTCTGTTTCTCTATAATTATATAGCTCATACAGACTCTAATTCCAATGAAGTTGGGACATTGTGTAAACCGTGAATGAAAAAAGAATACAATGATTTGCAAATCCTTTTCAACCTATGTTCAGTTGAGTACACTACAAAGACAAGATATTTAATGATCAAACTGATAAACTTTATTGTCTTCTCGTAAATATTCACTCATTTTGAATTTGATGCCTGCAAAACGTTCCAAAAAAATCTGGGACAGGGGCAACAAAAGACTGGGAAAGTTGAGGAATGCTCAAAAAACACCTGTTTGAAACATTCCACAGGTGAACAGGTTAATTGGAAACAGGTGTGTCATGATTAGGTATAAAAGGAGCATCCCCGAAAGGCTCAGTCGTTCACAAACAAGGATGGGGCAAGGTTCACCACTTTGTGAACAACTGCGTGAGCAAATAGTCCAACAGTTTAAGAACAACGTTTCTCAACGTCCAATAGGCCTATGTCACGTCAAATTTGAAAGCCGGAAGTACCCGTCTAAGCTCGCTGAAGCATTGTATCGTCACTGCTGGTTAACACATTCAGCATCTCCCTCTCCTGTGCCACAAGCCATTCCATTTTCTTTATGCAGTAGCATTTTTCGTTTTTTTTTTTGTTGGCGAATGCACGAATTTTGCAATTATCTCCATGTTAAAATATTCTTTTGCGAAAAAAATTTGCGCAAGTGGAGCAGCGATCTGAATACCATCATTACTATTAGCAGCAACATTGGCTAGCTTGGTTGCCGAGCTTCATATTCAAACCGCAGTTGGCTGCACTGATTGAGATAATGGGAACGCTAGCTGCCAGCCTCGCTAGAATTAGCATGTCAGTCTTCTACCAAGTTGGTCTCCCATAGATGGTGAATGCATTCTTTGCACGAATACAGCAGCAAATCTTCGAAGCGAAAAAATTAAAATGAGACCGCGTTCAAACTCCCGCGACTAAAGCAAGGGGAAAGTTTGTTTTGCGTTTAGTGGAAACGCAGCATTTAAGTGGATTTCAACTGAACATGGGCTTGGCTCTGCTGTTGCGACAAACTGGTATTCACTGTCATCAGGTGACCATGCGTTCGATAAAACTGACTCCATCTGATTCCACCTACCTGCCATTGAGATGGCCATTGTTTACTTGACTATCACTACCATAGAACTACCGGAAGTGGGAGCACACTGCTCAGCATTCCGGAAGCAGGAAGTGTGACATAGGCGTATTGCAAGGAATTTTGGGATTTCATCATCTACAGTCCATAATATCATTAAAAGATTCAGAGAATCTGGAGAAATCTCTACATGTAAGCGGCAAAGCCGAAAACCAACAATGAATATTCCTACATATGTCTGGTCCCTCCGGCGGCACTGCATTAAAAGCCGACATCATTCCAGAAAGGATATTACCATGTGGGCTCAGTAACACTTCGGAAAACCATTGTCAGTTAACACAGTTAGTCGCTACATCTACAAGTGCAAGTTAAAACTCTACCATGCAAAGGGAAAGTCATATATCAACAACACCCAGAAACGCCGCCGGCTTCTCTGGGCCCAAATTCATCTGAGATGGACTGACGCAAAGTGGAAAAGTGTGCTGTGGTCTGAGTCCACATTTCATATTGTTTTTGGAAATCATGGACGTCGTGTCCTCCGGGCTAAAGAGGAAAAGGACCATCCAGATTGTTATCAGTGCAAAGTTCGAAAGCCAACATCTGTGATGGTATGGGGATGTGTTAGTGCCCATGGCATGGATAATTTGAACATCTGTGAAGGCATCATTAATACTGAAAGGTACATACAGGGTTTTGAGCAACATATGCTGCCATCCAAGCGACTTTTTTTCAGGGACGTCCCTGCTTATTTCAGCAAGTCAATGCCAAGCCACATTCTGCACGTTACAACAGTGTGGCTTCGTAGTAAAAAAGTGCGGGTAATAGACTGGCCTGCCTGCAGTCCAGACCTGTCTCCCATTGAAAATGTGTGTGTGTGTGTGTGTGTGTGTGTATGTATGAAGCGCAAAATACGACAATGGAGACCCTGGACTGTTGAGCAACTGAAGTCGTACATCAAAAAGAATGGGAAAGAATTCCTCCCACAAAGCTTCTACAATAAGTGTCCTCAGTTCCCAAGCGCTTATTGAGTGTTGTCAAAAGGAAAGGTGATATAACACGGTGGTAAACATGCCCTTGTCCCAGCTTTTTTTAGAACATGTTGCAGACATCAAATTCAAAATGAGTGAATATTTCCAAAAAAAAATAAAGTTTATCATTTTGAACATTAAATATCTTGTCTTTGTAGTGTACTCAATTGAGTATAGGTCAACAATGATTTGCTAATCCTTTTATTCTGTTTTTATTCATGTTTTACACAACGTCCCAACTTCATTGGAATTGGGGTTTGTACTTCGAAAGCTATGACTGTTACATGGGTCATATTTTGTTTGCTTAATAAGCTAGTTCTGATCTACGTTGAGTTTGAAAATGGATGTCAAGGCATATTTATTCATGGGGTTATGGCCCTTGATCATGGCGGGGGATATTGATGACCATGTCGTCTTATTTGACGTTTCGGGATGGTCTCTTTTTTTTCTTTGGTCCAGATCACATGGCATCCATTTCTTCTAAAAAAAGACCTGAAATACTCAGTCTGAGCGAAGACATGTTTCCATTTGGGGATGGTCCATCGCAGATGACTCTGAGACTAGAAAGAACTTGCATCCCAAGGAAATGAATCTGCCTGACTGCAAGTCATAATCTGATTCCATCCTTGCCAATCTTCTTCGTTTTGCATTGTATTTATATATTTTATTTACTCCGGCATTATACTTTTTATGAGCTTTCTATGGAAATTTGAGAATTCAAAGTGCTATTTTTAGCTTTAGCCAAGGGATACAAAGAAAGTAAGCTGGTTGCCATCACCAATAATCATAGAAGAAGAAAAATGTTTTCTAGGCTGTTTGATTTGCAGGTAAGCGGATTGACTTCTTTCAAAGTTGTGAACACGCGCAGTAATCGTGACACAGCTCCTTTACTATAAGGCTTCCTATTTTTTTTTTTTTTTTGGTAAGGTTGACTGGCAATTGTAGATGTAACTATGTGTTGTAGTTCATGATAGAGGTTTGCCCAAGTAATCCTGGGCTTGTGGGTATATCACGTGAAGATTAATGATGGTTCTTGATGCAGTCCCTGGTATTTCACTAGGGCTTGGGGCCTTTCACTTTACGCTCAGAAATTCCTCCAGATTCCTTGAATCTTTTAATTGTATTGTGTGCATAGAGGGTGAACTATCCAAATCCCTTCCTATATTTGTGGAGCATTGTTTTAAAACTTTTCAATGATTTGCTCACGCATTTGCAGGCGAAATGGCGATAATGGACCATCTTTGCTTCTGAGGGACTATTCCTTATACTGAATGCTGCTTTTGTACCAAATCATGATTACAATAAACTGCTGACAAATCATTTAATTTCAAATTACTTCATTTAACAAAATTTTTACCTCATTACTGGTCCTAAATGGCACCTGTCCCAACTTTTTTTTGAAGGTGTTGCAGATGTGAATGGCAGGAATGGATGTGTATTTACAAATAAAATGAAGCTGATCAAAGAAAACATTGAATATCTTGACATCACACTATTTGTAATGAAATAAGTCAAAGTCAATATAGAAATCAATGCTTTCTGTTTTTAAGTGCATTTTCCATACCGTTTCATCTTTTTCCAAGTTGCCAGGTCTCTGTGTGAGCTTTGGCAGCATGGCAGTAAATGATGTGACGCTGCGCTCCCTAATGGTGCGAGCTTTTGCTCTCTGTATACTCATTTTTACAAAGTATACTGATCAGTCAGTCAGAAAGGGAGAAAGGCTCTCGTAGGCCATACCCCTTGGGTTCTGAAAAACATACCTCTTCATTCCCATCCCTTTCTCTCTCGGTCATTGCCAGGAGACGTCCATCCTGGAAGAGTACAACATCAACTGGACGCAGAAGTTGGGGGCAGGAATCAGCGGACCTGTACGGTAGGCCATGGCCCCATTGGGGCTTTTTTTCATGCAATGTGCCGTCCAGGTTTTACTAGGCGCTCGGTGATCCAGCCGTGCTGCAGCACCACGTGCCTGTTCCCCATCAACATGCCTGTGGCAGTATGTAGAGCCCTGTTTCTCGTAATCTAAAATGGCTGTGAAGAATTTCTGTCAGGCTGACCTCTTAAAAACCTGCAGGGACGCTTAGCATTGAGGTTCTGGTTTTGCTTTGGTGAAGCTGCTAAAGTTTTGGTGCAAATCACGTGAATCATGGAAAACTGGAGAAATTATGTGTAAAAAAAGGTGTACAGATTCCAAAAAATGTTTTCTCTTTCATTTGCTATTTGCTTTTTGAGTGCAAGTAAGCTTGTAAGTTCATTGTTTTGCCTTAGTATTAATGCATGGACTAGATTGCGTGTCCTGATAAAGAGAGGGCTGCGGAGGGGAAGTGGGGTGGTGGGGGGGAGTAGGGCCGTCCATAGAGAGAGTTTGGCCAACCTGGTTCGAGTTGACCTGAACGTTGATTGGACAATAGCTAATCACGTGACACAAGGGAGCCATGTTGTCACCCTACGTATGCACAGCTTATCATGATAGACCTACATCATGTAGTAGACCTACATGTACTGTGAACTATGAAACTAACTCTAGCTGTTGTCTTCAATTTCAAGATCAAACTTCCATTCTGCGACTATGCTATGTTGCATACTTCAAATATTTGCTCAAAAGCAGCAGGAAATTTGTCAAGCTGCAAAGAAGTTTAAATCCGTGCTTAGAAGTAAGCGTATGGCGAAGCGCGCTATTGTGAAATGGTGACAGATCGATCAAATAGATCTGTCTGTCACTAATTCTCAATAGCGTGCATCGCCATAGTGATTTTTATGATTTTTGAAAGATGTGTCCTTGATTACATCCTATTTGTAATAAACTGTACCTGACTTTCGTCAACTTTGTGTATTATTGTTGAAATTAAATGCATAAATATTAGATGAATCACATTTATGGTTGCATTCGATATTTAGTGTTTAGCCTCTTCAGAGAGATCAAATTTTCCTTTGCAGAGCCCCTGGTTGGTGGACATAACCACATTGAAGTAATATTGTAAACATATTCCAGGCTATATTCAATATTTCTGAAGATTTGTTCAATGATGGTGCACACCAATGTGATTTTAACTAAATACTGAACTAAAGATATGTTTCTTCTTCCTATAGTGGTGATATGATACTGGTTGTCAAGCATAGTTCTGTTGCTAAGCAACATAACCTCAAAACGGCTATCCCAGGGAAAAATGAAGAATGTTTCTAATCTTCAAAGTAATCCCCATGGTCCGCATTGTATTTAGTGCAAAGTTTCACAAATGAGGGGGGGGACTATCATTAACTGCACAAATTCATATTATAGGTGTGTGCCAGGAATTTATTCAGCCTTCCCATTGGGCAGTGTTTATCCTCCCATTTGTGCAACCCCCCAATTGAAAAATTCTGCATTAAACCTTGGATGTGCCAGAGGGCTCATATACCATCGGCCCTGTGGCTGGGTAACAACATGGCGCCTATAGAGCAGTTGGCCAAACTGTCTCAATAGATGGCTCTGGGGGGGAGGAGGTAACTCACTGAATTAGAAGAATAAGTTCACAGAGTGCAGTTGAGAACAGCTGGTCTTACTTCAGTACATTGTGCAGATTTGGATGGGTTCCAGGTTTTACTGGGTTGAAGTGTCCTGCTAACTCTGTAATCTGGCCTCATGACCGTAAACTGCTCTGGGCTCTTGTAGCACTTTATTGAGTGAACACGTTTGTCTTTACTTACGACACAGGACTGTCCAACTAGCAAATTTTCTTGATGGCCAGCAGCACCCTGCCTGTCTTTGGCTGGTTTTAGCAGTAACTTCTGAGTCCTTGCTCTGTTGGGATGTTTGTTTGGAAAACAGGTTTGAAGGGTGTACTAATGGCAGTTACTGGCAGTTTACTTGACACCGAGCTTCTGCTTGTTATGTGTGGCCTCCTGTTGATGTTGTGATATTATTGGCTCAGGCCCTGCAGATTGTGTGATAGGATTGGCTGAACTTCTGTGTGATATCATTGGCTGAACTGTGACAGATTGTGGGATATAATTGGCCAAGTTCCTGGGGAGAAGTTGAGATTATTATAGCCTGTGAAGGTCCGGTTGATGTCAGGACCTGGAACAGTGGGGCGTGGGGGTTCATGTGTGTTGCCTGTGTGACCTCTATTCACAGATGTATTGAGTACTGCAGGGTGACTATGTCACTGGGCTTGAATATGAAATTCTCATGAATTTTGATAAATTTCAGCCATATTCAGTTTCAGTTTATAATATCATCAGTTATTTTAAGGTTGCCACAAATTTTGAGATTTCGCATTGTATTCCAAAGTACAACCCCAATTCCAAAATAGTTGGGACAAAGTGTAAATTGTGAATAAAATCAAAATGCAATGACTTTCAAATCACACCAGCCAGTATTTTATTCACAGTAGAACAGGGATAACATAGCAAATGTTGAAACTGAGAAATTTTACAATTTAATCCACAAAATGAGCTCATTTCAAATTTGATGGCTGCTGTAGGTCTCAAAAAAAGTTGGGACAGGGGCCTGTTTACCATGGTGTAGCATCCCCTCTTCTTTTTAACACAGAGTGGAGGCGTCTGGGCATTGAGGAGACAAGTTTCTTGAGTTTAGCCATTGGAATTTGATCCCACTCTTGTTTAATACAGGCTTCCAGCTGCTTGAGTTTTTGGTCTCTTTTGACGGACTTTTCGTTTAATTATGCGCCAAATGTTCTCAGTCGGTGAAAGATCAGGACTGCAGGCAGGCCAGTTCAGCACACGGACTCTTCTACTACGAAGCCATGCTGTTGTAATAGCTGCAGTATGTGGTTTTGCACTGTCCTGCTGAAATACACAAGGCCTTCCCTGGAATAGATGTCGTTTGGAGGGGAACATATGTTGCTCTAAAACCTTTATATACCTGTCAGCATTCATGGTGCTTTTTAAAACATGCAAGTGTCCCACACCATATGCACTAATGCATCCCCATACCATCAGAGATGCTGGCTCTTGAACTGAACGCTGATAACACGAGGGGTAGTCTTTCTCCTCTTTAGCCCAGAGGACACGACGCCCATGATTTCCAACAAGAATGTCAAATTTGGACTCGTCTGACCACAGGACACTTTGCCACTTTGCTACAGTCCATTTTAAATGAGCCTTGGCCCACAGAACACGGCAGCGCTTCTGGATCATGCTCAACAATGGCTTCCTTTTTGCATGATAGAGTTTTAGGTGGCATCTGTGGATGGCACAGCGGAGTGTGTTTACAGACAGCGCTTTCTTGAAGTATTCCTGGGCCCATTTAGTTACGTCAATGACAGAATCATGCCGGTGAGTGATGCAGTGGCGTCTGAGGGCCCGAAGATCATGGGCATCCAGTAAAGGTCTTCGGCCTTGTCCCTTACGCACAGAGATTTTTCCAGTTTCTCTGAATCTTTTGATGATGTTATGCAGAGTCGATGATGAGGCCAGAAAATTTGAAATAAGCTCATTTTGTGCATAAAAATGTAAAATGTCTCAGTTTCAACATATTGAAATGTTAGCTATGTTCTATTGTAAATAACATATTGGGTCTAGTGATCTGAAAGTCATTGCATTTTGATTTTATTCACAATTTACACTTTGTCCCAACTATTTCGGAATTGGGGTTGTAACTATGTTACTTTTTTATAACTGTAGCTGGCTATAAATGACTTTGTGGTAATTTCGCTTGCACATTTATAGTCTGCAATTGCATCCTTACACTTTGTGGGGAAATTTCAGAGCATCTTAATGACACGTGGTGTCCAAACCTGATCATTAATTTTGAAAGGGGTTTCACTTCCGACACCCGGACTGCGACCCGGCAGTGATGTGTTCTTCTCAGTTCAGTCTTCTGTACAGTCTCCACACACTTTGTGCCCTGATGCTTTAAACATACTGTTCTTAAATGAGCTCTTTCTTCTGAAGGACTGTTGAATGCTCTGCTTTTGTTTTCGACCTGTGGCTAGGCTGGCTGGTGTTTATTTCTCAATCAGTGAAGTGTTGCCGTGGTATCCATTACCTGGAGGGAGGAGTCTGTTGCTGAGTTCGTGTTGTTGTGGGAAAACTTCAGTGGGACTGAGACTTGATGGCTGTGGCAGGGTCCTGGGCCTATAAAACACGATTATATCTGTGCTGTTATTACTTGACATGCTGGTACCCAGTGTCACTACCTAACACACACACACACTCTTAATATTCTTTTCATTTTCTTGCTGTATATGTATAGAGTTCATATGGAGTTTCATGATGTTCTTACATACATGTACGGTCACATGATGTTTATCGTGTATAAAGTAGTGTGACGTGCATGTATAATGTCACAAGATGCAATCTCCAGTTTACTCTGGTTTGGCTAATGCGGTGCAAAGGCCACCTCAGTGCTGTTCTTCCAGGCTTTTATTGCATCTCTGTGGGCAGTTGGCCAGCATTAGCACTGCAGAATATCACACCAAACAAAGCCCTGTTCTCTGCACTGTACTCTGCTCAGTTCCCCTGTGCTCTCATTATATTCATTTACCCTGGACTCTGCGAGTAGGATCTGGTGATCTGTACCACGATGCAGGAGTTCCCACTTACTGTTTAACAGTGCTGGGTAGAATTTGGCACCCTTTCTTATCTGCAACATGGACTGAAGTCATACTGTGTTCTAGATTTTCATTGACACTGTTATCCAGCTGAGTGAGTCTACAGTAACTCACAATACAGGGCCTTTATCTTATGTATTTCTTCAGTATTCCCTTACTAATCAGGAAATGGTGGTACTGAGACTTCTTTGGATACCGTAAGTGCTACTTAGCCCTGTGCTGTAAATATGGGGTTTGTTCTCCATTGTTCTCTGATTGTCTTGTGGCTTGAAGTGTCCCCTGGATGCACCAGGATGGGTTGGCTGAATACGATATCTGATATGCCGCCCTTCACCGCTGTGGCTGTTGCTAGGGAACTGGTTTTGAGTACATCTGGGTGGAGGTGTGTCTCGGCTAAAGGCCACATCCCTACCGTGGCAGCGCGCACCTTCCTGGGTGAGGGTAAAAATAAATGACTGAATAAATTTGCCGCAAGGCTCTTTTTGGCCACTAGAGGGCACATGCGCAGCACGTTGAGGACTGACTCAGCGCAGCCGAACCCGGATCTGTGGCAGCGGTGAAGGCATGCGCGTTCCCTCTCTTTGCTGACTGTGTCCCTGTCTTTGCTGACTGTGTGTGTGTGTGTGTGTGTGTGTGTGCGCGCATGTGTGTTTTCCTCTCCTGTAGAGTGTGTGTAAAGAAGTCCACACAGGAGCGCCTCGCGTTGAAGATCTTAATTGACCGGCCCAAGGCCCGTAATGAGGTACTGCTCACAGTGACCAGAACAGTTTTATTTTTGAATCCCCTGCCCACACACACTTTTGCTCTTACATCTACTGATCGCGCCCTTTCCTGCTTTCACATGTCCTGACCTCACATGCTTTTGCCCTTCCACTGATCATGTGCACTTCCGCAGATAAATCAACTGACCGTGTACAGGCTTGTTTTTACCCGCACGCACTTTAGTAAGCACTGCTGTAAGCTCTTCAGTCCTTCCTTGAGTCTGCATTCACAATTACTGACCATGCTCACTTATTTACTTACATTGACTGACCCTGCTTACCACCACTGTTGCACTCTTTTGCGCTCACATCTACTGACCATGCCATGCATGATTTGCTTAGACATACTGACGTTTGCACCCCGGTGTCTGCTGATCTAGCACTGTTGGACTGATATCTGATGTGTTTTTATGCACATCTTATTGCACAGTTCCTTTACATGTATATTTACTGACCACACAATGCTTTACACACACATTTACCGACCAAACACTTAGACGTACACAGTACCAGAAAAAAGCATGGACTGATATTGCGCAGAGTTCAAGTGAAATTTTTGACTCAAGTGGCACAAGGAGGGCAGTAAATGGTCAGAAGTTATGAAAGAATGATTTACTTCACAGGATGGTGTCAAAAAAGTCTGGAATTTTTAAATTCACGAGGGCATTGTCAGCAAGCCTGGTGGGACAGATAGGTGAGGGGGAGGGAAATCACAAGTGTGGCACATGTGTGGGAGCTTTTGGAGCCATGCTAGTGTGATCTCACAGAACACAGACTTTCACTGCTCATTCTTGAGTTACTTCATGATTCATGACATACTTGATGAATTGATGTCACTATGGGTTATGGGTCTGGTGTCTGAATGGGATGGAGTGTGCTTGGGCCTGTCAGTCTTTTATTCAATATACATTCATAAAAATCATTCACAGATGATACAGATAATGTTGATTATCTCGCAAAGGCGGCGCATGTTTGATAAGGTCTGCAGATGGTAAGCAAACAGCCAGTGTTTTGGATGCGGGAGAAATGGGACTTGTGGATCTTTGACAAGGGCCAAATCATGACGTTATGGCTGTAAGAGCTGGGCTTCTGGAGTGCTCCCACTCTGCAGTGGTCAGCACCTACCGACTGTGGTTGAAGATTGGACATATGCTGGACCGGCGACAGGGTTTTGGGCGCCTGTGGTTGTCAATGCCCATATGTATGCATCAGTCGGCCCCAACATTTACAGCACCTGCCAAAATCTGTTAAGGTCCTCCCTGTGCTGCAAAAACAACTCCATTTAACTAACTGACATTAGCTTGAATTCCCAGACCCAGGGTTTCCCAGCAGAACATTTCGCAGAGTATCACTATCCCTCCACCATCCCACTGTGCATGCTGGTGCTATCTCTTCCACAGGTAAGCGCTGCACGTGTACCCATCTTATGCACATGATGTAAATCAAAGTGGGACTCACTGGACCACGAGATCTTCTTCAGCTGCTCCAAGGTTGAGTTCTGAAGCACAGGTGCCCAATGTGGGCACTTTTCAGGGTGCACAGGAGGTTTGAATTGCACCCTTACCGGATCTGCGGCTGCAAAGTGCTATACTCTGCAGAGTGTGATGGGTTGCATATTGTGATGCATTCCTCCTGTAAGCATTATTGAAATTCTCTGGAGCTCGTGTAACAATTGCCCTTCTGTCAGTTTGGACCAGACGGGATAGCCCTCGGTGCCCTTGTGTATTGATGAGCCTCAGGCACGCAACAATGTATCACCCAGTCATGGTTTGTCCCTCAGTGGACCACTGTTGCTGGTGAAGACTGCTGACTGGGATCACCCCAGAAGCCTTGCTGCTTCAAAGATGCTGTGATCCACTCGTTTACCCATGACAAGTTGGCCCTTTTCAATGTTTCTCAGGTACATTTCTCCCACATCCTATGTGTCAACTGCAAGCACTGAGTGTTTGCTTAATTTCTAAAGGTCTATGTGCAGATAACTGCATGCGCTGTTGTCACGAGATGATGAAAGTTATTTGCTTCATCCATGAGTGGGCTCTAGGACTCTTCGTCCCCGGATTTTTCGTCTCTGGACTTTTCGTCCCCAGACTCTTTGTCCCTGGATGGTTAATCCCTAGTAATGCTTTGCCCTCTTCCTGCAGTATAAGACTATCCCTAACCCTATCTCTAAACCTAACCCTTATATCATGGTGATCTATCTGTCGTCCGTCCATCTATCCATCTGTCAACAATGGTGGCACGTTTCTTTATCAATAGGGGACAGAAAGTCCAGGGACAAAAAGTCTATGGGGATGAAAAGTCCAGGGACGAAAAATTCAGGGACGAAGAGTCCTGTAACCCCACGAGTGGGTTTGATGCTTTCGCTCAATGATGTGTGTGCGTGTGTGTATGTACATGCATAGCATATTGAACGGTGTTTACTGTGTCACCTGTCCAACTGTAACATAAGAGTCTGTACCTGCGCCATTGTGTAGGTGAGGCTGCACATGATGTGTGCATCACATCCAAACATCGTTCAGATCCTGGAGGTGTACGCCAACAGTGTACAGTTCCCCCACGAGTCCAGCCCAAGGTATGAGCCAAATGCAAAATCGCACTATAAATGCAAATCATGACCGACACGCTTGCAAACGCTCACGCATGCACACACGCTCAAACGCATTCCCTACATGCTTGCACGAAATCAAACTTGCATACATAAATTGTAACACCCAATTTCATATGCAAAACTCATAAGACATGCTTGCGCATAGATGTAAACGTGCACATTGCACAAATGCTGGCAAACAATGAAGATATACACTGCCATGCAAATGAAATGACGTGTTCACGGATGACAAACTTGCTCAAAGACTCTGGATAATATGTCTGTCTTCTCTTAAAAGCCCTGTAAGCAAGAGTGTCTTGGTTGTGTAACCTGTAGAGCACCATATACGCCCTTTTTGTGAACCGTGACATTGGTGGTTTGAATTTGGCCACGGACCTTTGTCGCACTCTTCCTGTCTTTCTGTGCTACGTTCTCTCATAAAAAATGGAAAGCCCAAAAAGATACATCAGAATCTCCATGTCAATGACATTGTGCTGTTGTAAGGGCTTTCTTTCTGATACTCTTTCCCACCGCTCATTCACACCACCCCAGGGCAAGGTTGTTGATCGTCATGGAGATGATGGAAGGAGGAGAGCTGTTCCATAGGATTAGTCAGCATCGGCACTTCACAGAGAAGATGGCCAGCCAGGTCACTAAACAGGTGAGAGAATTCCCGGGCACAGTCTGTACGCACATCATCTACAGGAAGAGTTCCTGGGTCGGGCGAGTCGCGACATGAGGGTTCCAGAATATCTCCAGAATATCTGCTCATGGAGCCATTTTGGTTCCATCATGTTGGTGGTCACTGTCTCAAAGTGAATGAGTTTTTTTTTTTCCATTTTCTCTCTTCTGTCCAAACAATTTATGCTTTTTGAAATCATTGCTAGCTAATTTGTTGTCCCCCCCCCCAAATTTAATGTTTCCCTTTTGAGAAAAGGAAAAAAAAAAAAATCCTACCATTTCCACTGTGTGAAATGGCTTGGTTTCGTGTAATGGTAACAAAATGGCTCACATTCTTGCGTTGTCATGACTCTCTCTACCTAGGGACTCTGTCTACAGGAATTTCATACATTATTCTGGTAAAAAATTGTTACAGAATGTAAAAATGTTCATGATGTCATAAAACCGGTACATTACAGTGCATGAACAGATTGTAAGAAAGTTTGATGTAAAAATCAATTATTACGTAAATTACGTTATGTAAATGAACATAATGTATTATTGTTCATGATATCATGAAAGGTAAAAGCACAGTACATTGCAGGATTGGAAGAATGTTTATAATTCCATAGTTCGGTACAGCACAGTACAATCGCGGAATGTAAGACTGGTTCTTATGTTATAGGTGGATGTACTGTACTGTGGGATTATGAGGCTCAGCCTGACTCTCCCTGTCTGTCTGTGTGTGTTTTGTGTGTGTGTGTGTGTATGTGTGTGTGTTTGTGCGCGCGCGCGTGTGTATTTGTTTGCCTGAGTAGATCAGCCAGGCACTGGAACATTGTCACCGGCTGAACATTGCACACAGAGACCTGAAGCCTGAAAACCTGCTTTTCAAGGACAACTCCTTGGTGGGTGCGGGGCTGTTACACTGCTCTCAGGCTCTGGGGGGGTGGGACACTGAAACTCTGACTCACATGCACGATTTGGCGAAGGCCATTGTTAACGATGAGAGACGTTGGCTATTTTATGTTCTATATGGAATAATCAGAATAAGAAACACATAATTTTTTTTTTTTTTTTTTTTGAACATTCTTTTTTTTTTTTTTAAGTAAATTAACTGCAGAGAAACAACGTTAACCAAGTACAACCCACCAGGTCGCCAGTGCATCCAGAAAAAGAAAATTGCGTTTAAGCTGACGTAGTGTAGCTTTTGTTTTAGCCACATACTACATGAGCACAGGCAGAAACTAAGGGACCTTACCTTTCAGAAGAGGCCTTACACATGTAGTTTGGCTATGCATACAGTTGTCTGTTCTAAGCATTTAATTTGGGATGATCAAAAAGACAAAAAACTGGGCTTCACAGGATTATTAATATGCTTCATCATCAGCTAACCCTTCTATGCAGATGCCAAATAAGTCCAATCCTTGCCGTTGTTCATGACCTTATTTAGGGTTTTATAACTCAGGATTTGTGTCACAGAGACTGGAGAAATTATTTCAATGAAGCAATACGCTTGTCTCATCTGGAAATTCAATCACGGAATTATTTAGCGACTAAATTTCAGTATTTTGCCAAAGCCAACATCTACATCTGCACAGAGAGGTTAAAGGATTCTGATCCATCTTGAAATGGGTATATTATCTTTAGTTTTTTGACCAATCATTACGCCTCGTGAGTTCGTTTGGTCCTCACAATTGTTGTCATTACTGACGCAAGGCTTTTCTGAACTTTCTATCCCAGGATGCACCAGTGAAGTTATGTGATTTTGGATTTGCCAAAATCGACCAAGGTGACCTGATGACCCCGCAGTTCACCCCTTATTATGTAGCACCTCAGGTAATTACCCATCTTTACCCACTTAAAAAGGTAAATACTCACCTTTAAGAGTACATGCCTCCTTTAAAAGGTAAACACCAGCTTTAAAGGGTAAAGAGCACGGTGTAAAAGTTAAATGCCCTCTTTGAAAGGATGATACCTGTGCGTAAAGGTAAATTTATGCTTTAAAAGATAGATGGCATCTTAAAATTAGACATTAAGCTTGTATATTAAATACACTCTTTAAAAGGTTTATGTCTACTTGTAAAGGTAGATACTTGCTTTAAAAGGTTTATTCCTGCTTTTAAAGGTAAAATCCCTCTTTAAAAGTTAAATACCAGGTTTAAAAGGTTGATTCCTGCTTTTGAAGGTGAAAGCCTTCTTTTAAAAGGTTGATGCCTACTTATAAAGGTAAAAATGCCCACCTGCAGAGATTTATGCCTGCTTCTCAAGGTCAATTCCCACTTTAAAAGGTGGATTCCTGTTATTGTAAAGGACTGCTTACAAGATAGATGCCTGGTTTTAAAGTTATAAACACCTGCTTTAACAGCTAGGTGCCTGATGCTTTGTCTTCACATTAACCTCTTTATTTTGAATCAGTTGGTCAAGTTATTTGGTCAAGTATTTGGAATCATTTGGAATCAACTGGTCAAGTGCAAGTCCCCTACATTAAAGATGCTAGTTTTCAGAATGTTTGAACTGCACTGCAGATGGGGTATAATTGTATGCCGTTTCCCATTCTCATTCACTGCTGCTGTTTTTATGGCTCTGTAGAATGAATATTTTAAGAGAGAACCTGGTTTGTGCTCATTCTTTGATGTGATGCTGTTCTCTCTCTCACTCTCACTCTCTCTCTCACTCTCTCTCTCTCTGTCACAGGTACTGGAGGCACAGAGGAGACACCAGAAGGAGAAATCTGGAATAATACCTACCTCACCTACTCCATACACCTACAACAAGGTGAGTCTAGATCAGGGCTCTCCATCCCTGTTCCTGGAGAGATTTCATCCTGTTGGTTTTCACTTCAACCAAAGCAAAGCACACATCATTTCCCAGTGAGAGATCTTAATGTGCTGCTTATTGGCAGAATCAGGTGTGCTGAATTTGGGTTGGAGTAAAAACCCACAGGATGGTAGCTCTTCAGAAACAGGGTTGAAGACCACTGGTTGTCATGTTAAATATTACAAAATTGAAAAACTCATGCAAACAGTTAGCACATGAATGTACACTTTGGCTGAGCAAATGGTGGCAATGTTATCTCAGTTAGTCAAGGAAGTGGACTTCTTTCCATTTCAGGGAGAAAATAATTCTCATGAAACCGCTGCCTACGCTCCAGCGCCATATCATGCTGCCATAAAATGCTTGAAAGTGTTTGATTGCGAACTGGTTGGGTTTGTCAGAAGACTCCTTGACCCCCCCCCCCCTCCCCTTCTCTCATTACTCCCTCCTGCCCCCCACCCTCCCCTGCAGAGCTGCGACCTGTGGTCTCTGGGCGTGATCATTTATGTGATGCTGTGTGGGTACCCACCCTTCTACTCCAAACACCACAGTCGCACCATCCCCAAAGACATGCGCAAGAAGATTATGACCGGTAGCTTCGACTTCCCCGAGGACGAGTGGAGCCAGATCTCCGAAATGGCCAAGGACATTGTCCGCAAGTGCGTCGTGGGAAGGGGGCGGGACTCTGATAAGAGCCTTGGGAATTTTCATTTGGACGCTAAACAAAATGATAACTGCGATGAAAGAATAATTCTGTTCCGAAAACAGGTGTTGACAAAAAACAAAGGAACGCCCACCGGGATTGAAAATATTGGCCCGGAAAAAAAGTTAATTTTGGAGGCTTTGGTAATGTGTCTGTGCTCTCATACCATTCCAAGACCAAACCGACTGCTCATTATCTCAGTAACCGTGCTCTGCATATGATATAGCTGCCTAAATTAACCCTTTCCCTTCTAAGGTTTCGTGAGAAACTTGGGCCTAGTCTAAACGTATGCATGTATTTATAAAAATAGGGGTTTTTTTTCCTTTTATTCTCCAAATAAATGTGCTTCCACAAGAAAATATAAATACAAAATTAAAGTGCTGTCAAGAGCATACCCAACCAATATGCGGCAATGACATAACGTAACGTTATACTGTGTTGGCCGATCACTAGTCTTAAAAAATCACTGTAAGGCTCTCACTCTCTGATGTCACAAGCCAAAAACTGTTTTCCCTGTCTACACTCAAACAGTCAAAACAGAGTTCCTGGAAACCTTCACCCTGGAAGTGGTATCCAGAAGGTCACTTTTCAGTGACTGAAAATGTAGTTTGCATGTAGACAAAAGGCCTAAACGCGTGTGAAATGGTACTATTTTTAAAGTTGCTCTTGTACATGTGGGCAGGGATTTAATCTCAAAATATCCAAATTGTTACCAGGTGAGCAGAACACTTCTGGATTTACTTTCAAGTTGTCTAAAGTGTATATATTTGAGATCTTGGATAGTTAAGCTTTTGTAATATATCCAGGTCACTAGTCCAACCTGTAGATCCTGCCAGTCAAAGAAGGATTCATTCTTTTTGGTCCCTCTGAGGGACAGGCTCAAGATGCAAGTTCATGGACGTGTTCGTAATTTCCCAGCACTATGACGTCAGACCAGCCGTCAGAAAGGGTTATACCACTGTGCTGTCACCCCCTGTCCCCCAGGCTGCTGAAGGTGAAGCCAGAGGAGCGATTGACCATAGAGGGGGTGCTGAGCCACCCCTGGCTCAACTGCACCGAGGCCCTGGACAACGTCCTGCCCTCCGCACAGATGATGATGGACAAGGTGTGTACGAGACAGGCGGTCTGACACATAACGGCTTGTGTTCTCCCTGTGCTTAGAGTGAATGTGACGTGCCTGTATTTGTATTTGTGTGTGTGTGCGTGTGTGCGTGCGCGCGTGTATGTATACTGGTGCCCACTGTTGCAGCCACCACACAATAGGTGTTTATTTCCAATAGAGCTGGGCACAGGGTATCAAACTCTGTTTCCGTGAGCAATCTTAAATTGCCCGTCTGTAACACCTTAAAGAGTCTGCTCCCCTCCCGTACTCTGAGTGTGTGATGTCAGCCTCCTCTGTCCAGATGTTAGAGTCTGCTCACACAGACGAGAGCCTGAGGATTATACCTCAGTGTGCAGCTCACGCAGAATAAACCTGGTAGCCAGCACAAGAATCGTGGTCTCTGCGTGAATCCTCTCTGTGTGGGCCGTGGGCGGGGGGATATGGGGAGAAATGCAGAGATGGGAGGGTTATTTTTCTGTCCGGTGTTTATTAGTTGGGTGTTATTCTGAGCAGTCAGGTCTGCTCACACAGCTTGTGGTGCATTACTGCATGTGTTTCCTTACTGATACTTTCAAATGCTTCAGAGCTGCTTTCACACGTCAGTACAGAACTTGAGCTTTTGCGCTACACGTTACAGGATGAGTGGAGTGCGCATTACAGTGTGTGATGTTTGTCCCTCTCAGGCTGTAGTAGCAGGGATTCAGCAGGCCCATGCGGAGCAGCTGGCTAACATGCGCATCCAGGACCTCAACGTCAGCCTGAAGCCCCTCAACTCCGTCAACAACCCCATCCTGCGGAAGAGAAAGCTGCTGGGGTCTGTCTGTCTGTGTGCCTCTCTGTCCGTTTTTCTGACACGCCATCAAGTCTGTCACTCAGCCTCTGTCGGTCTGTTTGTCCCTGTGTGTGTCCATCTCTGTCCATCTGCCTAACTTCCTGTACACCTGGATGTTTGCCTGCCTGCCTGTCTGCATGTGTGTCCCCGTGTCTCTGTTAGTCTGTCTGTCTGTTCTTTTGTGCGTCCCATCTATCTGTCTGTATGTCTGTTTCTCTCTGTGCTTCTGTCTTTGCCTGCCTACCTGTCTGTCTGTCCCTGTTTCTGTCTGTCATTCAGTGGACAGTCATGTGATCAGATTTGCGATAGGACTTCCTTGTTACCGCAATGAAACATAACCATAGTAAGCAATGTCTGGTCGGCCAATTTCTCTCTTTTCATGAAGCCGAAGAAAGCATGAGACATGCACAAGACACTCCAATATAATCAGGCCAGATTCCCACTAGACCAATGAGAGAAAAGGATTTTGACGCTCTGTGGAATCAACCACAACTATTAATTCCTACTCTGAGGAAATGCAGTTCCCCACCATTTAAACTGTGTTTCACAAATTATTGGGTGCCAAGTGAGGAACGTTCAGACAAACACAACTTTTTCCGTCTTCCTTATTTAAGTAGTGGTATATTAAGTACATTTGTCTGCACACCTCTGGGTGTTTTCTTGTGTGCGTACAGTTTTGTGTGATGAGCGCAGTATGTGCAGTGCGTGTGGGTGTGGTCTCTGGCTGTGTCCGAAATCACTCACTACTCACTATATAGTGCGCTTTACTGTATAGTGGGTTCACCATTTTGTATTGCTGTCCGAATCGTTTGTAAGAATTATTATCCCCTATATAGTGAACTCATTACATCCCACAATCCACCGCGAAATGTAGTGACCAACCGATGGCCACTAACCCAGCAATACGTCCCATCATGCATTGCACACAAACCGAAAAAATAATTGTAGCCCCCGGATGAAGTCGGGCGGCTACAATGGATTCAAGCTTGTCATCTCCGCCGCTGCTGCCGCCGCGTCCGCATCCGTAGACACTTCCTTTTGGACACAGTACAGGCTGTAATTTTTTGATCGATTACTTTCATATTTGGTATGGACGTGTGTTATACTTCAGTTATTACACCTATCGATTTTCGTTGCCATGGTGACAGTATTGGCCGAATAATGCCAAAAAATCGAGAAGCGGGCTCTCGGGGGCAACACCTATGCGGTTGCAGGAGACCGGACTGTCTAATTAATTGTGCGACAGCAATGACGCCATTAACAGCGCCGACAAAACAAGCCGGGCAATGTCCGAAAGCGTTTCCTCCTTCTGCCCATAAGCTCACCTTATAGTCCCCCACATATGAGTCCCCTTATAGCGAGTAGGGAATAGTGAATGAGTGAGTGAGTGAGTGAATGATTTTGGTCACAGCCGCTGTAGTGTGAGATAATTAAGCCTCTTCGTCTCGTACTTTAGCACTAAACCGGGCGATGGCTTCTTCATCCATGACCCGGAGAACGGAGAAGACAACGCCAATGTAGCACTGGAGAAACTGCGCGACGTCATAGCGCAGTGCATCTTGCCACAGGCTGGTGAGCACAGTCTCACACACACTTACACTCTCAGAGTATTTCCTTCCACAGGTTGCTCTTCATGACACTAGCACTTACTGCACACGTGCATTCGTACTCACTCAAATAACATGCACACTGTGCGTCCTATGGGAGGCTGGTGAGCTCAGTTACACGCACACGGATGTTCACACTGTGTGTGTGTGTGTGTGTGTGTGTGCGCGCTGTAGGGGAGAATGAAGATGAGAAGTTGAACGAAGTAATGCACGAGGCCTGGCGATTCAACAGGGACTGTAAGCTGCTCAGAGACGGACTGCATGGCCTCAACTGGGACGGTACGTCTGTCTTTCTGTCTATCTGTCTGTCCTTCCCCGAGCAGCCTGTCCCTTCTGTCACTGTTTGACCTCTCACCTCTGACTCTGTGACCTTTGTTCTGTATTTGGCAGACTACTTTACTTGGATGCCCTAAGCTTTTTTCAATGCTGACCTTGAAATTGATGAATGATACATTTATTGGGTGTGTCATTTAAAAGTATTCAAAACTGCAATTAAACGTTTAAACTTATGAGCCTGTGCACTTTCTAGGGCGAGCTTTCTCCGATAAAGTGGACAGACTGAAACTGGCAGAAATCGTCAAGCAGGCCATCGAAGAGAAGACAAACTTGCAGGACTGTCAATAGCTAATACTTTATTTTGACTTTTTTATGATTTGTTATTCATGTTCTTAAATGATTAACTTGTAAAGTTAAAAAAAAAAAAAAAAAGATTATGTAAATTTAACTACAGGACTTGATGCAGTTTTTCATGACCTTGCTTGCAAACTATTGTACAGTTGTAGATAACATTGACAGCGGACTTGTTGGTACTGTACATTTTTTAATTTTTTTTTTTTTATGAACAACCGTGAAGAACAAAGCTTGTATTTTCATTTCGCCCTACAAAAGCGATGAAAGTCGATCACGTATCCTTATGAAGGGATATCCGCCTTTGTACAGACTGCTTGCCCGAGCTGCCTGTTGTCGTGTTTTTTATTTTTATGTTAGGTATTTTAATTATCTTCCTTTTTTAATAATGTCATTAGTTTTATTTATTTTAAAGCTGATTCCGTTATTTTAACCCTTAGAGTGCTGAAATATATTTCAGTGAATTGTAAATTTAATTATTTTGAGCTGTTTAAAACCTATCATGTGGTGACTCGTTTAAAGTCGCCACATGGTAGGTTTTCAACAGATTTGATTTGATATCTTACATCATTGAGCAACAATTGTTGCATTTAGCGCTCTAAGGGTTAATTTTAATTTTTTTTTTTTTTTACCACAGTAGCCTCGGTCCGATGCTTTGTCGTTAAAAGTGATCCGGGCCCTGCTCGCTTCATTCGTTCATGAGCCAAGGTGTTATTTCCACCTTTCATTACCCTCTCTGCTCATTCAACACGCAGGATGTCCCATTGGGGTTCAGTGGGGTCCTGAAATTGGCCCTTAGAGGGCCACGCTGTAGGCTCCGTTAACACTAAAACCCTCTTTTTCTTCCTTGGTGTGTAACTGTGAAAGAAGAGGAGGGGGCAGTAGCTGGCTGTCCTCACTGCTATAGCGCGCTCAAGTCTGGGCTGCGATGCAGTTTTAAATGGCTTTTAACTTCTTCTACAAAGGATAATAATCACAGCACCTGCCAATGTAGCTTTTCTTGTGGGGCAAAGAATGGCATAAAGATTATATCCTTGCTTAAGGCTCTTGTTGGAGAATATTGAGTGAAGCTGGAGGTATGTGGTGCTCAGAGGGGACGGGAGGTCTTGTCTGATGCGCCTCTAGGTGTGGTTGCCTGGGCCAACTGCAGGCGGGCTGATGCAGAGAAGCTGAAGCACTATCTGCACACGCTCAGTCCAGCCTTTCCTGTACTTTTTTTGAATGGTAAAGAAGTTTGTGGGATTGCGGCACCTGGCTGTCTCTTCCCCCCCCCCGGAGCATGCAAAGCTCAGTGCCTCAGCAGACGAATAGCCTGGTAAGTCTGTCTGAGCCAGTCACAGTCCTATCTGTGGAATTGAGTCACATAAATGTTGTTTCGTCATACTTGATGCAACGATAACTTCTGGCAGATCTGAGGCCAACTAGTGTTTGTGTGCCTCGGCCCCTAAAGCTGCTTCACCCTTCCTGCTTACAACTTCCCGTTTTCTCTTATCGGTCCATTGGATTGGTACCTCAGAGTCTGTCGACCCCTGGACCTATAGCGAGGATGATGGTTGTTGAAGTAGTCCCCTGCAGCAGCAGCCAATCAGAAATCATTTCCTGCCCTGTCCCCCATCAGTGCTTTACTCCAAAATACTACCACTTTTTTTTTGTTCTTGGCTCAGGATCCTCATTGTAACATGGCATCCGGAACAAATATGGCAAAGAAGAGTTATTTATTTTTTATTCGGTCTCGTTTTATATTGGTTGTTATGGAAACGGTGTCCCAGAGTGGCTTCTGTAGTTCTTGGGTCACGTTCTCTTGCCCTTTGTGGTGGAACAGAATGAGTAAGCTGGAGAATGTGACTGATGTTAGCTGGAGTTAATAAGCCCCCGCATCAGTTTCCATAGCAGCTTCTTTCATTCAACAGGAAGTGAGGACAGTACTTACACAGCATGCCCTCAAGCTGCCTCACTGGCTTGGACTGAAAAACTGTTCTCAGAGCTGTTCCACTAGTCATTCAGGTGACACGGCCCACAACCTTATTAAACATGGGGAACGTGTGGTCACATGGTCTGGAGTGCAGGGTATTCTGGATTACGATATTCAAGAATATTTATTTTCTGTCAAAAAGTGCTCATCCCTTATTGAGGAGGCCTAGATTTTTCTTTTTTTTTGTAATTCAGTGTGCCTGTTCTTGTCGGTTAGGACTACCGTACTTTAATCAGTGGTTTGTGGGGCTGAATTTAAGTCCTAAAAGGCCTTGATTGCATGAAAATGCATTTGTACGGTACTAAAACGCTCCCACTTATTTCATTATCTAAGCTTGCTTTAATTATTTCCCCCACTCCCCTCCTGGAGCCGAACTTGCGTTGTTATTTCAAGATCTGTATCTCAAACAGTATTTTTGTTCACCTCCCTCTGAAATGTCATAAATATGCTGAATATTTGTATTAAAGGAAACCCTTGCAGCAAAATGGAGCTTGTCTTTCATTGGTCATCTGGAGTCAGTGTGTAAATGAGTGCACAGAGCAGATGAGGTCATTACCTGTTTGACGGCCACAACTGGCCAGGAGATTAAATTATGCGAGTCTATGAAATGGGGCATACGTGATCACACTCTTTATAACTCCATCACACTTTGGAAATGGTGAATCCTCTGAATTTAGATCTTTTTTTATTCGATAAATGAAGATTTGAAAGCACCAGTGTAGCGTTGTATAGATCGTGTAATCCACTGTCTTTCGGTTTACATGTGATAGACAATTCCTGCAGATTACAGACTGAATATTTTTAATGAAACTTAAAAAACAAGTTCAAAAACAAATTATTCTTCTTCTCGGTCAACGTATTGGCAAACACAAGTGAAAAATATAATAGCTGGATTTGTATATTTCCCGTTATTATCTAAGAGCGTATATTCTGAATGAAAATGGGTCCGCTCGCAAATATAATTTCTTTACTGCATCTCCGGTGGCGTTTGAAATGACATGCAGGCGGTTCTTCCCCACTAGGGGGAGCTGTTTGAAACATTCTTTCCCTGGATATGACTGGTTGAAAGCTGCAACATTCCTTTCTGCTCCAAGTTCGAAGTTCAACTTTTATTGGTGCGGCAGTACCGTAAGTTGCACAAGCTATTCCCTCCTAGTGTAACAATAAAACGCAATCATTCTAAGAGTCCAATCGCAATCTCCATTTTGTTTATTCTTTTCGGAAATGGTTTTGTTGGCAGCTTTAGTCAAATGCCACTGACCATTCTTTTTTGTGTTCGCAAAGAGGGCGAGGTGCCTTGAATTCAATTTTAAGGAATGTGTAAATGGATTCCAAGTAACCGTTACAGATAGATGCTGAAATAAGATGTTCAGTACCTTCAAAAATTGGGAACCACTTTGAGACATCTTAGTGCTTTTGGAAGTGACTGACAATTTATTGCATCCAGGTTGCATGAAATTGATTACAAAATACAGTTAGGGCATTGATAGTGTTACATATTACAATAACTCTGAAATAGCCTCCAGCTCTATTCCCTATAATTCAGTCTTGAACCATTGTGTGGTCAATCAGCGACATAGAGGCCAAGTTTTTCTATATCTGCAAAGCAGAAGCTCTTCTCTATGGCAATGAAGTCCAGTAAAATATTCAAATATTGTCTTCATAAAAATCTTAAAAAATAATAATAATAATATTAGTAATAAAGCATAAACAGTATTCTGGCATCTGCATGCTTGCTGCACCTGTCTGTAGGGACAATTCTCAGTTCTAAAGATTTTGCTTATTATTCTTGAAGTCAAGAATAAAACCCAGCAAACATTGGCCGGACGGTGACGTCGTGTCCCTGGCCAAAAAAGGTCCCGGTCAGACGGCAAAAACTGCATTGTGGTTGTGAGGCGAACGGCCAGGAAGGACGGCCAGATGACGGACAGGTGATGTCCGGACGTCGGCACAATTTTCATTTTGGAACTATTTTTGAACCATGACGCGACGTCGTGGTTTGACGTCGAAACGACGTTGATACAACGGTAAAATGTTTGCTGGGAACTATCAAGATATTTAAAAAGCATAGACGTGGAGTTCTAATGGTGTGCCGGAAAATTCTGAACCATTCTTTCTGAGAACAATTATGGCTACTTAAAAAAAGTGTATCACTCGACTATTAGAGCTGGAGAACGCTTTCGAAGTATAATTTGAAGAGCTAAGGAAAATGGGAAAATTAAAAAGATTTCACCCAAAGCTTTGTCAATATGGGCAATAGCAAAATGATCCCAAAACCAAACCGAACTAACCAACCGAGGGAAAGCGCTGGTCCTTCTGGACTGAAGCATTAATTTCTTTGAAGCTTACCAAGCAAAAACGTTAACGCACCTTCGGTTTTTATATATATTTGGTTTTGGGTTTTTCTTAATTTTTTCTCCATGAGAAAAATAGCAGAAAACAAAATATTTGAGACTTCCAAACATCAATTTAACAGATGAATTCTTACTGTGAAATGTGTATTTTTTTTTCTTTTTTTACTGGAACAGATGATATTGCTCCATGACAGCGCCGATCGCCCAATCATCACGGCTCTCTGTTATTACCTGTAGCAATGGTGGCAAGCAAGACAGCCGGTCTTCAGAAGAGCTGCGTTAGTCATCCGGTATGCTGGGTCAGTCTGCAAGATGATTTTCTTTTAATCCTGCGGGATGGTGTACCCTAGAGCAGTAGTTCCCAAAGTCGGTCCTGGGGACCCACAGCGTATGTCGGTTTTTGCTCCAACCACAATTACGATCCCAGAGTTTTAACAAGCTGTTCATTTTTTAATTAGCAGTTGCTTGTCAGATACGAGGGACATTTTACCCCCTTAAACCACATTATGACAGAAATGGCTACGCATTCCATGAAATTTCAAAGCCCAACATTCATATTTTTTTATTTTGATGTATTCCACGTAAGCACGACAATCAAAGGTGGCAGTATGTTTTATGTGATCAAATGCAAGACTGCAATCAGTCAGTAATCTGGTGATTAGGGTTCTGAATTCAGGTGCTCAGGTTCTTTCCTGAAACCAATCAAGTGACATTTAACAGGTTTGACTCATCGTTTGCTTTGTCTTTGAATTCTCAATTGCCTAATAATTGTTCGCTTTAATGACCTTGGGTCCACAATTTTATCTACTAGAAGCCCATTTATAGATTCATGTCATCAGTTGCAAATTTCCATTTTTTTATGTTAGAGAAGTAATTTCCAATTTAGCACACTATGAAATGATTTTCATCATGGCCATTTTTGACATGAGGTTTAAAAGGATAAATAATCAGCGTGAACAAGAATAGTGCAATCAAGAGCAATGAGCAACTCATTAGCATTCTAAGATTGGAGCTGTGGTTGACACAAAAACCTGCGTACACAGTGGGTCCCCAGGACCGAGTTTGGGAACCACTGCCCTAGAGGATAGATGCTTTTTAACTGCAAAGATGGTCACACATGTTGATTTTTAGTTTTGCATTGCCCACCGCTTTTTACACAGCACTGTTAAGGAAGTGGCGAAACCGAACTGATTATCAAGCAAGATCAGGCTCCACCCCACCCCTCAGAATTGTTTTCTCACTAAGAATCTGACAGGTCCGTTATTTAACGGGGGCTGGTGTATTTACTCAAGGTATTCATATCACCCAAGGGCGGATAGGCCCATTTCTCTTGCAAGCTCAAGTCGCGTTTGTGTGGGTTTCCTCCCTTAGTTTAAAGACAAGTACTTTATAGGAGGCCAAATGAAGACTGAGCTGTATAAATCGGTGTCAATGAATGACTGCGAGCCCAGCGATGAACAGACCGGCGAACTTTCTGAGGTCTCTCAAGAAATTATGTTAATATAATTCCCAACCTCATTGCTACCTGAGCTACTATTAACATTGGAGCGTTACACAGGTACTAGTCTGTGTAGGCTACAGTCATTGCTGAGCCACATAAAATAAATTTACCCAAGCTAAAAACATTTTAGGTCCGCAGCTTGCTAACCTGCAATTTAGTTTCGCGCGTTGATAAGCTAAACCCGATTCACACAAGTCATACAATTTATTATACAGTTCAGTATAACACTGGCCTTTGTATTAAATAAGTTTTAAATGCCTTCCAGACGAATAATAAACCCACGATGTTGGTCTCGGTTCACCTCCGTCGTCCACCCGAATTATGGTTTCGTGTGCTCATGGGCTTCAGCAACCGAACATTTTGTCTGCACAGCGCAATGGTCACCCAAATCATTGTCAGGGCATTGAGGGCAATTCCCATTCAATCAGGAGTCAAGCTAACTGAAATGCTAGTAAAACGTATCTCATGCATGAGCATGTAGTAGAATAAGGTAGAAGCTTGGGGGTTCACGATAAACAGGACGTAAGCAGTGAGAGGATGACCTAAAATAGCTCCCAGTCATTTTCGTTTCGATGTAGCTTGGCTGATTCCATCAATTTCAGAAGTTCAACAAAACTAACCACTTCTATTTGGTAAGCTGGTTACTGATCCGTTCAATACATAGACACGCTTCCACCGGCTCACGTGGTGGTCAAACTACCACCTCTGATTTCAAGTGATCTTTCGACTTCCTGTAAATAGTGCGACTGTTTTCCCCATCGCTGTCTTCTAGAAACAAGAAACAACAATGTTCGGTGCAATTTCCCTTGAGTTTAATGAAAACACAGTTTGCACTCCGAGATAGCGGGCTCTTGCTCCACTGTCAAATGATAAAAGGTGAAAACGGTGAGTGTAGCTCTACGCAGCGCTACGCCGTGGGTATATCCTTCCGCTATTTTTTGTCTCCTTTCAGACTGTTTTGGTCTTTTCGCTGATAGCAACGAAGAGAGATACCGAGATAGCTGAAAATCGTGATAATTTGTTCGAATTCTGGTTCATTTTTAGAAAAAACAACTTTTGACAGTAGTTTAAGTTCACGCCTTGATTGCGCAAGGGCAGTTGTCATAGCTACTGTCTTTTTAAAAGAAAAAATCTGTTCTGCTTTTAAGAAGTATTGCAACGTTTAATCTATGCTGAAGCCTGGATTCATTATTTAGCGTTAGTGAACCTTGGCTAGTAATTTATTTTTATTTGGTATTTGGGCTTGTTGTTTTGGAACTAGTTGGAATAACGCGCATAAGTCGTCGTTTATGGGCTCATCATGTCAATGAAGCAGGCCGGTGGTAACCGTAAACCCGGCGGTGGCAGCGGCGGTGCTGCTGCGGCCTCTGGTGCCGGGGGAGGTGGAGGTCCTGGCGGGCGGCAGAATTTGGGAAGGTCGGTGCTTTTTCAGTACCCCCTCATTTACATCAAAAAAATGGCTTTGTTTCCAGTTGACATTCTTATAGTGGCGTTCAGTGGACACGATTGATGGCAAATGGGATAGTGCACGGTGGCTCTTAATCACATTTTTAATGTTTTGAATGGATATTGCTCTTCTGGCCTGGTAAGAGTTAGTAAGAAGGCCCAGAAGAAGCAGAAAGCTGCTTTCACACCGGACGCGAAACGAATTTTTCGCACGGCAGATTACATTCAAAGTCAATGCGAAGACGCAAATACACGCGAACGCGTGTATTTGCGTCTTCGCATTGACTTTGAATGTTATCTGTCGTGCGAAAAATTCGTTTCGCGTCCGGTGTGAAAGCGGCTGAACACCCTGCATTCCGCTGCTGCGTGTTCTGTGCTCTGAGCCCAGCGCCTGAATGCATTTTCACAAGTTGATGCAATTTCAGGTCTCCATATTGTTTGCTTCCTAAAAATGTATTTAGAATGGATCGACGCAGCGTGCGACTAGCCGTTGAACTCATCGTAGCAAATGTTTAATAGATTACGCTTTTGCCTTTATGCAAACGACGGGGTGCCATTTACCAGCAAGAAGACGATGGCCAGGGGTAGGGCTAATTAATCTGCCGAAAACATTCTGCTGAAAAAACTACAACCATCTATACTTTCCTTCATAATTTCTTTATTTCTTAATGTATTGTGATGAAATTTTCACCAGCTATTCTTGAGATGTACATCTATCAATATCTAGTTGAGTTGATGGGGAAAAAAAAAGAATTGGTAAGCGAATTTTCAGCATAATGTTTTCAGCAGATTAGCTCTACCCGATGGGGAGCTTAAACGAGCAAGCAAACGGATAGCTTTGCTAACTAGCTAACGTTATAGAGTACATCTAGCCCTGGATCCACTGACTCTCCTAACTTGGCTAGCTGGCTGACCAAATAATGAATGTTGGAGAGATGCCTCCCAGTATCAATGTTCAATGAACGGCCTGTTTATTGGCGCTGTCTTTCTCACGTTAATTCGCGAAGAGCAGTTGATGGTCTGGCCGCGCATTCTGTCACATATCGATCCAAGTGGATTTCTTTTAGCTATAGCGTTGGCTCCCTAGCTGTAATTCGGACTAACATTAGTCTAAACAAGCTATGATAGCTAGCTAGCATTTGCGATCCTTGGGTAACGTTAGGCAACAACCATGCGCGTTTTAAGGACAGTGTTGGCTAGCTAGTTAGCTAGCTTGCTACCTCCAGGTCGCCCTGATGTTTTATTTTGAAATGACATTAGTAAGCTATTGCTTGCTAGCTCGGGTGCTTGTTAAATAACTTGAAGGGTATGAGCAGCACTTAAGGTTCGTGTGATGTTTTTGAAAGTGTTTTTCCGAACAGCTGACATATAAGCCAGCATTTTAAATGAATTGGCTAACGTACACGGGGTGTACTACTGCGAGTTCGCCTCACTGCTTTTACCGGTTCAAATGAACCATCTTGACATGTTGGCTATCATAACGTGTTTTGTTCTGGGGATTCGCTGCCCAAAGTCATCTTTTCTAAAGCCGCTTTCACACTGGACGCGAAAGGAATTTTTCGCATGACAGATTACATTCAAAGTCAACGCAAAGACGCGAATACACGCGTCTTTGCATTGACTGAATGTAATCTGTCGTGCGAAAAATTCGTTTCGCGTCCGGTGTGAAAGCGGCTTAACTCATGGTCAAGCCAATCGGTAATGTCTTTTAATAAAATGTGCGCACTTTGTCGGCTGCCATCCATGTTAGGCTGCCATCAGGCCGGCTGAAGCAGTGAGTAGGGCATATGCCAGTTAGCATGCTGATCAGTAGGTCGTTAGCGGTATCTAACGTTAATGCTTCAACCTTGA
The DNA here is from genome assembly GCA_029692085.1 of Gymnothorax javanicus. Taxonomy (NCBI): domain Eukaryota; kingdom Metazoa; phylum Chordata; class Actinopteri; order Anguilliformes; family Muraenidae; genus Gymnothorax; species Gymnothorax javanicus. The sequence goes on from CM056194.1 coordinate 70,584,552, forward strand.
CGCTGTGGTTAACGTCATCAGGTAGCCACTTCGCTCGTGGATATAACGTTATTCATGTCATTGAAATATTCACTCGATCAGCACTGGCGGAACACATCCATTATGGTTGCGGACGGCAAGTACAGTTCTCTTTAACGTTACTTGCTGTCAATGCCGTTTTCAGTTTTAAAACCCATTTGCGAATTTCCTTTTTCAGTCTTCAGAACGAGCTAACATTCAGTACCATGGCACTTTTTACGGCTTCATGAGGTTCTGTTTGGACAGCCTCTGTTCTTGGGTTGGAAAGGTACTGTAACCGTGGTGCTTTATTTAATTGAAACCGGCAGGTAAATCCCAGGTCCTGGAGATTGTCAAAAAATCGGTTTGGTGGAATACGCAACTCGCAATCCCTTGCTCTTGGATCAGAAACGCTATATTTTATAACTTTGCCATTCAAACTGCCTGCGATGCATTCCGGGATCTAAAATTCATTTAAATGATTTAACTCAAAAGGACGACGGGAATAGTCAGATTTAATTTAGAAGCGCAAAGGATGTTGGCTTTTTCTGTCATTTGTGTGGGGATTCCTGCAGTGGGCGAGCATTCAGCCTCGGCTGACGAGCACTGGTTGACACTGAATGTGACGCCGAATGATGGTGCCCACGCAGAAATCCGTGTGCGCGGCGGGCATTCCTCACCCAACGCGACCCCTTGTGAAAATTCAGACGTGTTACAGAAACTGTCAAACCATAGCAAGGAGCGATAGGGAAAACCAAAGCTAGATTCTGAGAAGAGAAATTTCTCATGCCCAGAGTAAAAAAAAATGTGTGGATTTGAAGGTTTCAGTTCCATAATAGCAGTGAAAATAATCCACGCCTCTAGTTTGTCTGAATTTGGCAAAGCGGTTAATTTTGTTGGCATTAACTAGAACCCGTTTGAAATGATTTTAGCATCTTGAACTTTTGAACCTTTTGTTGATCATGCTAATTTTAGGAATAGTGTTTTGTGATTAATGTATTTAGTTTTACCCGCACATCTAATGCTTCTGTGCTTCTTTGCTGAAGAAATTCCTCACTGATTTTATGAAATCAGAGCTGGCATTAAAAGGCTCCTTAAAATGGCCGTGCATACCTCACCCAGGTATCGGATGGCGCTGTCGAATACAGCTTTGTTTTAGGAGTGAATGTGCCTTTTCAACAGTGCTCGGTCCAAAACAACAGTCCTCACCAAATTTGGGTACTGTGCAAGAAAGTAGACTTGGGTGAGCCAAGAGGGCCACACCCATTTATAGGTGTGTTTTGGGTCAGCATCTTTATTGGCTGCTTTCATTAGCCAGTCACTGGCCAGTTTTGAACAAACTTTCCTGATAAGAATGTGATTGACAGAGGGCTGACCTGTGCTTTTCAGTAAAAATTGTGATCTCCTCCAGTTATTGTGGTTTAACCTGTTGTGAAATTGACAGTGCTGCATTTGGGTCCGCGGATGACGAGACCGTGGCCCATTTAACTCAGGTGGGGTAATATTCAGCTGAATGACTTGTCTGGGCAAAACTCAAAACCCTCAGTAATCTGGAACATGGATGAAGTGAAAAGGGTTGATCTTGGGTTTTACTTGGTGCAGTCATCCTGCTGAATTCGCGGTCATCCCTTGTGTTAGGCCCCTCTGGCGATTAGTAGAAAAGAAAAACCCTTGCCCACACAGACCCTCTAGGGGTGCGGTTGCCCTTTCCTGGTTTAAATGTTTTAGTGTTCATTGTGCAGGTGTGACATGAGGCAAAGCGAACAGGTGCATCGTCAGAGTGCTTTTGTACAGGTCAGCTGTGGCTGCAGTCTGTTACAAATTAACCATAGAGACAGTTGCTCTTGTGACCTGGTTTCTATGAGCAGTCTGTGTGGCTGGATTTGGCCACTGCTGGGGCATCTCACAGCTGAGTGTGATTTGGGGTGGCTAATGTTGAAGCTGCGTATTGTTACTGGCGAATCAGTCCGTTCCCTCTGTGTCGTAGCGTTGCTATGCGAGTCATGAACTCTCTGATGCTGGTGGAATGTGAACGCGTGGATTTGAGTCTCCGAAATGTGGCTCCTCGTGGTTCCTCATTCCAGAGTTTCCTGTTCAGGTTTTTGGCTGAGTCAGTGCTGAGACCGAAAGCAAAAGCGAGCGGAGCGTCGCACCAGTGGGTGAAAGGGCACAGGAGACGGGTGGTTCGGCAGGAAGTCTTTTAAACGGGCGCTTCATTGGCTGGGATAGCCCCGGGAGCAGAGGAGCTAGCACCTCGCTTTGAGCTGTCAGCGAAACTGTCACATGACGCGTCCGCGAAGGAATGTAGTTTGGGTGGTGGGAGCAGTTTCTGTGGGAGCTGGTGGGTGCCTACTGTGCACGGGAGTGTTTTGTTTTCGGTGGTTTGATAGGTACCGGTAACATGTCAGTTTGTGATGTTGTTCCTGCCAGTAAGTCACATGATGGACCGTTTGATTTGTGCGTCATTAGTGCTGTAAACTCAGTCTTGTACTGCAGAGTAGAGCCGAGATAATCATCAGCTGAACCCTCTTAAACTCTTTTCTGAATTTTGGACATATCGTGTCAAGGTATCCTCCATTGCCGACATCTTATATTATTTGCTTTGCTCACACACTTACTACGTCTGCGCACTCGAACTGAGTTTTGCGTTCAGAGGGACTCTAAAATTTGTAGTGCTAGACAATTACACATGCACATACTGTTGTGGGATCGTGGGAGGGAAGGGAATGACACAAGACGTCTGTAATGGAGGCTAACTAACACCAACATGGAGAAAATGTTCTAAAGGAGGAATTTCTCCAGTTTTCTTCAGTTTTGAAGTTTTCCCCAACACAAGTTCTTTAGCTGCAGAGCAGCGCACTTTGGTTGGCCCTTCAGTCGTAGATGATTGATGCAGCGCTGGTTGCCATCATTGAAAAGTCGCTCAATTTCGTTTATGGTCTCATCCAGTTGGCTTTTCATTCTTGATAACTTTTCTAATAAGCAGTAGCATTCCGCACAGCACACGAACAGTTCGCTTGAGGAATTTACAGCAGAATTTACGGAAAGAACACTACTTATAATTGAAGGAACATCGAGTTGGCTTTTCCATATACACGTATTTCTTTATTCGATCCCATTCTTATTTTACATAAAAACAAATGTCATTATCATAAATTTTTGGGGGTTTCTGTACCCACAATTTTTGCTATTAATATTTGACAGGAGAAACAGGGAAGGACTTTCATATATGAGCATTCTGAACAGCTTATTTCACCTACGTCAAGGAACGCAAAACCCGGCTTGAGTGCGCAGACGTCGGTTTGTGAACAGAGCGGACTACGTAAGACGTCTGCAGCGGAGGCTAGTGTCTTGGGTGGTTGAATATGATTTCTGCTAAGGGAGGTGCTGATAAGGGTTCTTTACTGTGTGTCATTGAGTGTTCAGTGATTCTCATAATGTGTGTTTGTGTGTGTGCTTGTTTTCAGAGGCCGCAACAGTATCAAAGGTCCCTCTTCTCCTGCAGTAAGTGAATTTCAGTCTCATTTTTGCTGTTCCTGATGAATTTTCTATTGCTATGATTGTCAACATTTAGCCCTAATTTTCGGCAAAGTGACACGGATAAGTTAATATCACAAATGGCCAACATAATTCTTTGACTTAACATAATTAAGCAAAATAAAGTACGTATTAAAATTATTGTGATGGGATTAGATGGGACATGGGGAAAGGGATGTGTTTTCGAGTTGATTGTACAACCTCAAATCAGAAAAGGTTGGGGTGGTGTGTTGAATTAAAATAAAATCTGAAAGCAATGGTCTGTCAGGTCTGTCTGACCTGTATTGCATTTAAAACAATACAGCAACACCGTATATGATGTTTCACCACATGAATTTTATTGATTTTTCAAAATGGCACTTTTTACAATTTGGATTCTCACAACATATTTCAAAAAAGTTGGGACAGTAATGTATTTACCACTTTGTAATGTTGCCAATCCTTTTCACAACTTTTAAAGAAAGAAGAATCATATGTCTATCTCCGTGGGAATAAAAAAACATAAAATTTCATTATCAATTCCTCTTAGTTTAGCGGACATGGGACTTCAAAAATTGGGCCTCAGACTCCTCCCCTAGTCTGGTAAAACCTAATAACTCACTTTTTCATGAAACTGAGAGAACTGAAAACAACTTAAGTCCTTCAGGATAAACTCGCTGTTAAAAAAAAAAAAGAGAGAGAGAGAATGGGTATTCTCAATGACGACTGTAGGTACTTTATTTGGTGCTTAGTAACCTAGTAACTGCAAAAATGGGTCTAACTCAATTTCCACCAAAAAGTGAGTTACTAGCTTTTACCAGATTAGGGGAGACTCCCCTCTTTCAGTTGTGAGTGCAAATTTGCATTTTTTGCTATGTTTAGGAGCGTATGAATCCATTACTGAGCTGTCTACGAACTTGAATTTTCTGAAGTGGATTAATTTGTACCCAAACTTTCAAATTTAGCATCAGATTCAAGAAGTAGTGCTGAATATTTTTCTTATATCCTGAAAATGGCTTTTTGACTTAAATTGCCCGTAAATGAAACTTTCAGAGGCCCCGCTGGGGGTAAAAGACAAACATGTAACTTTGATATTTATCTATTTTCACAAGGCCTCTGTCCTCAGATGTGCAATTTCATGGATAATGTTTACGGATACAGTGGGCTCCAAAATTACTGGCACCCTTGACTAGCAATTCACAAGCAGTATTTAAAAAAATATATTATAGAGAAACTTGAAATAACAATGCATGAGAAATACTGTATGATATGATACTGTATGATATTAATGTACCAATGGAACCAACCAAAATCATTTACTGAAAATACATTATATAAAAATATATTAGAGAAACTTGAAATAACAATGCATGAGAAATACTGTATGATATTAATGTGCCAATGGAACCAACCAAAATCATTTACTGATTTAATTAAAAATCAATTTCCTCCAAATCAAGGTTTCACCATTAATGGCACCCTTAAATATTATTGTGAATAACATCTACCAAAATTAAACCATGTACTAAAGTCCACTTAAGTTTCCTCTAAGGTTATAAGAATGAGGTAACTCGCATGCAATATCCCTTTGTCGTCTAACACCATGAAGAAAACGAAACTCAGTTCAAAAGAGGTAGCTGGTCATAAACCTTCATAAATCTGGTACTGGCTACAAGAAGATTCACAAACGATTGAATGTGCCACTGAACGCTGTCAAGGCAGTTATAAAAAAAAATTAAAGAGATGGAGCTGTTGAAAACCTCAAGTATTTGAATTTTGGCCCCAGGATACTAAGGAGGATGGTGAGAGAAGCAGCGGAATCCCCAAGAATCCCTGTTAAGTAATTGCAGGCCTTGGTGGCATCTTGGGGTCACTGGGTTTAAAAAAGCACCATCAGCCTACATGTATCTATTGGGAAAATAATTCATCAATCTGGTATTGTTAAATAAATTTCAATTTTATATATTTTGGTATGGATGGCTCTGAATAATTGTGCTGTTATTTTATCTTGTTTTATAGTATGAAACCATTTGTGTCTGACATTTTTGGATCCCTTCCATGGCAATACCAGTATTAAATCTTGTTTGAAAAATCGTGACTTTTAATTATCCATGCAATAACGAGTGTTTTTAAAAACCTGTGTTTATCCTACACCTCTTTTTTGGCCTCTGGAAGTTTTTTTTTTTTTTTTTTTTTTTTGGGTGATATTGGCCAAACATCTATTTTTAGGAAGCCATAAGTCCATAAGTCTTTTTAAAAAGTACTATGATCGACTGTTGAATCTTTTGTCAGAATTGGAGAACTTGGCTAAAAATTAATCGACTTTGGCAGATTCAAGTTCTATTTCGGATTCATACGCTCCTAAACTTGACAAAAATGCAAAACGCACTTGTGACTGTTGGGGGAAGGGGGTGGGGCAGGGGAGGTTGAGGCCCAATTTTGGAAGTCCTGTATCTGCCAAACTCGGACGAATTGAAAGGTTAAATTTTGCATTTTTGCTATAATTGTAGAGATGAACTATAAAAATATTCCAGCCGATCCTGAGGGGGTCACCTGGGGAAGTTTTGAATATCTAGGTGGGTGATTTTCAGCCAAGTGTGCAAGTAACATAAAAGGTTTGAAAAATCAAACCCATTTTTTTCCCCATAATTTGGCCTTATTTGTTCTCAGTGAATTTCTTAGGAATCTACAAAGCTGCAATGCAAGAACTATCTTTAATTATGAGAAAAATTTGCCCACTTGGCTGAAAGGCCCAAGGGGCTTATGCTATGCTCGGGGTCTTTAGTGGTGGTCTTTCGTCCGTGCATGCGTAAACTTTTGGCTTGTCTGCGCTCTAGCGTCCTCAGTTTTTGACCGATCCTTTTCATATTTCATATGCGTATATATGGTCATAAGGTCTAGACCAAGTTTGTTTTTTGTGCTGAATCGGACCCATACTTTTGCCAATAGGGGGCGTTCCATTTTGGCTATGTTTGGCCAAGCAGGCGCAGTGGCTTTGCCATTATTTTTCATGTTGTCTGTCTTGTTACTGCAGTAACAAGAAAGACATGTCTTTCTTGTTACCATGTTTTTTGTCAAAGTACTATTAATATTTAAGTTTTAACCAAGTTTTTGAGGTAAAATGGTTTCAGATACACTTTACTTTGTTTCTATATATGCAAGTTTTACTGTATAACATTCTGTAGGCCTAGTAACATCGCGGTCCATTGGCAGTAACAAAGGCCTTCGGAAACCTCACGTTTCAATACTTTATGACCCAAGTCTCTCGCAGTTTACTTTTCCCGATTAGCTATAGTTGCTCAGACTGTGGCAGTCAAATTTATTTGTGATCTGTTATACATTGCACCAATAAATTATGAGGCATTTTCTTCCGCATATAAATGACGACGTACAATATCAATATGTCTTATTCTGCGCTCATGTCGCTCGTGCAACGGCACAGATTTGTGTGAATTAGTTTGCGAGGCTCATGAAGCTGTAAGCCATGAGAATCCAGTCTATATTCTGAATGTAGTCACACTACAGTACAATGCAAATGAAAGGCAACCGCATAAAACAGGTGATTGATGATGAATACTGAATATACCAGTGTTTCAAATATAGTGTAATTTAAAATGTGGTTATCTCTATATTTGTAAATTTGGGGACAGATTTTTATTTTCAAATTTTGAATCAAAAGCTGCTAATTTCCGCAGTACTCAAAGGTGGTCTAACGGCTGACGTAGGTGACATGGATCAGAGCGCTGCTGTGGTTTCAATGCTGTGAAAGGGAGGTATGAATACAGCTTTTTTCTAGAGGTCAGTCATTCCTGCATATCTCTGCTCTGTATGGCTGAGAGTGGAAAATAAGTGAACATCCCTCATTACCGTAACAGAGCCATCTAAAATAGACAATTTCATTGGAAAAAAAGAACCAAAGGTACAGTGCATCAAATACCAGAAAGCAGGAGAGACCACATCTAAGAATATGTGAAAATGTATTAATGCGTAAATCACACAAAATTCCAATGTTTACCTCCTTAATCAATAAAATTTCAAATGAGCATATGACACAAAGACCTTACACCACAATCGTGTTCACCTGTGCAACATAAACTCTGTATTTCACAGAAGCAAGGGAATCGGTTCCATACGACTGAGAGAAGTCATTTCAAATGTGATTACTTAAACTGGCCAGAAATCCAAGAATTTAATCTCACACAAGCTATTAAAGAACAGTTTCACTTTTTTTCGGATTAACTACGCAATAAGTCCAGGTTCTTCTGAAATATTTTTTGGTCATTATGAGGAATGAGCTTATAATAATCTTGGGGCAAGCATCACATCATCAATCAAACAAAAAGCCAAATATGTTCCCAAAACCATTTTGGGTTTGGCTGCTAGGAACTGGACGAAACTGGTGGCCTACTTAGCCTAGCTAGTATAGTAGGCCTAGGCCTTGGCCTTTTCATCAAGATTTCATCAAAATTGTGTATGTGAACTGGATTTTTTTTTTTTTTTTTTTTTAAATGGTGGACTCATACCTATCTTTTGTGTTACCAATTTGTCTTTTTTGTTACTCGATGATGGTAACAAAAAAGACACTACGGTAACAAAAGACACATCCAGAAGTTTTTCAGGGTACTGTGGGCACCTGTCCACACACAAATATGCCTTAATTATGGCAGACTGAAGCAGTTACACCATTATTGGTCACTCTTTCAGTTTCTACCTGGAATCATGCATTATTTTCTAGTAACAAAAAAGACATGCAATTAGTGAGAGACGCAATTTGGAAAAACTTGCAGAGCTGTCTCTTCCTCCCAGAGCTTCTTCAAATTCTAAAATGCAGCCAAAATAGATTCCTTACATCCTGGTATTTTAATAAAAAAAAAAAAAAAAAACCATGGTAGTGACACCTATTGGAGACGATGTTAATTATCGTCCTCAGATGTGATGGTGGTAACAAAAGACAGTGACTGAACCAAGTTTGCAACATAGCTATGTTGACTAATATTTCCAGAGGAAAACTAGGAAATGGGGAGACAAATCTGTTTTAGAGACCTGAAATACAAAGAAACCTGTGAAGTTTTGTAACTGATAAGATTTCACAAGGGAAAAGAGAAAAAAATCAACTAAGTGACCCCACTTGAGGCAGGTAACAAAATGGACATTTTGACCATAAAAATCATGCTTTTTTTTTTTTTTTTTTTGCCCCTCAAACGTGACCAAACAATTTTTTTTAAACTCGAAAAAAGTGTTCTCCAACATACTAAATTGGTTCCTGGGTGTTTATTTTGAATTAAATAGGTTAAATGTGATAAGACATTTTTGCCCCTAAATTGTGCACTTGGCTCAAAATCGCCCAGTTGATTTCATAGAGAATGACTCCACAGTACAGTTTTCACTGGCATTTGTGGATGTACCGTCATATTTTGGTGCATGTCAAAGGTTTACCAGAGTAATTCTGAGCCCATGTGGTTGTATTGCTCATAGATAAATGACTGTTCTTGATGCAGTGCCATCTGAGTGATGATTGATATCATGAGTACTCTGCTTAGGCTTGTGGCCTTACCCTTTCCGCGCAGAAATTCTGTCAGATTTCTTCAATCTTTTAAATATGTAATGCACTGTAAAGGGTGAATGATCCGATTCTCTTATCTTTTTTCTAGGGGCATTGTTTTTAAACCTTTCAATGATTGCCATACATTTGTGGGAAAATTGACAATCCTCTTCCCATCTTTGCTTCGTGACTGGATTCTGCTCTTGTACCGAATCATGATTATCACCACCTGCTAACGCCAGCTGTTTCAGATCATATTATTCACATTTTTTTAACTTGTCCTAAATTGCCCTTCTTTCAACTTAAGTAGCAGGCTTGACTAGAAGGAATAGATGTATATTTACAAATAAAAAGTTGACTAGACAAAACATATTTCATTGCTGGCCTGACAACATGAAGATCACGTCAAAGTAAATTTAGAAATCAATGCTTTATGATCTGATGCGCATATTCCATACCGTCCCACCTTTTTTTGAGCCGGGGATGTAAATGTGGGGGTATGATGTTTGATTCGGATTGTATTGGTAAATGTTGATTACATCAGTTTGCCCTGGGTGTTTCAGATTGCCTTCAGCGGAGTTTATGCGAACATGAGGATGGTGCATGTTCTGACCTCAGTTGTGGTGAGTTCATTGTTCCTCTGTTCATGTCCATCATAGGTTGAGAAATGGCCATCAGGCATAATTTCTCACTACGAATCAGTTTTTTTTTTTTTACATCATCAATGGTAAATACCTGGTTGTCAGTAGTAGTATTATTATTATTATTATTTAGAATTGTGATGGTGCTTTCATCTAGATCACGTAATTGGTGGCATTATTTTTGACATTCCCAAATTTCTCTTGCGTAGGGTTCCTTGCGACCGTTAAATAGAATTATTCCTCACCCAGTTACCACTGATTGGCTGCACTAGTCCTGTCTGCCAGTGTAGTTGTGAGGAAACCACCCTTTTACTTTAGCTGATTGGTCACTGTGGAATGAACACACCGTATTCCTAAGACCAATGCCTTTGTGCTGGAGTGGTGAAATTACCTTACCAAGGTGGAAAAACTTGAGCGAAACTTAATATTTTATTATTTACATAATGAAATACTTGTTAAGATGGACTTCGCTGTTTTTATTGATCATGTGAATAAAAAAATACTCTCACTGCATTTTAAGTCATAACTCCAGCTTCGGTAGCTTAAATGTCCTACTACATGCACACGGATTTTGGGTGTTGTCAAAGCGAATGTCATTGCAGTGGATAAAAGCATAACTGTAAAATCTGATTAGGATGGTAAAAAATGTGGTTGTCGGCAGCTCATGGAACTTTGCCATTAAATTTAAAATCATGAATTTTTTTGCTGTTATATTTTATTGATTTCCAAACAGGTTTTGACGTAAGATGTAAAATGCTGTGATACATGCTGTGGACTAGGAATTCATTGTATGTGTATATAGCTATGCAGTGCACAAGCATCCTTTTATTCAAGTTGAAAATATGTTCTTGTAAGGTGATAGCGGAGTAATTTTCAGTAGCAATGAATGTATTGTTTATTTGCATTCGTGCCTTTTTTTTTTTTTTTTTTTAACCCCAAGGCATGTAATGCGGGGGGTTACAGCAATCAGTACGTGCGTCCATACATCTGTTATCATTTTGTTTCTGGCCCAGAACTCGAATACCGTTCAATATGTTTTAATGAAACTTGCTGTGCATATTAATCAGGTCCTAGACTGGTGCCTTTTGATATTTTAGCATTTTTGAGATTAGATTTACGGGGCCGGGGGATAACTCATCTTCTGAGGACTCTTGTCTGTCTTCTTTCTCGGTTTTGTCATGCATTGCCCGTCATTCACTTGAACTAGCCACTATGCTGTTCATTGATGCAAGATACTTGCAGGTTTTTCAAACATTTACTGACAGTTTAAAAAATTTTTACTGCACCCAGACAAAAACTTTCTTTATTTCTGTGCTTGATCTCACTCCCAGGGAACCAAATGTGAGCTGAAGGTAAAAAATGGAGTGGTGTACGAAGGAGTGTTTAAAACCTACGGTCCCGAGGTAAGAGGGGTTCTTCAGTTCGCATTCTAAGAAGTCTGATAGCAATGCAAGCCGAACAAGCTTCATAGAAAACATTAAAGCTACTTTGTTGATCTCAACTGGCTGTTGATTTTCTCGGGGATGAGTAGGCACTGTTCACTGTCTATAAGTTCCCCTTTCTGAGCTGTGGTTTAATACCCACTATGGCACTTTCTGAGCTGATCACTTCTTTATCTCTTACCCTCTTGTGCTGTCTGCTTGTATGTATGAAGCTAAACATTTTAAAGGAGAGCAAGCTGGGCTATAAAGAGGGCTTCTTCAAATAGACCGCCACATATATTTATTTTTTCATTCTGAAAATGCGTTTAACGTTTATATTAAATCCAGTCTTCTGCATTGATGGTGAAATTTGTTTCATCTCTGGAGTGGCTTAAGCATTCAGTCACACTTCAGGGAAAAGTATTTGAGTTAAAATAGTCAGCTACATTGCAGCTTTCCATCTTTGGTTGATACTTGCACTGCTCGGCCTGGAGGATTTTCAGTGTTTCGTTGCATTTGAAACCTTAAATGCCCACAGTGTTCAGTGCTGTAACATGGCTGATCATTTGTATGATGGATGATTATGGTCCATTTCATGGCTTTTGGCTGATGGCAATGTAAAGTGACCTATTAAAATGAACTTCAGCACTTTCTGGAGCCGGGTCCTGTTGCTCTGGCTTTCTGGGCAAAGTTCATCCTTGGTTTTTACCCTATTTGCTGGGGCTTATCTCTTACAGCTTCCTTTTTATTGTTAAAGTACAGATAGACACACAAGAACACCTATGGTATACTGGAGAGGGGAAGAGAATTTTCGGAGGTTATAGATGGAACATCCCTCTTGACCAATCAACTGTACTCCTGACTGTGGAATCACATTAAGAATATGAAAATTATAGAAGAACATGGGAGTAGTAAATCTAGATCTGTTGCTTGAAAGCTAAGAACCAACTGAGTAAGCGCTCATGGTTGCGCAATTTTGGGGTGATCTGGTTCAAAACTCAAAATCGTCTTTATTACTATAGTGGTACATTTGATTCCAGTTGTGTTCATGCTAGTGAATACACACGGCAACTTTGCTTTCTTAACTGCGTCTACGTTTGAATGGGTTGTGATTCGCGGCCCCGTTAAATTGCTAACATAGCTAACCGCTGAAATTAAGTGAGCTACGTGTACTAAAGTTGCGGTCCGTGCACACTTGAGTCGTGTTTGCGCGTAAAAAAAAAAAAAAAAAAAAACGCCAAGAGACGACTAAAAAAACACACTTTTTTTGAAGCAAGAAGAGAGAGTAAAGTGCTGAAACTTTGCTGTGACAGCTCTGCTAATGGTGTTCAACATTGCAGTATTTTCAGTAATACTGTTCATAATAGTGGACCAGTGGAAAGGCTAGTCTCTCCCCTCCTCTTGTGTTGCTGGTTGACTGCTGTAGAATGCTGATGAGCAGCGTATCTCCTCAGAAGTAAAACACGTTTTACCTTTGGATGCAGTCTTAAATACGCAAGGGCTAAGCGTTTAAACATGGCATATGAGATGCCATATAAAAGTATGGCATCTGGTGCATGTTACCGCTGGTAAATAAATAAAAAAGGACGCACTGAAAAATGAGCACGTCTCTTGTGTGTACGGCCCCTCAGCAAGGCTCAAGTACTTCCTGTCCCTGTTAGTCTCATGGTTTGTGGTGAGTGGGTCAATTGACCGGAGTCTAAAAAATGTCTTGTCCCTGTAACATTGATTTGACTGTATGAGGATGGATGGAATTCACCAATGGTCACCAGTCCTGTTCCTCGAGATCTATCAACGTGTAGCACTACAACCCAAGCATGGCCGCCCTCATTCTGCGGCTGGAGATTTTCGCTGATTGCTATTTAAAAGAATATGATTGACACGCTGAGGGTGCTGTGCCCTGCAGTGTGACCTGGTCCTGGATGCAGCTCACAGGAAGTCTTCAGACCCGAGTCTGCCGCCGAGGCGTGAGGACATCGTGGAGAGTATCGTCTTCAAGGCCTCGGATGTTGTCGTGGTGCAGTTCAAAGACGTGGACCTCAACTTTGCCAGAAAAGGTGAGCGTGCACACACAACTGCTGCAACACCTGGTAACTCTGTTCTTGGTCCCAGGTGGGGCTCTGTTACTTCATTTTATTTGATTTTTTTTCCCCTAATTAATCATGTAATGGTGTTCCTCCTTTTCCCTCTCAATTGTCTAAAATATGAAATATATCCAGCAGGGGCAGAGAATGTCATACACATGCACATGTGGATATTCGTATGCGCGCACAAACATGCTCGCATACACTTACGCAGTAGGTACACATGTACTTTTTTTACGGCAGTTGGAAAGGAGAATATTCTTTAAAGAAAATTCTACCCATGCTGGTGATGTATCTTTTGTAAGAAAATCAACATTTCTTGATTAATTGGAAACTGTCATTATCTCTGGATAATGACTTAATAAATACCATCTGAAGTTATGTTTTATGTTGCAAGATGACAATGGGCGCATAGCAAATTAGTAGTGGAATTTGAGTGTGCAATCCATCCGTGGCTGATGGGGAAACAGAGCCGTTTGCGCAATCAAATGCCATTCCTTGGCTTTCTCTCTGATGAGTTGAGGTCAACCAGAAAGTGTTGACTCATCACCACCAGTGTCCGAAAACCAACATATGTTGCCATAATTACATGTTTTTAATGACTGCTCAGTAAAATATGTGCAAATAATGGCCTTGTTAAAGTCTTGAAGGCTGTGTTGTCTGGGTGAAGAGGAATTAGTTCAAATGCTGAGATTTTTTTTTTTCCCCACTTCAATTTTTTTTTCCATCTTTTCTTAAATAGACAGCGTACCTGGGGTTGTTCTGAAGGTCTTCATGAATGTGCTGTCTGGATATTAACAGGCAGCACAGGAGTACTTATCTCTTTTCTGCTCTTCTCTTTCTAGCTCATCATGATGTATAGGGATATTGATGAAATTTTTTTTTGTTCTGTTGACGAGTGCTAGGATTCACTTACCAATACCTTCCATTCCCATCACTGCCACAACTCATTTAATGCAATTGACTTTGATATGATAGCTTAGAATTTGATCAGTGTGATTGAGAAGGTAACTCTCGCAAAAAGAGGTTGAACACTGAAAAGAATAAGCTGGTCACAAGCGACAGAACGGCCAGATTTAAGGTTGCTTCTGGTTGAGTCAATTTCAAGATTCAACTGGAATTCACAAAAAGTGAATTCCAAAAAAAAAAATATATATATATATATTGTTTTTTTTTTTTTTTTTTTTTTTAATCTTTTATCTCATCTGAAATGGACTTGACTGTGGGTGGGGGTTTTGTGGTTCACCTGTGGTTGATTTCTGCTGAATGGAAAGTGGATAATGGTGCGCCTGACAATTCTGTTCAATGTCTCTCCCTCTGTAATGTATATAGTTTCTTCAGACCCAGGTAATATGAATTTGTTTTCTGCACATTACACTTTTTTTTTTTTTTTTTTTTTAATCCCCAATTACAACCCCTCTATCTGTATTCATCTCTGCTAAGGGCGGAGCTGCTTGGTTTCTGTCATCTCTTTTGCCCTCCCTGCTTTTGACCTCCAGAATGCTCAGGGGCAAAGGATCTGATTGGCTGCAGTTGTGAGGACACGCCCACTAGCTCACCACATGCTAAGAATCATTCATTTTCCCCTCAGCTGATTGGGGGGAACAAAAAAAAAAAATCAAAAGCTGTCTGCCTTTTTGAATCTGGCGTGATCTTCTTTATCCACTCAGTCCTATAACTCCTAATGTACGCAGCTGTAGAAGCGTAGATTGCAACATTCTCTCTTTGTCACGTGCACATTGAAAGCTTTTTATGGTTTGGTAGGACATTGTCAAAAAGACGAGGATGTTTTACTGGCTATAGAAGTGATGTCGTAATTTTTTTTTTCCCTTGTTCTCAAAGTCTCAGAAGTCCTCATAATGTCCGTGTATAATCACGCATATTGGCTACAATGCTCGAAACGAATGTGTGAACACGTGCCTATCATGAGATGCTGCCCTACTCACTTATGATGAGGATGAATCTTCACTTTGGGGGTCAAAAGCCTTTCGTGGTGTGATGGTGGCTTTCACATCTAGTATGTGGTTGATTCTGAAGTAAGCCTTGTCTGGGGTTCGGTGGTCATTCCTTTTTTCAATAATGAGACCCAGCCAACTGCGAGTGCTCTACAGAATAACGGTCTTAAAAAGGGGCAGAGTGAGACTGTAATCAAAATACTAATTAATACCTCTTAATTATTGTTTATGGGGAAACCTCTGTAAATACTATGCTCTGTGGAAAGGTGAAAACCAAATGGCAAGGGCAGGGTGTACTCTGTTTTGGGTTTGTCCGTGCAGAGATTTCTTTGCATGGTTCTTGTTTTAGGTCTCTGATCAGTGAGCTGAAACATTCCCAAGCCTTAATTGGCTGTGTTCTGAAAGGACAACAACAAAACTGTGCCGACACTGCGGCCTTCCTGGACTGGGGTTTGAAATTTGTGACTTAAAAGTTCGGACACGTTCGTTGTGCCTTTCATTTGCAGTACAGCGTCTTGTTTCCCTTTTAAGTAATTTTCTGCATTATTTGTTATCATGATGTTAAACCAGAGAAAGCTAGAGGGCACTTGGAGAGCGCATTCCTCTGCCAGCAGGTTTTGATCATGGACTGTGTATAGAGATGCGCGACATGTTTCCACTTCCTAACGCTGTACAAAAATGGAGCCAAAATATCAAACATAAGGGTGCTACCATGGAGCCAGAGTCTGTGCAGGCATGATCGTGGGGTTGAGTTGCGGTATTGAGAATCTGGCTATGCACCCACCCTACTCAATCGCAATCACATTTCCTGAATTTATGATGCCTGACTGGATGCTTCATTGTAAGCAGTAAAGGCTGCTTGTTGTACACAGACAAGAACCGGTTTCACTATGACTGAAAGCTTGTTAAAGGGTTTGTTAGTTCGGATCTTTTCCAAGTAGATTGTATGAGGCTAAAACTTCTGCTGCTTTGCTCATCCTTGGCAGTATATTGCTTAGCTCTGATGTACTGCACTCCTGCCTGCTTCTACAATCTCCTGCTGTCTGCTAGCTCGGTAGCTAATGCATTGACTAAGCAACTCATACAACCTCACTTCAAAAAATCCAACCCAGCCCTTGAAAATAAGGTAGCTAGCTAAATACAGTTTACTCCCCACTATCATGCGCTTTTATGATGGTTGTAATGACTTGGCTAGCAAGCAAACTAGGTTACCTGTTATTGAATCTAGTGTTACTAATGGTGCCTAGCTAGCGAACTGTTTTAGCTAGCTAACAAGATTCGGTAAAGGGTAACTTCAGTTAGCGACAAAAATCAATAGTAAAAACCTGCTTTGAACATGTTGTGTTATGTTCAGAAAAAACGGATCTGCACTATCGATTTCTGTTGCCATCTACAATGGCCTATTATAGAAACTTGCTAACTTGCTTGCTAACTGGTTTTATTTTTCAGCAGTAGCACTACTGCTTATAGCTCATGGCGCCATGTTCAGAGCAAAGACCTTTCTGCTCTCTGTTTTCATTTAGATTTCCAAAATGACTGTGGGTTATATTCAGTTGTAATGGCCGAGCAACTAATGCACGTTTAATGTTAATATTATATCTCTTTTCAATGGTTGTACTTTTGCTCCGTACAATTCCCGTAAATAGTGAGCAGGCGACTGCTTCTCTTAGTTACTGTCAGTCACAGCTGTTAATCATTACTTTACACCTACTTTTTATGGTATCATATAGCTAAATAAAACTGAAGTTATCAGAAAAAATGAACACTTTAACATGTATCAGCTTGGTAAGAACCGCTTAAAATCACAGGAAACCTTTTCAGAAAAAAATTACTTGATAGGTACGTTAATTTTTCTTATGAGGTCCTTGTCCCATCCATTAACATGGAGGGGGTGGGTTGATAACCGGTACTGCTGTCAGCCACTAGATGGCCATCAAGATATTTCGGCCTCATTTTTTGGGGAGCTGTTAGGTCGTCTGTCTTTATATACAGTCAATGATTTTGATGCACTTGCACTTATAATCAGCTGTAGAATCTGGATCTGTATCAGGAAAGGTCTAGAAATTTGATCGTCTCTTTCCATTCATGCTGTCCAACTTCCCATAAAATTTTAATGGTGATCTGTTGAACAGTTTTTGTGTAATCCTGCTGACAAACACATGTGAGAGATCCCAATACCTCTTGGTGGGGGTTATGAAATGAAATTATTGTTTTGGTAAACTCTTGTTATTAAGTGAGGAAACTAGTTGTGAAAGTCACCTTAATGCAGCATGCTGCCGAAGAGTGCATTACGGGTATTCAAATTGCTGTAGTTTAGCATGGACTGTGTGTTATGATCACACAAAGCCCCGGATCCCTTAGTGTCAATGTACTACCACTATGTAACTGTCTGATTAACTGAACATGGCCTGTTCACATTCAGGCTTTGTTTGCTGGTTACATCATTCTGGCTGGAGAATCTTGTATTGCGACATGTTTGTTGTTCAATTCTGAAATTTTGTGTTTGAAATCTCTCACGTGAATGATTATGCCAGAGGTGGGTAATTTCAGTACCGGAAGGCACGTGTATTTGCAGGAAAAGTATTCACCTGAGCCAACTGGCTGTATACACCAACAGTGATGTCCTTGTGGATTATTTAATAGCACAGGTTTTATATGGAGACACAAGAACAGTCATTGCCTGCTTGGCATTGTAGTGATCGTCAACGAATGTTGATAAAAAATGTTAGGTCACTGATTTAATGTGGCCAGATGTTGGTGCCTTAACCAGAAACGGATGCTGACCTCCTTGCCCACCTCTGCATTACACTGATTCTTGCTCTGACTCTGGGCAGTTGTAAGTTAATGCCACGTGTTGCATGCTAACAGATGTGTGTGCTGTTACTGGATTGGGCAAAGGTATTGCTCAATGTTTCGCTATTGACTGACAGGGCTTGGTTCAGCATATGGAGTCCAATATGGCCAAAACAAAAAAAAATTATTCCAACTGAGTTTCACATGAATACGCTCCAGTGCTAAGATTTAGATTAACCCTTAGAACACTGGAATAAATTTTTTAAAATATATAAATTTAATTATCTTGTGCTGTTGAAAACCTATCATGCTCCCTGCGGGAGCTCTTTTAAATAAGCTGCCACATGATGGGTTTTCAACAGCTTCGATTTTGATATCTGGCATCATTGAGCAACAATGGCTGCATTTAGAGCTCTAAGGGTTAAGATTTGGTGTACATGCTTTCAGTATCTGCCTAGTGCTGCACTTTACTGCCATACTGTGTAAAAGTTTGTAAATATGCTGTGTCTAAACTTCAGCTGCGGTGCGAATTGCAGCACTGAAATTTGCATTCATAGCATTTTGCAATGGGCCGTTCTGGCTCGATGTAGAAGTGGATATGTGGCGCAGTTCTTGGCTGCGTCAGAACAGTGTCACGCCAAGCTTTTTGTTCTGTGTGCGTGTGCTAAACATGCACATCCATCTCGGCAGTGTGAACCCCTTTTAGAAGGTGGTTTAGAGTTTAGGTTTTGCGTTTACACAAATCCTGTGGCATTTTGTCTTCTCTAAATACCACCTTCCACACCTGACTGTTAGTCGGAGGCCTCTTAATGCCATGTTAGCCAAGATTGGCAAAACATCGCATTGTTTCCATCTGTCTGCGCTGTGTAATGCTAATTCAGATTTCCTCTGAAGATCTGTTCTGCGCAGTAAAGATCCAATTCTGAGCTGCATCTCAAAATTGCCTGGTGATTTACAATGGATTTTGCTCAAGAAAAAGTGGCTGTTCATTTTAACCCCTAGAGCGCTGAAATAAATTTTTTTTCTTTTTTTAAATTCTAAATTATCTTGTGCTGTTGAGAACCTATCATGTGGCGACTTGTTTAAAAGAGGTCCCCTGCGGGAGCTCTTTTTTTAAACAAGTCGCCACATGATAGGTTCTCAACAGCTTTAAATTTGATATCTGGCATCATTGAGCAACACTATTTGTATTTAGTGCTCTAAGGGTTATTGATTTATATTGTCGCTAAATCGTGCTCTTCGCTGAACACTGATGCTTTAAAATGGCTGCTGATTTCCTGGGCTGAGAATTTTTGTCTTAGACGGGTTATGTATTGTCCATTTACGTCAGTAATCAATTCAGCGGAGGGCAGGAAAGTAAAAGTTCTGTTTGCATACTGCCTGGCAGTGTTGCAAGCATTGATATTGCCTAGTTTAGTCACAAGGAATGAAACGATCACTGCTTAGCCTTTCCACCATTTTATTTTCAATCTAAACAACAGTATTCCAACTGTTTAGGTTGCTTTACTGATTGAGTTTGTAGTTTTATTTCACGAACGCGGTTTGGTCATGGATGCATTTAGTCCTCTTGATGGGCTTCCATAGATAATGATCTGATGATCTGAGCGAGTATGTTTAATATGGAGTCGTTTATGCACTGCAGATTAAAATGCTTTCCCTCGGAGGTGAGAAGCTCGGCGCTATCGATCGCCGGCGTGCGTCTAGCCTTTCTCAGAGGGCTTGTAATCAATAACCGCTGACAGTTGTGCTGGCCGGTGCAGGGGTGATTTGTGATATGTTTGGAGTCACTTGAGGTCAGGTGGAAAAATCGGGCCTGTGAAGCTAGACTGGACCTGTCTACACAAGCCAGACTTATGAAACGCCTTGTGATGAGGTGGCAGACTCTGTGTGTTTGTCTGCACTGTCCTGAATCAATAAAGGGATGAGCGCTGATGCTTGGATGCAGCTGCACTTTACTGGGGATGAACAGGAAAAAGCATAAATAGTGTAAAATGCCCAAAAAATGGTCCTTTGTCCTGCTGAAGGCTGCCCCTGCCCCAAACTAGACCCAGGCCTGGTGTTGGCCTTCTGTCACCCGCTTTGATTCAGTTGATGCTACATCTTAACACCCCCCGTGAGTCCCCTAACTGTGTTCTACCCATTTCCACCAGTCTTATTAACCCTTAGAGGGCTATAGGCAGCTATAGTTGCCCAGTGATGCAATATATCAAAACCAGATGCTGCTGGGAACCTATCATGCTGCAACTTGTTTAAAAGAGCTCCCCTGTGTGAGCTCTTTTAAACAAGTTGCCATATGATACATCTTCAACAGCTGAGGATAATTCATTTTTAATTCCTTGAAAATTTATTCAGCGCTCTAAGGGTTAATACTGATTAGAGAGTCCTAGGGTTGGGTATCGTTCGTTTTAGATTTGCTAGTTTTGGTTCCGCGAACCAGTGATTATTACTGTTCCAGTTATAAACTATTCCGAAAATGATGCCGTAACTGGAACTGAAATATAAGAAATTTAAAAAGCTAACCCATGAAAATTAAAGAGCCCTTTGAAATTGTTTAAAATTTGTTCCATTTAATTAGTGATTGGAATCTTGGGTAGTACGAGGAATCCTGTAGCGTAATAAAGTTTATGATTTGCTTCTGAAGTTGGAATACATGTGCAGCAAGTGTGAGCGTTTCCTCGACAGTCCCACTGCTACTGCGTAAACACGCAATCTAAATGAAAAACCTGGCCAGCTCAAAGTAGTGGACACCTGGTACCATGACTTTCTGCATTAGATTTAGAGAAATGCAGGCCTATACAATTACTGTCAACTGCCTATATACAGTAAAATTAAATGATACGGCCTCTGACTTGTCATTATTAATGGCTTCTTGATTACCTCATGGTGCTCACCTTCAGTTTGGTGCGCTCCCAGCTCTCTCGTCTTCTCAGGTGTGATAAGTTGACATCTGATGGATTCCAATCATGTCCAATCACAATTAAGACATTAAATTCAATGTTTGCTAACCAATCAGTGAAGTGAGCCCTAGTCCTCCGCCTAGAGGCAGCTTAGGGACAAGAGATGATGTAACAGTCAGAAGTGCTTCTGGTAGCCCGCCAGGACCATTGTTTCAAAGGGGCTGGGCACCTATGTAGGAATCACTACAAGGAATCGAGTGCACGAGCGCATGTTATTCCAGCTGAATGTCCCTCTTTCTGCCATTTCCTAAGGGGAACCGTAAAGCGATGCCCAACCCTAGACGGCGCACACCTGCTGTCCCACTCAGTGTCACAATATTAGGAATGGTGCTTCTGTCTGTCATGCATTTCTCTCCCTTCATGTCTCTTGCTTGTGTCTGTGCGTGGATCTGCCAGATAACTTCACTGACTCGGCTGTGTCGGTGAGTGCTCGCGTCAACGGAGAGCACAAGGAGAAGGACCTGGAGCCCTGGGATGCTGGGGAGCAACATGCCTCCGACAGCCTGGAGTCACTGGACACAGACGTGGTGGGTCCCCAGTTTAACTGCAGGAATGGCTTGAGCCTTTTTAGTCTTTCAGGATTTCTTTAAAAATGCACTCTACAGAAATTCATGCACCTTAAACCGTTTGTTCCACAAAAATCGCCCGTCTGTCAATTTGGAGCCGGCACTGATAGCCTGGCGAGAACGGGCCCTACTTCTCCCAACACAGCGTGTGTGATCCAAGGTCTATGGAAAAAAATATACCCGTCCAGTTAATTCTGGCACCTTAATTGCCCCTTTAGAAGTAAATTGATAAATTAAAAATAAATAAAATATGGCATTCGGTAGCCAAATGATCAATGCTTTGATTGCAGTTGCTCAGCCAAGTGCTGTCAGAACTAGTTCTGATCTAGTTTAATTTGTTGCCATCATTTGAAAATGGACTATAATTGGGGATGAATAATTGTGGGCATTTTGGTTCTAGAAATTGGTAGTTAATGATCTAAATTCCCCGAGATAAAGCCTCAGATGTACTTATGGTTATTTATCAAAACTTGTTTGTGCAGACTTTTGAGGAGTCTTGACTTTGTGCTTGATTACTCAAATGAAGCATTTGGACGGCACTGAAATGCAACAAATAGATTTGAGTCCGCTTTCTGTGTGTAAGGGTCCTTTTATGATGGGTTGTGAAGTGAAATTCTGTGGAGTTTTACTTCAAAATGGAAGGCATGAGTAGGGAGAAGAGCCCTACGACTCGGCACTTTTCATTTCCAAAGCAGTTTATTCTATTTGTCCAAATATCACAGTACTCCGTTCTTCTCTGGCTGCTCTTAAGTCTAGCGGTAGGGTAACTTTTTACTGTGGTGCTGGAGTTGATTGATAATTTGAAGGGTTTTGATGGCCAGCTTTTAAAGATTCACTCTCTCTCTGCCTTCCTCTGCCTGTTTAGTCGAATGGCTGGGACCCCAACGACATGTTCAAATTCAATGAGGAGAACTATGGGGTGAAGTCGACCTACGACAGCAGTCTGTCCTCCTACACGTGAGTCAACCTGCTCGCCCCCGACATGCCCCGTGTGTCCCTCGCATGTGTGCAGCCTCTTCTGGAACCTGGGGACTGTTTCAATAAACTTTACTTGTCCGACCGAGTCAGACCATCCGTCGAGTGAAAAGTCAGACCTTCGACAGACCATGTCCGTCAGGTGTTTCAATAAAACAAAAGTAGGATGTCCGACCATGGTCCGATGCGGACGGACATGCGGACGTCACTGTCCGTTCGAAGTTGCGTGAGAATTTACACCTCAGCGATGCACTGCTTCGCTCTTTGGCGTTCAGATATTCAAAATAAGTTGACGTTAAATGAAAAAAGGAAAAAAAACACAATAGGTAGATCATAACTAGTATTCAGACATAAATTAATGGCGCACATCGCTGTAGGATGTCACGTTCAATTTCAGTAGGCTATTAACTGAATACGGTCTAGCTTATTAAAAGCAGTCTTTGCTCACTGTGCACTCTGTGCTAAAACTACGATTGGCAACATTACAAAGCTGTTCATCACACAAAAGACATTAAAACATTCATATCGTCACGATCGCTCATTTAACAGAATTGAGTTAAGCAGACGGGTGATAAGCAGAGCTCCACTCTCGGTCACACAAGCACCATGAATATGATGTTCTATAACCACTGAGAACCATGCCAAGATCGCACCTTAGGCAATGTCCCATTAGTGTTCACATAGCATGCATAAAAACACAACTTTTTGTCGGACTTGAGGATAACGGGTACCAATGATTTAAAAGTGAAATCTTCATGCGTTGTTAACAAATTATGTGTAGTTGTTCATTCACTGATTTAACAGAGCCCCGTTTCTGGGTGTAGGCTATATTGGTTTTGCGGGCATTGATTATACTGTCTTTCCGTTCTTGACATATTTTGGGCTGTCTGCGCCTCCAGACAGCATAAAACAATAACGCCATATTTTGGCGCTATATTTTTTGTCTGACCGAGTTTTAGGACATCTCTCGAGTGGTCCCAGAAAGTCGGACAGTCCGACCAGAACGGAGGGTGACGGGCCGTTTATTGAAACGCCCAGAAAAAGACGGACTGTCCCATCGCTCGGTTGGACGGTCTGTTGTGTTTATTGAAACAGCCCCCTGGTGGAGTCATCGAGTCTGCGGTATCTTGTCTTTCGAAGTCCCTGGGAACTTACGAGAAGAGCAATGCCAATCACGGCACATTCAGTCCGCGAGAAAGCTCTCAGCTATTCTGTAGCACATTTATATGTATTGGATTTTTATTTATTTATTTATTTTTTGAACATTCAAATTCTGATGAATGCTTTGGAAAAGATTCACTTTTGATATACAGTAAGTTTTAATGATACGTTCTGTGCTCTCAGTGACATTAAACAAACAATTCATTTATTTGGCTGAATAGCTGTGATTGCAATTCAAGGAGTTACTGGTACAGCAGGGTAAAATGGTAAATGCATCTCTAGGTACTGAATCTCCTGGGTTCAAGTAGTATTTTAAATAATTAAAGTCCGCACACTGAAGGCCAATGCCAATGTTCCTCAAGAAAATAAATTTCTTGGGGAGCATTGGCCTTCAGTGTGCAGACTGTAATTATTTAATTTGCGGATTTTTTGGTTTGTCCTGCACCTGTATTTGAGTGGATTTGCATGCCTTCTGAATTTTAAGCATTCAAGTAGTGCTTTAACAGTGCATTTTCAAATTTACGCAGGACCAGTGGGTTAGTTCATTTCGGATTCTGGCCATAATTGATTGGCTTGAACGCTCTGTGTAATTAGTGAGGCTACTCAACCCACACCAGGTTTGTCTGAGTTGTGTATTTGGCAGAGAAGAGTGTGGTTGAAATGGTGCGGTCACTCTTTAATCTTGAGTGTGTTCATGTTTGTGTACGTATCCCAGGGTTCCCCTGGAGCGGGATAACTCGGAGGAGTTCCTGAAGCGGGAGGCTCGGGCAGCCCAGCTGGCAGAGGAGATTGAGTCCAGCGCCACCTACAGGGCGCGTGTGGCGCTGGAGAACGACGACCGCTCTGAGGAGGAGAAGTTTACGGCTGTGGTGCGTGGCGAGCCTCATGCTCTCAACAGCAGGTGAGCCCCCGCAGAGCTGATATGGGATCAGTTTTACCTCGTCTGTACCCCTGTATAACTGCTCATGTGCCATACCTGGAGCCTTCTCCAGTCTGGAGTGTGACCTGAAGTTAGGAGTAGTACTTTGGGTTTTTTTTGAAATGCCTTGCCTGACCCCAGTTAAACTGTCCAATCCTTTCCAATGTGAGTTAAGAGCCAAAATAATTTATTGATCAGAACCTTTATGATTTGATTGTAAGTGATTGTAGGGAGTAGTTTTTGGAGTTTGCAGATGGCAATATTTGCACCGGACTGCGATCCCTTTGTTAGTGAAATGGCAGCAGTTTTCTGATTTGGACATGATGGTTTTTTTCCTCGCAACGTTTGTAAAATGGTGGGTGTTTTACTCATGGAGGTGTGTTCAGAATCATGTTTGTAAAGTAGCCACATTTATGGACTGGGATGTTATTGCACGTTTCAGTGCTGTGTTACCAGAATGGTCACCTCTCTTCCTCCAGCAGAGAGAACAAGTACGTTCCCCCCAGCCAGAGGAGCAGAGACGGGATGTCATGGGGCGCGGGACGCCAGAACTCTCCCAGGCTGGCACAGGGCAGCTCCGGCCCCTCCCCTGCCTCCGGACCCCCCCCACCCCGCCCGCCGCCCCACGACTACAGCCCCAGCTCCGGGGCCGACCAGCGCGTCGTTAACGGAGGTGAGCGCCACCGTCCGCGTCTCTTGGCCTGTGCTGCGACTGAGCCTGCTGTACAAAAAATGATGATGTATTCATGTATGTAGTGTTTTAAATCTCCTGTGTGGTCGAGCTAAAATCTTTACTGTCACAAAGTATTGGCTGGGGTTGGACCAAAGTGTTTGTCTGTGAATATACTGAGCTCCACAATAGTTGGGACAGGCATTTTTCTGCGCGCTACATTTTTGCTATGCATTTGCAGCTCTTCTGCAGTTAAAATGCAGATGGTCTGCTTTTATTATGGAGGATTTTTGTACATTTTGGTTCCTTTGCATATAAACAACTGCAGATAATTCGGTTGACCTGCCCCAACATTTCAGTGCACCTAAGCATACATTCATTCTTTGGAGAAAATGGAATGGTGCAAAGCTTTTGTTTGTTAAAGCAATGTTTTAATTTCTTGATTTACACTGATGCCTGGTTTCCCCGATGGTAACCAATTCTTGTGGATCTACCATCCTATTAGTTTTCAATTTAGCCTTCTGTTTTATTATTGAAATATTATACAAAATTAGCATTGGTAATTATTAGGAATTATTAACCTCTTCGCTACTAAAGACGTGTATATATACATGCTTGCTGCAGCCATGCAGCGACCCAGGACGTATATATTTGTCCTCAAAACAACCATTTGACCCAGAGTCTGGTTGTTTGAATACAATCATGCTGCTTTAACTGGCGAGTGAGAGGAGTCAGGCACTGTCTTGTAAATTATGCTGATAACAAGCATTCGCTCATTTCCCCGAAAGTCCCACTAGTTTACACTTTCAAAATAGGATGTCACCTTTGTGTATACACATCTGAGGTGAGTGCAAACAACATATTTGTGGATGCAGACTCTGAACACTATGAAAATAGCGATGACGGTGATTCGTACGTGCCAAGTGGTTTAGGGGAGAGTTTGCGAGAAGAAAATTCAACCTCTAGCAATCAACTGTGGTTCGTTGTTGTCCGCATCTTCATCTTCTACATTGATGTTTTCTTTGCTGAACTCTCTTCTCAACCGCTCACCACATACGAAAATTTTGTGTATATCCGTCCTTTATAGGGAAATTTTTGCCATCAATTGAATTGTGGAAATGTACTGAATGCTTGATCTCCAGGATAAAGGTTTCTTCTGTTTAAGAAATATGATCAGAATTTTTGCGGCTACCTGTAGCCTCTTTCTTTCTTCTCCCCCCTAGGCCAAGAAGCTAACGTTACCTTCAGCGGTATTTACTAGCCCAGCCAAAGAGATTTTTCCAATGTGTTTTGATGTCACAATGATTTATCTGCCCACACAAATCTTGGTTGTTTAACCCCGCCCCCCAATAAAATGCATGTTTTCTAAAGGCAGTCTGAAGCTTTAAATACTTGTGATTTTCACATTGTAATTTGCTTTTCAGTCTTCAAAACATTTTTTTCTGACCAGGAGGACGATGTGCCCGAGGAGGTGATGGGAGGGTCTGATGGTTGCTTTTCATTATTCTGTCCTCAGTTTCTCTCGGTCACCCACCACCTCACCCTGTGTGCTCTTCATTTCAGCACGAACACACTGCAGTGGCGTGGGACGAATCAAATTCTCTGACGCCTATAGCTACCGGCCACTTAAAGCTGCTGTAATTGATTTGGTCGTTTTCGTAGCTTCTTGTCCGAAGCCTATGTAAGCAGTCCGCGCCCCCCATCCCCAAGCCAGGCACAGGAACGCGCATCGGTTTCCAACAGAGACAGAGGAGTGTAGCATCTCTGTTAAAATATAAGTACAATATAAACAGACACCTTCAGTGATTGTCGTGTGAAAGCCACAGTGAAAACATGGACCAACGGCCCATTACATCCATGCAGAAACTGCGGTATGAATGGCTATTTGAAGGTATTAGCTAAAATCAGCTAGTGTCCTATAGTCACACATGCTATCGTTACACAGCTAAGCAAACTGTAGTCGGCCACAAACGATGACGGTTGATCTATAAACTGACTTTAGCAGGATTAAAAACCGCCAACAGGACTATCCGAGACTGATAAAACTGCATAACTACAACAGAGTAAAACAAAGCTTACATGTCCAGTAGCAGCAAGGCTAGCTGTGCATTGCCTTTTAAACCCTTTGATTTCTTCAGTTTTCCCCATTGAAAGCGGCACCGATATAAATACAGCTCTTGGCCATCTCGCGTTTTTCCTCCTTAATTGTTCCTCTACTGTTCTTTGGCGCTTTGGCTGTTTAATTATGTACGCCATCTCCCGTAGCGCTGGGATCGGAAGCTTCATCTGTTCTGCTTTTGCCAACAACAGATTTTTTTTTTCTAATGATTTTTCCGGCAGATGGCGCACTAACAACGCAGATTCAGCTCTGCTCGTTCACAAGCAGAGAGAAACGCGTCTTTATGACGCTCTCTCACCACATTGGATAGAGGCAGTCGGTGAGTCCAGAATTTTATTTACTGCTTTATTGCAGAAGACGGTGACTGAGAGACTTGTGTTATCGACCAAATACTCTAAATAAATGATTTGTCGGAATGTGGAGCTATTTAACACTTTTTTAAAAACAAAAAAATCTCTTTTACAGCAGCTTTAATATTGGCATTTTCACTTTAAAATGAGTGACTGGTCTACCGAACCAGAATCATGCAGTTTCCATTGTGAATGATTTGGAAGCTGCTATCAAATATAAAGTTCAAGTAGCAGACAGACACGGATGCTCACAATAACATTTTATTTCACCCACAGATTTTGTTAGCCAAGTATTTACTTGCTTGATTTAAGCAACATCATCTGACAAATAGCCGAATAGCTGGGTAACATTAGCAACGTAGCTATTGTGGCCATGGTATGTAGCAGGCTGCACACACATCCATGATCGCTAACCTTTCATTTCACATGCAAATTTTGGTAGCTAGGTAGTAATTTACTTAAAACTCTATCATCAGTTAAACAACTTGAATGGCTAGCTTCATAGCCTTATGCTGATGCACACATTAACCTTTTATTTTATATGCAAATTTTGTTGGTTATGCATTTGCTGACTTCACTTAAACATCAGACAGCTGGCCGAATGGCAAGCTAATGTTGGCTATGGAGCAAACGTAGCTATGCTACGTAGTTGGGGAGCTAACAGTTACGCAGATATCGATAACCTTTCATTTCACATGTAGATTTTTTTTTTTTTTTTTTGGCTAAGGCAGGGCTGCCCAACCCTGTTCCTGGAGAGCTACCATCCTGAAGGTTATCACTCCAACCAAAGCAAACCACACCTGCTTTCCCAGTTACAGATCTTGACGAGCTGCTAATGAGCTGAATCAGGTGTGTTGAATTAGGGTTGGAGCAGAAACCTACAGGATGGTAGCTCCCAGGAACAGGGTTGGGCGGCACTGGGTTAAGGTCTTATTTCATTTTAACGGCATTGTCAGACAACCAGCTGAATTACGAGCTAAGGTTAGCTACGTAGCTATGTTACGTAGCTAGATGCACAGATAACCACAATAACCATTTTTTTTCCAAGTGCAAATATTTATTAGCTGCATATTTATTTACTTCATTTAAATTACATCAGACAACTGGCTGAATAGCAAGCTATGTAGCTATACATAATTGTCCACGATAACATTTTATTTCACATGCAGATTTTGTTACTAAGTATTTACTTGAAATGACATCAGAAAACTAGCCAGCTTCATCGCTATCGCATTGGAAAACATGATGGCTACAGCTATGATTATCCTCTCCTTCATTTGGAGAATTTAAATTCCTGCCTCTTTTTGTGATGATGATTGGCCAGCAGCTGGTCATCGCTGCTCCTCATCTGAATAAGATTCAGGTTTTGGCCGCTTGCTTCACCTACATCACACCGTTTCGCTCAGTTACCGGTCCCATAATCCACTGCCTAGGGGCTCAATAGATAGTGAATAGGAATGTGACCATACCTTCCGAAATTTTGCGTCATGCCGCTGCAGTCTGTCTGTACGGTTACACACACCACGAGCACGGTCAATTACTCAAATGATGGCAGACGCTCCAGCAGGCCACTATATTTAGTCTGGTGCGCGCACACATGCTCCAGTGCAACAGGTCCTTACTCCCATGGATAGAATTCACATTAGCCCTGGTGTTTATGGACAGGACTGTGTCCCTTTACAGAACTCTGTGGTATGAGTCTTGAGGTGACCCACGTTCCTTGCGATTATCATTTTGTTATACTGCACTCCTGAGTTCCTGTGCTTCTGAATTCTTTTTTTTTTTTTTTTTTTTTTTTTTAATATTTGATCCCAAGGGCCATAATTCATCACCTGACCTTTTTTTTAATTTTTTATTTATTTATTTAGTTTTTACATGTAACAAAGTATTTCATGCTTCCATATTTTCATGCATTCTCTGCCCCTTCCTCTTGTCCTCATTGGTTCCTTTGTCATCTCATTCCCTGCCCCTTCTCCTCGCTGCATTTCATTGGTTCTGTATCTGTTTCCTTGGCTCTCATTTATCCTCGTTAGGTGCCCCCTGGCCGTCGCCCTGCCCATCTCCTTCCTCTCGTCCGCCCTCTCGCTTCCAGTCGGGTGCCTCCTGCGCCCTCCCTCCGCGGGCCTCTACACCCACGCGCCCGCCCTCCCGCCCCCCCTCCAGGCCCTCGCGGCCTCAGTCCCACCCCTCCCCACACGGCTGCCCGGCTCCTGTCTCCCCCCTGCCCAAACGCATGTCCTCTGAAGGTACCGCACCTGACTGAGTCACCCGTGTGTGGGGCTGTGCCTTCTGCGCTCGGTTTGGTGTGGCCATTTTTTTTTTTTTTTTTTTTAAACCTCTTCAGAGTTTGACTGTCATTTCCCCTCCCCCCTCTCCATTCATATGAATTTAGGAGGTGAACTGAAATTTCACAACTAAATAACCCTTGTCATCTTCATCATGGGGAGGTTACTCGGCATGCTAGCTGAAATGTTTTGCATTGAATTAGATTTGAATTCGGTAAAGTTGTGGAGAATGGGGGCGGATGGTGATTTAAACTCAATCTGTCTCTTCTATTTCTGTGTTGAAAGTACCGGCTGCTGTCCCTGCCTCCCTCTCTTCCTCTCCCCTTCTCTCCCTCCCCCATCCTCCCTCCCTCGCTCTCTTTCTCTCTCCCACCCGCTCCCACCCCTGGGTCACTTGCACTTGTTGCCACTGGAGTGTGCATCTCACCAGCGCTCACACTGGCAGCAGTGTGAGAGTGTTTGAGCTAACAACGTGTGCTTTCTGGCTATTCGTGCATTGCTGAACTCTCAGTGGGAGAAATGTGTGTGCTTCATAAAGATGTCCGGGCTGGTGCTGCTTTTGTGGAGAACTGCTGTGGGATTTGCTGTATGTTCCTTTGTTTTAGAAGGATTCTGGGGTGCGTTACCCGAAAGTATAGTTGCTAACTAAGTTATTAACTTGCGTAGTTTGTCCATTCACAGTCAGTGATGCCAACTACGCACGTTACCATCTGTGATTTCGGGAAATGCACCCCTAGTTGGGAGGCTTGTTGAAAGTTTGATCAGAAGGAAATGACATGAGTCATGACATGATTAAACAACATCTGTTAAGTTGCAAGCCCACTTCCATAATTCAGTAGTGTTCGGCTCACCGGCTTTACCGCAGGACCGTGATGTTTTACCGGACTATTCAGCAGTGCTGCCTTGGATCAGTCGACTCTGCTGCCTCACTCATTTATTTAGAAGTATTATTTTGCCGCTGTTGAACTGTACAATTGCAACGCAACTATGACCAAGGGCGTGTTTAATTTTTTCAATACCTGATACCTTAAGGCGCTTTTCCACTACATGGTTCCGGCTCTACTCTACTCTACTCGCCTATTTTGCTTTTCCATTAGGGAAAAAGTACCTGGTACCAGGTATTAGTAGGTACTTTTTCTGGTACCTGCTCTCCTGGGGTTCCAAAAAATGGCCAACCAGGTACTAGTAGGTACTAAATGTGACGTGCAACATTGCTGCCCACTGATTGGTCAGAGAGAATCGTCACTGTGAAAGACGACTCCGTAGTCGACCTCGGGACATCTCATTCGAGTTAGATTGACGAGTCTCAAGGTTAGTGTAGTTATTATGATCATGGACTTATATTGTTTTAGGCTACTTGTTCAATATGCTGTGCGTTGCCTTAACTTTCAGACACGGTTTCGCTTGTTCACCAAAGCTGCTACATTCATGAAATGCGTTTCTCTTTACCTGTGACCCCGTTCGTGGCGAAATTAAGTGACTGTATTGTGTCTAGTTACGTTCCCCTTAATAATTCCCTTTGAGAAAGTTATGTGATGCTACCCCCGTTTAAAGAAAATCGGGCAGAAAAATAACTTTACGGGTGTTGACGAATCATTTTTGTCTTATATCAGATGAGATGACGCATCGTAAAGCGATAAATTCTAATACTCTGCCATCTCCTGCGATTTGCGCATTTGCTACATGTTTTGCCTTCAATTTCAAAGTGAAAAGTTTCGTGAAGCCTGACTGTCAAGATAATAAACAATAATTGTTTTGTCATATGTGTTGTTTGCTTCTTTGTTATGAAGGAAAAAGGGTAAATTAACATCCTCGATGTGTGGTGATTCCACAATTTTTTCAAGGGGTTGGTGTGTGGGGATTCCATATTTTTTGCCTGGGGTTGTTGTTACATTATGGAATACTGATGGTACACAAATGCCTTGAGAATATATTGCCTTTTTCTATCAATACTCTATGCCTTTTACGAATATCATTGCTTTGCGTTTTTAGGTGGTACTCGGACACAACACCAGCTGCTATCCTATGCATCAGGACAATGTCAAACAGAAATTACAATTAAACACCCACGGACTTTAGTGCCATATCGTGGTGACGGTAGTGCGCGTGCCCTGATTTAAACACATAAATATTTAACAAAATCGGTGGAATAAAAGTAAACTTGATATAACTGAGGATGCCGTCACGGCAGTAACGTGCTGCGTCGCAACGACAAGCAGGTACCACGGAGGCGGTACTATCCCCTAATGGAAAAGCAACCCCAAAAACGGAACCGGTGCCGAGCAGAGTAGAGCTGGTACCATGTAGTGGAAAAGCGCCATTAGTAGGCGAAACCTGCTTTTAAGTTGTCATTGCAGTTGCTTCTTTAGGTCCCTTATGGAAGTTATCAAGCTCACCTGGATCGATTGGTGGGCTTATGTCATGGCCTTGTTGTCCGTTGTTCATAATAGTTTTGTGTTGTGTTGTAAGCATCTTCTCCAATACCGTTGGGCCAATACAACTGAACTTGGTTGACATCTTTCAGCCAATGAGGACACCAAAGGTCATTTAATTTGCGGAGATCTGATGTCCAATATGGCCATCGTTGCTAATATATTGATAATGCCATTTTGGCCGATATGTCAGTGTCTTCTGATTCAGCTGCAATGGACCTTTCCAACTAACTCCGACCAGCTCTGCCCCCCCCCCCTCCCCTTAGTGACTGTTGCGGAGACCCACAACTATGCAGTTTGAGCACCACTCTCTGGCACATATTCCCAATAATATTGCGGTTTATTCATACCGAATGCGTCCAACTTGTCCGGCAAAGTCTTCCAGAGAGGCCTTAGCCATTTCACGCAAGGACATACTCATGACATCAAATTTTCTAATGGAAGGGGTGGAGATACAATGGTAACCGCGAAGTGCTGGCGATCTATGCAGAAAAGCCGAGCACGCAGTAAACTGCACGTTGAAATCTAACCGGGCGAAATAGTGGAATCGCACTGCACGTGTAAAGCGGGGTAAGTAGTTTTCATACATTTGTTGCCATCACTGAGCTAAAAATAACACTGGATCCAGTATGCTGTCTCACGTCAGTTGGCCATGAGTCGGGCAATACGCAAGCTAGACTTTTTATTAAATCATATTACGCAATGCAGCTAACCCTTAAACTAGCTACATTAGACATAAGCGAGTTATTAATCTAACGTTTGTTATGTTGGCGTTTTCCTCCGAACCAATTTCGATGACAAGCTAACTTTACTTATTTCGGCTAAGTGACTGACTGAATCAGATTGTAGCTAGTTAGCTGGCTAGCTACCTAGCCAGCTTTTCTCGCGTTAAAGTTTCTAAGCAGATAACATATGCAATTACAAAATCCTTCACCATCTGGCTACATGTTTTATGTTTTCTGGTGTTGCGACTGCCTGTGCTGGGTGGCTTGAAGGAATCATGTTCTAAGCAAAGTAGCTATGTTGCTACATCTGGTATTGCTTGCAGTAGTCCACTGGGGAAAAACAGTCCTGTGTTAACATATACACCAATGATGCCATTGGTTTAATTCTGTCTTCTCAGCGAAAACACATGCATAGATTGTTGATAACTAACTAGTGAAGGGGAAATGGCAAAAAAATTTCACTTGCTTACCTTCGAGTTTTATTCACATTGAGTTGGCTTTCCACATGCCTTAATCTATCGCAGACACTTTCACAACTGCGCCTTGCCCATTAAGCGCAGCTAATGACTGCATTTCATGTGGGTCAATATGGCGGTGTTGTCGGGGCAGGCAGTACCTCAGTAAGATAAGGCAATCTCATTGGTAGTTATTCTACACTCAGTTGACAGGTTGGAAAGGTCCATTGTTGACTAATGTTGAGGGTTTTTCTACAGGTTATATTTTGACCTTGATTTGACCTCTAAATTGGACAATGCCCTATAAATTTCACTAATGGTTAAAAAAAATCTTACTCTCTGAACCTATTTGACCAATGAAGCTGAAACTTTCCTGACATCTTCCAACCAATGTGAAGACCAGAGTTCAAATAAATTGCGGCAATCTTTTCAAATTTGACTGCCATCTGAAAAATTCCATTTTTTTCACCCATTTGTCAATTTCTGCAGTGATTCAGATAAAATTTGGTATGTTGGTACTTAGCAGCATGACTCAATACATATACATTTTCTACATTCTTATATTTTCTGCATGTTGCATTTTGGCCTTGGTTATACCTCTGACATCAGATCATGTCCCCAAATTTCATAAATGGCTTTTAAAATCTCTTCTGAAACTACTTGTCTAAGGAAGCTGAAACCGTAGACATCTTCCTTCCAATGAGCGTACAATTTAAAGTTGTCAAAATTTTTCAACAGGGAACTAATTTTTATTTTCTTGCATTTCTGCTAAAAATACACTCTTAAGCCCCTTGTTATAGTAAATGCAGTGTCTCCTGCTGCTAATGATACTACATTAATACAGGTGAAAGTGTATTGCATACATGATATCGGTCATTTCCACAATGTTGCATAGTTATTGCAGGGTCCTGCAAACAATTATGGAGTTTAATTAAAAAAGTTGAATGTCCAGCCAAGCTATGGCTCCCATGGCATTATTGGCTTATTAGCTTACCGGCTCTATGGGACGATAAGCTATTGTCGTGGTGTGGCGTCCGTCGTCCGGAACATTTTTTATCTTTTCTTCGGCCTGGTGAATTTTTGTGCAAATTTGCCATATCATACTACTAGGCCATATCTCCAGGCGGTTTTTTTTTTTTTTTTCAGATTTTTGATTGAATCATTTTTGTCCGTTTTATGGGCCCTTGAAATTTTGGTCCCAAATGTTAAAGATAGGACTGAGAAATTTAAAAAAATTATTTCTCAAAAACCGCGCAATAAATTTTTTTCTAAATCGGGCAATCAACTTCCCTTGGTACCATCAATGTACAGTGCAAGCGCCATTTTGATTGAATCGATGGAAGTGGGTCTTGTGGGGGCGCTATACTTTATGAATAAGCAAAATGGCCTCTGGAGGCTAAATGGTTGCAGATAGAGATCAAGTTTGTATTATCGACATTTAGGAAGCGATATATGACCTATACGTTGGCTATGTTAAAGTTGAACTCGGATGACTTTGAAAGGTCAAACTTGAGGTCAAGGAAAATACTATCAATGTTAAAAGATAGGACTTGAAATTTCAAAAAATTATTTCTCAAAAACCGCTCGATAAATTTTTTTTCTAAATCAGGCAATCAACTTCCCTTGGTACCGTCAATGTACAATGCAAGCGCCATTTTGATTGAATCGACGGAAGTGGGTCTAGTGGTGGCACTGTACTTTATGAATAAGCAAGATGGGCTGTGGAGGCCAAATGGTTGCAGATAGAGATTAAGTTTGTATTATTGACATGTAGGAAGTCATGTATGACCTATACATTGGCTATGTTGAAGTTGACCTCAGATAACTTTGAAAGGTCAAACTTGAGGTCAAGGAAAATATTATCAATGTTAAAAGATAGGACTTGAAATTTCAAAAAATTCTCAAAAACCGCATGATAAATTTTTTTCTAAATCAGGTAATCATCTTCCCTTGGTACCGTCAATGTACAGTGCAAGCGCCATTTTGACCTATACATTGGCTATGTTATAGTTGAACTCAGATGACCTTGAAAGGTCAAACTTGAGGTCAAAGCAAGTTTTGAAAATATTGAAGTTTGAAAATATTGAAGTTTGGGAACATGTGTATTAAACACTTATAGGGGCATATTGAAATTTCTTTTGGTGGCCTTGAACTTGACCTTGGGTGACCTTTGAAGGTCAAACTTCACATAGCAAAATTATAATGACTTCTATCACCAAAACTATTATAGATAGAGCTTTTTATTGTGGGCATATAGGAAGTCATGTATGAAGTTCCATTTGGTGACCTTGAGCTTGACCTTCAGAGACCTTCACCGGCCAAACTTTACAGTGAAATTTCAATGACTTGTATCATCAAAATCGTAACAGAGTGTAGGTTTGTACTGGAGACATATAGGAAGTCAAATATGAACTTTCATTTGGTGACCTTCATATTGACCTTTGAAGGTCAGACTTAACCGAGTGAAAATTCTTTGACTTCTATCACTAAAAAAAATCTCTAAAAAGATGGAGCCTAAGCTTGTATCGCAGACTTGAAGGAAGTCACACATGAACTTTCATTTGGTGACATTCAACTTGACTTGGTGACCTTTGAAGGTCAAACTTGACATAATACAATTACAATGACTTGTATTTCCAAAACGGTCACAAATGGAGCCTAGGTTTGTATTAGAGATGTATAGGAAGTCCTATATGAGCTTTCATTTGGTGACCTTCATATTGACCTTCGAAGGTCAAATGTGACCTAGGGAAGATTCAGTGACTTGTATCACTAAAATGGTCACAGATGGAGCCTAGGTTTGTGTTACTGACATCTAGGAAGTCACATATGAACTTTGATTTGGTGACATTCAACTTGACTGTCAGTGACCTTAGAGGTTCAAACTCGACAGTGAAATTACAATGACTTTTATCACCAAAATGGTGACAGATTGAGCCAAGGTTTGTATAGAGACATTTAGAAAGTCATATATGAAGTCCATTTACTGACCTATACTTTACCTTCTGTGACCTTTAAAGTTCACAATTGACATATTGAATTTTCAATGACTTGTATCACCAAAACTGATTCAGAGCTTAGGATTATATTTGGGTCTTATAAATGTTGTGAACTTTTATTTGGTGACCTTGGCGTTGACTTTTAATGATTCGAATGTCAAACTTCACATGAAATTGTCATAACTTGTATCATCACTATAAGATTACTTGCCGGTAAGCTACAGGACCCTTGGTCCTATTATTATTATTATTATTATTATTATTATTATTATTATTATTATTATTATTATAGTACCGGGCCATATACAGCTTTTCAATTTGGGGGCCGTTAATTTGGTCCGTAATTTGGGGGTTTTTCGTAGATGGTCCGTAATTTGGGGGGTTTTTTTGTAGATGCTTCAAAATACGTTATTTTGGGTTTTACGTATTGCCCCTGTATATAGGACTACTTGAATATATTGAATATATGTAAATCACACATTGTAAGCATCGTTAAGTGAATAACCATAATAAATTTAAAATATAAAAATGTTGTTGTCTTCTGATAATTTGCGTGGCAGCCCTAATTATAGTGCTTTCACAATGGAAGGATCAACTATTGTTACAGATCATGGTACGCGCCGCTGGCCGGGGTGACTTTCTGGTAACCCGGGTTTGTAAATGGCGAAGGCCGAATGGCTATGCATGAAATAAAGACTACTTCATTCGGCATTCTATTCATGAGACTTTTGGGCTAGTAGGAGTGGTCGGTAGTTCGGTATCGAAACGGAGATGAATCACGGCCAGGTTTGCAATGTAGCTCGATCGACCGAATTAGTGCGTTGCATGGTGTTTGACAACTTAACAGTGGTTCGCACGCCTTGCCTGCACGTGTGGGAAGTCGCAGAGAAGTGCCATGGAGATATTGGGATTTCGATATCACGTTATTACTTCATCTGATTCTCCAGCCCAATTTCAGGTCATTATCACAATTACATACCATATCGTCAGCGAATACTCCTGGCCCAAAGGCCGCTGGCGCTCACGCCACTCCGTTCCAACTTCTTCGATTCAGCCTTGCGGTGAGCGTGCGGTGGTGCCTACAGTCAGGCTTCACCGCAAGTCATCTTAATTTTAGGTGGGATTTATTGCATTACGCCTTTATGTCTCCGCTCGTTGGGCACAAAAAGAACAAAGTTGAAGGGCAAGATTCGGTGGCATATTTTGTCAATGTGATGTCCGGAAGCGACATGTACTGGTAGTGTGGATATTTACTCCGCCAGCGAATAAAAGCGATACTTTGATAAGCGTCCGTCTGTATTTTGGGGGTTTTGGGCGCTAAGTTGGGGTTTTCTCAGAGCTTCTAATTTTGGGGCCGTTTGATGTCTCTAAAAAGGGCTGTATATGTACCTGTTGTACCTGGAAGTGAGATTATTAGGTGGGCGAGGTACCGTTGAGCTTAAAGGGATAGTTCACTTTTTTTGAAGTGGGGTTGTATGAGCTACAAATTGCCCTTGCACATTAGATGCAGTAAGTTCTCTGATCTCCTCCAGGTAGCGCACCAGGGCATAGTGCTGGGTGGAAATTTAGGCGATACACTGTTGTGAGCGGAAACACAGAAACGGGCGTATTTTACGGCCTAATAGAGGTCTACCTGAAAATAATACACCATTTCAATTGTATGCGCTATATTTAAAAAATTACAGCACTTTAGCTGCTCGGAAAAAAAACACAGTTGCTCTTGAACTAACCGACTGACGTATTCCTCCGCGAGGCGCATCGTAGTTCACTGCGCGCAGTAGTGATCAGCTGCTTGGGTCACAGTGAAGCTGCAGGTAAAAGAGTGAAACACCTGTGAAAAAGTCTAATGTAACGTTGCAGCACAAACTGATATCGCATAGGGTCTACGCAGCCACATACTGTGTATCTGCTGTGCTGGTTATTGTAGGTATATATATATATATATATATATATATTTTTTTTTTTTTTTTTTAGATTTGAGACGTGATTCTATGCCATTGAAAATCCGCCTGCCGCAAACCGCTCAAAGTCTGACCCAAGCAGCTGATCACTACTGCGCCGCAGTGAACTACGATAGCCATGGAGGAATAATCGTCAGTTGGTTAGTTCAAGAGCAACTGTGTTTTTTTTTTTTTCCGAGCAGCTAAAGTGCTGTAATTTTTTTAAATATAGCGTACAATGGAAATGGTGTATTATTTTCAGGTAGGACCTCTTTAGGCCGCTAAAAATACGCTGTTTCTGTGTTTCCGTTCACAACAGTGTATCGCCTAAATTTCCACCCAGCACTATGCCCTGGTGCGGCTACCTGGAGGGGATCAGAGAGCTTTCTCCTGCTTCTAATGTAAGTAGTGGCAATTTGTAGCTCATACAACCCCA
This sequence comes from Gymnothorax javanicus, assembly GCA_029692085.1. Taxonomy (NCBI): domain Eukaryota; kingdom Metazoa; phylum Chordata; class Actinopteri; order Anguilliformes; family Muraenidae; genus Gymnothorax; species Gymnothorax javanicus. The sequence goes on from CM056194.1 coordinate 70,623,490, forward strand.
CTTCAAAAAAAGTGAACTATCCCTTTAAAGTCGGGGTTTTCAATCTCACAGTGGTAGCTTTTTTTTTCTTTTTTTTAAGCTACGATGGTAAGTTATGTGGTATCAGTGAGTGTAGGGTTTGTCGAGCCAGCTCACGCAAAGTAAACCTGGTTAATATTGTACTCGCCTTGCATCACGTCCCTCTTGTGTCTCCAAAACAAGGTGACGCGTGTGCCCAAAAAAAAAAAAATGTACATTCTGTTTTTGCAGTTGGTTTCCAGTCTGTCATCCTGTCACCTCATTATGCAGTGTTTCGTGTGGGCGGTGAGTGAATAAAAATGAGACTCTGCTCTCACTGGCTGCCTCACTGCAGTGTGAGGTTATCAATGGTGGCCAGAGCCAGTTCATACTAGACTGAAGTATGCAGATGTTTCCCCCTCTGACTTCGATTCGATTCCAGTATCACAACAGGAGTTGTTCAAGCATGTAATTTTTTTTTGGCATAAGCGTCACTGCAACGACCAGCGGTAGCACGCTAATTAACAGAAGTATACATGTATTTGTGTATATTGACATGCACAAGTGTATGGGTAAGGGCGAAGAATTCGTGATTGTCATAATAGGGGTCTCTTGAACTCAGGACAGTGACCCATGAAGTTTGGCTTCATCATGGATTTCCAGTTAAAACCAAAGAAAAGAATAATTACTGCTTTGCCTGGGGTAGGAAGCTGTGGGGGAATCGTGTGGGAAATGGACATGGTGTTGGTCTCTGAAGAGCAGGAGGGCGAGTGCTGGGCCTGTAACGGGGTGTGTTGAAAGCAGGGGGGAGGAGTTTTGAGGCATCAGAGGAGGGGGTTGTGGGAGCAGGAGGCTGCATGGGGGCTTAGAGCACGTGGCTGGCGTGGGTGTGTGTTCACTGTCTGTACGGAGCACTAACCACACACTGGACTGGTCACATCTGGTGGTGCGGAATAATGAACTGAACGGCATCACTATTCCACATTAAATGCACCCTGTCCTGTTTGGTTTGTGATCTGCGTGGATCTTGCTCTCACAGGGTCTCACATCGGCCAGCCTACGGCCCTGATGGGTCCATTAGAGCCAGTAACCTCTCTGCCGTTGTCACTGACTTTTATCATCTTTGCTGCCACCTCCCCTCCCTGCCTAGGCCCCCCCCGGATGTCACCAAAGACACAGCGCACCCCTCGGACGCACCGTGTGCCTACCGGTCGCGGCGGTCCCCCACCGGGTGTGGACTTTGTTTCCCACAATGCCTCGGGAGACATGTCCACCCCACCGCCTGCTCGGAGCAGCCCCTCCGGCGGCACCTGGTCTTCCGTCGTGAGTGGAGGTAAGCTCCGCCCTTCCCTCTTGCGTGGAGAAACTGTGACGACCATCATCATAGCGATGTTCACTGTTTTCAATTTCATTCAAGCGTCACTGCCTTTAAATTTATGGTGGCATGTAGGTGTGCTGATTCGGTGACTGTATTGTGGTCCTGAGTCTGATTTTATTCCCACGGTTTCTCTCGCCAGCTCACAGACCCCGCTCCCCCAGGCAGAGCAGCCTGGGCGGCACCCCAACTGGCCCCGCCTCCGCACCCTCCCCTCAGCATGCCTCCACCCCCGTAGACCCTGTGACCCCGCCCACCTCTGCTGTGTCACCAACCACCGCCAGCCCCGCCTCCAACCGGGCCGTTACTCCGTCTGCTGAAGGTAAGCTCTGCCCCCCAGCTGTCACTTTCCCAAAAATATGTACTTTTTGATCTGATTGTTATTAAATTGCTGTTTGGCTGGAAAGGGGATCATTACATTTTTTATGAATTTGCTAGCTCTTTGCTTGCTTGCCTTTTGCAGTACCGACAGCATGTCTGACTGGTAGTTTTTCACTGGCTGGCAATCACTCATTGTGTCAATTTTCTTCCATTAGCAAAAGAGTCAAGGGTCCCAGAGGCAAGACAGAACTCGCCCGCTGCTGCGAAGGACGGCACGAAACCCAGCGAGACCTCCCCCAGCGCCACGCGGCCTGTCAGTAAAGGTGAGGCCCTAGAGTCTATTACCCACTTACTGTACCTGCAGCTCCCTACCCACTTACTGTACCTGCAGCTCCCTACCCTGTTACTGTACCTGCAGCTCCCTACCCACTTACCGTACCTGGAGCTCCGTAACCAATTACTATACCTGGAGCTCACTACTCACTTACCGTACCTGGAGCTCCCTACCTACTCACTGTACCTGCAGCTGCAGTACTGGTGCTCACTGCTAACAACAATGCAAAGAGCAGGGACTCCAATTCCAGTCTAGGAGGACAGAAATCCCGGCAGGTCTTGGTGATCTTCTCTTAGTCAGTAGTCCATTCAGGCCTTGGAAATTAGGTGCCTGGGTTCAGAGGGATTTTTAGATTTGCATCATTTCCTCTGGAAAATTTCTATAGTGAGACTATGTCTCAAACAGCATTTTTAACTCCTAAGGATGAAATTATTCATGTCTTTATTCTTCCCTCCCGCAGGCCCTCCGACCATGGCTCCAGACCACAGAAAGCAGATAGACAATCTAAAGAAGTTCAGTGTAGACTTTAGGGTGAGTACTGTGTGTTTTTTGCCCCATGCATTGAGCTTGCGTGGTATACTGCTGAGAGTTGGCATTTGCTGACTTGAGTCCTTTTAAACTCTCCTCCAGTTGCAACCAAGTTCCACGCCGGACCCGGTGTTTGACCAAATGATGACCAAACCGCCCCGAGACGCTAGCGATAAGCCCAAGGAGCTTCCGCTAGGGAAAGGGGTTGAGCCTGGGGGCAAGGGGGCGGAGCTGACCTCTGGAGAAGACCCCGCCCTTCTGCCAACCGCAGTGGGCGTGGCCGGAAGCGGCGGCAGCAGCAAGCCCGGCAGCCCCTCCTCTTCCTCCTCGCCTTCCTCTTCCTCCGGAGTTCCTGCGGAACAGAAGCGGGGGCCGGACGTCACCTCTCAGGGCGTTCAAACGTCAAGCCCTGGGGCCAGCGGGAAAATGGAGGGTAAAGATGACCGAGAGGAGAAGAAAGATGCCATGCCTGAGTGAGTGTGGGGGGGGCGCACTGCTCCATGTGATGAGATGCACAGGGAAGGTCCTAATTTTGAATTTCACTGCAGACCCGATTGAGGCTGCACTGCAACTGTGGGCGACAGTTCTGATTTGATTGGGGATTTGGAACATGGGGAAGGAAAAGCGTTTTTAGTTGAGAACAGAAATGCACTATTTAGATCTGTGCTGAATGTTGCACATTTGCAGTTTTTAATGATGTCTCCCCCCTGGAGGGAGGTGTGGTGGGGGAGGGGACACTGTTTTTGGCTTGCGGACCATAAATCAGAAACCGCTCAATATTTCTTTACCAAATGTTTTCAGTGCATTTATTGGCTACAAAAATGGTGCCTTTTGGTATTTTGGGGATTATGGAGGGGGATATTTGTTTTTTTGACTAAAAGCACTCTATGCATGTGTTGACATTACTTATGTTTAAGGATTTTTTTACAGTTTTTGGTTCGGTGCAGGGCTAGGGCATGGGAAAAGCACTTAAAAAGTACAGCTGTATTATTGTTGTTGACATTATTGCGATTAATGCTAAACCATGTTATTTTTAATGTGTTCTAGGCAAGTTCGAAAATCAACACTCAACCCCAATGCCAAGGAGTTCAACCCAAGAACCTTCTGCTCTCAGGTGAGTCATGCCTCTCCACTCTGTTTCCACGGTGCCTGTCCTGAGCTGTAGATGGTGCCTTGAGTCATGACTGGAGAGAAAACGGTGGATGTTTCTGGGCGGTTTAGCACTACTCCTATCAGATTCACTAATGTTATTGTGGGTCTTGGTTTTGCGGAAACACCTGTCAGATCACACAAGCTGGTTCTGATTGGAGAATTCTGGGACATATATTTTAAGATCATAGAAACTTATAAAATATGCAAAGATTGAAAGGAATTAATCCATAAATTTGAACACATTAGTTATTTTGTGGATGCAGTTGACTTTTGACTGTGTTTTAGCACGTTATCCATTAATACATGCATATTTGGTGTAAGTACATAGCGCTCTAGGCTGTAACATGCCCTGCCTGAGTTTTGAGTCTGCTATCTCTCAGTTCATCGACCCATTTCTCAGTGTGAAGGTGCTGCATGACTGTGGCTCTTTGCTGTGCATTCCCAGCTACCACAATCACAGTGGATCTGGATTCTTAAATGGTGGATATGCTACTACCAGTCAGTGTGTAATGCTGAGCACTGACATTTTGTGGTATTCTCTCCCCAGAGTAAGTTGGCGAAAGCCTTGAACTTTCCTAACATTGGCAGTTTGAAATTGAGAATGGAGAAAATGTTCTTGTGTTTAATGCGGATATTAAAAGAGAAATACCCCAAGTTGGTGCTGTGTGAGTGTGTGAGGGAGTGTGTGTTCCATGCTACATGGGTAGAATGTGTCCTGTTGGTGCTTAATGTGTGAGAGTTTGTGTGCATACAGTGCCGTGGAAAAAGTATTTGCCCCCTTCCTGATTTCTTTTCTTTTTTTTTTTTTTTTTTTTTTGCATATTTGTCACGCTTAATTGTTTCAGATCATCAAACAAATTTTAGTATTTGACAAAGATTACCCGAGTAAATACAAAATGCATTTTCTAAATGATTTCATTTATTAAGATGAAAAAGTCATCCAAACCTACCTGGCCTGGTGTGAAAAAGTAATTGCCCCCTAAACCTAATAACTGGTTGTGCCACCCTCGGCGACTACAACTGCAATCAAACATTTGCGATAACTGGCACAGAGATGCCAACCACTCCGATTTCGGCGGAGTTACTCCGAAATTTTCATAAAAAAATCCATTCTCCGCATTAATGTCCTAAAACTCCGATTTATCAATCAAAATTTTTAAATAATTTTAACATCATATAAATTTTCGATTAATTTGAGTGGCATCGAACCGAGTAGTGTGCAGCTAGCGTCTGTGCTACAGTGGGATGTGTACATATTCAAATACAGAGGCTAGCTAACCAATTTTTTTCTTCGGCCAAAACATTCTTTAGCTTGACGAAGACGTGATATCTGTTTGGGTGGCTACACACGTTCCTACAGCCAAAGTAAAAAATCGTGACAAGACGGCGAGTTGCAGTTCATATGCAGGAAGTGATTAGCTGGCAAACTGCTTATCAAAATGCTTTTGATTGACCAAATAGTCTGGCGAGCAGTTTCATTGTTTTACCAAAGGGTAAAAACCCAGCCGACACCCGCTCCACTACTGAATGATATCACATTAGCCGTGGGCAACAATGATTATTCAGGGCACGAAAGTACAGTCCCCAAGCTTCACTTCGCATGCTGGAAATCACCAATGCGCAGAACAAAGTAAAGATCTCAGTCCAATCCTTCACAACCGCTGTAGCTGACAAGCTAAATATTTGCCTCAAGAATATAGTCGGCTAAAGCTGAGGTTTTTACAAAAGCTAGGATTACGATTATGCACCTTTCAATATTCACTAACGCTACTGGTCAACTGGTAAGCCCCTCCACTGCTCAATGTCAGCTTGTTCAAAAGTGCTGACGTTAGCCTGTATAACAGCTAAATGTGTGGGTTTCAATATGCATCCCGCGTGTGACCGTAGATGGACACTAATTACATGGCAAACGCTGGTTACTTCGACCGCGGTGTTTTGGCGCTTTTCCACTACATGGTACCGACTCTACTCGGCACCGGGTACTTTTTTGGGGCTGCTTTTCCACTAGAGGATAGTACCGCCTCCGTGGTACCTGCTCGTCGTTGCACCGCAGCATGTTACTGCCGCGACGGCATCCTCAGTTATATCAAGTTTACTTTTATTCCGTCGATTTTGTTAAATATGTATGTGTTTAAGTCAGGGAACGCGCACTACCGTCACCACGTTATGGCACTAAAGTCCACGAGTGTTTAATTATAATTTCTGTTTGACATTCTCCTGATGCATAGGATAGCAGCTAGTTTTGTGTCTGATTCGGTTGCACATTAAATAACGTACCACCTAAAAACGCAAAGCAATGATATACGTAAAAGGCATAGAGTATTCATATTCAGGCTTCATGAAACATTTCACTTTGAAATTGAAGGCAAAACACGTAGCAAATGCGCAAATCGACGGAGATGGCAGAGTATTAGAATTTATCGCTTTACAATGTGTCATCTCATCTGATAGGCTACCTTTCCTGAGAACAAAATGCTTCATCAGTATCCGTAAAGTTATTTTCCGCGCAATTTTCGTGAAATGGGGGCAGCACAATAACTTTCTCAAGGGGAATTGGGGAAACAGAATTGGACACAACTCCGTTGCTTCTAATTTCGCTACGAGCAGGGTCACAGACAAAGAAACGCATTTCATAAATGCAGCAGCTTCGGTGAACAAGCGCAACCTTGTTTGAAAGGTAAGGCAACGCACAGTATATTTATCAAGCTGCCTGAAACAACACGTTTCAAAAACACAATTTGAAGACCTGTTTAAATGATGGCAAAGTGAAGCCAGTTTCCTAGCGATAATGCGGAAGCCAGTTGTCTTTTGCCGAGACGATTCTCTCTGACCAATCAGTGGGCTGCAATATTGCACGTCACGTTTTAGAACCTACTAGTACCTGGTCGGCCGTTTTTTGGAACCCCTGGAGAGCAGGTACCAGAAAAAGTATCTACTAGTACCAAGCACCAGGTACTTTTTCCTAATGGAAAAGCAAAAAAGGTGAGTAGAGTAGAGCTGGTACTGTGTAGTGGAAAAGCGCCTACATCGCCATTTTTTGCGATAGTTCCGCAAAACGGCAAGTCAATTAAAAGTTTAAAATGAACCTCTGATTTTGGTCATTGTTGATATGAATGAGTTTGATATCAACAATAGGAAAAGAATAATCTGACTTTCAAAATGGTTCTTTGAGAGGGGGGAAAATTAAGTGAATAAAGACAAAAAAATGCCACAAAATGGCTTATTTGAGACCAAAATTTGTAAAAAAAATTTTGGGGGAGGCGCACCCTCCCGTACCCTCCCCCCAAAACTCAGCGTGTTTTGCAAGTGACCTATGTGGTCACATACTCCTCTTTGTCATTGCCAAATGTTGGCATCTCTGCTGGCAATGAGTCATTCACATCCCTGTAGAAGAATTTCGGCCCACTCTTCTTTGCAGACTTGTTTTAATTCAGCCACATTGGAGGGGTTTTGAGCATGAACGGCCTGTTTAAGGTCATGCCACAATATCTCAATCAGATTTAAGTCCGGACTTTGACTAGGCCACTCCAGAACCTTCATTTTGTTATCCCCCGCCGCGCGTTTTGCGCGAAGCGGGGGATATAGCATTGGGCTCCATCCGTCCGTCCGTCACGTCCGTCCGTACGAACACATATCGTACGGACGGCGGGGGATATTGCCATGTTAGTGGCAAACACTTGTTTTTTTTTTTTAAGCCATTCAGAGGTGGACTTGCTGGTTTGCTTCTGATCATTGTCCAGCTGCATAACCCAAGTGCGCTTGAGCTTGACGTCACAAACTGATGGTTGGACAATCTCCTTCAGGACTTTCTGGTAGAGAGCAGAATTCATAGTTCCATCAATTACGGCAAGTTGTCCAGGTCCTGAAGCAGCAAAGCAGCCCAAGACCATCACACTACCACCACCGTGTTTGACTGTTGGTTTGATGTTCTTTTTTATGAAATGCTGAGTTAGTTTTACACCAGATGTTACAGGACGCACACCTTCCAATAAGTTCAACTTTTGTCTCATCAGTCCATGGAATATTTTCCCAAAAGTCTTGGGGATCATAAAGATGTTCTTTGGAAAATGTGAGTTGAGCCTTTGTGTTCTTTTTGGTCAGCAGTGGTTTTTGCCTGGGAACTCTCCCATGGATGCCATTTTTGCCCAGTCTCTGTCTTATTGTTGAATCATGAACACTGACTTTAACTGAGGCAAGTAAAGCCTGCAGTTCTTTAGATGTTGTTCTGGGTTCTTTTGTGACCTCCTGAGTCGTCGATGCGCTCTTGGAGTAATTTTGGTAGGTCGGCCACTCCTGGGCAGGTTCAGCACTGTTCCAAGTTTTCTCCATTTGTGGATAATGGCTTTCACCGTGATTCGCCTGGGTGTGGCTAGTGAAACTGGTCTCAAAAAATGTGGTTAATCACAGGTAATTCATGATTTAACAAGCGGGGGGCAATTACTTTTTCACATAGGGCCAGGTAGGTTTGGATAGCTTTTTCCTCTGAATAAGTGAAATCATCATTTAAACACTGCATTTTGTATTTACTCGGGTTATCTTTGTCTTATATTAAAATTTGTTTGATCATCTGAAACATTTAAGTGTGACAAATATGCAAAAAAAAAAAAAAAGAAGAAATTAGGAAGGGGCAAATACTTCTTCACAGCACCGTACATGCTTGTATATTTGTGTGTGTAGAAGGAAGTGTGTGTGTGTATGTATGCTTGTTTGTTGTGGTCCATGCCCTTATGCACATGTGTGTCTTGTGTGTTGCTCAGGGTTTTCAATGGTAGCTGAGGGAGCAGGCCTGACCTACAGAGAGGCAGAAGGACAGTCAGAGACAGAGAGAGCGAGGGGGAAGAAAAGGAAAGAGAGGGGGATGACCCACTCATCTTTTACCGGAGGAACAGTGTTTTATATTTGAGACAGTGACAGAGTAGATTTGTGAAGAAAATGGACTGATGGAGAGTCGGTCTCACCTCCTGTTTCATACTGTAGAACACTGAGTGCATTTTGCTACACCACAGTACAGGCCAATCTGCTTTTCCTGGATACACCTCTTACCTTTAGGGCTGCAAAATATCACTCATGCAGCTGCAGCGCATGCCTCTAGAGTTATTCATACCCCTGATCTAAGGTCAGATTTCCCCTCTCTGTTGCTGGACTAAAGCCACCAGAACTCGGAGCGCAGAACTGTTCTTAGATCAGTGCAAGACTGGGACATGAAGGGCGAGGGGGGGTTTGCATGGCGCACACCCTGAACACGGAGCAGTTCGGCATTATTGATCAGAATGAATAAGGCTGATATGGAACTGACTTGACCGATTCCGGTTTTATGTCTGTGGGTCTCGAGCACCATGGCGCTGGAATCGGGAGTTACTGAACCTCCACATTAAAAAGAAAAACTAACTTCAAGAGAAATTTTTACTGATTTATTTAGAGTTTTACATTTATAGTTTTTAGTTTTTAATTTTTAAAGCTTCTTCACTGTGCCTTGCTTCATTAATAAAAATGTATGCAAAAATGTATGCTGACCTCCCAACAAGGCTTTTTTTTTTTTTAATTTATTTTTTTCTTTTTCTCCGTTTTCCTCTGGTGTACACCAGTGCTCCTGTGTGCACTGTGCTCATGTAACCCATATCAAATGGGAAGTGTGAGTATAGCTTAGGCAAAGCTGTACGATTCCGCTTCTAAAGGCTGGTGTGTTTACACTTTCCTGGTTTCAGGTTCCAGGAATTGGACTGGCTAGATGAGCAGATTGGCTGTTTACTCAATCACTGGTTGACACTGGCAGATGAGATCACGGTGGTGAAATTTAGGTTTTTGCGGACACAAGCAATGTTCAGCTGACATTTATGCATTTATCAGGTAATGTAGCTAAAATGACTCGTGCCTGAAATGTTGCTAATTAAGTATTTGGGACAGAACTTGGCATAAGTAACTGATACAGCCCTTGTTTCCCACCTCTGATGTAGAGTAGGAATCGGACTCCGCTCCTGGATGGTTTGCAGTGTCAGCTGTGTTCTTCAGTACTTGACGTCTTTGTCGTTGGTGAGCTGGCCTCACACCTTTTGTTTAGTTGAGTGTTGTTCTTGTATCTCTCCTTGATTGGAGTTCATTGTCCCTGGTGCAGAGCGTCACTTTGGCAAACTGTTTCAGTGGAGTATTGGCAATACGGGGTCAGGGCACGAAAGGTGGTGATGCAGGAAACTGTGCGAAACGTCCTGTCCTTTCTGAATGTTTTAGTCTGCCACACGGTAAGGAGATTAATGGCCTGAACACAAGAGGCTCTCAGTGTTACGTGGTTTCTCAGGAATGGCACTGTTAACCAGAGGAGTACTGACTCTTCTGTTAGACGCTGAGGGGTTTGGGCATGTGGGCAAAAGCCCCTCCCAACACACAGAGGCAGGCACAGACACTCGCAGACTCACACTCACACACATATATGCCCGCATGCTCTCTCACCCATGCGCACTCATTCTTCACTTTCACATTCAATCACATACTCGCAAACAAGTGCGTGCACACACACACACTCACGCTGTCCTCACTTTGAACCCACATATGCACTCGCACTCATGCGCACATATTCGCTCACAAACATGCACTCACTCACTGTCATGCACTCATGTACATCCACACTCACACAAATGCCCCTTTCAGAGAGGTTTTGCCCTTTCCATGGCAGAGAGGCAGAATGTTAAGCTAGGCATGTATATACTGGAGATATTTTGGCTCTTGAAGCCTGTAATTCCAGTTTAAAGGGGAATGGAACCTCTTCTTACAACAGGGGTTCTCAGCCTTATGTGTGTGACTGTAATTGGTGCAATCAGGTGTGTAACTGCGCCCACACTGGCCCTTTCTGGAGAAGGTTGAGACGCCCTTGCTTACAGGATGGCAGAACTGTGTAATAGACTCCGGCCTGTTAGCCTGGGTGTGTGTACGTGTTAGGTTTGTGCGTGTGATTGGTTGGTTGGTAGCCGTGGTTGCACTCATCTCCTGCCCTCTGCAGCCTAAGCCGGCGAGCACGCCCACCCCGCCCCGCCCCCAGGGCCAGCCCAGCCCATCCATCGTTGTGCAGCAGCCCCCTGCCGTCTACAGCCAGACCGTCTGTTTCCCCCAGATGTACCCCCTCACTCCGGTGAGCCCCGGCGTGCAGGTGAGCCGCAATACCTGTCCCCCTCCCACACACTCATCCATCTCCTGCAGACTCACACTCATCCCCCTCCCACAGACTCACACTCATCCATCTCCCACAGACTCGCACTCATCCATCTCCCACAGACTCACTCATCCCCCTCCCACACACTCATCCATCTCCCACAGACTCGCACTCATCCATCTCCCACAGACTCATCCATCTCCCACAGACTCGCACTCATCCATCTCCCACAGACTCGCACTCATCCATCTCCCACAGACTCGCACTCATCCATCTCCCACAGACTCACTCATCCATCTCCCACAGACTCACTCATCCCCCTCCCACAGACTCACTCATCCCCCTCCCACAGACTCACACTCTTCCATCTTCCACAGACTCACACTCATCCCCCTCCCACACACTCATCCATCTCCCACACTCACTCATCCCCCTCCCACAGACTCACTCATCCCCCTCCCACAGACTCACACTCTTCCATCTCCCACAGACTCACACTCATCCCCCTCCCACAGACTCACACTCTTCCATCTCCCACAGACTCGCACTCAGCCATCTCCCACAGACTCACACTCATCCCCCTCCCACAGACTCACACTCATCCCCCTCCCACAGACTCACACTCTTCCATCTCCCACAGACTCACACTCATCCCCCTCCCACAGACTCACACTCATCCCCCTTCCACAGACTCACACTCATCCCCCTCCCACAGACTCACACTCATCCCCCTCCCACAGACTCACACTCATCCCCCTCCCACAGACTCACACTCATCCCCCTCCCACAGATTCACTCATTCAGCTCCCTCTTCCTCTCCTCATCTGCGCGCACCTCTGTCTGAATCTTTTTACACTTCTATCTGCTCTCTCATATAACCCTGCTCTTCATCATCTTCTGACCTCATCTTCATCCTCTTTTACCAGTCCAGCTCTCTCACAGCCCTTTGTCCCTTCTTCATCCTATGCCCTCCTCTCCTCTTCCTCTTCTTCACCTTCCCCGTCCAGTATTCCTGCATTCCTCCTCTGACTTTTTTTTTTTTTAAATGATTTCTTTCTTTCACTGTCCCATCCCATTCTCTGGTCTTTCTGCTGGTCTCTCTCTCTCTCTCTCTCTCTCTCGCACTCTTTCTTTGTCTCTGGTGCTGTCTGTCTCTTGCTGTTTGTCTCTCTCTTTGTCTTTCTGTCTCTTTTCCTGTCTGTAGGCATTTTCTGGCCGGACGAACTTCTTCATAGTTCTGTGATTTAATTTTGGTTTTAATTGTATTTCTTTTTAATAAACAGTGTATTTTTTAGAGTTAAAAAAGCCCCTTGACGAGTAAAATTTTATAATCACGACTCAAGTTTCGTAAATTTGTTAACTCCGGCTCCTGTTTGAGATCCTGTTTATCCCTTAAAGTGCAGCTATTATGATTTTTCATTATTTTAATGTCGTGTGAATCATATCCTTTATTTGCCCATTTAAAAGGTCTGTGTCGGAAAACAATTTGATTTTACTCCCAGAAGAAGCGCTCTCTGCTGCAAAATGCACTGCACCAGAGCTGACTGAAACGCCTCGATAGCTTCTGGCCTTTTTTTTCATCAATTGATGATGTCACCAATTGAATTTTCCCACTAAGCAGATTTGTTTGGCACGCCCTTGAATGAAGTGGGTTACACCCACAAGGCTACACTGGTATTTGTTTCTAAAGCTCATTTAGACTCTGGAGCGAAAATCCATTTATGGTAAGGGGCGTGACATTTCTGATGGGCGTAAGGCGGTTGACCAATCACAAGTGAGTGATCAAGTTGACTAATCACTGCACACTGGGGTTTTTAGGAGGGTGGGGCCAGGACCTCAGAAGCATTTCTTAGGTACTGCAGAAATGGCCAGCATGAGAGAACTCGAGGGGGGTTTTTTTTTTTTAAACAATGATGCATTTAAACCTTTTTTTTATTAGATGTCAAGAATACAAGAATGATCAATGAAAAGTCTATTAATAGGTGCACTTTAAATGTCAGCGTTGCACTGTCAACAAGTTAAAAAAAAAAAAAGTTAGCTTCTAGTTGGCAGCTTGTTCTAGTCAATGGGATGAATAATTTGCTACCTAATTCGCCATTTAATTAATGAATTCAAGTTTCTTTGTCAACGGTTACATGTGTAACTTATTTCTCAAATGGGAAAAGGCACTAGCATGCTAGCTAGCGAATTATTCATCGCATTGACTTGAATAGACCACCAACCAGAAATGGTTACCAGCAAATTGGTTACATTACTGTTGCGAAGATATTGAAGTTTGCTAGCGAGTGGAATTTGACTAATCGCAATCGAGAAAGCTGTATTACTTGCGTGTAATATCCACAATGTATGAATTAGCTGTATTACACCAATTTTTAATCATTTATGGGATAAAGGATCATTCAATCATGTGAGAGACTACTGGTGGTTACAAGGTTCTATCAGAGTGGCTGCTACGATCGAATGATGTTTTGGGAGTGGGAATATTCCCCGTATCCATTACAGCCATGATATACTGCAAACTGTTGCAGGACCTCTTGCCTCCTACCTCTCACATTTACTTTTTCAGCCACATTATCCAGAATCGCATGTCTTCTTTCGAAGTAGCCAAATAAAATGGTTTTGTTGTTATCGTAGCTAGCTGTGTTCCACTAATGGTACATTGCATCCTGTGTAGATGTGTCATTGATAAACCAACAGCCAGCTGGTTTACTTCATTTCAAGGGGTTCCTGTTGACTGTGTGAAAGCAAACCTAACAAAGTTCTTATAAGTGTATAGTTCTCGGGGAACTCCCCTGTGGACAGGTCCTCCGACAGAGTTCCTGGAACTGTTTGGTCCGAAAACGCCTTTTCTCTCTCACTCTCTCTCTCTCTCTCTGTCTCCTCTCTCTCTCTCTCATGTCTCTCTTTCATTGTGGTGGCATCAGGCTCTCTGACGTGTTCAGCACTGTTCTTGTGTCGGTCCTGAACACTGTCACCTCAGCAGCATCAGTCACCTGTGTGATACATTAACGCAGTGTGATCTGCCGCTGTTCATTCCTCAAACCTCCCCTCTGAGACCAGCGTTTCATCTGCCTTCATCAGCTCCCCCCCTTCATTCTCTCTCTCTTTCTGAGGCTCTTGGACACGGCTGCCAGCAGATAAGCATTTGTTTGTCGTGAAACTGCACTCATCTTTTCATGTGGGAAAAATTCTTAATAGTAGCTTTGGGAGTGCCATCTACAAACAAAAATGATAAGATGTCGTCATTGTAGTTCAAGGCTGAAAAGAACAGACCTTTACTTTTGTGTAAAATCAGTAGGTGGTAGACTGTGATTCGTATGTCTGATATGTCCTCACACCACTGCTGTGATATTCCTGTGATTTTACTTACTTTATCGTTTTTGTACAGTGTGTAAGATTTTTCTTTAATGGTTGCATATCTTATCGGTGGCTGCAGCTTTAGTACTGTGTTGTGGTCTCCATGTCCAGCCATATGGCTGGCTTGCATGCAGTGCAGGGGCAATTTTGAAACATTTTGAACTGTGATACCTGAAACTTGAAATAATAATTGACAGTCTTGGGAACTATAGTCGGTGATCCAGCATCGGTCACCATGTCTGAGGAAGTAAGAAAATATATCAAGGGGGGGAAACAAACTAAATTTTGGTTCTTTTTTTCTTTTCTCCTTTCTCTCCCCGTTAGAAAAGCATTATCTGGAAGGTTTGTGCCATTCTAAAATTCCTTCTTTTTGACTGAAAATCTGTTTGAGTTGTTTGCTTGTTACTATTTTTCTTATTTATTATTGCAGTTGGTTATTGTTGTTTTCATGACTATGGTTAACCTCATTATCAGTTTGTTTTTATTGTTTATTTCTGTTCAAACTTGGCTTTATTAGCTTATTTCCTAAAGGAATATTGCAATAAAATCTCCCGCCTTCTCTGGGAGATCTCCTCCTCTTCAGTTTTTCTGTTGAAGACAAACGGTGCTCTCATCAGTGTCACTTTATGGACTCCAGTGCTTGGCTGTTTGATTAGTTCACATTACATTGACCAGGATATTTTTTTTGTATTGTTTGCATGTTTTTTATTATTTGAAGCACATGACTCACTGAATGTTTCCTCTATAGTCAAGCTGATCCCAGCTCTATTTTGTGCGTGCGTGCGTGCATGCGTGCGTGCGTGCGAGCAAGCGCCTTTGATTGGGTGGTGGTGTGTGTTGGTTTGAGAGGATGGGGTGTATGTATTACAGATTGCGGGGTATGTGAGTAGTGTGTATTGGACCTGAAGGTTGAGAATGCATGGAGGTTGGGCCATGACCTGGTGCTGGCTTCTGCAGCCCATGGGTCGGTTGGCTCCCTTTTTTTATGGGAGGTGCGAGCTGTTGGCCTGAGCTTAGCCTTCTGTTTAAATGCAGGGCCCGGCAGGAGGCCAACTGTCCTTTCATTCAGTGTTTCTGTCCCCCCTCCTCCAGCCCCCGGCCATGTACCACGTCCAGGTCCCACATGTGGCAGTGGGCCAGAGCAAGTCCTACAGAGCAGGTAAAGGTGAGAATGCTGGTGCGCTTTCTAGAACCTTCCATCTGGATGTCATTTTCCCCCTAATAAATCAGGAAAGGCTTTTTTTCCCCTGACCCTTAAAATGTCTTGAGGAAGGAGAGACTGGAGTAACGTTCAAACACGCATATCAATGGCTTTTCATTTTATTATGGCTGTCAGCTGGGGAGAATATTCCGCGTTGAATCCAAACTGAGGTCAGTCCAGAGACATTTTGGGTCTGAAAATCGCCATTTTCTGATTAATCGCACCATTGCATCCTTGTTGACTTTGAGAGAGCGGATCTATCGGGCCTCATTTGCAGCCTCTCTGTGAATTACACTGATTTTCCCCTCAGTTGTATGACTGTGGGAGGGCATTAATTACGGTGATAATTACAGCATGCTGCTGAGTGTAGATTAGTGTTTGCGCTCGTTAGAAGGGATGTTTACATGTTCGTGTCTGAGCCAGCTGCCTGAGACTGAAAACCGAAGAGCATCAGAGCTGGTAATATGATGCCAATTACATTGAATGTCCAGAAAAAAATTTAATTACGTTTTAATTAATTAAACCTAGATAAAAAGGTTTTTGCAAATAATGCATTTTTGCGAAAGAAGTTCTATCATGCCACTACTTGGGTCTCTATACTTAGGGATGATGGTAAATTCAGCTGTAATTTTTGTATGGTGTATAATTATGTTCTAGTAATGAACCTCAAACTGTCCTATGTGAGTTGTATGTCTGCAATGGCAATCATCGAGGACTGGATGCTTATTTCTTACACTCATGTAGGCATTTAGAGAATGATGAACTGTAGCCTACAGCAAAAGTTATTCTGCTATTCTGTGACCATATGAAAATAGTACGGCAAGCTCTCATACATTAGGAAACAGGAAATGTTATTTTGGGTAGTGGCCAAAATGTTTTGTTTGGTTGTGCCTTTGCTGTTTGAGACGTTTTGCTTATGCGAGAGTTTGTGAAAGTGATGCAGAGTAGTGCTGAGGCAGGTTTGTTTCCTGCTGATTGTAATACAGGCTACTTGGATCTCCCACTTGGCCTCTCAGTCTGCCCATCTAAGTATTCATCGCATCAAACCAGCATGAACTGTGCACTGTTGTGCCTCTTTCTCAGTAGATTGCATCCATTCTGTGTCAAATGAGTGTGCACGGCTAGGTAAGGGTTAAGGAGGTCACCAATGCGATGGTCTCAAATGAAAAAACGCTATGCCTCAATTACCAAAGGGAAATGTACTGCAGTAAGAGGGGTTTTTATATCATGACTGAGGTTCTGGGTCCAGTGCTGCTGGACTTCTGTTGAAACTGAAGCTCTGGTGTAAAGACTGTAGGTGCTGTGCTGAAGCTGCGGGTCTTGTGTTAAGGCCACAGGTTCTGTGTTGAAGCTGTCGGTCTTGTGTTAAGGCCGCAGGTTTCGTGTTGAAGCTGTAGGTCTTGTGTTAAGGCCATGGGTTCTGTGTTGAAGCTGTAGGTCTTGTGTTAAGGCCATAGGTTCTGTGTTGAAGTTGTAGGTCTTGTGTTAAGGCCATAGGTTCTGCGTTGAAGCTGTAGGTCTTGTGTTAAGGCCATAGGTTCTGTGTTGAAGCTGTAGGTCTTGTGTTAAGGCCACAGGTTCTGTGTTGAAGCTCTAGGTCTTGTGTTAAGGCCATGGGTTCTTTGTTTAAGCTGTAGGTCTTGTGTTAAGGCCACAGGTTCTGTGTTGAAGCTGTGGGTCTTGTGTTAATGCCACAGGTTCTGTGTTGAAGCTGTGGGTCTTGTGTTAAAGCCACAGGTTCTGTGTTGAAGCTGTCAATCTTGTGCTAAGGCCATAGGTTCTGTGTTGAAGCTGTAGATCTTGTGTTAATGCCACAGGTTCTGTGTTGAAGCTGTCAATCTTGTGTGAAGGCGATAGGTTCTGTGTTGAAGCTGTAGGTCTTGTGTTAAGGCCACAGGTTCTGTGTTGAAGCTGTAGGTCTTGTGTTAAGGCCACAGGTTCTGTGTTGAAGCTGTAGGTCTTGTGTTAAGGCCACAGGTTCTGTGTTGAAGCTGTAGGTCTTGTGTTAAGGCCACAGGTTCTGTGTTGAAGCTGTCAATCTTGTGCCAAGGCCATTGGTTCTGTGTTGAAGCTGTAGATCTTGTGTTAATGCCACAGGTTCTGTGTTGAAGCTGTCAATCTTGTGTTAAGGCCACAGGTTCTGTGTTGAAGCTGTAGGTCTCGTGTTAAGGCCACAGGTTCTGTGTTGAAGCTCTAGGTCTTGTGTTAAGGCCACAGGTTCTGTGTTGAAGCTCTAGGTCTTGTGTTAAGGCCACAGGTTCTGTGTTGAAGCTGTCGGTCTTGTGTTAAGGCCACAGGTTCTGTGTTGAAGCTGTAGGTCTTGTGTTAAGGCCATAGGTTCTGTGTTGAAGCTGTGGGTCTTGTGTTAAGGCCATAGGTTCTGTGTTGAAGCTGTAGGTCTTGTGTTAAGGCTACAGGTTCTGTGTTGAAACTGTGGGTATTGTGTTAAGGCCACAGGTTCTGTGTTGAAGCTCTGGGTCTTGTGTTAAGGCCATAGGCTCTGTGTTGAAGCTGTAGGTCTTGTGTTAATGCGACAGGTTCTGTGTTGAAGCTCTGGGTCTTGTGTTAAGGCTACAGGTTCTGTGTTGAAGCTGTCAATCTTGTGTTAAGGCCATAGGTTCTGTGTTGAAGCTGTGGGTCTTGTGTTAAAGCCACAGGTTCTATGTTGAAGCTGTCAATCTTGTGCTAAGGCCATAGGTTCTGTGTTGAAGCTGTGGGTCTTGTGTTAAGGCCTCAGGTTCTGTGTTGAAGTTGTAGGTCTTGTGTTAAGGCCTCAGGTTCTGTGTTGAAGTTGTAGGTCTTGTGTTAAGGCCATAGGTTCTGTGTTGAAGCTGTGGGTCTTGTGTTAAGGCTACAGGTTCTGTGTTGAAGCTGTGGGTCTTGTGTTAATGCCACAGGTTCTGTGTTGAAGCTGTGGGTCTTGTGTTAAGGCCATAGGTTCTGTGTCGAAGCTGTGGGTCTTGTGTTAATGCCACAGGTTCTGTGTTGAAGCTGTGGGTCTTGTGTTAAAGCCACAGGTTCTGTGTTGAAGCTGTCAATCTTGTGCTAAGGCCATAGGTTCTGTGTTGAAGCTGTAGGTCTTGTGTTAATGCCACAGGTTCTGTGTTGACGCTGTCAATCTTGTGTTAAGGCCATAGGTTCTGTGTTGAAGCTGTAGGTCTTGTGTTAAGGCCACAGGTTCTGTGTTGAAGCTGTGGGTCTTGTGTTAAAGCCACAGGTTCTGTGTTGAAGCTGTCAATCTTGTGCTAAGGCCATAGGTTCTGTGTTGAAGCTGTAGATCTTGTGTTAATGCCACAGGTTCTGTGTTGAAGCTGTCAATCTTGTGTTCAGGCGATAGGTTCTGTGTTGAAGCTGTAGGTCTTGTGTTAATGCCACAGGTTCTGTGTTGAAGCTCTGGGTCTTGTGTTAAGGTTACAGGTTCTGTGTTGAAGCTGTCAATCTTGTGTTAAGGCCATAGGTTCTGTGTTGAAGCTGTGGGTCTTGTGTTAAAGCCACAGGTTCTGTGTTGAAGCCGTCAATCTTGTGCTTAGGCGATAGGTTCTGTGTTGAAGCTGTGGGTCTTGTGTTAAGGCCTCAGGTTCTGTGTTGAAGCTGTAGGGCTTGTGTTAAGGCCATAGGTTCTGTGTTGAAGCTGTGGGTCTTGTGTTAAGGCTACAGGTTCTGTGTTGAAGCTCTGGGTCTTGTGTTAAGGCTACAGGTTCTGTGTTGAAGCTGTGGGTCTTGTGTTAAGGCCATAGGTTCTGTGTTGAAGCTGTGGGTCTTGTGTTAATGCCACAGGTTCTGTGTTGAAGCTGTAGGTCTCGTGTTAAGGCCACAGGTTCTGTGTTGAAGCTCTAGGTCTTGTGTTAAGGCCACAGGTTCTGTGTTGAAGCTCTAGGTCTTGTGTTAAGGCCACAGGTTCTGTGTTGAAGCTCTAGGTCTTGTGTTAAGGCTACAGGTTCTGTGTTGAAGCTGTCAATCTTGTGTGAAGGCCATAGGTTCTGTGTTGAAGCTGTAGGTCTTGTGTTAAGGCCATAGGTTCTGTGTTGAAGCTGTAGGTCTTGTGTTAAGGCCACAGGTTCTGTGTTGAAGCTGTGGGTCTTGTGTTAAAGCCACAGGTTCTGTGTTGAAGCTGTCAATCTTGTGCTAAGGCCATAGGTTCTGTGTTGAAGCTGTAGATCTTGTGTTAATGCCACAGGTTCTGTGTTGAAGCTGTCAATCTTGTGTTCAGGCGATAGGTTCTGTGTTGAAGCTGTCAATCTTGTGTGAAGGCCATAGGTTCTGTGTTGAAGCTGTAGGTCTTGTGTTAAGGCCATAGGTTCTGTGTTGAAGCTGTAGGTCTCGTGTTAAGGCCACAGGTTCTGTGTTGAAGCTCTAGGTCTTGTGTTAAGGCCACAGGTTCTGTGTTGAAGCTCTAGGTCTTGTGTTAAGGCTACAGGTTCTGTGTTGAAGCTGTGGGTCTTGTGTTAAAGCCACAGGTTCTGTGTTGAAGCTCTGGGTCTTGTGTTAAGGCCATAGGCTCTGTGTTGAAGCTGTAGGTCTTGTGTTAATGCCACAGGTTCTGTGTTGAAGCTCTGGGTCTTTTGTTAAGGCTACAGGTTCTGTGTTGAAGCTGTCAATCTTGTGTTAAGGCCATAGGTTCTGTGTTGAAGCTGTGGGTCTTGTGTTAATGCCACAGGTTCTGTGTTGAAGCTGTAGGTCTTGTGTTAATGCCACAGGTTCTGTGTTGAAGCTGTCAATCTTGTGTTCAGGCCATAGGTTCTGTGTTGAAGCTGTAGGTCTTGTGTTAAGGCCACAGGTTTTGTGTTGAAGCTGTGGGTCTTGTCTTAAGGCCAAAGGTTCAGTGTTGAAGCTGTAGGTCTTGTGTTAAGGCCACAGGTTCTCTGTTGAAGCTGTAGGTCTTGTGTTAAGGCCACAGGTTCTGTTTTGAAGCTGTGGGTCTTGTGTTAAGGCCATAGGTTCTGTGTTGAAGCTGTCAATCTTGTGTTAAGGCCACAGGTTCTGTGTTGAAGCTGTTGGTCTTGTGTTAAGGCCACAGATTCTGTGTTGAAGCTGTCAGTCTTGTGTTAAGGCCATAGGTTCTGTGTTGAAGCTGTAGGTCTTGTGTTTAGGCCACAGGTTTTGTGTTGAAGCTGCCGGTCTTGTGTTATGGCCACAGGTTCTGTGTTGAAGCTGCCAGTCATGTGTTAAGGCCACAGGTTCTTTGTTGAAGCTGTGGGTCTTGTGTTAAGGCTTCAGGTTCTGTGTTGAAGCTGTAGGTCTTGTGTTAAGGCCACAGGTTTTGTGTTGAAGCTTTAGGTCTTGTGTGAAGGCCATAGGTTCTGTGTTTAAGCTGTTGGTCTTGTGTTAAGGTTACAGGTTCTGTGTTGAAGCTGTAGGTCTTGTGTTAAGGCCACAGGTTCTGTGTTGAAGCTGTAGGTCTAGTGTTAAGGCCATTGGTTTCGTGTTGAAGCTGTCGGTCTTGTGCTAAGTCCACAGGTTCTGTGTTGAAGCTGTCAGTCTTGTGTTAAGGCCACAGGTTCACTTTTGAAGCTGTCGGGCTTGTGTTAAGGCCATTGGTTCTGTGTTGAAGCTGTAGGTCTTGTGTTAAGGCCACAGGTTTTGTGTTGAAGCTATAGGTCTTGTGTTAAGGCCACAGGTTCTGTGTTGAAGCTGTAGGTCTTGTGTTAAGGCCACGGGTTCTGTGTTGAAGCTGTAGGTCTTGTGTTAAGGCCACAGGTTCTGTGTTGAAGCTGTGGGTCTTGTGTTAAGGCCACAGGTTCTGTGTTGAAGCTGTAGGTCTTGTGTTAAGGCCACAGGTTCTGTGTTGAAGCTGTGGGTCTTGTGTTGAGGCCATAGGTTCTGTGTTGAAGCTGTGGGTCTTGTGTTGAGGCCACAGGTTCTGTTTTGAAGCTGTCGGTCTTGTGTTAAGGCCACAGGTTCTGTGTTGAAACTGTAGGTCTTGTTCTAAGGCCACAGGTTCTGTGTTGAAGCTGTAGGTCTTGTGTTAAGGACACGGGTTCTGTGTTGGAGCTGTGGGTCTAGTGTTAAGGCCACACGTTCTGTGTTGAAGCTGTAGGTCTTGTGTTAATGCCACAGGTTCTGTGTTGAAGCTGTCAGTCTTGTGTTAAGGCCACACGTTCAGTTTTGAAGCTGTCAGGCTTGTGTTAAGGCCATAGGTTTTGTGTTGAAGCTGTGGGTCTTGTGTTAAGGCCACAGGTTCTGTGTTGAAGCTGTCGGTCTTGTGTTAAGGCCACAGGTTTTGTGCTGAAGCTGTTTGTCTCGTGTTAAGGCCACAGGTTCTTTGTTGAAGCTGTCAGTCTTGTGTTAAGGCCATAGGTTCTCTGTTGAAGCTGTAGGCCTTGTGTTAAGGCCACAGGTTTTGTGTTGAAGCTGTCGGTCTCGTGTTATGGCCACAGGTTTTGTGTTGAAGCTGTAGGTCTTGTGTGAAGGCCATAGGTTCTGTGTTGAAGCTGTCGGTCTTGTATTAAGGCCAAACGTTCGGTGTTGAAGCTGCAGGTCTTGTGTTAAGGCCATAGTTTTTGTGTTTAAGCTGTGGGTCTTGTCTTAAGGCTACAGGTTCTGTGTTGAAGCTGTAGGTCTTGTGTTAAGGCCAGAGGTTTCGTGTTGAAGCTGTCGGACTTGTGTTAAGGCCACAGGTTCTGTGTTGTAGCTATCGGGCTTGTGTTAAGAAGAATGTCAGCACCCGAAAATGTCCTTTGAAATAATTTTATTAGGCTATCAGACGAACGCGTTTCGACTCGTGGTCTTCGTCAGCGTTATAGATGCTGCGCGGAAGTGCACCTTAAATACAGGAAGTTAAACAAGCATCATAGGTACAACTTTTAAAGATTCACTTTTTTTCTTCTTTTCAACTTCTTGATAAGAGCTATACCGCACAGTCATAACTTGTACAAAGACCTTTATAAGTAGCAGTAAATATGTAGTTACTGTGAATCGCACCAAAAATTATAAAACAATACAAATATTCAAAAAGAATTACAAAAAACATCCAAATAGGAGCTCCTCATTTAGACCTTTTGATGCTCCGCTTGCAAAAGTATGAATCCACCAAGCCTCCCTTTGCAGTAATAATTTGCCTCTGTTCCCTCCTCTCCTGGGGACTTTGACTTCCTCAACTCCTTGAAATCTTAAAGTGCACACTTCATGTCCCATCTCATTAAAATGTCTAGCTACTGACGATTTATCGTCCTTATTCCTAATAGAGCTTTTATGTTCAGATATACGAAGTTTTAATTCTCTAGTAGTTTTACCAACATAACATAAACCACAAGGGCATTTCAACAAATAGACTACAAATTTAGTTCTACACGTTATTCTCGCTTTTTATTGGAAACTTTTTTTCCTGATTGAGGGTGGCAAAAATAACCTCCTTTTACCATAGCATTACATTGCACACAATGAGAACAAGGAAAATTTCCCCCCGGAAGATTAGACAAAAAGTTTTGTGGTGGTTTATAACAATCTGCTCTCACGACTTGATCTTTGATATTATTAGCTCTCTTATAGGCAAAAATGGGAAAGTTTGTAAAAAGATGGCCAACCTGAGGGTCGCTAGACAGAATATACCAGTTCCTTTTAATACAATTTTTTTATAGCCTCAGAAACGGGAGGAAAAGTTATAGCACACACCAGTTTGTTATTCTTATCTCTAGAGGATTTAGAATGCAACAACGTAAGTCTATCAGTCTCTCTAACTCTTTGTAAGCAATTGTCCAAAACCTTTTTATGATAACCCTTTAAAATAAGACGTGTACATAAATCAGCCGCTTGTTCCTCAAAAGCAACATCAGTGTTACATATTCTTCTGATCCTTAAAAACTGACTGTATGGAAGACTTTTTTTAAGAGACGGGGGATGATAACTCCTGTAATCCAAAGCACTATTAGTATCAGTCTTCTTCCTATACACCCTAGTCAATAACTGCAGTCTTGTGTTAAGGCCACAGGTTCTCTGTTGAAGCTGTAGGTCTTGTGTTAAGGCCACAGGTTCTCTGTTGAAGCTGTAGGTCTTGTGTTAAGGCCATAGGTTCTATGTTGAAGCTGTAGGTCTTGTGTTAAGGCCATAGGTTCTGTGTTGAAGCTGCAGTTTTTGCTTTACGGCTGTATTGCGTATTGATTGTAGATCTTGTTGAGGCCCTAGATCTTGCATAAAAACGTTAATTTAGGTCCCCTATTCAGAATGCTGGTGTAGCTGCTGCTGACTAGTAACCCTGACAGCTGGCTCGCATGTGTGTCCCAGTTCCCAGCATGCCCCAGCAGAGACCGGACCAGCACCACCCGCAGGGCACCCCCACCATGATGCACCCGGCGACCGCAGCGGGACCGCCCATCGTGGCCCAGAGCCCTGCCTACTCTGCACAGTACTTTGCCTGTCCACAGCAGTTCTCCAGCCCCCCGCTAGTGCAGCAGATGCCTCACTATCAGTCCCAGGTACTCAATCACTTTAACATGCATACACACACACACACACACACACACATACACATTCTTGTACTTCTATCTTTGTGAGGACATTACATTGATTTCCATACATTCTTACGGTCTCTACAGCCTTTGCCTAGTCTTAACAAAAAGCCTGACCCAAACCCTTACCCTAACCCTAACCCTATCCCTAACTCCAACCTTACCCTTTATTTTAACTAAGTCACAATTTGCCCTTGTAGTGGTGAGGACATTTGAAAATGTCCTCCTTTCCCAATAATGTTACCTACTCTGTTGGAAAAACTTTTTCGTTCTCACGTTGTAGCATGTACAAGAACACACACACACACACACACACACACACACACACACACACGCACTCACTCAGACTGTTCCAGCACTGTAACCAAAACTGTTGTGCAGAGTTCTGCTCTGCATGTTGATGTGAAGGTAAGCTGCGTGTTGGCTAATTCAACCTGAATGCTGCAGCTTCTCCCAGTAAGTTCAGTTCTGGCACAATTCTGTACTCTTAACACAGGAAAAACCCACTATGCCTGCTTCAGCATTACCTGCATATTATTGCCTTGTTGCTGAACCCTGTCCTGCGACCCTAATCTTCTCTCTGATAGGCCCAGCACGTCTTCAGCCCCATGATGCAGAGTGGGGCCCGGATGATGGCTCCGCCCACTCATGGCCAGCCCAGCCTGGTGTCATCGTCTACCACTCAGTTTGGAGAGCAGACGCACACTATGTATGGTAAGGCCCCCCCTCCACAAAGCAGGAGGCTACTGTCGACCTCTGGAAACTTCCTTCAGTTTACACCTGTTTTATGGGGTCAGAAATTGTGAGAAAACCTCAGATTGGGAGGTGCAGCTTGCATACCAGTGGACTTGTGTTTTTATGATTCTGAACAGCTGTGCATTTTAACCACTGTTTACTGGGGCAGAGGGCAGGTTAGGACATTAGATTGAAATTATAATGCAGAAAGACTCCACTATAATGCAACCAAAGTGGTCCTCAAAATTCACTGACATAAAAAATGCTGGCGTTGTGATTTGTAAGGTTAATGAACAGTGCTTTTTCACTCCGTCCTCCACTTAGTGAGGGAAAAGAGGGGAAGTTATATTCATGCATCCGATGTGCGATAAGGCCAAACAAAAAATTTCCAGTACACTTGAGATCAATTTACTTCATTCGATATTGAAAAACATGAACCATTTGCCTGTTCGAATTCAGTTATATAAACTGAATATGTCAGAAATGGCTGAGTTGTTAGTTGTTACTTTCTGAAACCATGGGTGGATATATTCTCTCACGGGGGGTGTGATGTAATTGTTCCTGATGTCATATTTGTATGTCTTTTGTGTCAGCGAGTTACATGTGGCTTGTTGCATGCAGCATTTAATGCAGTGATTCTCTAATGTCGTCCTTGGGGACCCCTTTGGATGCTGATTATTATTATTTTTTTTTTTTAGTGCTCCCAGAATCAAAGATTCAGGGGCATATTGTTTTGCACCTGTCCGTCCGTCCGTCCATCTGTCTGTCTATCTCTGTTTGTCTGCAGCAGCAAAAAAACTAACCTTGGCCATAACTTTTGATTGGTCAGAGATAGGCCTTTGATACTTCACGTGTATCCCTTTTCACGAGACCTTTCGGATGAGGTCATCATATTTGACCTTGACCTTGGCGTAGGACGCATTTTCCAAAAACTTTAACCTTGGCGATAACTTTTGATTGGTCTGAGATAGGCCTTTGATACTTGACATGTGTATCCCTTGTCACGAGACCTTTCGGATGAGGTCATCATTTTTCACCTTGTGACCTTGACCTTGGCGTAGGATGCATTTTCCGAAAACGTTAACCTTGCCCATAAATTATCATTGGTCAGAGATAGGGCTTTGATACTTGACATGTGTATCCCTTGTCACAAGACCTTTCGGATGAGGTCATCATTTTTGACCTTGTGACCTTGACCTTGGCTTAGGACTCATATTCCGAAAAAAACTTTAACCTTGGCCATTACTTTTGATTGGTCAGAGATAGGCCTTTGATACTTGACGTGTATCCCTTGTCACAAGACCTTTCGGATGAGGTCATCATTTTTGATCTTGTGACCTTGACCTTGGCGTAGGACGCTTTTTCCGAAAACGTTAACCTTGGCCATAACTTATCATTGGTCAGTGATAGACCTTTGATACTTGGCATTTTTATCTTTTGACATGAGACCTTTCGGATGAGGCCATAATTTTTCACCTTTGTGACCTTCACCTTGGCGTCATTTTGATTTCACAAGAGTTTCCTGGGAAAGTTTTTAAAAATGTTATTCGTTTATTTATCCCTTTGCAAGTCCAAGCGATTTCATCTGGTCGTTTTCCATATTATAAACCCAAACTATGCTTATATCCGGGGGCATCATTGTTTCACAAACACATCTTGTTTTTTTTTTTTTTCCAACCACTGTGACAGTCCCAGAATTTTTACAAGATGGTGTAATTTTCTAAATTATGGGTTTACAGTGTGGGATTACTTGAACTCCTAAATGTCACTCTGCCTGAAATAAACAATCCATGCCATGAAAATAAATATTCTGAGGTCATTAAATGCTTAATGGTCTATATTACCAACAATGAATGCATTCTGATGTAGTGTGTAGTAGGGCATGTCAGGTATTGTGTAATGTGGTTTGTACCGAGTGAGTAGCAGGCAGTGTTGTATGTAGCATTAATGTGGCGTGTAGCGGGGTTTTTGGTGTGTGCTGTGTAGCTGGGCATGTTTTATGCAGCTAGTTGTGGGGCATGTTGTTTGTAGCTTGCAGCTGAGCGTGTTGTACATGGCATGTAGCAGGGCGTGTGGTATGCAGCACATGATAGGGCTTGTATGAAGTGTGTAGTGGGGCGTGGTGCATGTAGTGTGTGGTGGGGCATGTTGCATGTAGCAGGTAGTGGGGCATGTTGTATATAGCATCTAGGGATGCGTTTTATATAGCATGTAGCAGGTTGTGTTGTGTGTGGCATGTAGTGGGGTGTGTTGCAGGTAGCATGTAGTGGGGCATGCTGTATGTAGCTTGTAGTAGGGCATGTTTTACACAGCATGTTGCACGGTGTGTTGTATGTAGTATGTAATTTGGCTTGTATGTAGCTTGGTGCGTTGTACTTAGTGTATAGTGGGGTATATTGTATGTAGCTTGTGGAGGGGCAAGTTGTATGTAGCATGTAGCAGGGCAGTTTGCATATGGCGTGTAGCGGGGTGTATTATTTGTGGCATGTAGCAGGGAGTGTTGCATGTGGCATATTATGTTTCTTGTATGTAACATGGTATGTTGCATGTAGCTTGTGGCAGGGCTGGTTGTATGTAGCAGGGTTTGTTGCATATAGTGTGTAGTGGGGTGTGTTATTTGTAGCAAGCGGGGTGTGTTTGTAGTGTTTGGCTTGAATCTGTGTAGCACGCAGTGTTGCATGTAGCAAGTAATATGGCTTGTTGGTAGCATGTTGTAGGGCATGTGTGTCATGTGTAATCTCCCTTGTATGCTACATGTAATAGTGCATGTATGTAGTGTGTGATGTAGCTTGTATGCAGCGTGTAATGGCGAGTGTTTTATGTAGTGTGTTGTGTAGCTTGTATGCAGCTTGTCTCTGCGCAGGTTGTTAGCGGTGTGTAATGAAGCTTGTATGCTGCGTCTTACAGTTCATGTTGTATGTAGTGTTGTGTAGGTTGTATACAGGGTCTAACGGTGCATGGTGTATGTCGAGTGTAACATAGCTTGGATGCAGCCTGTAGTGGTGCATGTTGTATTTACTGTATAATGTAGCTTGTATGCAGGGTCTGATTGTTCATGTTGTACGTAGTGTCATGTAGCTTGTATGCAGGGTCTCTGATGGTGCATGTTGTATGTAGAATGTAATGTAGCTGGTATTGTAGTATATTGCATGTTGTATTTGGTGTGTAATTTAGGTTGTATGCAGCGGGTAATGTTGCAGCTGTGTTTGCTGTGTAATTTAGGTTGTATGCAGCGTGTAATGTTGCAGCTGTGTTTGGTGTGTAATGTGGCTTGTATGCAGCGGGTAACAGGGTGTGTCCCATGTTGCAGTGTCTCCGGGCCCCATCCCACAGCAGTACACCCACCCCAGCGCTACACTGCACCCCCACCCTCAGCACCCCCAACCCTCGGCCACGCCCACCGGCCAGCAGCAGCCGCAGGGCCAGCACACAGCCAACCACCCCCCAGCTCCCAGTCCCGTGCAGGTGAGTGCGCATGGTTGTGCGTGTGTGCGCGCGTGCGTGCGTTTCAATCTGCATCACTGCGTGTGCATATACCAATCTGCCGTAACATTATGACCACTGACAGGTGAAGTGAATAACTTGGATCATCTTATTACAATGGCACCTGTCAGTGGGTGGGATATATTAAGCAGCAAGTGAACAGTCTGTCCTCAAAGTTGATGTGTTCTTCGGAAATATTTCTTCACCCAAAGAGTAATTTCGATGTGGAATAGCTTGCCTGACCATATTGTTGAGACAGAGACCTTGGGGGTTTTCAAAAGTAGGCTTGACTTAAAGCTAGATACCATTGAGTCATTGAGTATCTGAAGGGATATATTCACAATGATATAAAGAAACTGGCGAGCCTAGTTGGGCTGAACGGCCTGTTCTCGCCAATCATGTTATGTTATGTGTTGGAAGCAGGAAAAATGGGAAAGTGCAAGGATCTGAGCGACTTCAACGGGAACAGTTGTGATGGCAGGACATCTGGGTCAGAGTATCTTTTAAAACTGCAGCTCTTGTGGTGCTGCTGCAGTGGGCAGTACCTTCCAAAAGTGGTGCAAGGAAGGAAAAACCAGTGAAGCGGCGACAGGGTCACGGGCAGCCAAGGCTTACTGATGTGTGTGGGGAGCGAAGGCCGGCCCATGTGGTGTGATCAGACCACAACAGAAGAGCTACTGTTGCTCAAATAGCTGAAAAAGTTCATGCTGGCTCTAATACAAAGGTGTCAAAACACACAGTGCAGGGCAGTTTGTTGTGATGGCGCTGCGTTGCAGCAGAGCAGTCACGGTGCCCATGCTGACCCCCCTGTCTGCCGCAGAAAGCGCCTACAATGTGCACGTTGACATCGAGACTGGACCATGTAGTAATGGAAAAAGGTGGTCTGGTCTGATGAATCACTTGTTCTGTTACATTATGTAGATGGCCGTGTGTGTTGCTCACCTGGGGATGATGTGTCTCCAGGATGCACTATGGAAAGAAGGCAAACTGGCAGAGGCAGTGTGGTCCTTTGGGCAATGTTCTGCTGGGAAGCGTTGGGTCCTGCCGTTCACGTCACAACCACCTACTTAAACATTGTTGCTGATCAAGTACACCCCGTCATGGAAACGGTATTTCCTAATGGCAATGACCTCCTTCAGCAGGATAATGCACCCTGCCATGCTGCAAAACTGGTTCAGGGATGGATTGAGGAACACAACAAGGAGTGCAAGGTGTTGATTTGGCCTCCGAATTCCCCAGATCTCAGTGTAATTGAGCATCTATGGGATGTGCTGGACGAACAAGTCCAATCCATGGAGGCCCCGCCTCATATCTTACATGACTTAAAGCAGTGTTTCCCAAACTTTTTTCTCTCGCGGCACACTGTTTACCATGAAAAAATCGAACTGCACACCACTATGATATTGTAGCATTCCGCTCGCGCTACCTACCCCGCAGCGCAACCGAATGACGAGACGACCAACCAGGCTTTCCAACCAGGTTTCAGGCTTTTATGCAATCATAAAATTAATGACTAAAAGACTCATTTTCATTTTGACTGAACACACACTTAACATCAATATTGCAAATACACAAATGCAAATGGGCAAATATTCAAAATCGAATTTGAATATTGTATAAATGTTAAAAAAAAGTTGCAAATGGTAAAGCAATGTTTGTGAAGCCTTGTGTTTTTTGTTTGAGAATATTGTATACACCTGAACTTTGTACTTTTAAACTTGTATATGATATGTTTTCAATGGAAAAAGAAACTATTTTATTGCCAGAGCACATAAACAATCCCGGCCCAAACAACCCCGCCGTGATTGGCCAAAACCCACCAGTTCAGCAGCCAATCACGGCCGCATACTCCCCAACAAAGACAACCAATGGCTGGCAACAGCGACAAAAAAAGTCAAACACCCCAGTTGCAACAATATTATCAAGGAATGGATGCTATTTCTTTGGTAATACAAAAGACAATTATAATAATTTAATAGGTCATTAAAAATATTAAACCTCATGAAAATATTTATTTTTATTAATTGGCCATATTTGTGAACTACTTATTTTGGTGAACTACATTTGATGTGAAACATGTGCGATGTGTGATTGGCCAAACACGAGAAGGAATTGTGCAGTTGAATACATGATGCGGAAATATTGAGAAGGAATTGTAAATTGGCATTTTAATAAACTGAATTGAATGAATTGATAATGACATGAATTGTTATTTTTATATCCTGTAAATTCAGCCGTTTTATATTATTAGGCTATCAGGAAAAAAAAAAGTAGGTGGGTTTTCTCGCGGCACACCTGGGAAGCTCTCACGGCACACCAGTGTGTCGCGGCACACAGTTTGGGAAACACTGACTTAAAGGATCTGCTGCTGACATCTTGGTGCCAGATAGCACAGCACACCTTCAGAGGTCTGGTGGAGTCCATGCCTCATTGGGTGAGGGCAGTTTTGGAGGCAAAGGGGAACCTACAGAATAGTAGACAGGCGGTCATTATGTTATGGTTGGTTGGTGTATGTACGTATTCTTACATTTGTCTCTTAGATCGTGGTAATGGCTTAAGTCAAATGTTTGGTTTAAGATCGATCTTTACCATTTGTTGCTGTGGCCATGGGTGTGCGATTGGATTTTGTGCTGGGACTCAGTGGCTGATGATGGCACGGCAGCTCACGCACCTGTTTTGCTCATGTATTCAATCGATTATTCTAATTTTTAATTGAGTTAAAGTCATAAATAAAAACTTAACAAAAAAAAACATTCGGTCGAAACCTAGTTTATGCCTGGTCCATTTATGGTGTTCGTGCAAAATTGTGGGCAATAAACAATTGCCAATGGGGAAAGTGCACTCCGTTGGCCGACCACTGGTGTAACTGTCAGTCACTCGGTCATTCACCACTCAGTCAGTCACCTCTGTCAGTCAGCCACTCAGTCTCTCAGCAAGTCCCTCAATTAGTCTCTCACTCTGCCACGGACATTTGTCTACATGAAAATAATTCAAAATACCTGCAAAATTGATGATGAAATTCACGAAACATGCTCTTAGCCCTGAAATTGTTAGATATGCAGCTGTTTTAAGAGGGCCTAATACAGGCTCTAATGGTGTGCTTTTGTCATTAAGCTGTCCAAGATGATTGAGGAATTCTGACTGTAGTGTACTTGTGTTTTTGAAAAGTGTGTGCACTTGTGTGCGTGTGTGTGTGTCTGCACTTGGTGCGCGAGTGGGTTTATCCATGTGTTTGTATGACTGGGTGGTCATGAGTATGTGTGTTTCCATGTTTGTATGTGAGCGCGTGCGTGCTTGTGTGTGTGCGTGTGCGCGCTCATATCTGTGAGTTTGCCATCTGTATTTTAGTGTTGGGTTGAATGTGTCCATGTTTGAGTATACGTTCTAGTAGGAGCTCTTGTCTGTCTGTGTGTGGTTGTGTTTTTAACAGTGTCCCTCTTTGTTTACCCAGCATGCTCAGCACCAGGCGGCCCAGGCTCTACATCTGGGGAACCCCTCCCAGCAGCCCATGTACTCCGCCCTGGCCCCAACCCCCCCCTCCATCACCCCCGGGCCCAACCCCCAGTCCCCCCAGACCAGCTACCCCCCCGCCCAGCAGGCTGTCTACATCCACCCTCAGCAGGTGCAGCACGGATATAACCCCTCCCACATGGCGCACGTGCAGCAGGTGAGGTGTGTGCGTGTGCTTGTGCACGGCATACGAGTGTGTTTCCAAGGGTCCGTTACACCTTCACAATTCTATTAGTGATGTACGAGTGATTTTCTACCAAAATAATTCTATTCTCTCTCTCTCTCTCTCTCTCTCTCTCTCTCTCTCTCTCTCTCTCTCTCTCTCTCTCTCTCTCTCTCTCTCTCTCTCTCTCTCTCTCTCTCTCTCTCAGGCCCATATGCAGTCTGGGATGGTCCCCTCCCATCATGCCGCTCCCACTCACCCCCCGATGATGCTGATGGCGACGCAGCCCCCCGGCGGCCCTCAGCCTCCCCTCCCACAGCCCCCACACATCCCATCCTCCACTGCGCACTTCTCCTACATGCCGCACCCCTCCGGTAAGCTACACCCACCCAACATCTCTACCTAACCCACCCAAACTGCCACCACCCTACTTGAGCAGCTGTCATGCACCTATCACACAGCTCCCAAACTACTGTCACACAGTTGGTGCCAGTTTACGGCTCATCTGTTCGGCAGCTGCCATCTATCACAAACGTATTGCGCATCCGTTAAGCTCCCACGATCTGTGGCACACATCTGTTCTACAGGGCATGGAGTGCTGGCTTTGCATTCTCGATGCGTAGCTCACTTTTGCTCAAGGCTCATGTTGGTAAATTGGACCTTTTACATGGCCAACGCTAGCTGTGCAGCATACACACAGCCAAAAGCTGAATAACTTAACACCTGGCTCACTGTTTTCACAGGAATATAGAGTAGAAATACACTGTCTTTGGTCATCCATGTGCCACATTACAACATTACATTCGATGGATGGTCCTAGACTACATATCTGAAAAACAACCTTGAACACTCAGGGCTTCATTATAGGTTGACCAGTCGAAAGCCAGAACATCTTTTTTTTTTTTTTTTTTTTTTTTTTTTAAATCCAAATTAAACGCGCTATGCAGAAGATGGAGAGGAAGGTTAAATATACATTGCTAATTTCTGAGGTGCTCAAGCACCATCCAGCACCTTTCATTTCCTTCACAGGGAATACAATGTTAAAATGAAACCTGTTGGCCAGTTTGGGAATAGAATTAACCCTTTACTGGGCGAGGAACCACATTTGGTAACTTCAGTCGGCATCCAAAGTGGTGCCCCCCCGCCTCTCCGTGAGGCAGTAGACCAGCGGCGATTTCTCCCAGCCAATGAGAGAAAATCGGGCTATATCACAGGCAGTGACATCAGGGTGCTCAACCAATCAGCAGTGGCCTAGAGCGTTTGAAACTTCTTTTCTTCTCCAGACCTCTCACAGGGCGGTTTTGTGCCCTTACCCAGTCCCACTCACAAGGACCTAACATCAGAACTCACGAAAGAAAACTGATGGAAACTCAGGCATTAAAAAGTTGAAAAGGTTTGCTAAAAGTTGAGATAGGTGTTGTTTGTGTAGGATTCCCAGAAATTAGTGAGATTTTACGTGAAAAACCAAAAATTTGGTGGTGAGGCCATATTTGATCGTGCGCCCTTTTCACCTAAGCCAAGAGCTAGTGATGGTTAGACTATTTAGACTATTTGGACATACGCCCAACGCACAGTACTTTTTTATCCCCTCGCCGACGAATTAGTCGGAGGGGGATATAGTAACGCCGCCGTCCTTCCGTCCGTAACAAATCTGGTTTCCGTTCAATAACTTTAGTAATGTTTGACGGATTTTAATGAAATTTGATAGGAAGGTAGTTGGTATCAAAATACTTCCTAAGTTCGATTTTGGAGTATGTAGGTCAAAGGTCATAGCTCATTAAATATGTGAACATGGTTTCTGTTCGATAACTTGAGTAATGTGTGTTGGATTTTTATGAAATTTGATGTGAAGGTACTTTATATCAAAATACAGGCTAAGTTCGATTTCGGAGTATGTAGGTCAAAGGTCACAGCTCATTAAATGTGTGAAAATGGTTTCCGTTCAATAACTTGAGTAATGTTCGACGGATTGTAATGACCTTTGATATGAAGGTACATGGTATGAAAATACAGGCTAAGTTCGATTTCAGAGTATGTAGGTCAAAGGACACAGCTCATTAAATATGCTAAAATGGTTTCCGTTCAATAACTTCAGTAATGTTTGACGGATTTTAATGACATCTGATGTGAAGGTACTTTATATCAAAATACAGGCTAAGTTCGATTTTGGAGTATGTAGGTCAAAGGTCATAGCTCATTAAATATACGAAAATGGTTTCCGTTCGATTTCTTGAGTAATGTTTGACAGATTTTTATGAAATTTCATGTGAAGGTACTTCGTATCAAAATACAGGCGAAGTTTGATTTCGGAGTATGTAGGTCAAAGGTCATAGCTCATTAAATATGCGAAAATGGTTTCCGTTCGATTTCTTGAGTAATGTTTGACAGATTTTTATGAAATTTCATGTGAAGGTACTTCGTATAAAAATACAGGCTAAGTTCGATTTCGGAGTATGTAGGTCAAAGGTCATAGCTCATTAAATATGCAAAAATGGTTTCCGTTCGATTTCTTGAGTAATGTTTGACAGATTTTTATGAAATTTCATGTGAAGGTACTTCGTATAAAAATACAGGCTAAGTTCGATTTCGGAGTATGTAGGTCAAAGGTCATAGCTCATTAAATACGCGAAAATGGTTTCTGTTGGATAACTTGAGTAATGTTTGACGGATTTTCATGAGATTTGATGCGAAGGTACTTCATATCAAAATACAGGCTCAGTTCGATTTCGGAGTATGTAGGTCAAAGGTCATAGCTCATTCAATATGCAAAATTGCTTTCCGTTCGATAACTTGAGTAATGTTTGACTGATTTTAATGAAATTTGATATGAAGGTACATGGTATGAAAATACAGCCTAAGTTCGATTTCAGAGTATTTAGGTCAAAGGTCATAGCTCATTAAATATGTGAAAATGGTTGCCAGAAGATTTAACGGTATCACGTGATGACTGTCTCATTGGACCTTATCATTTTCTTGTCATGAATGCTGCTTCTTAATTACATCCAAGGTTTCTTTAATGCCATTAGACTGTTTCAAATATTATACAGTACTAACCTTTGAAAGTTCAAGGAAAAGTTCATATTATGTTTTAACTTTTCAATCTAATTTTGTCACCCCCTCATATATGCTTTAATCTTCTTCTTTAAATCCCTGATTTTAATTACATTCTTTTATTAAATCTTCATACCAATTAACATTAAGTTTATTTTCAGATCTTCTCATGAGCCATTCCATAAAGTAGTAAACTTTCTGTACATCCAGTCCCCGGGTATTAATAACTTCCTTGCCTAGTAATATAGTATAGTCTAATGAAAGTAACTTCTTCTGACGTATATACACATGTACATGTACAACATTTGTACCCGGCGAGGGGATGCTACGCTTAGCGTTGCCCTTGTTACACTGTGCTTCTTAGGGTATTTTTTACTGCCCTATAAAGGGTTAAGAAAAAATTCACTACAGCAAATAAGTTTCAAAAATGAAATATGCAAGCTTACTTAAAAATATGACTGATATTAACGAATGCTCTACAACTTCCACACTTTCAGCTCCTACATTACCACCAGCTACCACAGAGCTATAACACCACTACCACACAGCTCCCACACAGCTACCAGACAGCTATTGGCTACCGCACAGCTCCCACGTTGCTATCTGCTTCCACAGAGATACCACACAGCCGTTGCTAACGCACTGCTATTGAGTACCACACCGCTACCACACAGCTATCACGCTGTCAGTGTTCAGCTTCCAAACAGCCTTCGGCTGCCAGCCAGCTGTCACACAGTACCTACTTCCGCACAGCTACCTGCTACAACGCATTAAACAAATGTCTATCTGCTACATGCGTACCACGCATCTACCGCTTACTGCAATCACCCTCACATGTACCAAACAACTGCCCAACATCTACCAAACATCTAACACACTGGGGCATGATTTCTTCTGGGGATAGTGGGGTACATATTCCTCCTCTTTTTTGCATCCCATTTGCATCATTCCCTCCCCACTTTCAAAATCTTTATCATCTTTATCATTTTTGTCTCCTAACTGTAGAAACTGTGCTTAATTCTTGATTTTTAGGCCTAGAGTTTGAATTGGGCTGCTTATTATAAGGCCTTGATGTACTCAAAAAAAATTGCAGTCGTGGACACGGACAGCCTGCCTACACATTTCTGTTGTCGGCTACATTTTGGCATTTGTGGACACAGACGTATTCCTCACATGCACTTTTGAAAAATTGTTCACTGAATTAGCAAGTGGCATTTCAGAGAAATGATTCGCCAACAACATCGGTTAAATTTAATCTTTCATAGAGAGGGGATGAAATGAAAGAAGGGAAATGCGAGTCAGTTGATTTGAAGGCTATTCAGTGATTTCGCAAGGAATAATCCTTCTTCTGTCTGAACTTGTTGACGTCAGGCTAACTTAAACTGAGCCAACGTCGATACATTCTGGCTAGGTTATTACTAATGTTGCTTGGTATGCAAAATGGTCACCAACCCATCACGTATTTTCAAAGAGGGGAAAACGTGACTTGATAACTAAATGTTTTGGATGTTCGCAAAACAGCATGATTTCTCTGTTAACTTATGATTGGCCACTAAAAAATCTTTCTGTTAATAACTTGAAAACACGTCTGCCTTTGACTTTTTTTTAATTTGTGCAAAAGGTCAGTAACAGGCCCTCATAAAAAGAAAAAAAAGTAAAAAATAATCACCATGATAAACAGAACTCATGCAACAGGTAGCCATTGGGTGGACAGCAGTATAAACATTTTGCCGTTCATCGCCATCCACACACTGGCTACCTGTTGCATGAGTTCTGTTTATCATGGTGATTATTTTTTACTTTTTTTTTTTTTTATGAAGGCCTGTTACTGAACTTCTGCACCAATTACAGAAAAGAAGTATACAGATGACTGCTTATTAAATTGCACTCATTCTCATCTATTTTATCTTGCGTTCAAACTGCCATCTGTTATGTGTTTGAAAACTTGATTGCGACTTAAAACTTGATAGCATTTCACTTGATAGATCGGGCCACTGAAAAAATAAATGGGACGCAGTGCGTGTGGAATTTACCACACTGAATATCCCATGGCCCGAAAGTGTGAGTCAAATCATTAGCCTCTGCATTATAATAATTCCAGTTTTAATCTCCATGTGTTGTTCCCTCAGTTGATTGACCAGCTATTTTGATCAACTATGGATGTACAGGTTAAGTTAACTCCTGCCTCGGCAGCAAAAATGATGATGCACAAAGACAGTTATTGACACGAAACTTGGGATTCTTTTCTTTGGTACCATAAAGTATTTGGACAAAGTTTGAGCAAAATCTGAGAGGTGTCATATACATGGGTGGCTGAGTTGACATGGAATGACCCGTCCGGCTAATCAAAGACTTTAAGTTGCTTTAGATATGAGTGGGTGATCGTTGTGTATGCCTTGCAGTGAATAGAGGGTATCGCCAATACGAAAAAAATGCCCGGGTGTTACATTCGTGCCCCGTTACAGATGCATTATGGGATAGTTCGGTAACCCAGTCACTTCCGGTCTCTGCAGAGCCCAACAGTAACTGAACTGTAGTCATTAAGGCCATGGGTCGTTACTGTGAAGCTGCCATGTGTTCGTCGTACGAAAATTTGCGGAAAAAACTTCAGAAATAGCCCTGGATGAGAGACATATACGCACAATGACCGTATGTATGTATGCGTGTGTGCATTGTTTAAATTTGGCGTCTCCAGTTCCACCCGAATCTGGAATGCCCAATTGGTGAACTATGTACAAGGCTTGCTCGTATGCGACCCCTTGCTGCCAATTCAGGAGAGTGTAGATAGTTTGCAGCTCTCCTCCGAAGCACGCACCTGTCAGCCACCGCTTCTTATACACTCATTGGTTGAATCTTTGCAAGTTCAGAAAGAGGGCGGAGGATACCCGGACATGAACAAGCTTAGAATCTTCCTGACGAGCGCCCGTCTGGCCAACAGGAGGCGCTTGAGCAACGAACAAGGCAACTATTATTTTCCCTTCCCAATTTGCAACCCTGTAGCGCAATAGCCAATTGTGCGCTACTATGAAAAAGCTGCCGACCACTGCCGGCTGATACGAAGCAGGGATCGAACCCGCGACGTGATAGTCACTTCTGCTTCGCAACGCGATGCTTTACCTAGTGAGCTATCTGGCAGCCACGCGTGCATTGTTAAACTGTAGGTAGCTCACGGTAAATGATAAACGTGATCTCAACAACGTACCGGAAGTGAGTGAGTTCCGGGTGTAGCAAGATATTTTGCCGAAAGCGTTACATCCGGGCATTTTTTCCGTATTGGTGATACCCTCTATTGGTGGGATATCTAGGTTTTGTCCCTGCCTTTCGCCCATAGGCAGCTGGGATGGGCTCCAGCTCCCTTATGACCAAAGTTGTGAAGAAGCGGAAAAGATAATGGAAGGATAGATGGATGCGCCTTTTCTCCTTCATAAGGACATCAATAATAATGACAAGGTGCCTTTTCTTTTTTCTCCAGTGCAACCTCATCACCAACAGCAGTTGTAGGAGGAGGAGAAGAGTGGAGTCATTTCTTCTTCCAGACCCCCTCCCTGGGGCCCCAGAAAAAAGAATAAGGGGTCGGGGGTCCCTTGGCCCAGCTACGATTCTGCTTTCTTGTACCAGTAATTAGGAATGCTAACCGGGCAACTCGCAGCGGAGGAACATTCTGAACTGAGAGGTTTGATAACACACGGGATGTCCCTTATTGTGTCATACGGTATTAATCCCTCTGCTGGGACCCATTTTCGCAAAAACTGGAACCTTGCGTATTCTCCGCACCTAAGTTATTAAACTCTTCCAATCTAAAGAACGTATTAACAGATCTGTTCAACACTGCTGCTATTGCTGCATTCGAGTCTCGTGTCGGGTCTCCCTGTGCTAAACCGAACTTGAGACTGAGAAAGAGAAGGAAGAAATGAAAATAAAAACAACCTCATTGTAATTAACCCGTTTGGCAAAAAGAAAGATAAAATATTTATGATTCATGACTGCTGAGGTAGGCTCAGCCTCACCTTGTCTGACAGTTGTGTAACTTTTAAGTTAAAAGAACTTTTACTTTGTAGATAATATAAATAATTTAAAAAACAAGAAAAAAAATTAAAAACATTAAAAAAAGTTTTAAAAACTGCAAGATTTGACTGGTGTAGTTTTTTTTTTATGTGCTCTGTATGTTAATTTGAGTTTCTGAAGCTGTTTGATCTTCTGCTGGCTATCTTCATGGCTGTGGAAAAACATCGTACTAGCCGGTGACGTTTTCGTTAGAGAAACGCAAACAGGAACACATGCAATGGTTGACGGTGCTATGGCATGCAGTAACACTTGGAAGGTATTTTACATCTTTGGCCGTATTTTCTGGCTCGGATCCTAACTCTGGTAGAGTGAGGTGCTGTATTTTATTGGTCCTCTGCTGCAAAACATTTTTGAAAAATTATTAAAACGGCTAATTTAGCATTAGACAAGTACACGCTGCTTGATCTGGCCAAAGAGGTTCTGTTCTAGATCAGTATCCCACAGTCGTGTTCCTGGGCCAACATAGCAGTTAACCAATTACAGCCCACTGACATCATTGGGCTTACTAGGTAGGTACTAGAATATAAATATTAAAATCAGTATTGCAGAGGATTCTGTTCAAACCACTTTGAAAGAGGCAAAGGAGCAGCACACTGATGTCAGAGGGCTGTGGCTGGATGATTGCAATGTTGGTCCAGGAAGGCAGTGTGGCATGTTGATCCAAGAACATGTCCTACTTGACTGAATCAT
Source organism: Gymnothorax javanicus (assembly GCA_029692085.1). Lineage (NCBI taxonomy): Eukaryota > Metazoa > Chordata > Actinopteri > Anguilliformes > Muraenidae > Gymnothorax > Gymnothorax javanicus. Next base: position 70,663,037 of record CM056194.1, read on the forward strand.
GTTGTGCAGAAAAGTATTGTGCCTCCGTTTACCATACATTGATGAGCACTAGTTTTTTATGTTTGAGAATAAGAAAGTAGCAGTGAGAGATTTCAGCACCAAATCTTGCAGCTTAGCATGTTAAATTGCATGATCAATCACTGTAAAGCCTTTTGCAAAAAATGGAAGATTCTTGCACAGGACTGATGCATAATTTCAGCATCAGCTGGCCAAATTAGTGTGATTTTGTTGAAATCACGCTGGTGTTACTCTTAAGTAATGTTATGTTTATTTATTCTGCTAGGTTTTCTTGACTGTTAACTTCATATAGTTTTTGAGATTTTGACTCAAAACCGTGTGTCTTGTGTTAGTTTTAATACCTCAGGTGCACATTTTCAACAATTTAGGAATCTCCTCTTCCATTATTACTTGATTTCCATTTACAGTAGTGTGCAGTGATGATTATGCACCACCGCTTTTGTCTGAAAGGGGTCCTAATATATTACTTCTCTACAGTTTTTTTTTTTTTTTTTTTTTTTGGGTGAAAATGTATTGAAAAATACTATTGCAGGCAATGAGAACAAAAATCATTCCCACCAATTTATTGAGGTAAAAATATGAGTAAAAACACTGAAAACATCAATTTAGAATAAAAGTTGAAAGGACTCGCAAATTTTATTTTTTTGAATGCATGTTTGAAGGCTCATTCCATGATTATTGGAGCAAAAAAAATTATTTAAACTGGTTTGAGGCAGCATTATTCTGCAAAATTACCTCTGATTGTCAAGTTTTTCCAGTATATAAGGTGACATGAACTTTTAACTTTTTAATGACTGTTTCAATAAAACTTGGAGGTAGTAATGCAACCCCAATTCCAAAATGGTTGGGACGAAGTGTAAATTGTGAATAAAATCAAAATGCAATGACTTTCACATCACATGAGCCAATGTTATTTACAATAGAACATAGATAACATTTCAAATGTTGAAACTGAGACATTTTACATTTTTATCCACAAAATGAGCTTATTTCAATTTTTCTGGCTGCAACGGGTCTCAAAAAAGTTGGGACACGGACAAAAAAGGGCTGAAAAAGCAATTAATATATAAGAATCAGCTGAAAGAACATTTAGCAAGTAATTAAGTTAACTGGCATCAGGTGTATAACATGATTGGCTATAAAAGGAATGTCTTAGAGAGGCAGAGTCTCTCAGAAGTAAAGATGGCCAGAGGCTCTCCAACCTGTGAAGGCTTGCATTAAAAAATTGTGGAATACTTTAAAAACAATGTTCCTCAACATCAAATTGTAAAGGCTTTGAAGGTCTCATCATCGACAGTGCATAACATCATCAAAAGATTCAGAGAAACTGGAAAAATCTGCCCATAAGGGACAAGGCCGAAGACCTTTACTGGATGCCCGTGATCTTCGGGCCCTCAGACGCCACTGCATCACTCACCGGCATGATTCTGTCATTGACATTACTAAATGAGCCCAGGAATACTTAAAGAAACCAGTGTCTGTAAACACAGTCTGCCGTGCCATCCACAGATGCCACCTAAAACTCTATCATGCAAAACGAAAGCCATTGTTGAGCATGATCCAGAAGCGCCGCCGTGTTCTGTGGGCCAAGGCTCATTTAAAATGCACTGTAGCAAAGTGTCCTGTGGTCAGACGAGTCCAAATTTGACATTCTTGTTGGAAATCATGGACGTTGTGTTCTCTGGGCTAAAGAGAGAAAGACCACCCCTCCTGTTATCAGCGTTCAGTTCAAAAGCCAGCATCTCTGATGGTATGGGGATGCATTAGTGCATATGGTGTGGGACACTTGCATGTTTTAAAAAGCACCATGAATGCTGAAAGGTGTATAAAGGTTTTAGAGCAACATATGTTCCCCTCCAGAGGACATCTATTCCAGTGAAGGCCTTGTGTATTTCAGCAGGACAATGCAAAACCACATACTACAGGTATTTCAACAGCATGGATTTGTAGTAGAAGAGCCAGTGTGCTGAACTGGCCTGCCTGCAGTCCTGATCTTTCACTGATTGAGAATATTTGATGCATAAACGAAAAGTCCGTCAAAGGAGACCCAAAACTCTCCAGCAGCTGGAAGCCTATATTAAACAAGAGTGGGATCAAATTCCAATGGCTAAACTCAAGAAACTTCTCCTCAATGCCCAGATGCCTCCGCTCTGTGTTAAAAAGAAGAGGGGATGCTACACCATGGTAAACAGGCCCCTGTCCCAACTTTTTTGAGACCTGTAGCAGCCATCAAATTTGAAATGAGCTCATTTTGTGGATGAAATTGTAAAAATTTTCATTTTCAACATTTGCTACATTATCTCTGTTTTATTGCGAACAAAATACTGGCTGGTGTGATTTGAAAGGCATTGCATTTTGATTTTATTCACAATTTATACTTTGTCCAAACTATTTTGTAATTGGGGTTGTATTATTTTTTGGGGGTCAGTCTGCTCGAAAGGAGCCGGTGATCTCATAAAAATTGACGGAAGTATGATAAGTATCACTGCATCCTTGTGAGGCACACAGTGCCTCCTGGAAAGAGACTGATTGGTCGGGGATTTTATTTTCAACAAGACAATGACCCGAAACACACTTGTAAGTCATGCAAGAATCATCTTAGTCAGAAAGAAACCTCTGGTGACATGAAAGTTATGACTTGGCCTGCTCAAAGTTCAGATCTTAACCAGAATTAGAATATCTGTAACTTTGAAAGAATCTTTTTAGAATGAACTTCAAACAATATGGAATGGTAAAGCAAGTGAGGAAATAAAATACGCGAAATCTTTGCCTGAAAAATTAAATACTGTAATCAAAGCAAAGGGTAGCCACACTAGATATTGACTTTTTCTCTCAAAGACATTATCAGTTTTGTTTTTACTATATAGTGTCAACTGTTTACTCATTTTCATCTATATGATCCAATATTGCATGAAATAAATAACTGAATAGTACTTGGTTTCTGATTTATCTTCATTTTGTTGAGTGTATCATCATTACTGCACACTACTGTATATAATTCCTGGGTTCCACTGCATTGTTCACCTGTTGGACATGTTGTGATGTCACACTCTGGGTTGTAAACTCCATGTGGAATGTCAGAAGAAATGGTTAAAACTCGACAGGGTGGCTTAGACAAATCCATGTGTCCTGCTTAAAACTCAAACACAGCCCACTTTATTCCACCTGTTTTTTTTTTTTTTTTTTTTCCCCATTCCATTGCTCTTCCTACATTTTTTTTTGAGATATAGGCATGAAACTCTGTCTCGTGGGTTTAAATGCTGATCCGATGCTATTGGACAACATTACTGGGATGGAAGCTCAAAATCCTGTTGGCCGAAGTGAAGAGGACTCTTGATGAGCTGAAATCCAAGAATATTATGGATTAAAGGCCCTGCATAGTGGAATGGTCCAAATTCCTTCCAAATGTCTTGTCAGACAGTGCTGGGAAAGACTGTATAATCATACCCGGCAAAGAGAACAGGGCAAGTTACTAAACCAGTGGTGCCAATAATTATGAAATATTTATTTCGTTGAATATGTGTATATTTATTAAACATGGGCAACCCAAAGGTTTGGACAATATTCAGGCTGCACGTAATGGAAAGCAGTGATTTTATACTTGTATTTTACTGCTGTGTCTAGCCATGATTTCATCAATTCTCAATTGAATTTATGGCAAACTTTAGAAATATCACAAAAAAAGAAATGCAAATTTGGTGCAAGTCCGTCTACTGGTTTGGTGCGAATGCACTAGGGTTTGGAAAGCATAGTTTCATCAGAAGTTGGCAGTAAAAGCGTCGTTATGTCTGGCTGCAATAAATAAAGTAGAAGAGGAGGTTGTGAACAGGAAAAAGCTAATCGGTCATGTGTTGTTGCCATTTCAGGTTTTTCCATGTACCCATTTAGCGCACTAACCCTTTTTCAAAAACGGCAAAAACCCCCTCAAACTGAACATAACTTTGCTAAATCGAGGAAGTTTTTTTTTCTCCCCCATTCTTTGCCATTTCCATCAACTTGATGTAATACTTCCAAAAAACATGTAAATGGAAACATGGCTGGTATGAGGACAAGATATTTAGTGTTTTGTCTGGCCAACTTTATTTTGTATGTAAACATTCATTCCTGCTGTACAGGCATGCAACGCATTCCAAAACAAGTTGGCGAGGAAGCAATTTATTATTTGTAATGAGGTAAAAAATTTGATGTGATGTGAAACTGCTGATGGCAGCAGGTGATTGTCGTCATGATTTGGTATGCAAGCAGCATCTTGGAAAGGCCCTGTCCTTCAGGGGCAAAGATGGGTCAAGGATGGTCAATGTGCCCACTAATGGGTGAGGAATCATTCACAGGCAAAAGCAAACTTCCTTAATGAAAGATGGGAAAGGATTTGAATATTTCACACTCTTGTGCATAACAAAAGAAGGAAACTGGGGGACTTTCTTATCCAAAAGAGCAAGGGTGCAAGCCTAAGTTGAATACCATAGATCTGAGGATTCAGACTGACCAACATCAAGAACTGCTGTTCAGAAGTGACGGCCACGTGAGCTCAGGTTTGCTTTGGCTAATCTGTGTCAAGAACGACAACATGTAATTAAATCCCCAAATGCTAGATAAAACTCCCCTGTGCAAAAAGAAAACCTTGCGTTAAGTGTCCAGAAGCGCCATCGTCTCCTGGCTTGGAGACATCTGTTGTGGCCCCTCACACATTAAAAAGCATGTATCAATGTTTTTTGGGAGAAATTGAGGTTGTGGTCTTCAAACCAAGAAAGAGGTCCATCCTGACTGTTCTCAGCAACAATGGTATGGGGTTGTGTCCATGCCCTTGGCAATGGTGACTCGCACTTCTGTGAAGCCACAGTCAAAACTGAAAATTACACAGATTTTGGCAGAACAATATGCTGCCTGTAGGAGGACATCTGTTCCAAGGATGCCAGCAAACTGCATTCTGCATGCTAAGCAAAGGCATGGCTGTGTAAGAAGAGGGTGTAGGTGTTGAACTGGTCTGTCTGCAGTCCTGACTTGCCCCTCGTAGAGAACGTGACGCACATTTTGAAATGCCAAATGCGACAACAAAGTCCCCGTTCTTTTGTACACCTTAAGACTTGTTTACAGGAAGAATCAAACAGAATCACATCTGAAACACTTGGTCACTAGGTGGGACAATATTACACCTGCTATGAATGTTTAGGGACTGAACGCACCAAGTGATTAAGTGTTGTGCAGAGGAATGGCCGAATTGCAAGCAGGTAAATATTTACTGTCCCAATATTTTGAAAGAATTAAACTCGACATATTGTTTTAACTTTGAAAAATCAATAAAATTATTTTTTAAACCCTCAAATAATAATTGTTGGTCTCCATCTAAAATTAACATAAGGTTCCAATTTTATCTGATTTGGCCTTGTTTGATATTGGTTGGTTCCATCTGGCACATTAAGAAACTTCAATGTCTATCTTTTCATTTTGATTTTATCTGTTAAGTGTAATCATTTTTTGAAATATATTTTTTTCAGTGTTTACCGGCAGGGGTGCCAACAGTTCGAGAGCCCTTTGTCTTATCGGTTTAAACCACACTGCTAATTGTGGAGAAAAAAAATGAAATGCTGTAATAAATTTCGACTGTGACCACATGGTGGCGCTGTGAAACTTCTAACATTCCAGGATGAGGGTCTGCTTAAAAGGCCAGATAAGTTTGTAAAGCCGGCCTGTTTTTGCAGGCGTATGATTCTCAAAATGCATTTACTGTGTCAGGAGGCTGACCACGGTGACATGGAACACCCAACTGAGACTGATTTTCAGCAATAGAAAATGTATTAAGTTTTATTAATAAGTGACACACTGTCAGGAAGACCACTATCTGACCAGAAATCAGATTCTCTTCATACAGTTTCAAGGAACAATAAAGTCTGCACCATCTGATTGCATCTTGGTTTTAATGTTAGCTTTATTTTAAAAAGGTTCAAATATACAGTTACGATAATTATATAATTTAATATATATGCATATTCTTGCCATTTATTAAAAACAAATTTTATCTGATAATAATGTATTAGTTTTTTTTTTGTTTTGTTCAAACAGGACAAGCTGTTTGTGTAATTAAATTTGCTGGTAGTAGGACTGGGGAAAGTTACAGTGCTTTTAATGAAAAGAAAGTACAAGAAGGCCTACATTCATTGCGCTGATTTGAACACTGGTGAAGAGAGGGTGTGCACCTGTGGAGGGGGAAGTTATTGTACGAGGCCCTGCCCTGAGGACGTCTGCAAACCCATGGGTCTGCTGTTATTCTTAGAAATCCCAGGCCTCTGGCAAGGAGGACAGCTACGAACATACAAAAGCTGAAATGCACATATTCTCATGGAGAAATGGATACCTCAACATTTAAGGGTATGTCAAAATTCATGGTATACATAGAATCATGACGATCATATGCATTTGTCCTCTTTGGTTCTCATGAGTGTGTACACTTGACTTTTCCGTACTTAAACCAAAATAATTCTCTCCTCGTGGAGGTGCAGGAGATGTGTGCACAGGAACACACATTCTGCACTGTTCTATATCAGACACTCCGCTTATCTGCAACTTAACCTCTTTGAAGATGGCAGTTTGATTAATTTTGGAGTTGTTCAAATGTCACAACCCTCCCAAATTAAATTAACTAATGTGCACGAGGTAGTAAAACACACTTACAGTTTGCAAAGTTTTAAAGGTTTCTCTATCATGTTTCCAGCTGAACTGCCAATTATCCATTACATGCCATTTCAAAGTCTGTTCCTGTGTGACATCAATCGTCCAGCGGCAAGAACGTCTGATGAACTTCAGCCAACTTCAGACTCTCCCTTACTCTACCCCTTACGATGTCACAAAAGACAGATTTTGTAATGGCTAATTGGCAGTGCTCCTGGTGACATAATAAGGAACTTCTAAAATTTGCCAAGCACGGGGGTTATATTGGGGACAGATGGCACATGCTGAGTTCATTGCGCACGTTCTGGCATAGCGATTTCAACTTTGGGAATTCTGTCAATGTCGCGACCAGCTTTGGTAATTCCTTACACCATATATTTGGATAATTAATCACGCTGCAAGTCAAGGACAAGCGGGACTTGCGCAGCTCCCAACAAGCTCTGGATCATGCCGATTCACATCAGCCAAAACAAATGGCACGATTCTTGGTTTCTGAAGAAAAACTCACTAATACCGGGCAGCAGAATCAGCTGATCTAAAAAGCAAGAGGATTTGCCTTGTTATTGGCATGTTTATTATATTAATAGTTTTCATCCCTTTCATAAGAAACTGTCTACGACCATTTTTTAAACTGATGTAATAATTTCCTAATGTGTATGAGGCAACATTTGTTTTTTTGTAAATATGTGCAGCATAAAAAACCATTTTTATTTTTTGCACTGTATTAGAAGAAAAGTGTCATGGTATTTCACAGCAGGTGGCCTTCTTCCAGGAGGGAAACTTCTTAAAAACAGCAAAACTGCCATGAGAAGAAGCAAGGCCTCTATTATTTGAAATTTAAGGATTGTTAGTGTTTAAGTATTGACAAAGGGGACATATTGGTATGGAGTAACCAACACAGTGACAACAAATAAGAATGGAATTCGGGGAGGTGGGCGTTACAAAATTAAGCAACATACTAGTAATCTGATTTAAGAAAACACCACCAATCATATGAAAAGTACCTTGAACTATTATGTTACTGCATTAATCAATCAAGACTCTTCATAAAACATAAATAGTACAAAAGGAGCAGTTCATTAAAAAGAAAAGCATGTTTCCACTTAGCCAAAGTTACATCTATGCATCAAAATAGTTTCACATCCATTTATTGGGTTTTCTAGATCCATCCGGAAACCTTGATAGACCCATATGTATACTACATGCAAAACAAAAGTCTCATTCCAATGGCCAGAGTAACTTGTGAACATCCGCAACAAATATTAATTTGCAGACCGCTCAGTTGAGAACAACTGCCATTATATACCGCTTCCACTGTAAAACCCATCAAATCTTATGGAGTCAGCGCTCTGGCTAAGAGGAAATATGCTTCAATATTATTGTTGGGTGAACTTTCCCATTAATTATCCAACCATTTTCTCTGCTAGCTATAGCGGTCATTTTGGGCAATGTGTCAAAATTATATCCTCAGCATATGAACATCAATGAATGTTAATATAAACATGTATTAAACCTATACTGATAGACAAGGGATTCTCAGTATCATCACTCATTTATTTTCTTTCATTTTGCCCAAAATGCCACGAGTAGCCATTAAAACCGGTAATTTAAAAAAAAAACAAAAAAACCTATAAAACAAGACAAGTTACTTGTTCATTTATTTACCTTTTTTGTCCTGTTTGGGGTGAAATGGGTGGGAAAATTGGATGATGGACTAATGCTTTATGAATATAGAACTTAAATGTAGCTAATTAATTGCTAGGCTCTTGAAGGGCCCTCACGACTTGTGCCCAGCTCTTGCTTTCTCCTCCTTCCCAGGACCAATAAACGGAGGACTGAATACTAGGCTGGACGGTAATCTGACTGAACCCAGGGTGATCTTCCATGTAGGAAGTGTTTGCCCAGTGAGCTGAACAGCTGAGCAGAATAATGGATAGAGCAAATTGGCAGTACTTTGTGAGCAGATGGTTTAGACACTCTTCCTACTTTTCAATCCACGCCTTGTGGCAAAAATAAAGACTTGAGTCTGAGCAATTGTTTGCTAGTTATGTCAATACACCCACAGCGAATCTGGCGGACTGCCCATGTGGTCTTTCAACCAGGCACCACCTTAAGAATTTGTGTTTTCTAATACTGTACTGAAACTTGTTCACTGGTTGCTGGCTGGTTACAATGAGCAACCAGTTCGTTGCTTATGATGGACCTTACAACCAATGGGATTTTAGAGGCTTCTAACAACAGATCTATAAAAAACTCCCAACAAAGCAAACAGTTATTTTTCCCTTGATTCAGGTTCAATGGGCTCCCATTCTTTGATATTCTGACTTCTAATATTGTCCAGTCCTTCATTTACTGGCCCCGGCTTCTTCAGCCCCACCTGCTTTCTACCATCTCACTTCCTGCTCCCCCCTGGCTTGTTTGGGCTTAGCTTAGCTAACTCGCTAGCCTTAGACTGATGTATGATGGGCTTCCTCTAGGGCTTCTTTTTCTGCAAATATGTCTGCGTCCGCAATAGAGATCATGACAGGAAATACAATTTCCAAAAGAGGAGGCAGAGCCTGATATCGTACGGACACTTGGACACAGGGGAAGCACCCCCACCTGAGGAGTACATTGAGAATCACCCTTTGCAAGTGCTAATCACTCACTTTCCAAATAGCAATATCCCACAGAATGACAGATGTCTTATTTTATAAACAATAAAAATGTTAATCATAAGAATAGTAAAACAGGAGAGATACATTCATGTGGGAGATTCAGGTGTGCTGGTCTCTGAATCTTCTGGTCAGTAAGTCCTGGTACTTCTGTTCCTGGGGATCAGAGGAACATGTACTGGTTGTCGATGGCTCTCTTGCGACCTCTATCAGGCGGCTCAAGCTCATATTCAGAGTCTCGTGGGGGGAGGATGGGAGGGTGAGGGGTGGTGTGCCGCTGTAGAGACCGGCGGTCTGACTCGCTGCGGCGCAGATTCTCCAGGTGGTGGCGCTCTGGGGTCGGTGGGGAGCTTCTGTGAAATGGCTGCGCTAGATGAGGGGGGGTCCCAAGAGACAGGTTTTCTGCTGGGGGGCGCAGGCGGGGGCAGTCGGAGGCACTGCAGTGGGCCAGGCTCGGCTCTGAACTCCAGCGGTGCAGCGAGAAGGGAACCAGCACCACCGATCCAGGCACACTCTGACCTGTGTGAAAACAACCAACCACCATCACAGGCAGAATACAACCAATTAATCACAATCACAGGCAGAACACAACCAACTATTCACAATCACAGGGAGAACATAACCAACTGATCACGATCACAGGCAGAACACAACCAACTAATCACAACAACCTGCTTCTCACTAGGGGCAAACCATATCACAAGAAAACACTAACTAAAAGACTAATATCACCTGCTTGCTTTCACCTAACACCGATCAAAAACACTGCCTACAGAACACTGCTCAGTGTCCCTTTGGCAGTCCACCAAGTCACATCACCTACTGCAGGAACACAGAGGTTACCTCCTGACCTCTAGAGCTTCTTTGATCACCACGGGGATTTAGAAATTTGATTATAGGAATATCATGCCAGACAATCATTTTTTCTCTCAGTGCAAATTAAATTAATGAACAGAAGTTTAAGTTTCTGTTCTTTCTCAGAAGATTTCCCGGCGCCTGTAAACCATCTCCGACCGCACCTTGAGCTTTACCAAAGTCTGCCACTTCTATGCTGCAAAAGCTTTTGGGGGGGCCGGGCCGTGAAGGCATGAAGCCACAGTCTCTCTTTACATGTGACATGGCCAGGAAATAATAATAAAAAAAAAAAAAAAAAAAAAAACAGCTGAGAGAACAGCTTGGGTATTTTCACTCAGTACTGCAGACTCCAGCTTGGTTGTTCTGAGCAAAAAAAAAAAAAAAAAAAAAGGCCAGAAATGGTGGAAGATTATTCCTCATTTTTGTCAGCAAAAAAAAAAAAAAAAAATTCTAAACCCATTCATTTAAAAAAAAAAAAGTATTTCCTCAACAGTCATTTGTTTTTAAAAATGATGCAGCTGGTTTAGGAAGGATAAGTATTATGTATCATGTTAAAAATTCTATATAGAGTCTGTGTACATGGGACATTTACATTTCAGCAAGCAATAAGAAAGATGATTTCAATTTAGTGCTTGAATATTTCGCCGACGGAATGTCATGGTATTTTAATTCTAAGCGGATCACATTTAGTTCTTGTCATGCTTTTCTGTTGTGTCTGACGTACATAACCTTGACCAGTCATTTTGAAAACAGGAAAATGTGGCTCAAGGGACCTCCAGAAGATGAAGAATTACTTCTGATAGTCTGCTAATTTACTGCCTTTGTTTCTATTCTCTTGGTTTGCTTTCCTACTGTAAAATAAAGATGTTTCATTCTTTGTTACATAAATGAGTACATAATACAAAGGAGAACTGCATGACGATATTAAGAGGTTACAGAAAGGGTTAGGTATTATTGTGATTATGGTCGAACCAAATGTTTTTTTTTCCAGAAATTGGGGCATAAGACTGTACAGCCTTGAGTCTTTTCATATTTCATTCAGCTGAATTAATATTCCTGCTGTGTTTCATCACTTTTAATTAGGAAATCATTAACTTGTAAGTTTTATTAAGGCTGCAATTAGGTTTAAAATGCTAATAAAGGTTAAACACTGCGTATTAGGTCAGGGGCAATCTTATGTTTTTTTTAGGAGCAAAGGAAAGGGTTAGGATATAGGTTTGTGTTTTGAATGAGTTTTTCTTTCCACAAGTGGGATGAAACATAACCTTGAATTTAGTCGGCAGTTTTCCGCCAAAACACCCATTAAATCACACTGAATTTTTTTATATTTTTGTTGCATCAGCATGAATCATGATCTCTTCATAAATCAGAAATCATTTTGTAAACATTTTGAAAAATTAACCAGATCAAAGATCCTAATCGAAAACAACCTAAGCCTAACCCTATACTGTATTTAGTGAACGCTATAAATCATAACCCAATTTTTCATTTGTTTCTGTACTCTAGCATTTTGAGTTCGAATGCATACATTGACAATGACTTCTAAGCGTAGACCGTTAGCTTTACTGTGTCGGTATTATCAGCCATTTTGGATTAACCTTTTGAACTGTACTGAGTGAAATGACAGCAGCATTTGTAAAAGGTCCCCCCTATTTTCAAAAACATTGGACAGTTTAATCATGTAAAAACATAATCATATTTAAGATTTTGTTGCATATGCTTTGCATATAATGACTACTTGAAATCTGCAGACATCAACAGATGCTGGGTATCTTTCCTGGTGATGCTCTGCCAGGCCTGTACTGCAGCCATCTTCAGTTCCTGCTTTTTCTGAGGAATTTTTGCCTTCAGTCTCCACTTCAGCATGCAATATCCATGCTCTGTTGTATTCAGATCTGTTGATCAACTTGCCAAAAACCAAAATGACAAAATGTGTAATTGTCCAGTGAATTATGACCCGCTCTGTATTCGGCAATTTTCCTCTGAAACACACTTTTTATCATCAATTTATTTCAACCACAAATTTTTTTTGGCTTTCCCGTGACACATTTTTCATCATAAATTCATTGAAACACAAGTATACTCGCGCTGATACAGCACATCTAGATAAAGTGGATTTTCCATTTGTGTGAATACAAAAAAAATACAGTTATTATCGGTGTACGTTTTATTCTGCCAATTTTTTCCATTTCTCTCTCTACAGTTTGTCAGATGTTGCCACAGAACTATACATCTCATTTCCGTTTTAACGCCATGAAGTGCTCTAATCCATAATAACAACATATACCGTGAAAAAAATACTGTTTTGACAACCTACTAGGGTGTGTACTGCTGAGTAATTACACATCCATTTTCTCACAGAAATGCATGCCTCAGTTACATTTGAAAATCTTTTAAATACAAACCCAAGCTGTGACCGTGACATGAAATGAGAACCTAAACCCAAGCCTGTGTACATAAGTTTTACACAGAATTTAGCAGTTTTACAGTTGGAAATAAGATGACATTTTTATTCTCATTTTCTGGTTTTGAGTGAAAAGCAATTTTAATCACAAAACTCATTTTCATTAATATGCTTCATCAGGTTTTTGACCCAACATAATTGCCAATCCATCTGATGAAAAGAATTACCAAAATTTTTGGGAAAATTTAGACAAAAGACTACAATTTTTATATTTTCTAGCTTATATCATAGTTATATCATAGTTTTTTTTCAACAAATTTTCTTAATGTTTGCGACAGATGAATGTAAAATGAACAGCTAGTCAGTGGAATAAAAAATATAATTTTTTTAATTTTTTGCATTTTTTTTTTCAGTTTTTGGACATAGTCTAATGATTGAAATATATCAAGGAATATGTCCCCAAAATATTTAGAATTTTTGTTTATATATATATATATATATATATATATATATATACACACACACACACACACACACACACACACACACACATATAATAAAAATAAAATGTGTGTACTGAATGTATATGTACGTATGTATGTATGCATATACAAACACACACACATACGCACGCACAGCTTGTTAGACTTTAACATGATTTTTTTTATCCTTAAGAATTCAGAGGGATAAAATAAATCACATATTTTAGTGCAGGAATGCAACATGCATTTTCCTGCTTTCACAAAAGACACTTTCATCATCAAAAGTTTAAAGCATTTAACATGAGTTCACCTCACCTAGTTTTTTAACCAAATTTCCAAAAAATACATTTTTAAATCTTTTGTTAATTAGTGTTACATTTAATATTTTATGATGCATGTTTTTAATCAAGCTCTAGCGCTCATATGATTTCTTTTCTGAAAAGCATGATACTTTACCCAGCGTAGTTATTTGTTGGAAAAGTCAATTATAGCAACATGATCAAAGCCAAATCGGTTTCAGTTTGTGTGTATGTGTGTGTGTGTGTATGCGGTGTATATATATGCGTGTGCAAGTATGTGTAGTGAGTGCTTCTTTGCGCATTCATGTGTGTGTGATTTGTGTGTGCGTGTGTGTGCGTGCATATGTGCAGTGTAAGCATGTTTGTGTGTTTGTAAATGCATGTGTTTGTGCATGTTTCCACGTGTACGTGTGACATGTGCAAGTTTGTGCAGGAATATGTGTACATGTGCGCATGTATGTGTGGAGTGTGCATGATTGTGTGTGTGGGTGTTTGTGTGGCATGTGCAGGCTTGTGTGTCTACATATGAGTGTGTGTTTATGAGGTGCATGTGTATATATGTGTGTGTGTGTTTGTGTGTGTGTGTGTGTGTGTGTGTGTTTGGCGTGCCTCTACACGAGTCGATATTTGCGTTTCCTCTTTTCGGTTCGCTCAGAGTTCTCAGAAGTTGTCTTAACCACCAGCGCCCCGAGAAAAACAGAATTGGCCAGATCCTGTGTTCTTCTGAGTATCAGAGTCAGAGAACAGACCTCCTCCTGTTTCTCTCTATCCCATGATGCCTCACTCCACCCACTAAAATCACCAGTGAGCCAGTGAAAGTAGGACTGCACCTCTCCTAAATTGGATTCGGATGCCTAGCTCATTACCTGACAACAGGGTACATAATCATGCCTTGCTCATTCCAATGCTGCAAAACGATCTCACAAGTAATGGCACCAAAGGCATCCAAATCACCAAAAAAAACTTATGAAATACAAAAACGCACAGAAGTTAGGCTAGCCCTGAGAACTGACATTGGGTAACTTCTCACCAGTTGCACCACAATAGATAAAATGTACTCCTCTGCATTAGCAAATGGCTAATTTTTAGGGAATTCACCCTTTAGGGCAGGGGACTCGTTGGGTAAGGTGGTGTGGGGGTACAGGTGGAGACAACGGAGCTCGGGTGGGGTGGCTGCGAGTGGGGGATCAGGGTACCGACCTGTCGGGGTGGGCCCGGCCACCACGAAGTTGGACAGCCTTACGTCGCAGGCGGCTCCGCACTCTAGAGGGATGGGCGACAGGCGGAAGTGGCTCAGCATGTCCATCACAGAGGAGAAACGTAGATGCTGCACTCGACACTGACCCCACTCTGTCAGAGAGAGACGCAGGTGCTGCGCAGAGAGAGAGTATTATGCATATCCGTTACATACAACAAAAAGTATAATACACATCTACACAATATGTACGGTGTTATATATTATAATTAAGCAACAGAACACAAGTTGTAGTAATTAGCATCACAGGTGTAATTTGGTCACGGGCATGAAGCGAAGCTAAATAGATCATCACAGCCATGATGTTATTTGTCATAACATATGGTCCTTAAGTCTTCCATAGGATTTCGACAACATTATTGATTTCATAGCAACTGTTTCATGGTTTCACCTAAAATTAAACACAAAGATAAAGTCGAGATCAACAGTTTTAACGGCTCAACGAAAAAAGCAGTTCCACAAACCAAAACTCGTGGCTGAGCAATGCAAATCAATTTGAGGGCTTACAGGGCGAGAAATTTCATCTGTATCACTAAGCTGATTAACATTCACACCGCTTCACTTTCTTCTTCAGACTCGTAACCCAAATCAAACATTACATGTATTACAGTGACGACGACACTTCTCAAATTAGAGAAGGCACAAAAAATCCCTTCTAACTTATAATTAGTCTTGACCTGTCCTCAGTTACTTTCCTTGATTAACAAGTTTTCCAATGATTAGAATAATCCGTCAGCAACTATACGCACAACCTCCTTCTAAATGCAATGTTGCAGGGATTAAGTGGTAAATTCAATTCCGAAAAATGCTTTGTTCGCTTTACCAAAAAAGATAAACTACTCCGTTAACTGCCGTCTCAGGTTTTAGCACATCCTGCAATGTGACACAATGAAAATTCTGTACCTGTCCAAATGTATATGGACCAAACTGTGTATGGTGGAGTACAGGTGAGTGTTTGAAGATGTTAGTGTGCTGTGCTGTGTTTGTGTGGTGTGTAGGTGAGTGTTTGAAGATGCTAGTGTGCTGTGCTGTGTTTGTGTGGTGTGTAGGTGAGTGTTTGAAGATGCTAGTGTGCTGTGCTGTGTTTGTGTGGTGTGTAGGTGAGTGTTTGAAGATGCTAGTGTGCTGTGCTGTGTTTGTGTGGTGTGTAGGTGAGTGTTTGAAGATGCTATTGTGCTGTGCTGTTTGTGTGGTGTGTAGGTGAGTGTTTGAAGATGCTATTGTGCTGTGCTGTTTGTGTGGTGTGTAGGTGAGTGTTTGAAGATGCTGGTGTGCTGTGCTGTGTTTGTGTGGTGGTGTGTGGGTGAGTGTTTGAAGATGCTAGTGTGCTGTGCTGTGTTTGTGTGGTGTGTAGGTGAGTGTTGGAAGATGCTGGTGTGCTGTGCTGTGTTTGTGTGGTGTGTAGGTGAGTGTTTGAAGATGCTGGTGTGCTGTGCTGTGTTTGTGTGGTGTGTAGGTGAGTGTTTGAAGATGCTAGTGTGCTGTGCTGTGTTTGTGTGGTGTGTAGGTGAGTGTTGGAAGATGCTGGTGTGCTGTGCTGTGTTTGTGTGGTGTGTAGGTGAGTGTTTGAAGATGCTGGTGTGCTGTGCTGTGTTTGTGTGGTGTGTAGGTGAGTGTTTGAGGATGCTGGTGTGCTGCGCTGTGTTTGTGCGGTGTGTAGGTGAGTGTTTGAGGATGTTGTGTTTGGGGTGTGTGCATAGAGAATCACCTTGGCCTTGCCCTGGAAGTTGAAAGTGAGTACGTAGTCGCCGCGGCGTGTTTCGCTCTGCCGCACGAGGAACACGCCGTGGCCCTCGGGCCCAGACATCTGCACAAGGTGAGCTGCCTTCACGCGCGAGATGGGCCCGTGGAACCAAGGGTAAGACCACAGGAAGTGGTCCCCCTTCTGACACCCCTGCTCTGGCCGGGAGAACGTTGGGGACCCTGAGAGCGGAGGAGCCATGTTAATCACATCAAGTGGAAAAGAGGGCAGAGTTCACCAATACCCCCGACCCCCCATCCTTTCCCATGTTCCCATTGGACATATAAAAATTATTAGACCCAGGTGACTGTTCAGAGGCTGGAGAAAAACTAGATTCAGACATATTTTTTAAATGGAATTTATTTGTAGGCTCACATTATTACGGAGGATAGAGTATGCAAAAATTTATTTATAGCAAATTTAGTTAGCTTCTTGATTACGTACTTAAAATATAATTTCATTGCCTAGCAATTGGCATTTCCGAGTTTTTGTTTATTTTTCAAGCTGGTGGTATTCTCCTTGCAAGTTATTAACATTGGTTAATTCTATTAGTTCAAAAAGTCTTCACTTTTTAAAATGCATACATAAAATCAAAGAGTTTTTTTTTTTTTTTTAGATGCACTACAATTGCTTTCAATTTGATTACATGAAGATAATGTACAATGGAATTCCCCGTTTTCAGTAGTATAAATTTACTGTGTTTAGTTGTTCAGCAGCTAGTTTGTGGATGTACGACAGAAAATGGCAAGAACGGGAATGTTCAATAAAACAATCTGTTTATGTAAATAAAGGAAATCACAGGAAGATAATGCAGCAAGTTAAAGTATTGGAATGATCCCTAGTCTAGATTTTAAGCCAGCTTGCGTTCCCGGTCAGCAAGTGGCCGCGACCAGCAGACCAGTGTCCTCGCAAACAAATGTGATCGTAATCTGTATTAAAATCGCAGTCTTCAGAACTAGACACCGTAACTCTCCACCTGACACTTCAGGAGGCTGACGCTTTAATAACTCAGACTCCGATATTCCAAACGTTAAAATATCTACATATTCAAAGCAACACGGAATAGGTAGGGATGCACCGATACCACTTTTTTAAAAACCAATACGAGTATGAGTATTTTATTTTGTGTACTTGCCGATACCGAGTACCGATACCGATATTTCTGAAATGTTTTCCAGGAAAATACAATGACAATTTCGAGTACAGGTTTTATTTTTTTTTTTATAACAAGCCTAAAAGAGGCCAATATCAAACGACTCACACATGGCTATTTCCAAAAAAAAAAAAAAAAAAAAAAAAGGCCCTAACTGCTAAAAAAATCTTTCTGTATTTAGGCCCGACAAAAAGCCTTTGAACTAGCACTGCCATCAAATGAGGCAAAACATTACTGAAGCTTGACAAATGAAAAGTAAACTCGTTGCATAGGCAAGGTAACACACCCAACTTCATAAAAAGTCAGTAGAACTATTAATTGGCACAGATAGTTTCTACACACATTCATAGGCATTCTCAATCCAACTAAAGTCAATAATAGCTATCCAAGCAAACAAGGCATCACTTAAAGTGTGTGGTATCGCCATATTTCAATTACACAAATGAAAAATGAAAAAGATTTAACTTCAACTAAAATGTTTAAGGTAACCATATGTCACTAATATATTTGTAGTAAAATAAGAAGATTCACAATTCTAAGTCTCTGATTGTGGGTGTGTGCTTGTGCGAGCTCGGCTTGCTTGAAAATATTCAATAACTGATCCGGGTGTGCCATCTAGTGATAGAATATTGTAATTGCGTGCATAAATTTGCAGCTCCATGTCCGCTGGCAGAAACATCTGCACAAAACGCTTAAGATACCCTGCCGAACACCGTTGTTCTTCTTGAACACGCCGCATCCAGATAATCCTTAAATGATGAATTATATACATATTTTAATTCGTAACGTGTAGTGAAGTGGCCAGTGTCAAAGTAACGGAGAAAAAGTATACTTTTTATCTTTTAAATGTAGTAGAGTAGAAGTCCCGTTAAAAAAAAAATAAAATAAAAAACTCAAGTAAAGTACAAATCCTCAAAAAAAAAACTACTTAAGTACTGTAACGAAGTTGCCTACATGTACTTCTTTACTATATACACCTCTTGTGTATATGGCGTATGCCTGCATGTGATGTGATGACTATAAAGCTCTCTTTCTCGTATTTTTTCTAACTCGCTGTCTCCCCCTAGACATAGAAGTCAGATAGTACAACATACTGTAGCCTATGCGACCGTGAGCAGGCAGTTACCTTGCGTCTTACAGTAAGTGGTATCGGTGCGTGATATCGGCAAATGTGGACGAGTACGAGTGCGAGCATATTAACGAGGCATCGCGCAGGTATCCGATACTGGTATCGGTATCGGTGCAACACTAGAAATAGGCTATTAATTTTTTTTATACAGCAACACAGGAAATCTAGGTCTTCACCTGATCATTTTGACCAACATTGACGCGGATCCATTTAGCTTACCAGTCATTTTAGTTTCTAATCCAATACATTTTATGCAGTAAACTGGCAGGTCAAACCCTTTACTTCGCAGTCCAAGCAATGAAATTAAATGAAAGTATATCCACGTCCTAGAAATGGCAACATATTTCTCAAGTCAATGCATCACATCTGTTTCCAATGCCACTGTTGACACATCACAACACATCACCCATTTCTACTTGTTCTCCAGTCATATGAGATTGCACAGCACAGATGTTAATATGCCAAATTGAATGTGCTGAAGCTTATTTTCAAATAGTTTTCTTTTTAAAACAAGTTATTGGATATTTATGACACTTAGCACAGCACCTCTCCAAGGCAAAATTTTTGAGACAACGGTCAGGCAAAAATTATCACTGAAAGGACGAGTGGACAGAGGGAAAGACGGACGGAATCCTTGGTAAGGTCGGGGTTTAAAAACATGAGCCACATCCACATCAGACTCTTCCCACTATCCTTGACCCAAAAAAGCTGCTGTTTAACTTCCCTGTATCCAATGATGACTTCTCTCTTGCGAGGAGACAGTTTGTACAATCCAAACAGCAGTAGTTTTTTTAATATAATGTTTTCATAAAATTCTAATAAAGTGTTCTAGATCCCTATTGCTTTCAATTACCAGAAGTGACTGTTACATCAGCCTAATAACAATCTTTTGCTTATCTGTTACCACACACTTTAAAGGTTTAATTAGCGCACTCACTGCTTGAGTAACAAGGAGGTGTACGTCGCTGTAATTTGAAACAGACTGCATTTCAGAAATAGAAAGTCATCAGCAGAAACTGTCCTACCCACAAAACTAAAATGGAGAGTAATGATAAGCTGAACAATAATGGAGAGACTCTAGGTATTAGCTTTTTGTTCCAACGCCGCACTATAATGCCAGGTTCAGTTAATTAACTTATCATGGTGTTTAATTAAGGCACTGAAAAGTGGTATCAGTGGCTTTGAGCTGGGTTGGAAAAAAAACCCTCAACCACGGTAGGCCTTCAGATAAGATTAGCCACCCCTGTGTCAAACTGAGAGGTACTGCAGTGCACCCACAGAACACCAAAGGAACAACTAGTACTGTTATGCAATTTAGTGCGACTTGTATAATTTAAAGACTAATATCAGCAGGAGCGAGCAGTGAAAACAGACAGTAATCATTACAATTATTGCTAATGCAGTGTTGTCACAATGTGAACAGTAATTGATACAGTTATTGGTACTGCAGTGTTGTCACATTGCCAGCAGTAATTACCAAACTTATTGCTACGGCTGTGTCATTACAGTGTGGACTGCAGTCATGTTCATTGGTACTGCAGAGGTTTTATAGATTCACAGTACAGTGTTGTTGCAGTGCAGACAGTGATCATAATAGTTATTGGTCCAGCAGTGTTGCTATAGGGCAAGAAAGCTTCATTATACTTCTTGGATGTGCAGTATTGTCACTATGCAGACACTTAATCGCTACAGTTACTAGTACTGCAGTGCCATAACACTGAACACAGAAATTGTTATAGTTATTGGTACTGTGGTGCTGTAACAGTGCCGACAGTAATCATTATAGTTATACTATCCTCTTGGTCAAACCACTCAGAGTAAAGGCAGTAGTTCAGGACAAAGTGAAAGGTTGTAAGTGAAAGAGAAAGAGAGGCACTTTGGACCCACCTTGTCCTGCAGACTCTGAGCTTCCTCTTCTGGTGCTGGTGACAGGGTCACCTAGGGGCATGGTGAGCAACTCCATATCCACACTGTCCGACCTGCAACACAGACACTGTTACACGCTGTACAACCAGTACCACAGTTACACTCAGTCTAATCTGTAGCACACACCATTACATGCTGTTCAACGTGTAACACGCACACACGCATGCGCACACACACACACACACACAGTGTTACACACTGTCCAACCAGTAACACAGTTACACCCAATCTAACCAGTAGCACACACCATTACATATTGTTCAACGTGTAACACGCACACACACACACACACACACACACACACACAGTGTTACACACTGTCCAACCAGTAACAGTTACACCCAATCTAACCAGTAGCACATACTATTACATATTGTTCAACCTGTTACACACACAGACACACACAGTTATGCATGGTCCATCCAGTGACAGTTACACCCAGTCAAACCTGTAGCACACACTATTACATATTGTTCAACCTGTAACACACACAGACACACATCGTTATGCACCGTCCATCCAGTGACACAGTTACACCCAGTCTAACCTGTAACACACACTATTACATATTGTTCAACCTGTAACACACACAGACACACATCGTTATGCACCGTCCATCCAGTGACACAGTTACACCCAGTCTAACCTGTAGCACAAACTATTACATATTGTTCAGCCTGTAACGCACACAGACACACACCATTATGCACCGTCCAACAAGTGACACAGTTACACCCTGTCTAACCTGTAGCACACACTATTGTATATTGTTCAACCTGTAACACACATAAACACTGTTATACACCATACAACAGGTAACACAGTTAGACTCAGTCTAACCTGTAGCATAAACTATTACATACTGTTCAATGTGTAACACACACACACACACACACACACACACACACACTGTTACACACTGTCCAATCAGTAACACTGTTACACCAAATCTAACCAGTAGTACACACCATCACATACTGTTCAACCTGTAACACACACACACCGTTACACACTATCCAACTAGTAACACAGTTACACCCAGTCGAACCTGTAGCACACACTATTGTATATTGTTCAACCTGTAACACACATAAACACTGTTACACACCGTACAACAGGTAACACAGTTAAACTCAGTCTAACCTGTAGCACAAACTATTACATACTGTTCAACGTGTAACACGCCACACACACACACACACACACACACACACTGTTACACACCGACCAACCAGTAACACAGTTACACTCAGTCTAAGCTGTAGCACACACCATTACATACTGTTCAACCTGTAACACACACACCGTTACGCACCATCCAACCAGTAACACAGTTACACCCAGTCTAACCTGTAACACACACTATTACATATCACTCAACTGGTAACACACACGCGTACGCACACACACAGTTACGCACTGTCAAACCAGTAACACAGTTAAACCCAATCTAGCCTGTAGCACACAGACACTATTATATACTGTTCAATCAGAAACACACACACACACACACACAGTATCACACTGTCCTACTACAGACAATGTTCCACTACCTTACCAGTAACCCACACACTGTTACACACTGTCCAACCTATATCAAAAACTGTAATGCACTGTCCAACCTCAACACATACTGTGTTACTCAGTGTCCAACAAGCAATGCACACAATGTTGTACACTGACAAACCAGAAACACACACAATATTGCACAGTCCGACCAGTGAGACGCACACCGTTACATGCTGTCCCACCTGTAACGCAGGCACATGCTGTCTGAGCCACAACACAAAAACCGTCACACAAGTCTGTACCATTTGGCCTGTTACACACAAATAACAAAGTCTGTAACATATAGACAGTTGCACACCTAACCGTGTCAGTACCAAACAGCCTGTTATGCACAACGAGCAGTCTGTACTGTATATACCGTTACATACAGTACCTACGATCATATGGCCTGTTACAACTAACACTCTATGACAAAACTGTAACACAGCTAACAGATTCTGCATATATAGCTTGTTAAACACAACTAACAGAGTCTGTACCAAATAGACTGTTAAATGCCAGAGTCGGTACCATATGGACTGTCACACATAACTAACAGTTTGGACCACATAGACTATTACAAACTAAACACAATCAGTACCATATAGCCTGTTAAGCACAACTAACGGTCAGTACAATATAGGCCTTTACACATCTCAGAGTCAGTAGCTTGTTACACAGAACTAGTAGTTTGTACCATATGGACGATTGCACATCTAACAATCAGTAACAGCCTGTTGCACACAACCAACAAACTTTGTATCACATAGACAATTCGAAATCTAACAGCATCAGATATACAGCCTGTTACATGCAATAAACAGTACCATACAAACAGTTTCACACTGAATAGAGTCAGTAATATATACCCTGTTACACGCCTAGAAGAGTCTGTGACGCATCAGCTGCCCATTGAAACACATTCAGTGGCAAGAACACAACACGGATACACTTTTTGTCACATTCAGAGTTAAAATAAGACCAACCGAAGTGGCTGGTCTATTAAAAATGGCCCAGCAACTTTTCAGTGAAATAATCAGCCAAACACAGTTGATACTTCTATCACCGTGTCAGTGGTGGTCAGACACCGAGAGGAAGTGAGTAAGAAAAGGGGGATGGTGAGAGTGAGAGTGAGCGTGAGAGAGAGAGAGAGAGAGAGAGACAGACGGAGAGAGAGAGAGCTCAGAGGAAGTGGCTCGAGCGGCACCAAGCAGCAGGCTCACTCACTCAGGAAGCACGTCTTGTAATTCTGGGAAATGTGAAATGTTATTGTTTCTCTGACCCAAAGAAATGCTGAAGAAGACTGAGCGAGGGAGATAGAGGGAGTGAGTGAGTGAGATAAAAGAAAGATAAGAGGAGGGAGAAAGACAGACAGTGAAAGAAAGAAAGAAATAGAACACGAGTGATGAATAATGTGAAAAAAGTGATAAATGGACTGCAATTAACTGAAATTTCTACATTATCAGACAGATTGCTTTTATAATTTTTGCCCGTCATTCACCCATTCACTCACACACACACACACACAAAGACACATACACACACACACACACTATGCAAGATGCTGGCTTGACCATGGGGAGCAATTTGGGGCTCAGTGTTTTGCTCAAGGACACTTTGACGCATGGACAGGAAGAGCGAGGGTATGGAAGCGCTAGCCCTGCGGTTCGCGGGTGACCCGCTCTACCTGCTGAGCCACAGCCGTGAAGAATGAAGGCCGGGTCAGATGGCACTGAATTGCCGAATTGTGCTCGGAGTGCTCGCTCAATAACAGGAAGAGGCTCTTTTCTTTTGAAGCTTTTTCTTAATGCTCGTTTCACTCGAGGTTAACGCTGGTTCCAAGCAAGAGGAAATTAACCACAAAAACACACGAATGCACACACACTCACTTATACAAACATGCGCGCGCACACACACACACACACACTCACACACACCCTTGTATTTCTAGCCTTGCAAGCACATTACATTGACTTTCATTCATTTTTTGCGTTTCAACAGCCTTTCCCTAATCTTGACAATAAGCAATGCATGCCTAACCTTAACCTATCCCTAATTCTAACCTTACCCCTAACCTCAACTAAATAAGGCACAATTTGCTTTTGTATTAGTCAGGACATACAAAAATGTCCTCACTTCCCAATAATGTCCCCACTTTGTAGCAAATAAATGTTTTCTGGCTCTCACTGTGTAGCGAGTACAAGAACACACACACATACGCACGCACACAATGCATTGACTCAGAGCCAAATTGGGAAATGCAGCTTGACAGAAGCGTTAGGTTAACTGAAGTGACTGTTCTTCGGTAATCCTGCGGTGCCCAGGGTTCTTGAGCACCATCAGCGCCCACGCGTCCAAGCCACTGCAGGCAATGGCAAACAGGAAGTGTGTCTACAGGGCGGGGCTGGTGGGGCACTCCCCCCCCTGCAGTCTAAGGTGCTTTAATCACTTCTTCAAAGCTTGAAGGTGGAGACAGGTGGATCCACGCGCAGGGTTTCCCGCAGCGCTTTATAGCTAGGGCGGCCGCCTTGACAACAAATTCCCCCCACCTTGACTACGTCCCCCCGAGGAAAAAAAAAAAAAAAAAAAATCTGCTGCATCCACGCATGCAGAGACAGTAAAATAAGGCCGCCTCGCGATCAGAGCCGTTTATAAGAGAGTCTGGCCAACTCGGGGTTCGAACGTCTGAGCTATCCCGCTATGCTGATTGGTTCTGAGCTGGTCACGTGTTTTATGGACGCCATGTTTGCTACCATTAATCAGTATTCATCCAGCAATCCAGCGAACCCCATAGGGAAGTGTCGAATATGAGGTAATTAAATTCAATAAGTCATTCAATTACACAATTATTTGTACATATATTTAATTATTTATTTATCCTGGTTTCTAAAATAAGGATATGATGTTTGCATGCACAAACGCAAAAACGGGATTCTCCAAAAACCCAATCATACCCGGGATACTGAAGTCCATGTAACTAAACGCACTCAATAGAGAATACATTGCAAATGCTCATTTACTGTAACACCAGCGGCATTGAAATCTTCCTAAAGTGGACGTGTCATATGAAAGTTAAAGCTCGCAACAAACGTAAAATTCACTCAACTCGTTTCATAAATTTCTTGTAATTTCTTGTACACCAAGAGTGTAAGGTTCTGTTTATCACATAACAGAGAAGCATAATTTAATTGAAGACAAATGTAATTTCCGTCAGCGCCTCGATGGAAACGTTAGTTAATTCGCAGGCATTGTAGCATTGCGCTAACTCCATTACACTCTGTGTTCAGTTTAGCTACATATTAATAGCGTGACGAAACGCAGAGCGGTTTTTTAAATCAAGTACGACATTGGCTAAGGTGATGACTGTATTACCGAAATTGCCAGGCTATCAGCCACCATAAAGCCGCTTTCGCACTGGACGCGAAACGAATTTTTCACACGACAGATTACGTTCAAAGTCAATGTGAAGACGCGAATACATGCGACCTTTCGTCAATTGGCTTTCGGATGGGAGCGCTCGGGCACTGCTATGATCACATCTAAATCGCTATTTTTAAACCACCAAGACTCAACACAACATGAAACTTTGCTCGTAGTATCACCAGGCTCTCTACACATGAACTCGAGCATTGTGAACATTGTTTGTGTACGAGGAGTTTACTTAAATACCGCTTTTAACACTGGACTCACCTAAGGCAACAACCCGGAAGACAACGCGAGGTGGGTCCCGTGCTAACAAAAACGTCTTTTAAGCAAACTCTTTGTATACGAACAATGTTCTCAATGTTCGAGTTCATGTGTAGGGACCCTGATAATACTCCAAGCAAAGTGTCATGTTATGTCGAGTCTTCTTAGAATTTTAAAACTAGCGATTTTGATGCGACCATGGTATCCGGTCCATAGGGTCAAGCCGTAGAGTCATCTGCCGTTGGTAGCAAACATGGCGCCCATGATTCGAGTTGGCCAGAGACTCTACATACGGCTCTGCTCGCGATGAGGCCGAATAGCGGCCGGCATCTGTAGGTTAAATATGTTACTGCGCCATCTATCACCTGTTGCTACGCCAACGTACTTTTTTTGTATCGGGAAGAAGCTAATTATCCGGATATACAATAACCTGCCGTCGTCGTGGGAAGGACATGTGGAGGTAAGATAATTATTCATCTAAACTAAACATTAGAGATGGCAATTTCGAACCTTTGAAACAGTTTTGAAACCTTTGAAACGACCACTGTTTCGAAATGTTCCTAATTGTTTCGAAACCAGATTTATTTCAGTAGTGCACAGCCTAGTGGCAAAAACTTCTACTGCAGCTATTAAAATGTTTTGAAGTGAAACAAAACACATGATCATTGCCGGGCGGAGCAGGAAAAACGTCAATAGTCACGTGACAAAAGTTTTGAATTAGAGTCGTAAACCCATAGACCTAATATACGTAGACGCCTCATAGACTGACCCTGCCTATTGGAGCTGACGTATCAGCGCGGCCGCCATTTTGGATGGGTCCCCCATACGCCCCCAGTACATTTATTTCTACGGAGGAAGGTGTATGCCCAACTCCAATAATCATAACTCCCCGAAATTTTCCCCGATTTTCACACGGTTTGGTTTGTTACAAACGGCAGAGATGTAGTAATGATACAGGACGCTGTCACACATTAAAAATACGTGTTTTCATGCTGAAATACTTTGTTAAAAAGCATAATACAGACATATGGTATGGCATATTAATAAATGTATTAAGGTCGGCCCAACGAGTTCCGAAATTCTCCAGACGCAACAAACTCGAGCACGGTAAAATATGTATTATATGTGCTATTTCCAATCCGCTACAAACACTCGCACCGTAACCTATATTCACTGTTTTAATGCTGCATTCGGTAATGCGTCCCACGAGCCGTGTTTTCGAGACAAGACTGGTGAATTCCGTTCTTTTGACCTCACTGTCCGAATGACCCTTCCTCGTACCCTGCGACTTTAATTCACGACCACGACTCGTGTTTACTAGTGTTACCGAATGCAGCATTATTCACTTAGCTAGCTCGCTAGCTAGGCTAGCAAACTAGCTAGCTAGCTAGCTATTTCGCTAGCCTAGCTAGTGATATTTACGCTAGCGAACCACCTAGCTAGCCAGCTTGTGAGCTAATTGCATCTTGTGCACATAGCTAAACCAATAGATACAGTAAATGGTTAGTTTACCGTCACTTACTGTTATTCAGCAAGCTAGCTAGCATGACTATTCAATAAATATCACTAGCTAAGCTAGCGAAATAGCTAGCAAGCTAGCTAAGTGAATAAAAACAGTGAATAGCCATTATTTCACTTCCGTCACGCCAGGGGCACGTCTTTCAAGCCAGGGGCTTGTGTCCATGCTTATGTCACGTCAGGGGCTTCTGCTTCAGGGCTGCAGCTGGATAGTGTTGCACGGAAACGTCCGACTTGAAAGTAGTTCCGACCAAGTGCCATACGGCGAACTTTATGGCACGGGTGTACTGGTACTGTCAGCGAGACGCGCGCATATAATACCCAAAATTATTGTTCAATCTTACTTGTGAAAGGTAATCCCACGAGATCTGCTTTCAATACTGCGCCGGTTATTGCAACCGTAGGCTGCACAAAATACGGGCATAGTTGCTCTCTTTGCATTTACTTCGATTGGCTCTGGTGCTAGCCTAGAGTGAGGAGACCCATCCAATATGGCGGCGACGCTGGATTACGCTCCAGCAGGTAATGAGGCGTCTACGTATATTATGTCTATGCGTAAACCCGTGTCAAACCCGGAAGTTTTGAACGTGTTCGAAACAGTTCGAATCTGCGTGTCGAAATTGCCATCTCTACTAAACATTTGAATAGTGTCTCCTATCAACTGCTTGCCCACATATTCTGTTTCATTAAGATAGGCTATATGCAATTTGTTTAGTTTCTTATCAAGGCTACCGATGTGTTTGCACGTGGCTTTCTGCTATGTTTGACGATTGCACGCGGTTTTCTCTAGTGTGCAGTAAAGGATGGGAAAAAGCAATCAAAAATATCAGGGCACTTTATTCAAAGAAGCCGGTGTTCTCGCGGTTCTGCGCTTGCGCAAACCTAAAATCTTGGGCTCCATTTCTTCGTTCACATCTCAAGTATCTTCAAATATCATAAATATACGTCTTTTTTCGGTGCACCTTTCGACCTGTAAGCGTATATATATTTGCATGCGCACGCTGGGTTTTCCTTAAAACACAGAGATTGGATGATAATGGCATGCGGCATATATCTTTAAACAAACTTACCCAACTCATTATGACATCTGCTTATGTTATAATAAGCTAACAAATGAAGTTACTGCTGTAAATTGATTCTTATTGCAATATTTAGGTGGAAACAAAGGCTTTACGATCGCTTTGTATTACGGTAGCATTTTTTGACAAGGCAGCGCAAATTGTCAGAAACCCGGCCTACTTCCTCATCTGCGCCGCCTCCTCCTCCACCACCTTCACAGCCCCAGCCCCAGTCCTCTAAACATCGAGGTAGTGGGTGGAACCTAGAGTTGGCTGTGGACCCAAAATATTCATGTTGGCTATATCACACAGAACACAGTGAGTGTAGCATTAATCTTTTCACACGATTTCGTAATTACGGGATAAGATGTACATTTTTTTTTAATCCTGTGAATGCAATGCGTTTCCGTACATAATACCGTTCTCCTCTCCCCAAACATGACCGCAATCGCAAAGCATTTGGGGAATTGTAGTCAAAACAGATAACAAATACATTTTCCGTTCTTACATTACTTTTCGTTTAACCCTTAGGGACGATTGTGCGCATTTTACGCACTTTTCATTATTCTTCTTCTTCTTTTTTTTGATAATTTTGCCTGTGTTCATGCATGTAGCATGAATTTTGGTAAGATTGTGTGTTTTTATTTGATCTTGTTATTACAGCTCAGCTCTTACAGTAAGGCTAAAATACACTGTGTATAAGCAAGTGTTACACTATAAAAACTTTGTAATAAAGTTAGAAGACTGTTGACTTTCTCTCTTTGTTATTGAACTTTAACTGCTATGTTTATTTATAAAGAGTAAATAAATGCTGGCTGTTGCCCCCCCGGTCACCACCTTGACTAACCAATTTTCTGCGGGAAACCCTGACGCGTCATAAAATTAGGCATCACACATTTAAAAAATAATACTTCCACAAAAGACGCTCTCAAGTGTCCTTACTCAAGATACCTTCGGGAAACATCTAAGCAACTCCTGACTCTTAATTCCTTGAAGGAACATTTAACGGATTCAAATCTGCTTACTGAAAGCAGACTTTGATGGATTGCCGGATCAGATGGGGAAAAGGTGCAAGGAAAGGAAAGAGGAGGCAAAGAAACGCTGACTGGAATGAGAACCGGGCTGGTAGCAAAGAATACAAGAATAAGAAAAGGAAAGACACCTATCCAGCTGCTGCCTTTTTCACCAACATGAGTGCTGCCTGACTGACTGTTCTGCTCAAAACAAAATTAACGGAGTAGGCTGGTCACTTTGCCGTAGGCTGGCTCTTGAATGGGGTCAAGCAAGGGTTTGCCGTGAATTTTATTGAGATAATTCTCTCCAAAATGCAAGCTACAAAGTTATTTTTGATTTTATTTCACAGAAACCAAGCAATGTGTTTGAGGATTTGAGAATCCCTTCAGGAATTGGACCCAATGAAAAATTTTAGAACTACCGTTAGAGATTAGGAGCATAGAGTAGGCCAGTTAGCATGCCAAAGGATATGTCAAAGCTCTGAGATTTTGTGAATTCCTATCGGACAGACAGACGGAACCCTGAGCCTCTCATGGCTCCGAGACTGATGAGGGACTTTCAGCAGGAAATCTACATGGGGGTGCAAGGCGTCATACTGCTGTGTTTGGGACGTTAGGTCATGGAGGCGATGAGCAACCCCTCCCCCCATCCCCCGACCCTTGCGGTGATGGCCACCCCCCAGGGGGTCTCGGCTCAGAGCCTTGAGAAAGACAGCAGCAGCGCTGCAGACAGAGAATCCTGCACATCTGCAAAAATGCCAAAGGTCCTGAGATTCCTCCCTCCAAACCCCCCACCCACCCTCCCCAAGTGTCCCAAAGCCCACATTCCACCAGCAGGAACAAACATACAACAGGACACACGTACACACACAGAAAAAAACCCATACACATACACAAACAAACAAACCAACACACACACACAAACAAACAACACACGCACATACACACACACACAAACGCACACACACAAACAAACAATCATGTACACATGTACACACACACAAACAAACCAACACACACACTTACACACACACACAAACAAACAAACCAACATACACACACACAAACAAACAAACCAACACATACATACACATACACGCAAACAAACAAACCAACACATAAATGCACACATTTGTACAGCCATACTTGTAAGGACAGTGCATTGACTTCAATTCATTCTGTACAGCCTTCGCCTAACCCTAACCCTAACCTTAACCTAACCCTACCAGTGACCACAACCGTAACTTAAACCGCTGGGCAATAATCCTCCGTAATTCTCCATGAAGACCACCCAGAATGTCCTCACAGCCTCAAATGTATTCACAAAGCTGGTTTTCACAAGTATTGTTATACAAACCCAGTAAACCAGCGCACACACAAGCCTGAACACACGTGTACACCCATACAGAAACTTACAGATACTCACACATATTCTCACACATATGCAGAAACACCACACAGAGGAACAACGGTGTGTCGCTCCATGTCTTACCCGTTATTTATGCATTCTTTGATTTCAGTTGTCCAGGAGCTGACCTGCTGGTCATTGTCCGTCTCAAAGATAAAGCTGCCTGGATAGTGCTTAACCTGTGAGGAGGAGAGAGACCATCAGAGTGCTGAAACACACTAACATAAACACATACCCACACTAACACACATACACAGAGATACGCACATATACATGTACACGCACCCACACGTACACAAACACATGCCCATACCCGCATATACACAAATACAAACATGCACACACCCGTATCCATTCTAACAAGCATTTTGATACAGTCAGGTCACATATTTTGACATTGACAAAGGTATTGTCACTTTAGCTTTCTACCGCAACATATTGGAGGTGTGATGAAACAATGATCAAAGCGCAAACTTTCAACTTTGATTTGAGGGCATTTACATCTAAATCTGGTTAAAGGTGTAGGAATTATAGCGATACCAGTTTTACATGTGGACCCTTAAACTGGGCAATTGGTTGCTCAGTTGTTTCATGAGTGCTATTGCCTGAGGATTTCATCTAAAAGTAAGCAATAAAAAGCCCCAGAGTGCTATCAAAGGTGGCATTTCCTAGTGGAATCTGTTGCTGTGAACTCTCTCAACATGAAGTCCAATGAGTAGTCACTGCCATTGAAGCAAGGCATCATTATGATTAAAAATCAAAACAAACTCAGAGAAAAAGCTAAAAACATTAGGTGAGGGTAAAAGCAACTTCTTGGTACATTGTTCCAAAGAAAGAATGCAATTGTAAGCTTGAATGTCATAAGACCTGAAAAACCACAGATAACAACTGTGGTGAATGACAGAACAATTCATTCCCTGAAGAAGACAAACCACTTTGCAGCAGCAGCAGACCAGATCCAGGAAATTCTCAGAGAGATTGGCACATTTGCGTCAATCTCAACAATCAAGAGAAGACTTCACCAAAGTAAATTCAGAGAAACTCTGTATTTAGTCTGGTGAAGTCTTCTCTTGATTCAGCACAATGTAAACTATCCATACCCCAAAAAAGTACATTTTCCAAAAACTTCTAATAAAGCATGAACAATTCTGGAACAATAGCTGATATACAGACGATATGAAGAAAAGAGCACCAGAGTACCAGAATGATGGGGAAAAAAAGCAAGGAAAAGGGAGTGAGCTGCTCATGATCCAAAGCATATCACCCCATCTGTGAAGCATGGTCATGTGGGGGTGAGTGTGCTTGCCAATGGAACTGGTTCCCTCGTGTTTATTGAAGATTTCACTGCTGATATAAGTAACAGCATTTAACCCCGGGCTGCACAGGGCAATATTATCTGATCAGGTTGAGCCAAATGCATTAAACCTCATTTGATGATGCTTCATAGTGCAGATGGACAATGACCCAAAGCACACTGAGAAAACAATCCAAGAAATTTTAAGGAAAATAAGTGGAATGTTCAACAATGACCAAGTCAATCACATGCACTAAAATTCACAGAAGAATGAATTCACCTGCTGAGAGGGGAAATGAAGGCAAAACACCCTAAGAACAAGGAGGAACTGAAGACAAATGCAGTGTTTGCCTGGCAGTGCATCACCAGGGAAGAGACCCATTGTCTGTTGATGCCTGTGGGTTCCAGACTTAAGCAACCATTGACTGCAAAGGACTTGCAAGCAGGTATTAAAAATGACAATTTAGCGCTTTGAAAACATATTTGCCCCTTTCTCAATTTCTTCCATTTTTGCACATTTGTCACACGTAAATGTTTCAGATCATTTCTGATAGGACCACTTTGTCAAAAAGAGAATATTTATTGAAAGCATACAGGCATACAAGCATTCATTGGGTTTGGCATCACGGCTCTGTTCTGAGAGATCCCTGCCCGTCCAAGCGTGGGACCGAAGGCAGGGAGCTGCCACTAACCCCCCCTCCATAGAGCAGAGCCTACAGCAACAATGACCCCAAAAAGAAGAGACACTGTTATTAAATTCCAATTTAGTCATAAAAGAACAGGATTAAGGAATGCTAAAAATAAACAGGTGGAGCTGGGGAGGAGGAGGGTTGTTAGGCGAGCATGCTTAGGAGCAGTTTCTCAGGATGACAAGCTTGAGTAAGCCAGCATATTATCGGTCCAGCAATCATCTGACAGCAAAGTCAGATGACAATCACGAGCATTCAGGTGATTCTCCGGCGGGAGAAGCGGCTCCTCTACGATAGCAAGCTCCGTGGCCTGTCAGAATTTAAGGTAAAGCTCTGTCACATTAATTTCAATATAAGACAAAGATAACCAAAAAAAAAACACAAAATGCAATTTTTAAAATGTGATTTCATTTATTGAAGAAAAAAAGGAATCCCAAAGAGGTTACGGGGAGCTGGGTGGCCCGCCACCCACGAGGAGAGGAGTAGGGGTTGGGTGTAGTGTAGACCGGGTGGCAGACAGGGGCGGAGGCCCGTGCGTTCTGGGCCACGGTCATGGAATCTGGCTCTTGGGTCATGGAGCATCACCACACTGGCGGGGAAGGAGCCGGAGCTTGTGCAGGAGGTTGAGTGGTGCCGGCTAGATATAGTCAGACTGACCTCTGTGCGCATCTCTGGCTCCGGAACCAAGCTCCTTTACAGGGGTTGGACTCTCTCCTTTTCTAAAGTTGCCCAAGGTGAGGGGCAGCAAGCAGGCATGGGGATACTTGTGTCCCCTCGGCTGAGTGCCGTCTTATTGGAGTTCATCCCAGTGAACGAGAGGGTCTCGGCAATTTGCTTGCGGGTTGCAGAGGGGAATGCTCTGACTGTTGTTTGTGCTTGCGCACCTAACAGCAGTTCAGAGTATCCAGCGTTCTTGG
The DNA here is from genome assembly GCA_029692085.1 of Gymnothorax javanicus. Taxonomy (NCBI): domain Eukaryota; kingdom Metazoa; phylum Chordata; class Actinopteri; order Anguilliformes; family Muraenidae; genus Gymnothorax; species Gymnothorax javanicus. The sequence goes on from CM056194.1 coordinate 70,696,751, forward strand.
AGTCCGTGGGTGGGGTCCTGGAAAAGGCTCCTACTGGGGATTCCATAGTTTTGCTAGAAGACTTCAACGGCCACATGGGCAATGATGGAGACACTGGGAGGGGAGTGATTGGGAGGAACGGCCTCCCTGATCTGAACCTGAGCAGTGCTTTGTCAATAGATTTCTGTGCTAGTCATGGATTATTCATAACAAACACCATGTTCGAGCATAAGGGTGTTCATAAGTGTATTTAGTACCAGAACACCCTTAGCTAAAAGGTAGATGATCAATTTTGTAGTTGTTTTAACATATCTGCGGCCGTATGTTTTGGATACTCGGATGAAGAGAGGTGCTGAGCTGTAAACTTATCACCACCAGGTGGTGAGTAGGATCAGATGGAAGGGAAGACAATCAAACAGACCTGGGAAGCCTAAACGTATTGTTCGGGTTGACTGGGAACATTTGATAGAGGACCCTGTCTGGATGATTTTCAACTCACACCTCCGGAAGAGTTTTTACCATATTCCAGGGAATGCTGGGGACATGGAGTCTGAGTGGACCCTGTTCAACGCCTTCATTGTAGAAGCGGCTGCCGCAAGCTGTGGCCTGAAGGTTGTCGGTGTCAGTCATGGTGGCAACCCAAGAACCCGCTGGTGGACCCCAGCGTTGAGAGAGGCCATCAAGCTGAAGAGGGTGGCCTTTCGGGCTTGTTAGGCCCAAAGGACCCCCGACTCAGCTGACCGGTACCGGCAGGCTAGAAGGACTGCAGCTGCGGTAGTTACTGAAGCAAAAACTCTGGTTTGGGAGGAGTTCGGTGAGGCTAGGGAGAAGGACTTTCGGGTGGCCTCAAAGAGGTTCTGGTAAACCATCACACGACTCAGGAAGGGGAGGCAGGGCTTCGCCCAGGCTGTTTTCAACAGGGGTGGGGAACTGCTGACCTCAACTGAGGATATTGTCTGGTGGTGGAAGGAGCACTTTGAGGAACTCCTGAATCTGGCAGACATGCCTTCCATTGAGGAGGCAGGGAAGGAGGACGTTCCCATTTCCCTGGTGGAAGTCGCTCAGGTGGTCAAAAAGATCCACACTGGAAAGTCACTGGGAACGGACGAAATTCGGTCTGAGGTGCTGAAGGCTCTGGATGCTGTTAGGCTGTCATGGTTGACATGCCTGTTCAACATTGCATGGATGTCGGGTACTGTACCCATGGACTGGCAAACTGGGGTGGTGGTTCTCATTTTTAAATAAGGGGACTGGAGGATGTGCTCCAATTATAGGGGGATCACCCTGCTCAGCCTCCCAGATAATGTCTATGCCAGGGTGCTGGAAATGACACTCCATTTAGCAATGCGGGTTCCGTTCTGGCCGTGGAACAGTATACCAAATTTTTACCCTCGCATGGATTCTGGAGGGGTCATGGGAGTTTACCCATCCAGTCTACATGTGTTCTGTGGACTTGGAGAAGGCTTAAGACCGTGTCCCACAAGGTAAGCTGCGGGAGTATGGGGCTCCTGGGCTATTAAATCAACCTATTTGATCCCTGTACAACCAAAGCCGGAGTTGTGCCTGCATTCTCGGGATTAAGTCGGACTCGTTTCCAGTTGGTGTTGGACTTAGGCTTGGGCCGATTGATGATTGAATCGGCAATCGACGATGGTCGGGCTCCATCGCGATTGCCAGTTTACCTGCCGATGCCCCGCCACCACCCCGTTCACGGTCGTTCTTCCCATGCTTCTGAAACAGCAGCACTGTGTTTCAGAGCCATGGCGAGCCTTGCTCTGTGTCCGTGGTGCTGGGGGGAATCGCAATCGATGCGTGGGAGCTTAGTGATTTATCTATAATTTTGCCCACAAATTGAGCTTGTAAGTGACAGTTGCCAAGCCACGTCCCTGGTATTACCGCACCTGCGTCTGCAGGAAAATGAATGGGGAAATGTTAAATACGCAGTATCTTGTTTATGGACGGGAACCGTTGAGCTGTCGGCATTTTGCACTCGTATTGGGTTTATTGGTTTTACAAATTTCATTAAACTTTTCCACAATCACAAATTAAAGAAATGTAGAAAACCTCTGTCATAAATATGTTCTAAATATGTTACATCTTTATTGAATAATAGTTAAAACGAGCAATTTTGCTAGATAAAGCCACTATGATGTCGACCAGATGGCAGCACAAGACTGGCAGCAAGCGATAGATGGAGCAGGAACTGCCAAGCAGCACGTCTGCAAAGGGCGGTTTTAGACGCATGTTCTTATTGACAAGGTAGGCTATAGAAGCGAACGGTCGCAGTCGCGGGTAGGGCAATAAATTCACATTATTGCACAGGCTAAATATTCGGTGGTTGTCTGTCCTCAAAGTAAAATACTGATTTTAAATGTTTCGGTGGTAAAAAGACCTTAGGCTGAAAAAAAAACACTCGTGGCGACAGCCTAATGGCCAGACCCTATGCACGTACCTACTACCAGACCTCAGCCACGATCTTCAGATAGATAACTCCAACAAGTTTTATTCATATTCTGTACAAAGTGGATAAGAAGATTAATATTTTAGCTAGGTAGACTGTAGATATAACCATAAGCAAACAGATCATTCCTCTAACATGGTTACATCGACATTAGTCATATTGTCGGCTGCTCATATGTAAATATAGTACTGTCGCGAGCATTTTCACTAACTCCCCTCCCTCTGGTGAGCTAATAGTTACCCCTTGGCCGATAAATTCAACACGTTAAATTTGTGTTCGGCACAGTCGTTTAAGTGCATCGCGGCTTATAAAGAAGGGTTATTTAGTGACATTTAATGCGATTTTGTTTAGTTGTAAATCAATGCTGTTTATAGTAGTCATCTTGTTTTTTTTTTCATTGTTTTGTCATTTAGAACCGAAGGACTGATGAAATCGTCACCTGCCTATTTGCCAAAAGTCAAAACTGACACGGTTCACTAATCGGCCAGCTCCCGTCCCGCTTCGTCAAAGTAGAAACTTGGGTCTTGTTATCAAGTTTTATTTAGGCAGATAGAATTGTTCTTACACACACACACACAAATACACAGGCTACACAAGTACCAAGAAATTAAATTAGGCAATAGCCCATTTGGTTTTACCAAACACTTTTTTTTCCTGAAATTACTATAAGCATTTAAAAAAAAAAACTTGCGCAATTAAAACAAAATATATATATATATATTGCCCGTGCAGAACAAAATGGAACACAAAATAGTGCAAAAACAAACAAAAAACATAAGCCTGTGTATCTAGATGCCATGTAGGCTATGATAATCCAATTCTTATAAATAAAACATGTGCAACTGAACACAACATCAAATAAAAAATATAGGCATGGGCAATCCAGTCCAATTGCTGTGACCCTGTAGCCTACAGGTTTCTAGCCAGGAACAGAAGCATATTAACTTTGTCCGGCTTCAGCAGACTTCTTTGGGGCGTTACTACGCTGCCTGCTGCGCTAAAGACACGCTCAGAAGGTGTACTAGTTTTAGGTACGCAAAGATATTTCTTTGCAACCTTTGTCATGAGTGGGAATCGCTGCTCGTTGGTTTTCCACCAGGCGAGAGGATTACAGTCGCCTGCGACAGCGTCCTTTCCCAGGCAATTGGCCATTTCTGCATGAGCCCTTTGCTCATCCGTGACGGTGACCACAGGCTTAACCTTTCCCAATAGGAAGCCCAGAGAAGGTTTAGCCTTTTTTGTTGAGGCGCCACTGCCTGCTCTACCACTGCCTCACCTTCCTCTCTGTCCCCGACCACCGTGCATCTCCTCCACATCACCACCATCTCTGCCTCCAACCTAGTTTTAGTCAAATCCAGCAAACTGGCTGAGCCAATATAGTCAGCCTTGTACCGTGGGTCAAAGAGTGCAGATGTGTTCATGAGCTGAAGTGTTGTATCATTGTCGTATTTTTTGTCCAGCTCCTCAAGCACCTCCCTTTTAATGACTGAAGTCATTCTGGCATCAGTGCTGTCGTCTTTCAGCACTTGATCCCTGAATAGGCAGAGTGTGGGGAGCAAGCTGGAGACGGTCACATAGGTTTCATCCGAAAGTATGTCCGTGAAATCGGCGAGCGGTTTCAAAGCTTTATTCACGGCTTCCAGAATGGCTTCATCTTGCCACATTAAGTTTGGTAATGGACGGCGGCTTCTGTCACCTGCAAAAACTCTCTTGATGGCTGGGGCTTGCTCAATTATTCTCTCTGCCATCTTCTGCTTTGATCCCCAGCGGGTCGCACAGTCCTGTTTTTAAAAATAACAGGGCCCATTAGCGCAATAGCCAAAATAAAACCATAAGGCTACTACTAGAACTACTACTTCTACCATTATTTTTTTTTTTTTTTTTTTTCCATGTTCTCAGTCTAGAATGGTACTGGTAGAATGTAAATTTTGCTTTTATAATGTACATAATGAGGGCAAGCTATAGCCTTAGGCCTGAAAAACTTTTCTTAGCACTCTAGCAGTTCCAAGTAGAGCTGCTTTCTGTAAAAGCTCTATCTTTGTGGTAACTCCAATCTTTTTCAAGTGTTCTTCTAGATTATTATTATTGTTGTGATTTTTAATTTTTTTTATTAAGCCTTTAAATGAGGTTATATATTGTGGCCTACCGTTATCAGTGCGTGCTGCGGGATGTTCAGCTCAGTCTGGGCTTTGCGCAGCTCTTTTCTCCGTTGCCAACTGTGTGAGAAGGCGCCGTTGATTGCACGACACACTCCAAACGCACGTTGTGTCCCTTCCTTCTCGGCCTCAAGTGCATTGTTGATGGCAATGTTCAGATTGTGACCGAAACAGTTGAGCCATGGCCAGTTGGGTACCCTGACAGCTGCGACAATGTTCGCGCCATTATCGGTTGTGATGCAAGCAATCTTGCTTTCATCTAAATCCCATTCCAGCCCGGCATTTTTAAGAGCATCGGCCAACTCTTCTTTTGTGTGTTTCTCTGGAAGAAATAAAAGTTTCCAAACATTTTGCCTCTAGGTTCCAGTCTTCTGTCATGTAATGGGCCGTGAGGGACATGTAGGGCGTCATATTAACACTTGACGACCGCATATCTGTGGTCAAAGCAACGAAGTTAGCCGTCTTCAACTTATCCATTATTGCCGCTCTAGTCTCGCTGTACAGATTGGGAATGGCAACTTCGGAGAAGTACGTGCGGGAAGGCAACTCATATTGTTTATCGAAGGTCGCCAGCATTTCTTTAAATGTCGCCTTCTCAACCGTGTTCAGTGACACCATTTCCTTCGCTAAATAACGGGACAAATGCTGCATTCCATAGAGACCACCGGCACATCCGAGTACTTCGCCAAACGTCAAGGCCGCACCCCTTTTTGGGGGATAGAAAACCTCAGCTCCCATTGACCCTAATGTAATTTGATTTGTTTTCAGGTGTAAAATGTATCCGATTTATTTTACTAAATTTCCTGTTTATTTTCATTTATTGATTTATTGATATGTCTGGCGATTATTTTGCTACCTTGCCCGAACCTGAGCGTTCGCATTATCTTAATAAATTAAGGTTGATCGGTCCACCCTCTTGCCCTTTCACTACCGCGATTTTCGAAGTCTGTGTCAGTTTGGGGTTAAAGATAACTAACAAATGCACATAACGTTAGACCGCAAACCTGACTTGGTTGGCTGACGCTACTTTACGTTAGCTAGTTAAGCAATTAAAGAATAAAGAATGACACGAGACAAAAATCGTAGCGAATAAACCTATTAAAGTATAGTATCAAGTCTTACATATTAAAGGGTACTTGCGTTACTTTCTAAGTTTAAAAAAAGAGTGGCATGGCCTATTATGAAGCGTTTCCCATGCATATAAACATGGGAAGACACTGGATACATAGCTTTTACTATTCATCTTCTCTTAACTCTACTTTTTGGATTCTTCCCTTTTCCAGGTAGGATGGGGAACCTGAGGTCCGGACTGATCATTTTATTGGAGGTGCAACCCGGCACACAACTACTTTTGGGCATTTTACTGCTCAATTATCACGCTTATTTCTCATTGATTTCAATGCATAAGAGCGTTTGTTCCCCCCCCAGAAGGGGCGCGGCCTTTGCACTGAGCTCTTGATGACTTTGAACCGGTCGTCTCTATTTGCACTCGGAGGTCGGAATTTCCGAGTTCCGAGTCGGAAGTTTCAACTGGAACGCCCCCCGAGGTCGGATTTCCGACTCGGAAAGTCGGAGAATCTTCACTACCCCCGAGTTAACATTCAAAGATGGCTGCCCCAGATGTAAACAGTAATTAGAAGCTCCTGTAATATTTCGTTTATTACTTCTGACTCGTGTTTGTCGCACTCAATCAGCCGCATACATTGTTCGACGTATATATATGGAAATCCACCGTGTTTGAAGGTTGCGGAAGTATTTGTCCAGAAGTTACTTACATTCGGAGAAGGCATACGCGAGAATAGCTTTCGTAGACGTGACCATCTCGTTTTACTACTCTTCTTCCCGGTTTATGGCGGTTGGCAACTTTTTTCCGAATTTGTAACTGGAACGCTGATAACTCGGCCGTGACGTCATTCCCAGCTCCGACCTCCAACTTCCGAGGTAAATGGAACGCAGCAACAGATGCGGTAAACTGTTTCCATCGAACGCTTTCTCGTTTGTACTTGGTCGAGCGAGAGAATGCATGGACTATGGAGGGCTGCGAGTGGGCCGTGGGAGCGGTAGCAGCGGCAGCAGCACTTGGAGATAAGCAAGCAAACTCACTCGGGTGGTGGACTCTCAGGTGCTCATGTAAATTGGTCGTCGTCGACTGTTTTGATGGGACCATTCTTCGACACAGGCGACAAATGGGTTTTTCCACATCTTCTGGAAGTCCATTTGCATCAGGCTTGAAACCAAAATATTGCCAAAGTGGCGAAGTGGTGCCTTTTTTGTTAACCAAGTTGCTATCCATCCTCTTAAGCCTCAGCGTTTAGTTATCCTCTTGCTAGCTTGCCTTTTTTTTGTTTTTTTTTTTTTGTCTTTATAGGCCAATACTGCCACCTTGTGGGTAAAACAGAAGTGCAATACACTATTTTAATGCGCTGACTTGTTTTGATATCCCTGGAGAGTCCCTTCCAACACGCCGCCCCCTGACGAAAAGAATCGTCAATCGCCGATGCTACGACTGGTCGATCGGACGATGCTGCTGCACAGACGATGACGCAAGCCTAGTTGGACTCCACCATGGGTGTGCCTTGTCACCTATTCTGTCCATGATTTTCATATTGATTTTCACTGCACAGCCTTGGTTTGGAGGGTGTCCAGTTTGGTGGCCCCAGGATTCCATTTCTGCTGTTTGCAGATGATGTGGTCCTGCTGGATTTCTCACACTGCGACCTCCAACGTGCACTGGAGTGGTTTGCAGCTGAGTGTGAAGTGGTCCAAATAAGTCAGCCCTCCAAAGCTGAGTCCATGGTTCTCTCCAGGAAAAAGGCGGATTGTCCCCTTCAAGTGGGGGGTGAGTTGTTGCCCCAAGTGGAGAAGTTTAAATATCTCGGGGTCTTGTTCATGAGTGAGGGTAGGATGGAGCGTGAGATTGAAAGACAGATCGCTGCAACGTCGGCAGTGAAGCAGGCGTTGTACCGGTCCATTGGGAGCTGAGCATAAAAGCAAAGCTCTCGATTTACTGGTCAATCTACGTTCCAACCCTCACCTATGGTCACAAGCTTTGGATAGTGACCGAAAGAATAAGATCGCAAATACAAGCAGCTGAAATGAGCTTTCAAGCAGGGTGGCTGGGCTGACCCTTAGAGATAGGGTGTGGAACTCGGACATCAGGGAGCAGCTCAGAGTAAAATCGCTGCTCCTACGCATTAAGAGGAGTCAGTTGAGGCGGTTCGGGCATCTAGTCCAGATCCCTACTGGAATCCTCCCTTTAGAGGTTTTCTGGACATGTCCAACTGGGAGGAGGCCCTGACGCAGGCCCAGGACACGCTGGAGGGAATATATCTCCCGGCTGGCCTGGGAACGGCCTGGGGTCTCCCAAGTAGAGTTGGAGGAAGTGGCTGGGGAGGGGGGTGCCTGGGCCTCTCTGCTTAGTCTGTTACCCCTGCAACCCGGCCCCAGATAAGTGGCGGAAAATGGATGGATGGATGGATGGAAAAAGGAATCCAACCCTACCTAGCCCAATGTGATAAAGTAAATGCCCTCTTAGTTACTCAATCAACCAAATAAACAAATTTCATTGGTAATCAGCTTCAAATTCACTAGACATACCCAGGCATGAACACTGCCAGCCATGTTGAATTAAAACATCACTTAAGTACAACCTGTCTGGCATAGTGATCGACTGATATGGGTTTTTCAGCGGCCGATGCCGATGCCGATATTTAGATAGCAGGGCAGCCGATGGCTGATATATAATGCCGATTTTTATTTATTTATTTTTTAAATGATAAATTACAGGGCGGCCCTATTAACCCCCAGAACTCCGCTGGGGTGCTGGTGATCCCGGCAGCAGGGTTAATATTTTGTCTCATATCTGTCTGGAACCACACAGTGGAACTTAATGGGGAAAACTGTGATCAGAAGCTTTCTCTTTTGGCAATCTATGGTGGACTCCAGGCGATTATATCCTTTCCAAAAGATTTTCAGTCTAGCTGTTAGTGTCCCTTTTTTCCCTCCTTATAGCCAAGGCCTGAGAGACCCATATTCAAAAATTAACAAGCTTGTTCATTGTTGATCTGTTCTTTTATTAATTAAATTCTATGAAATTCAATTTCTCTTTTGTTTTTCTTTTGTCTTCATAGTCATATGAATGTTATTACATTCATATGACATCATTTCTGCATACATATTTGTGATAGCCTAGGTTGTCAAAAAACAAACCAAAAAACACATTTATTGCTTGATTGTGCTTGATTGGGTTGAGATTATACATGCATTATAACACAGAAAGACCAGTCGGACGAAAAATAGAAAAAAATGGAAGTAATGGCTTGGTTAACATCAGTGTATCATTTATTTGAACACAGAAAAAAATGAAAAAAAAAAAAAAAAAAAAAAAAGTGCACTGTCTCCTTTTGCTCACTTAGATATGCACTCTGCACTTGAAATAAAAAAATGGCCACAAGTAATCAAAAAAAATACAAAACTGTAAAATAATAAATAAATTTAAAAAACCTTGTGTAAACATATTTGAGTGCACTTAACAGCAGCTTTTATCAACCGATAACAGCTTGTTTGTTTCTTAAAGATAACTAAAATTTGTAAATCCTTGCATAAATGAAAATGAGCAGTATTAGTGTAGTGCACATATTAGCTACATGCAGCGACCAGCACTCGGAATGCACCGACCACCACTCAGTCCAGATAGTGCTTTTCCCGACCGGCGATATTTTTTCAAAGATCAGTTAAAATGACTGCATCCAGTGTCCAGTAAAATCGCTAGAAACCAAACATAAATGACCCTAAATATGCTCCCCCCTTCTTGCTATTGTCAGAGTAGCGAACTTTCGTTTCCGACCCACGCCCCGTCTGCGCTGGTCGTCATTGATATTGAAAAACCTGCCCAACAGTGATGGAAACACCGAGTGCCATCCGAGCCTGCGCGTGCTGGGTATTCATGGGCGAATTAAATCTGAGGAAATTATCGGTGCGGTTGTCTCAATCTAATGATAGACAGTAATCGAGGCATGGCGATTGATTTCTGTGGCGCTGTGCTTTGCATGCCGAGAGAAAAGTTTTCTTGTTGTATAAACGACAGCAAAGCTAAATAAATCTCTTTCGAGGACAGTAACATTCTTTACAAGTTAATCTTTTCAAAGTGAAAACTGTAGATATTTCTTTTGTTAAAGTGAGAAGTATGTCCGTGCCCCTTTAACCAAAAGAAAATGATCAGTGTGTGCACAGCTCCGCTCAGGGATCTTACCCTTACACCTGGAGACAGGTCGTTATCGGGGGGTCCCAGAAGAGGAGCGTATTTGTATTTACTGTGATACAAATGATATTGAAAATGAGTTCCATTTTGTTTTTTATTGTCCTTTATATTATGAGTTGCGGCAGAAATTATTTAACAGGTGTAAGAACTCTGATTTGATGTGGTTAAGCGATGCAGAAAGACTGAAATGGATTTTTGATTATAAAATATTTGCGCTTGTTGAATATTTGGTGAAAGCTTGGGATAAACGAACAAAAATAACATACATATGATTATATTTTATTTCAGGTGTAAATTGTGCAGCTTCTAATTAAGTGAAAGATTGTGTGATATTATACACTGATGATTTTGGTGTCTTATAATCCCGTAAGGGGTGGGTCTTTAGGACATGACACAGAATAAAAAAATTCATTCATTCATTCATTCATTCATTCATTCATTCATCAGTGTTTAATACAGTGGCGGTCGGTGGACGGAAAACCGGGGGGCGGAATCATACCTTGAAACGGATGAGAATACTGACCCGATTTTAATCATTGTTCTTGGTCAACACGTTTTCCAGCAACATGAATAATCCATTTGCGGTTAAGCACACAGTTTCCCTTTTAATGAAATGTCAAGGCGAGTGAATAATAAATTCAATAAAAATGTTTAATTCACGTGCCTTAATAGGTAACCCTTCATGAAAAAAACTACTGTGGACTACTACGCGTCTTTTGCCACATCTTACAAAGCAAGCCATCAAACCCTCGCTTCATGATTGTTTAATTGAAAACAAAGATTGAAATGCGCACTTTTTTGCCTTCAGTTGACGTATTGTATCTCTCGTTTTAACAAAGAGAATTAGCTACACCTGAGAAAGGAGAGTTAAAGTATATTTTATCAAGGAAAATGACTGAAACGGATCAAGACTAATAAGCAGTTTAAAGACGTTTATCGCCTTTTTTGTTCTCTGTCCAACGGGCGCCACCAAAGAAATGTTTGAAACATAAATGACAGTTGTTAAGTCGTATTCAGAAATTTAATCAAAAGTATTTTGATACAAAATAGAAAAACAAGTTTATGAATATGGCATCTGTCTATGAAAATTAGAGGCATCTCGCTACGCACCGAGGAGAACATCAAAGAAACAGTGATCTCTGGTGACTGAGAGGCAATATCTGCTTTCGAATTGACACAAAAAAATTTCCCGCGAGCGCGCGCATACTAACAATTATCCGACCACCACTCCGAGCGTCCTGGGCAGAACCCTGCTAATACTTTCATTTAAACCCAATTTCAGCATCCTACACCCCATTTGTGTGGAGAGAATCAGCCTGGCCCAAGAGGCATTTTCAGACCAAGTTTCGCACGGTCCTGAGTAGCAGTCATTTTTAATCGGCCTTGTGAGGACTGGCATCAGCCGATGCCGATTAAGCCAAAATGCCTAATAATCGGCCTAATTAATCGGCCGGCCGATTGATCGGTCGGCCACTAGTCTGGCAAAAGGCAGCACAAGATGCTGCAATCTAAAAAAATTCAAGGACAGATGAAAAACACAGTCATTGACATCTGTCAGTCAGGAAAATTTACAAAGCCATTTTTTAGGCTCAGACTCCAGTGAACTGTTGTGAGAGCCTTAGAACAGTGGTAAACCCTCCCAGTGGTGGCCAGACTGCCAAAATTCTTCCAAGAGTGCATCAACAATTCATCCAGGAAGTCACAAATGAACCCATACTTGCATCTAAAGAACTGCAGACCCCATTTGCCTCAGTAAAGGTCAGTGTCCCCAATTCCACAATAAAAAAAAGAGACTGGGAAAAATGGCATCCATGCTGACTAAAAAGAATACAAAAGCTTGTCTTACATTTGCAAAAAAAATGAAAAGACATCTTGATGACTTCATGGATAATATTCTGTGGACTGATGAGTCAGAAGTGGAACTTTTTTGGAGGGCATGGGTCCCGTCCCATCTGGCTTACAGCGAACACAGCACTCCACAAAAAGAACATCACACCAACAGTCACTAATGGTGGTAGTGTGATGGTCTGGGGGCAACCTTTGTTGCATAAGGACCTGGTGGAACGATCATAATTGATGGAGCCATGAATTCTGGTCCCAACCACACAACCCTGAAGGAGAATATCTGGCCCTTAGTTTGCGACCTGACATTCAAGTGCTGCTGGGTTGTGCAGTAGAATAATGATCCGCAGCTCACTCGCAAGTCCACCTCTGAATGGCTCAAAAGAAACAAAATGAAGGTTTTGGAGTGGTCTGGACAAATTCCTGACTTGAATCTGATTGAGATGCAGTGACATGACCTTAAGAAGGCAGTTCAAGCTCAAAAATCCTTTAATGTGACTAAATTAAAACAATTCTGCAAAGAATAGTGGGCAAGAATTCCTCCACAGTGATGCAAAACACTCATTGCCAGTTATCACAAGTGTTTGACTGCATTTGTTGCCACCTAGGGTGGCACAATCAGTTATATGGTCTAAAGGGGCAATTTTCACATGGTTGGCATAGGTTCTGAATATCTCTTTATCATCAATAAACAGAATGATCATTTAAAGCTGCATTTTGTTTCTCATGTTGTCTTTGTCTTATAGTAAAATTCGTTGGATGATCTGAAACATTTAAATATGACACATAATCAAAAATAGAAGAAATCAGGAAGGGGGCAAAACATTTTTTTGCAGCACTGTAATGTATACTAGTTTGTCAGAATACAATACTGGTGAATATCATCTCAGTATAATCCAAAATGGTGCAGGGAAAGAGGTAACCAGCTGAAAGTAAAAAAAAAAAAAAAAAATTTACTTCCCTAAATACAGTTCAAAATTTTTGAATTCTTAGAGAAGCTATTTTTGGAAAGTCAACAGACGAACAAACTCTTTCCAACAAGTGAATTAAAGTCAAACTGGTTTGGGACTTCTTGGATAAATGAGAAGCAACCCACAAGCGCAGCATCTCTGGGAACATTGACAGCTGCGCAGGTGTGAACTCATCATTACCATATAACTATCCTTTCAGAGAAAAATATGACTATGCTCAAAATTTATCACAACAAATTGTGGATTTACCATTTAGATTTATATGAAAAAATAAAAGCAGTTTATTTCTTTTCTATAATTTATTGTTAGAAAAATGGAGGTGCCCAAAATTTGGACTGGAACTTCATATTTTAGCCCCTATGTGGGGGCGGGGGGCCTACAATGGGTGTACCCTTATGGCGAAAAACCTTAAATTAAAGCTGAAAATGTACCACTCGAGCACATCTTAACTGATTCATCTCAAGTCCATCATGGTGGCATACAGAGTCAAAATTATGAAAATTGTGAGGCTGTCCTAATACATACAGATCTGACTGTATACACTCACAGTGTGCGTTCAGATATAAAATTTTCCCTCTCTCAGTCATTGGTTTCTTATATGCGAAAGGACAAACAGCAGGGGAAGAAGCTGGCAGGGTTACGAACCTGCCAGGCCACGGCGGGTCTCACCTTTAAAACAAACGTGTTAATGTTGTCTGGCATCTCCAGACGGTTACAGCGACGCACCTCTGTCACATCTGAGCACCTCGCCATCAGCTTGGAGTTGGAGCTCTGTAAAGTACACGGGAACATAGACAGTCAAGCAAACAGATAGACGGACAGACAGACAAGCAAATAGAAAGAGAGATGATGAATGGGTCGAGAGCTTTGTTCGAACATTCTCCACACAGCCTCCCTTTCCTGTCTCCCCTCAACACAGCTACATCTGCCCAAGATACCAAATGATCTTCGCTTGTTATCTGGGCAGCAGACTTGCCTCCTCATGGTGGTCCCCTTTTTAAAAGACAACTGCAGCACTGTTTAGGTTTTAGATTTTAGCAGTAGTTTTCATTCATGGATTCAGTGAGCTCAGATGATTTTAAAAACATTTTTTAAATTTATGGATGGGGGTGCTGGTGGGCTGTGCTCTTGGTTAAATTTATTTAGTTGTATTTTCGCTTTATTTTCTAACATTCAATTTCAGGAAGTACTGGATTGTGCAAGCGAGACTCCAGATGCTTCATGACTAGTTTGGGAATTGAAGTTTGAGCTCTGACACGAATCTTTGAACATCTGCGAACCGTACAGGCTGTGCTTTGAAAAACCACTGGCACGCAACAGTGACCCAACTTCCCTATCAGAGCACAAAGGCCCAACTCGGGACCACACTCCTAGCATTGTTTTTTTTTTTTTTCCTTTTTTCAAAGCAAAACTGAAAGATTGGGACAAGGTTCTGTTCGCTGCACTCTGGTGAGAACTCGCAGAGAAGTTTCGAGACTAACTCAGTGAAGAACTCCATGCAGCGCTGAACCTTGATAGCACATATCAGATCAAGCACACAAAAATACAGGCAAATGTAGACGCAAAGTAGAACCACGCAAATACTGTCATACATACAGACAGGCACACACACAAACACACACACATATATACACACACACACTGAAGTAGTCATATATTCTACAAACTTGTGCATCCGGACATACAGACTTATAGACTCATATACACACGTGCACACACCCATTTTTACATACACAAGTAAAGCTAAACAAAAACAGGATGTAAAGGCCAGTTTTAAAAAACAGGGCCCGTACATGTTCACAGGTGAAAAAAAAAACCCAGGATGATGTCATCAACATGGGAAAGAGGGGACTTTAGTCCATTGCTTGAGAGGCTGGGCGTCCACATTACTTCACAATTGACCTATGGCTAAGCCCCGCCCTCAAATGCGATGAGCCAATCACAGTGCGTATTCCCTCCCCATATACTCGGACATTCTGACTCTGAACTTCCATAGAAGTGCATTACGTAAACTCCGAATCGTTCGCTATCATGGCGTTTTAAAATGTTTCGAAGTTTTAAAAAATGTCAAACGCTGTGCTTGGGGTAAATTTAACTCCGATACGAGGTATCCCGAGAGGCTGGGCGATGGGGTGCATTTTATACCCTTCCCAAAGCCACATCATAACCGAGAGAAGTGTCTCCTCTGATTAAAGCTGCTTTCACACCAACCGCGACACGAAGTTTTCACACGACAGATTACATTCTAAGTCAGTGCAATCACGCGAATACGCGGGTATTCACGTCTTTGCATTGACTTTGAATGTAATCTGTCGTGCGAAAAGTTCGTTTCACGTCCGGTGTGCAAGCAGCTTAAAGCTTTGTGGAAGACCCCACTATCCGCTTAACACAGCTAACAAAGGTAAATAAGGATGTCTACGTGTGTTCCAAGCTAAGTCAACATCGTGTTTAAGGCGACAACTTGTCACTTCGCTGGAGATTAATGTAAAGTTATCTTTTACATCGCTAAGTTAGCTAAAGTTAGTAAACTCTATGGCTAACTTCAGTGCTGACGGCTTAACGTGAGCTCTTGGCTGGTTGTTCACCATGTCACCTTGTTTACTAAGAAGGAGTTCGGTCACGTCAGGTTAGATTTCTTAAATTCAGTAGCTGGCTAGGGTAAATAATACGTAAATTAAATTTATTACCCTGCGGTGCACGAACAATGCTGATCCTCTATCTTGTGTGAGAGGGTGACAGAAACGAGATGCGGTTGATCGCGTTTGCACTGAGACCTGAAAATTTTAGCTTCTAATTTAAAGTTTTCGTTGACCTTCTCCACTCTAAATTCATTAATGTATCCCTCCAATGCGTAGTGTAACCCTATTTGCTGACTTCTTGGTGATATTTGAGCCTTCTATCGCCAAAAATCATCGATAGCATCCTGAAAAATATCTCCGACTGTGATACCAGCCATTAGCGCCAGTTCTAACGCTGCGTTCCATTTGTACTCGGAAGTCGGAATTTCCGAGTTCCGAGTCGGAAGTTTCAACTGGAACGCCCCCCGAGGTCGGATTTCCGACTCGGAAAATCGAAGAATCAACATTACCCCCGAGTTAACATTCAAAGATGGCTGCCCCAGGTGTAAACAGTAATTAGAAGCTCCTGTAATATTCCGTTTATTACTTCTGACTCGTGTTTGTCGCACTAAATCAGCCTTATACACTGTTCGACGTATATACATGGAAATCCACCGTGTTTGAAGGTTGCAGAAGGACCGCATATTTGTCCAGAAGCTGCTTATCTTCGTACAAGGCAAACGCGAGAATAGCTTTCGTAGACGTGACTATCTTGTTTTACTACTCTTCTTCCCGGTTTATAGCGGTTGGCAACTTTTTTCCGACTTTGTAACTGGAACGCTGATTACTCGGCTGTGACGTCATTCCTAGCTCTGACCTCCGACTTCCGAGGTAAATGGAACGCAGCATAAATGTTGATTGTTTGTCCGAGTCAGTGGAGGGGGCGGGGCTTAGCCATCGGTCAATTACCAATGATTTAAACTTCTGAAAACAATGCCCTTCACAAAGCTAATCTCTGAATTTCCAACCTATATAAAGTCACACGAACTCTACTGCATGAGTTTCAGACTCTCGTATATATAGTATATAAGGCTATTGAGGTTTAAATTTTTAATTTAATGCTGAAATTTCACTCTAAAAATCCAATGTATGTATATGAAGACCACAAAGGAAAAATGATCACAGTCCAAATTTTGCATTTTTGTATATTTATATTATATATTATTATAATATTTATAATAATATATGGTGTATAATATTATATATTATTATAATATTTTAATATGTTATATTTTTTGCATATTTTTTCAGTGCTTCATTTCGAAGATCGTTTTGAATTTTTCATTAATCATTTCTCCACAACGTGAAAATGTGACTGATCGTTTTTCCATTGTGGTCTTCATATTTTTCTGAAATTCCACATGAAAAAAAATCAAGATGTCTGTGCTGCTTTTCATTTTGGACAAATTTGCTGCCTAGAATTAGGCCTGAAGCTGGGTGCTATCACTAGCATATTTATTTGTGTCAGCCAAAAGCACCCACAATGCACTTCTAACCTGGAAGAGTAATATCAGTTACCACAAAGCTTATTCAGTTTCAAAATGTGTCCACAATTGAAAAAATGGCCTCAAACTCAGCATCAGTATGAATATAATGCTAATATGAATCAAAACTACTGTACTCATTATGCATTACTTGGTCTGGTACACTGCAATACTTCTATCCATTAACAAAAGGTCAGCTCTGTGTTAAAACTTTAATAATTAGCTCTACAAATTAGCTAAGTATTTCAAGCTTGTGTTTTGAGCCCATTTCACAGAAAGCAAAACAATGCATTCAAGGGAGGAGGCAGAAAATTGAAAAAGTAGGTTAGGAAACCACAAGGAAATTCAAATTTGCTCAAGAATATTGAAAATCTGAAAGGATTTCAAAACTTCGACTACCCTCTCCCCATCTTCAAGGCATTATTTCAGAAAAAAAAAAAAGCATTTCCTTTTAGACCAAGGAGAGATATGATTCTGTACCCAAGCTGGTATTAACCAGTTTCAAGCATAGTTTTCATAAATTATTTTAAAAAATATATATTTTAAAATTACAAACAGGGAAGTGGCACATTCATCATCCAACATAATTTGAGGAAGATAAAAATATTCTCACATACGCAGTGTTCTGAACCTCCGGAAATGGACTTCACAGAGATTAAAATCCTTGATATCTTGTTATGAATATCAAAGGAGTATTAGACAGCTGCAGTCAACACTGACATTAACAAAACCATGAAAACTGGCTACGATTTCAGGGTAAGTGCTAAAGAGTTCACAATAGCACTATTCACCTGAAACCTGCGGTTGAGATGAAGGTTGCTGTGCTGCTTTCTTTCAGTACACACTTCTCAGTACAGATCAAGTTGAAAGTAACATTTTTCGCATCGTCCGTCAGATTGGGCCCGATACGAGACTCAGTTTCAAGATCTCCTGAGCGATAAGTAGGAAGAGGTGAGTCATGTCTAGAATTTGCTGATATTCATGAGCGCACTCTAAGCACAAGGCACGTGGAAAAGGTCTGTGCGGAGCCCGGTTTTCACATCAGATTTCAACTCACTGGAACTGATAAGCCAAACAGCTGATGGCAAAATGTCCAGCAGCAAAACAGGTGCTAATCAGATGCTGTGTCCTCATTAATAATATCGAGATTAAAAAATAGCACACGTCTACAGTCTATGGGGGTTCCAGCTGTCTCAGAACAAATTTACCTTGGGGTCCATCAAGGGCTTCTTTTTCGAGCCCATATAATTTCCCCACCACAAGATTCTTCCAGGTCATTTCACATAGTATCATTATTTCTCTTTACTTTTGGTTTTTTTTACTTCTTTAAGTAATTAATACCGGTACCCACTGTTATTCTGATTTTTAAATAGAAATATGTATCAACTGACCTATTTTAGGTCTAATGCGCTCTGTACACTAGAAAGAAAACGATACAGTAACAAATAATGATTATTACTGCTATCATTATTATTATTAAGCCAATGAAATGGAGTGGGCACCAGTGCATATTTTATCAAATGTCTTTGGACAGCTTTAAAACACCCTTTTATTCCACTTCTTATAATATTCACAATAGTAATCAGCCTTGTTACAGAAGAGCTACCTCCCAGTAGGTTTTCACTCCAACCCTAACAAAGCACACCTCATTCTACAGCTAGACACTTTTTTGCGCTGCCAAATACTAGAGTCAGGAGCGCCATATCAGGGCTAAAATGAAAACCTTCTGTGTGGTAGATCTCAGGGTATGTTACCACAGCTGAAGTATCAAGCATAAGGAGTCCTTACACATCTTGAAAGAGCCAGTCAGATGGGACTTTGTCTCTTGCTGCAAGACCCCTTCTACACAAGAAAGAGTAGAAAGCTGGTCTTGAAGAAAGAGGCAGAGGTCGGTCATCTGCACAGAGGAGGTGGCTGCTACTCTACATCTTGTGCACCCCGACACTCACCAAGGGTACCCCAGTGTATCCAGGAAGTTCAACATCATGACTCGCTAGTAACTGCACAGTGCTACGCATGGTAAGCCTTCAACAGAAAAGTATCTCACATCCTAACAGCATCTGAGTGTAACTCCATCATTACCCCTGGTGGTTCCAAAAGATTTATAGTCAGCAGGCCAGTAATGCTGAGGCTCAAAGTCTACGGGACCAGCACACATTCATCATGCACTTCATAATGGCCGACTAAGTGCAGGGGAATGATGGCCATTTCACAACAAATTGCGACAAACCAAGGACTGCTGGGTGACCATGAGAACCTACTTCCTGTTGTATTCGGCCTTCTTTGCTTATGCAGGGCACCGACCAGATTCACCATCATCTGAAGCAGTTTCCCAAAAAGGGGGACTGAAGCTTCAACCTCAAGGCTATAGGGTCAGAACATGTCATTGTAGAGACCCACAGCTTGCAGAGAACTAGTCTCTGGACCTGTACTGTTCTCAGAAAGCATGGCCGCCGGTCTGCGGCATTTACAGTCAGTCATAATGAAATCCCGGAGTCCGTGAGACTTGGAGTTCCTGGTCGAGACACATCTGCGACAGATGACAGCTCTCTGTGACCACTTGGACAAATCCTCTCTGAGGTCACACACTGCTCCTTTAAAGACCCCCCCCCCCTCGCCAGTCCCCTCACCCCCTTGCTCCTTTACCCCCGACCTCTGGGAGGAGAGGAAGTGGATTCCTGGAAACTGAGCGAGCTGAAATCCCGCCAATTTGACAATCCGTGGGCTGGAGGAATTTCCTCGTTAATCCCATCCAGGTTTTCCACATGGAAAGATGGCCGATTTCTTTCAGCCTTTCTCTCTCACTCCAGTGAATTGGGGCCAAATTGAATAGCGAGACCCATTGATATACGGACCGCAGCCAAAGCTGATCTTTCACCACAAACTCCTTCTGCTCCATTCAGGTCTGGTCCAGGGTCATTTTTAAAAATAGCATAGCCCTCCTAAAATTTCCCTTTATATCTTTCAGCAGACAAAGTTGGGTTGGGGGTGGCTAAGAGTGGACACTGCAGGCAAATTTAAGTTCACTCATATTTAATAAACCCAACTGCATTCAAACAATACTGAACATAACAAACAATATGCAACAATAAGAAAGTCCAAATTAGGCCCACAAAATAATTCCATTTCAAGTGCTGTGGTAAATCACTCTTAAGCACAGCCAATCAGTCAAAGACCAACGGTTGGTAACTGAAATAAAACCAGAAAGCTGAAAAATAGCACTGAACAGCAACTCTCAGTCTTTCTGACAGAGCAGCATAGAAACTCTGATTGAATTCTTCACTACACTTTTGGCCAATGGACCCCTTCTTACATTCCTTCCTTTGTGCTTCACTAAACAAATCGGTCAAAAGCTTCAGGCAAAAAAGGGGTTTGTGTATTCCAAGTGACTACAGGAGCTCCTGTCATCTACAGAGCAGTACAGCAGGAGCTTTGATTAATACCTAGCTACAACAGCAAAACGTGTGCCACTTAGGACGGCTTCATTCACCCAAAGATGTCCATGTTAACCTGAGATGCACTACAGTGTGCAAACTGTGTGTTGATCTGACCCCAACAAGCTTTCATGTCATTTTTACGCAAAGTTGGTGACCCAGGAGGTGGTCTGTTGTTGGATTTTTTTGGGCAGTTTTGTGAGTTAAATCCACAAAATCTTTAACAGATTTTCTTATTTCCCAATGTAAATATGGGGAATCTCTCTCGGGTGAAATTCCCTGATCATTTCTTTTCTGCCCAGTCTGACCGAATAAACTTCCTCCAAATTTGCCTGTTTAAAAATTACATTTCCAAACATCATTCTTTGCAGAGTTTATATAACAGGATACAATCCTTGTCCTGGATCAAAATTCACTCCGCATTTGCACTGAATCAAAGTTCTCAAAGACTGTGGAAGGAGGGCACACAGTTGTGCATTACTTTAAGTCCACTAACTGCATGAACCGAGTGACCCGACTTCGACTGTAAACTTACCCAACAGTGACTGATCTGTCACTGACGTGACGGTGGCTTACACAGGTACTGTACGAGTACAGGAGTGTTTCTTTACATAGTTTATCGCAAGTGGAGACGGCAGTGTGGAGGGAGGTGGGGGGGGGTCTGACTTGACTCACACATCTGTTATCCTGCGCATATAAGCTGTTTTTCAGGAATTCGGAGGGTGTGCGAAATGTAAAACAGGTTCTTGTGAGCGGGGGGCGTGTGACTCATGCCACCTCGCACCTGCACAGTCACTGGCTTGGTCAGGATTACTCACGTTTTCCCCCAAAACCCTCTGCATGACAAATGGAGCCGCAGTACCAGGGGGGTAAAGCTGGGCCATGTGAGAGGCAGACTCTCGGCTGCGTGCAGCAGGAGGATTAGCCATGACTGTGCATTCCTGCTTCAATTAGCACCACTCACTGGCCTTCACAGCCTCAGGAAGATGGTGTTAAACAACTACCAACAAATAAGATTGGGTTCAAGGGGAGTTGGAGGGAATTGTGGAGTGCCGTGTGTGTGTGTGTGTGTGTGTGTGTGTGTGTGTATACACAATCTTAGCATGCAGGTTTCCTGCGAGTGAGAGAGGGGTAGGGGTGAGGACCCTCCGATACATAGATAACCAGAGCTGGGAGATGAAGGCTGAGCAGAGACAGGGCTTGGCCTGAACACAGACCACCCTGCGGCAACACACCTCCCTGACAACCACCTCCCCACCCCACACCAGCCCTACGGGCATCTCCAGGACTGCTCTGCTGGTGACATTCTCAATAAAGACCGGCGAGAGAGAGAGAGAGAAAGATACAGGGAGGGAGGGGAGAAAAGGATAGAGGAGATAGAAAGGAGAGAGCAAAGGATGGGGGAAAGGAAACAGGAGGAGAAAAAAAGGAGCGATTGAGCAGGACAGTAGAAAGAAAAACAGAAGCTACAGCTGCTGATAGTTTATCTTTCCTTACAAGGCTTTCAGACTACGAGCAGAAGGCGGCCAAACTCAAGACTAACCCCCCCCATCCTCCGTTCCATCCCCCCCCCAAATAAGCCCCCCTCATCATGCACAATCACCCCCAAAGACACAGTAAGCCCCTGACATATGCCACATCATATCATTCATTCAGCAAACACTCTCATACAAAGCCAGGATTAGCAAAGAGGGAGCATTAATACACCTACCCAGGCATCCTAAACACTCAATGAGATGCATTACGGAGAAAAAACTTCAATGCTGAAGATGCCTTTGCATGGAATGTTGATAAAAATGGATTGTTCACTATTTTCTGAAGAGTGGAATTATTTTCAAATGCTGATGCCATAAAGCCAGCCAGAATAAAATTAAACAAATCAAACGCATCAGAGTTTTTAAGAGAGTTTTTTCAAACCAGCAGGACAAGGGTGCCATGTAGAGATTAGAGAAGCGGAGACCGTGATCATGTGACAAACTGATTGCTGGCAGTTCCTGTGCTTTGGCCTTATTGGCCAATATAAGGCTGTAAATGAGCCAAAACAGCTCTGAAAGAGAGCCAAAACTGACTCGCTGTGCCTCTTGTGAAATCACGCTGAAAATAATTCTGCCAGCAGAGAAAGCATCGATTCATTCATGTTGAGAAAGCATCGATTCATTCATGTTAAGCTGGCAGCTGCAACAGAGGACGAGGTTACACACGTGCTAGCACACACACACAGACACACGCATACACACACAGACACACACAGACACACACACAGAGTCATCAGCCATATTTATGTATGTAGTATAACAGCAAAGGACTGGGCTCATATCTATGGTAAAACACTGAAAATTCTGCTTCGACAAGCACTAAACTGTTTAAACAGATGGTACATAGTTTGACCAAAAAAAAAAAAAAAACCACTCTGCAAGCATCAGTCTGTATCAGGGTCAGATCCAAAACCTTCACCCTTCACAACCGTTACGGATGGAATTCAGAGAAATAAAGTCCCATCAAAAATTACGTGAGAGTTAAAATGAGGTGGGGAACATGAGATCGATACAAGCTGTGATCCCTCTGCAGTATAGCCAAAACTAATTAATGAGGTTGTGTGTAATCAGTCTGAATATGCAAATTAGGTATGCATTATGGACTCATTTAGAAAAATTATCAATTCTCACCAATTCAATTGTGGTTACTACTATAAATAAGCAGTACTCGTTAATTAAGAAACAGATTTTTTTTTTTTTTTTTTTACAAAGCCTAAATTGTTATTCTTTTGGACAAAAACAATCAAAATTGATACATAATATGATCATCTAAATTTAAGCCTGGAGGTTGATGTTTTGGATCTGACCCAAAACAAACCCTTCAAAATTAATTTCTGTAAATCTGTTTGGGCAGCCAAATCATGCTGTTTTTACATGCTGTATTATGCTATATAAGGGCAGCGGAACATCATTGCAGCATAGTCTAAAAATTAAAAAAGCACTAGTTCCATGCTCCCATCCCTCTTTGGCGTTGGGGTTATTGGAGATGGACGGCTGGGGGCGGGGCATGGAGAATGTTTGCACTGTCCACAGTTCCAGCAAACTACCCCCCCCCCACCCTAACCCGCACCCAGAACACTTCCCATGGTCCTTTTCTCAGTCTGACCCACATGACAACACCCCCGCCCTGCATTCCTAAGCTGTCACCCGAGGTTTCCCAGGATGCATTGCTCCCGGATGAGCCCACGCACCCCCCTCCCCACAAGTGTGACGTCCCCAGGGGAGGAAGCGGCGTCCTGATTTTCCCAACAAGAAAGAAAACGTCAGAGGAAGAAACAATCACATAACTCCGACCAGCCACAGCCATGCTACCCATCCGCCTGCCCTGAGACTCTCAAGCTCATCTCCAACCACTACACAGCTGTTGACCGGGAAGGCTAACGTTTTACCGGGGCCTGAACTAAGCACACACAACGGCCCAAAATACGGGACTCAACTGAGTTTTTTGCCAGCTGCTCACAGTATAACAAGATTAGACTATCCTTATATGCATCTTCCAGGCATGTAGACAAAGAGTGATGGGTCGTTAGACATGTCAATAAAGACCAGGCACCTGTTTGACCCAACCCCTGTGTCACAAAGCAGGATTGCTGAATAAGATTGATTATGGTACTGAATAAAACCCAGAAACCTTAAGTAAAGAGCTTGTTCTGGGTTATATTCATGCGCATTTATCCTGCTAACTCCATAAACTCCATTAACTCCTGCTTGGTTAAACTGGGGGGCCAGGCTCACAAAGCCTTCTATTCCTGGCAAACAAGCAAACTGACTGAAGTAAAACACCAGGCTCCAGAGCCGCTTCGCGCACACAGACACAGCTCACCAACAGTTTTATTATTTTTTTGGTTGTCTGCCATTTCAGACTTAAACAAATTTCACGAAGAGCCAAACCCAGCAGCTCTGCCAATTTAAGAAAACAGCTGCCGACACCACCGCCAAGGTTCAAAGCATTTTCAGAACACAAGAAGGGAATTCACCCATCAGCTCGTTCGCTTTATCTCGCTCTCTCTTTCTCCTTCTTTCAGAGCAGTGCTTATGTCTCTCTCCCATCCCTCACACCCCCAGAGCTGTGCAGTAAAGACCAAATGTGCCACAGAGGGGGTGGAAACAGAAGAGCTGATTTCCTGTGTAACCCATTGCAAGGTCCTTCAGCCAACTGCCCTAATCCAGCACAGGCTGCACCTCCCTCCTTCCAGTGCTTCTGTTGTCTCTACGTCCTCAACGGAAGCCCCAACTTCCGAACTCTGAAATTGTGACTATGACACCCCAATCAGGCATTCAAGATGATGCCCGATGGACGTGTTTTTTTTTTTTTTTTTCATTTGGCAACCAACATCAAAAATGTTTGTTTGCGAAAGATGGCAGTGCACATGCACAAACTCGTGACAATGTGATGGCTGCAACAGAGTGCAAAAAAGTTGGTACAGTCCATCGATTACCACTGTGTAACAAGATCACATCTTTCAATCACACTCCTTAAGGATTTCGGCACAGAAGACACCAGCTGGTTGAATCTAGCAAGCAGACTTTTCCCCCATTCCTCCATTGCATAGGTCATCAGCTGTGCAACTGTAAAGGCATTCACTGCCACATAGTTTGCTTCATAATGCACCGTATACAGTATTCACAATTAAAGACAGGTCAGGACTGCAGGAAGGCCAATCTAGCACCTGCACTTTTTGCTAATTCAACCATGCATTCCATTAAGCATGTGGTTTGGTGTGGTTTTGCCGGAAAATGCTGAGAGATCCCCGGAACAGATGAAGTCTATATGGCTGCATATGTTGCTCTAAAATTTGCACATAACTTTCTGCATTGATGGTGCCCTCGCAAATGTACAAGTCATCTATGCCAAGTGTAACTGCCATACAATGACAGATGCCAGGTTTTTGACCTGATGCTCTGATAACAGCTGAGGTTGTCCTTGTCGTCTTTGGTCCAGAAAACAAGGCGAGAGCTTTTTCCAAAAAACACTTGAAATATTGACTTGTCAAACCACAAAACATGATTACACTGTGCAAGTGTTCATCTCAGATGACTTCACGCCCCGAGATGACGACAGTACTTTTGCAGAGTGTTGTATGAGCTTTGATTTTGATAGTATTGCTTTAATTTGCATCTGTGGATGCAGCGGGAAATTGCGTTGACTGAAAAAAATCTCTGAGCCCATGTTGTGATATCCATTACAGTCACCTGACGGTTCTTAAGACAGTGGGATCAGAGATCACATGCGTTCAACAGAGGTTCCTGGCCTCACTTTTTATCCTCCAAGTGGATTTCTTCCATCTTTTAATGAAACTGTAGAAGGTAAAATGGCTGAAATCCTACTGCTTTGTCCTTGGGGAACATAGTTCTCAATATGATAGATTATAAGCTAATATGCATCTGTTGGAAAATGTGTGAGGACTGACCCATCTTTGATCTTGAGGGACTGAGCCTTTTTTGGAGGCTCTTTTCATAGGGTGACACAATGAGCTCACTTGTGCAACATCACCTGTTTCAGATCACCTTATTATTCCAACTTCTCACATCATTGTCGGTCCTAAATCACCCCTGCGCCAACTATAGAGAAGTCTGTTACAGTCATTAGATTTGACATTTGAGGCATATATTTTCAAAAATCTTTCAAATTCCCAAGTTAAAGCACCAAATTATGCTTTTGTAGCGTTTTCAATATGTAAGAGGGTGAACAGACTCACTCGATTTTATGCGTGTTTTCGGAATTGGGATATGTACATGTATATCTACACACACGCGCGCGCGCGCAAAACATACGTTTTATTCAAAACGTATTCTACCCAGGTACTCCACTGAGATTCAAAATGTTGTTTTTTCTTCCTGAGGAAGACCTAATGGAAAATGGAAAAGACATATGGGAGTCTAATATTAGACAAAGGATACATGATGTAGCGTTAAAGTGAAAACATATGTAAAGGAAATCAGTTGTTGCAACCAAAAAAATGTATGCACATGTAATAACATTTACAGTTACTCCACATCGACTCCAAATACGGTACAGAAGTGCTGATATTTAGTATTTTTTGTGAGTTCAGTAACCCCAATCAATTGAGAGAAAATACAATAAGATTTCAGATATCATTTTGTACATTTTAATTCATTTTCACAGATATACCTTTTAAGTCAGTGTTTCATAGTTAAGAGGTCCAAGCACAGATCAAGCCAGAATGATTTTTAGCAGATTTGTCATTTTTCTCCTATAATTTTTAAAATTCATTTACATTTTTAAATATAGAAATATTTTCAGAATTTCCCTTTAATTTTCCAATATCACCAAAAAAAAAGATTATTCATGAACAGTAAAAATTCAATCTAAATAAAGGAATAATACTGAACACAACACCATTGCAATGAAGCCACAGACGCAGGTTATTTTTGAATAACCAATTAAATGCCATTTGGGATAACCAGTCATGCTCAAATGACGAAACTGTTATTTCTCACATTTAATTAGGTCTACCCTGTGCCAGCAAATTACATGAGAAATTTAACGGTCAGCTCATTAAAAACGACTATTTGCCCACCAGCAAAAACGAGCACTTGAAAAAGAAATGGCCGTAACTTCAATTCAAAACAAGCTGCCAGAAACACAATCGAGTTCATGTCTTGAATAATGCTCATGTAGCCACGGCAAAGTTATGTGCACTTGCTTTAATTAGCAAAAATATAGTGGAAAAACACATAAAAACTTTTGTGATGATAACACGTGACAGTTTTTTTTTCCCCAATATCTCAATGTAATTCATGTGGAAAACATTAGAAAAACATGGCAAATTCCATTTTATGCACTGGAACCAAAACACAGGAAAAACCTTTCTGTAGACATTTTACACAAATTGAACATAAAACCTTGCTTCATAATCAGTTAAAAAATGTATGCATGTGTGTACAACACGCATGCGCACTCATATGTGTGTATGTGCGTGTGAGTGCAAGCATGCACACTCGTCTTTCTGCGTGCGTGTGTGTGCGTGTGTGTGCGCGTCCAGGAATGTGTATGTGTGTGGGTACTCATCCGTGTATGTGTGCATGTCCTTAATTACTTGCAAACGGAGGGGATACAGGCAGATGAAAGCACACACATAAGCAGCACGTTTGCACGCTGTGAGAGCTGCAGTCTCTTAGGTTACGGGTGGAGGCGGGAGGAACCTGGATAAGAAGCTACATCGCATGCGCTTGTATAAAGAAGCACAGCGATGTCACAGCCACTGGCCAGCAGGCTCACCCCAGCCAGACAGTGCATCTGCGCTTCTCCCCATGACTAGCTGTCCAACCTCCCCAGGGTCTGTTTGAAGAACAAAGCCCCTCTTAGAGTCTCTCACTTGGGCCTTCAACCCTCCACCCACCACCCCCCCGCCCCGAGCAGCCCCCACTCCCACACCCCCAGCACCACCATGCCGAGCTCAGCGCTTTTTCACCCCGAGCTGGGACATTTCCGCCCCTTCCTAAAACAACAGGGGTGCAAGGCAGCATGATCGCCCTGCACTGGAGATTAAGTGCAGTCCAAATATCGGCAGCCAATGACTGAAAGGCAAGCTGGAACCTCTGAGGAACAGCAAGGCGACGATAACCTAACTCAACAGCAACACTGTCATTTCCAATCATCGTACCGCAGTGCAAATTTCAGAGATAATGGCTCTGTCTCCGTTCCAGCGAGAGATTAGGCTGCTTCTTAAGTTACTACTGCACATTAGTGGCCTGAATGTTCTCAAATAAAGTTAAATTTGTATACCGCTATTTACCATTCGTAGCAATTTCTTCTGACAACTTCTAACAACCCATACAGTAATTTTCTTCTCAAAACAGATTGCTAAAATTAACGGGGTGGGCCGCTGTTCATATTCAAGCCAATACCACCTTACTAATGTAAACAGTGTGTAGTATTTTCCTCCTTCCCGATTTCTTCTGTTTTCGCATACATGTCACACTTACGTTAATGTTTCAGATCAAACTAATTTTCATGTTAGACAAAGATAATGCAAGTAAACAAAAAATTCAGTTTTTAAATTGTAATTACCATTTACTGAAGGAAAAAAGTTGTCCACCCCATCTGGCCATAAGTGAAAAAGTCATTTCTGCCTTAGATACTAGATTAACAAATTGAATAAATGTTATTAATAACTGGAATCAATTTCACGAAACACACCCAGGCATAATTATTGCCAGCCCTGTTGAATTCTAAACATCATTTAAATAGAACCAGCCTGGTGATGTGAAGTTTATAAAAAGCAGCACATAATGCCGCAAACTATATAAATTCAAGAACAGACGAGAAACAAAGTAGTTGACGTCCATCAGTTTGGAAAGGGTTACAAATTCATTTTGAAGGTTCTGAGACTCCAGTGAATCATGGTGAGCACCATTGCCTACAAATGGAGAATACTTGAAACTTGGTGACCCTTCACAGGAGTGGCTGGCCACCAAAATTC
This sequence comes from Gymnothorax javanicus, assembly GCA_029692085.1. Classification (NCBI taxonomy): domain Eukaryota; kingdom Metazoa; phylum Chordata; class Actinopteri; order Anguilliformes; family Muraenidae; genus Gymnothorax; species Gymnothorax javanicus. Next base: position 70,725,438 of record CM056194.1, read on the forward strand.
CTCTAAGAGCGCTTCGACGACTCATTCCAGAGGTCACAAAAGAACCCAGACTAACATCTAAAGAACAACAGTCCTCACTGGCCTCAGTTTAGGTCAGTGTTCTCAATTCCACAAGAAGAGAGGGGCAAAGACCGCATCCATCGGAGAGCTGCTAAGTGAAAAACCTCTGCTAATAAAAAAGAACACAAAGGCTCGTCTCACATTCGCCAGAAACGTCTTGCTAAACCCCTGTGGACTGAGGAGTCAAAAGTGGAACTTTTTGGAAGACAAGGGTCCTGCTACATCTGGCACAAAGCTAACACAGCATTCCATAATAAGAACATCATACCAACAGTCAAACAAGGTAATGGTTGTGTGATGAAAAATACGTAGAATATGCAACCATCAGTTTGTGACCTAAAGCTCATGTACAGTTGGGTTATGCAGCAGGACAACGATGCAATGCACACAAGCAAGTCCATCTTAGAAACAATATAGGTTTTTGAATGACCAAGTCAATGTCCTGACTTGAATTTGATTGAGATGCTGTGGCATGCCAGTTCATTCTCGCAAGCCCTCCAGTGTGGCTGCATTAAAACAAATCTGCAAAGAAGAGTGAGCCAAAATTCCCCCAGTGTGAGAGACTCACTGCCAGTAATCATAAACGTTGTTCCCGCCAAGGGTGGTACAACCAGTTATTAGTTTTATGGAGGCAATTATTTTTTCACATGGGTGATACAGCTAGATTTTAATAATTGCTGTCCTTTGACAAATGAAATCCTCACATAAAAGCTGCATACTCACATTGACTATGTCTTATATTAAAATTAGTCGGATGATCTGAAACATGTAAATATGACAAATTAAGCATTACTAGGAGATATTGAGAAGGGGGCAATTACTTTTTCACAGCACTGTACTAATTTACAGATGTACGCATAAGGGACGGCACAAAGGAAGGAAAGATCAGAAAGACAATCGAAGGTGCCAGAGGAAAGCAGTGTTTTAAACATGAGGCCAACAGCATGATGTAAGCTGATCCAGCCACAGAGGGAACTAGGAACGAATGCCAAAACCAGAGGTGCGCTTAAGGGTCGGGTCATTAATACAGGGTGTTAGAGCGAGAGAAGGAGGGAGGGATGCAGGAACAGAGAAAAGGATGAAGTGGGAGAGAAGACGGAAAGAGAGAGAATGCAAGGGAATAGGAAGGAGGGGGAAACAAGGAGGGAGGGAGTGATGGACACAGAAACAAACGAGACCAGACAAACCCTGCAAAACCCACAATCAGATAATGAATATTCAGGTCAACAAGCATGTAGAGTTACATTTAAAAGAAACAATCAGCAACAGCAGCAGCATTTAAAATCCAGTGCAGATACTAGACATGGCCATGTATTCAAATTTAATTCTGAGAAAACCCAATGTGACACCATTGTAAAAGTGGGAGATGAAGCCGATGACGCCCAACCTATTTATTTCTGCCACACAGGGCGAGTGATTTGAGTCAGTTCTGTTCACTACAAAGACTAACTGACACACACAGGCAATCACAAGCATACTGCTCTTTCAGCTGCGCTCTAAACCACATTAAAAAGGGGCTTGGTGACAGGATCATACTTATCACACACACAAGCAGCTCCAGAAAAGAACACCCAGCTAAAACAAACCAAACATCCTGTTTTTTTTTACTCGCACAAAAGTAGCCTCAGATACAAGATCTGAACTTCAAAATTTGCACAATTTAAAATAGAAGTTCATTCAACACTCACAATCAGAGTGTCACTTATAAAACCAAATAGGCAAAGAGAACAAAAATTTTTGATTTTGCAATGACGCACGACTGAAACGGTCCAGGCTCATCTGAAAAGTAGGTAGTCATATCTAAACGGATGTGGGGAAGGTTACGTCAAGCCAATATCTGCATCCACATCCACGACTGTGAGGGTCATAATTGTAATCTTTGGCTTCCAAGCAGCCAAGGTACCAGGAACTCACTAGCTAAACTACATATTTCTGGTGCAAACTGCATCGTTAACATCCATTGAGAACCCCCCTCCTCAGTGAGATGGGGCAGATTTTGACATTTTGAGTCAAATCGCAAATACATCATGATTTAAAATGAGAAAAAAATACTGGGCATTATCTCAATGTCAAAATATCAGACTAATAGTGTTGATAAATGGGAGACTGTTCAGTCATCGTTAAGGTCTGCAATCTCTGATTGGTCTATCTTTTAAATGCTCCACACCACAGTGAGTACTAAGGAGAGTAATTGGCCTCCAACTTTACCTCGGAATTTTATACTGCTAAAGTCTTCATGCCGTTAACCTAAGAAACACTTAAGTGGTAATGCTTGACTTGCAGCATAGCACCTGGAGAAAAATCATTCCAGAGTTTATTTCTCTGGACTGGGAAGACATATTTCACACAGTAAAATCCCAAACTTAAAAAGTAATTGCATTCCAGTTTTGTTCTGGGCACCAGTTCATCAGCTCAGATGTGGCATGTAAATGTGATTAAAATGATGCCTCCACTCGCTCAGCCAGTATTCCATTCAGACTAACACGGAGCAGATGGGCTCTGTGGTTTTGGGAGGACTTCTGGAATTTTCCATAACACTCCTTTCAGGAACACAGAGAGAAAGGAGGAATAATGCCCTTCCACATGTAAGAATGGAAAAGGCGTGAGTTTTCTGTCCTGTCCAAATTAGGTTCCATCTTATCCCAGTTTCTACATTTCCCATCCCTTGAGGTTTCAGAGGAAGACTGAAATATTCTGGGGAAAAAGCACTCTTTGAAAAACAAGACAATATTGTTGCTGGGCACAGCAGGCAGAAGGGCTGTGGTGCAAAAAAAAAAAAAAAGAAATGTGAAACCACATTTGATTCTTGTTTTCTGATGCTGATTCATCTCAACATGCCATCTCATTCATATAAACTCCTGCATTCCTGTAATTGTTGGTAAAACAGGAACCCACACGTGTTGTGTACCAGACCCCCCCCACGCCACCTCCACCACTACCACCACCAAGCCACTTTGTGGATCTGGTGGGCACTGTGCTCCACCTGGGGCCATCAAGCCCATCTGTGGCAGCCGTTAGTCTGTCCCGACCTTTAAAGAGTTATTCAGTCCCTAGCCTCCGACACGCATCTGGACCAGGGCTGCTGCAGGTAAGCCATTACCCTGAAGGAGATCTGAAAGCTGCGAAAAGAGACCTTCCGGAATATCCCGTCTAAATTCCTGAGAGACCAGCCGATTCTTTCTCTGGCTTCCCCTGCAATTGAAGACCAAGGTCAGCAGACCCTGAAAGTACACTAGTTAGCACGCTACTTCAGAACTGTGACTGCACGCCCTGCTAAACGGGATTAGCTAAACACACAACAGCCATAACCCAGCGTCTGAGTGTCCATCGTATTTGGGATTATAGGGCTGAAGAGCTTGGTCACCGCCCAGAGACCCACACAGTGCATGTCCCACAATCACCAAACATTCCCTAATCTATCCTTGGATGTCTATTTTTCCTGTGAACTAAGAGCAGAGAATAAAGTAAAAGCTGAGGAAGGGAGAGTTGTGGTTTAACCCAAAAAGCTGATCTCCACCACAAACTCTCCAGCGAAGCCCTGCTTCGTCTCATAGTAGTTCCTCAATCGGTTTCAACACAATAGGGTTGGTTCCCACAAACGCTACTAATACCATATTTCCCTTTGCACATTTTTTCTGGTTTGACTAATCAAAGACTAGAATGCTGTCTGATCCACGCCCACTCATGCACCCTTATTAGTCATTGCTTGGTTGGTATCCTAAATAAATAAACACGCCCTAAAGCAGTTCTTGTTCTGATCACCTTTGACATACCTATGCAAGATTTTTACCAGTTCTCTTGCAGATTTCCAAGGATGGCTAAATGCACTCTAGCAGCGGGTGGCTCAGAGTCAAATACACAGCCCGAATAGGAGGGCAGACTTCAGAAATATCAGTTACCATTACTGTAAATTTGCCATGTTTTTAAAATTGAGTCATAAAGCTGGAGCGCCAGCACACAAGATGGCTGCCACACATCTTTATTTTCTGCCATGGACCTTCAGTGTGTGTTTTAGTAAGGGATATTCACATGCTGTAAAATCAATTCTTCTTTAAGGGAGGGAAACCTTTTTCCTGACTGGAGACCTTCCCCATTAGACGGTGTTTGGAAGAACATTTGAGAATGATACAGTGCGAGTATTTGGGCAGCGAGAGACCGATGAAGTGTGGACAAAAGAGCTAAAAAAAGTCTGCAACAGAAGGGCTAAAAGTCTGCATGGCACAGATGATATAGATTGGCTCTAGTTTAATTACTCGCAAAATTAAATCTGACAGTCTCTGTTTCAACTTCATAGTTACTGCTCTTATATTAAAAGTACTAGAGTCCAAAGCCAAAAAGCAGAAATTATACGCTGCCAATATACACAGGATGCCGAGCTATACTTCAGGGGTCTCCCAGCCACCACTTCAGGGGCCTCAATAGTCCTCTCAAGATCCTGTTACTCTAACTTCATGGACGTGTATTGAAATATAATGTGGGCTGCATCAGAAGTATTTGCATGCAGACCATCAATAAGGCAAAAGAAAGAGTCGCCCAGCACATTTATGGCCCAGCCCAAAACCCCAGAACCATGTCAGAATGTGAGTTCTCCGAGATAATCTCCAGTGGTTTCATTTTATAGGCCTATTATGTACAAATTAAGCTTACTAAGCAAGAGTTTCTCCAAAAAAAAATCAACACCCAAAATGCCTCAATCATAACTTGACCAGGGACATTTAAGTTTGCGTATTGCTACTCCACTGAAGGGCTTCTGTCATATGTATGAGCAGTTCAACACACACCATGTCCTTCTCCACACAGTACAGAAAAGCATTCAGCGGCTAACGCAGGAAAGCAATTCTGAAAATTCGGCATGGACAATAATGAATTTCTCTGAAATCAGACAGCATTTTATCTGTGACAATTATCAGGCTCACACAGGCCGTCTCTGAAGACTTCCCCATCAGCATAGTTTCTCACGCACAGGCAGTTATCAGAGTGGGCAATTTCCTCTTTCTGTGAAATAACCAGTGTGACACAGCTATTGTAGCTCAACACACTGTCTGGCGTCAGATTTCTCAATATACCCACAAAAAGTACTAAGTACATGCCTACACACAGACACAGACACAGACACACACACGCACGCACACACAGACATACATATACTGAATATGACAACAACAGTCCTTTGGGATTCCTCATGTTAGCATCCATGTGTGTCTGTGCTTGGATGGAATGAGTAAGAGAGAGCATGTATGCAGGAGAGCATATGAACGCAGAGGCCAATTTATTAAGTACAAATATCTTCAGTAGTACTGGACAGCACAATCAGGATTTTGCATTGTTGACTCCCTTGGAGTTTCCTAAACATACCTTGTAGCCAATCCCGAGCAGAGAGCGTCACAAAGTTCCAGCAGATTTTTAAACACTGTGGTTATAAACGTCATCCCGCAGGTGCACTGCTGGACTGTGACCTGGGGCCTGTGCCAGCCACAGGGAAGAAAATTAACTTGTGTGCGTGCGTGTGTGTGTGTGTGTGTGTTTGTGTATGGGCAAGTGTGCATGTACATCAGTGTATGCATGTATCTGTGCAAACGTGTGTATGTGTGTGCGTGTATGTGTGGTTGTGTGAGCGTGCATGCGTGCGCCCGCATGCGTTTATGTGCTGAGCCTAATGGTTCCCTTCCTTTTAAGGCCATTTTCTCAGCCTGAGCGGAGCAGGGAGTGTTGCTTGCCAAGATTCCTGTGCAGCACCAGAGAGAACAGTGACAGTATCCTAACGTGCTAACCCACTCAACACAGTGGCTGCATGCACCAATATGTTTACCCACTCAACACAATGGCTGTGAGCTGGCAAGCCAAACCACTAAAAACAATGGCTTGGCGTATACCAATATGTTATCCTGCTATGTGTCCAATTTGCTGGGTTCATAACTGCGCTAACCCAATCAAACATTGACTAAGGGTCTGCCAGAGGGCCAACCCCTCATTCTGGGCTCAGTTGAAAATTTTGGACAATTCCCTCGCTCAAAAAGCTAATAAGGAAAAGCCAACCACCACCCCCCAAAAAGCCAGTGATCAAATTTCACCCCAGAACCTCGTACTACTTCTGAAGCAGTTCCAAGCACTTTTATGAAAAAAATTAAACTCCGAAAGTTTACATCATGGGTCAGAAACATTGATTCCTTTCAATCACCGGCCAATGTAAGCCTGGTTAACACGAAGTGCCTACACTTCAGCCAATCAATCACAGAAATGACGCATCGAAGAGGAGCAAGTCATCCAAGTCCAGCAGACATGGTGACCCTCCAGGAATTGAGTGTGGCATCCTCAGTATTCATGGTGAGACTGTGGGGCAAAAGCATGACACACTTGGACCGAGTCGACTTGTGTCTGAGAATCCAGGCTAATAAGATCAGTTAAAGTTCTTAAAAGCAGCCACCCATAAAATTTCACTTAAATGGTTAAGACACTTTCAAGTCACCATTACATTTAATTTTTTATTCAAACAAGGCTGGATGAGTAACTGAATTAGATAAGTACTGACTGGTTGCCCTTGAGCAGGGTCCAACATATAATTAATGCCCTGCTGGCTCAAGCCTAAAAGTTAAACTCTGGCAAATAGATTTTCTAATCACCGGCCTTATTGGGCCAGTCACTTATTTAATTGACACCTGATATTGCAATCAAAATGTGCATATTTTGTCTTATGAGCCAGAAAAAATATTGTTAGGGGCCAGTGTATCTTAGAACAATTCATCGAGGGGGCCAGTAGGAAAAAGATTTTCGTTGAGCCCTGCTTGGTAATGGGAAGACGGCCTCCAGGGTTGCACACTGAGAAAAATAATCTTTGAATATGAACCAATTAATACCACTAATCTTCCAGAAAGTTTCAGAATAGTCCAATGTGAGATGCTATGACCTTACAGTAGACACCGTCTATAGGATGGTATGAAGGATAATCATACTGTAAAACTACATTTAATCAAGAAGTTTGAATTCTGCTGGCAGGTATGTTCTTTCTGCCAAAACAAAGACAACAAACATCTGAGAAACTCTGCAAACTATTCAACACCCACTGCCCCCCCCCCCAGCTGCCACCTAAACCGAAAGAACATCTTCAACCAACAGAGGAGAAAATAACTTTGTGTTCAAACAAGTACCATGTCTCATGGTTGGAAAAGTTTACCAGACAAATTAGGCATTTTACCAGAAATGACTGTTTTCCATACAATACGAGGATTAAAATGACACACGTGTATCCACATGGTTTGAGAGACATTTCTTTAATCGTGAAGACAAAATAGATTTCTCAATGTGATTAAATGAACGAACAATCGTAACAGCAATATTTGTTGTGGTTTTCTTTGATGCGTCATGGTCTCTGACAGTCTCAGTCAGTCAGAGTTGAAGATTTTGTGCTAGCTGAAAAGGCATAGTTTTTTTTTTCTTTTACATTTTACAGGTGTTGCTTTTTGACAAAACTGTTCATATTTCTCTTCTCCCCAATATGAGTTTTTGGCTTTTAGGTTTTCAGGTATTGGTCGATATGAGCCATTTCTTTCTAGCAGGTGTTGCAGCAGTTAATCAAAGTAGGTCACAAACATGTCTAGCCAAAGAAACAATAAAATGCTCAGATCTGCGGGAGTTATTTGTGGGAACCACAAAACAGATGATTCCTGAAACATGAATTTCCAATGTACTTTTTAACATCTTGGATTCCACAGGACAATCTGTGCCAGGTAGAGAGTGTGCTGTCATTCAATGAAAAGTGACACTTTTTTGAAATTTCGGCTCCCTTTGCCGAGTCAAACCAGATCTAAATCCAACTGAACGTGCATTTTATATGCTGAGCAAGAGACTGAGGACAAAATGTCCCTGAAACGAGCAGGAACTGAAGATGGCTGCAGCACAGACCTGGCAGAGCATCACCAGGGAAGATATACAGCATCTGGTGATGTCTGTGCGTCACTGACTTCAAGTAGCCATTGCATGCAAAGGAAATGCGACCGAAAATTAAAAATGATCTCTCTATTCTACATTATTCAATACTGCGCAATAGTTTTTGATGCACCTGAAAATAGGTGGACAATGCGCAAAAGCTGCAGTCATTTCTAAATGGATAATCTACTACGGATGAAAACTCCCTCAAATTAAAACTGACAGCTCTTCAACCTCATTTTCATTGTATCTCTTCAAACTCCAAGTGTAAGATTAATAGAACCAAAATAAAATTATGTCACTGCCCGAGGAATTATGGTGCTTGCTATGTATTGGTCCAGTTTACCCAACAATTCAATACTCTACCCACATTAGATAGTCGGCTAGGCAGTGGTTTCAGACCACATGACTATAATCAGCAACGGGACTCATGCGGAGGCAACTCTGTTGTACACAGAATTCGGACTGTGCCATCAGGCTTGCTGACCAGCATGTCTGTCCCAAAATAATCTAGTTACCACATATGACACCATGGCAGACTTCTGTTCATTGATTTTTCCTCTGCTTTTAGCACTATGCTGCCACATTTGCTCACAGAGAAATTTCTCACTGAATTTAATCTTGATTTTAATATCATTGGTAGGATTTCAGACTTCTTGACTGGTAACACCACAGTGTGTGAGTGTTAATTGCGTCCTCTCTGAAAGGCTCCACTCATCCACAGGTTCACCCCAATGATGTGATCCCTCTCCCGCTTTTATATCCCTTACAAAAAGGGGGGGTTGGGGGGGGACTTGATCATGGTCTGTTCGTTAAAGACTTTGTGTCGTGGCGAGGTCCTCACTTAATTGAAGTCCTCACTTCAATTAAATACATCAAAACCAAGGATATGATAATTGATTTTAGGCAGTTAGTACCGATCCCCAAACCCAGTTATTGAGGGAACTGAGACTGAGTTGGTAGAGAACTACAAATACCTGGGTACTGTTTTCGATAATTGAGGTGCTTTCAGGCTAATGCAGATGCTCTTTCTAAAAAGGTACAACAACCTCTTCACTTCTTGAGAAAGAGGAACTATTTTAATGTGTGTACTGACATGATGACTTTGTTCCACAGAAGTTTCAGTGAATCCTTTCTATCTTATTGTATTGTGGCGTGCTTCGGGAGCCTGACTCCGGCCAATAAGTGCAGGCTCTGTCAGCCTGTTGGAGTGGCCAGTAAAATTATTGAAGTGAATCTAGCTCAGCTTGCTGGCGTTTATGATCGGCAGGTTAAAAGGAACGCCGTGGCCATACAGGACTGAACTGACAGACCCCTGCAAAAGGAGTTTCAGTTTCCTCAGGTAGAAGATACAGTTCCAACTCACAGGACAATAAGATTCAAGGACTTCTTCATTTGTACTACACTCAGTAGGCTGCATTTCAAATATGAAGGCGTTTTCACTTTGAGCATGCACCTGAGAATGCATTAGCACTTTTATTCTCAGCTACTGGCATTTTTTATTTTTCCCCTTACATGAAATGATCTTGCACTGTGGTACTCTGTCATGTCTGGTATTAAGTCTTTTCTGTTGTATTTATGATGTATTGTGTTGTATTTATGACGATGGATAAGTTGTGTCTTTATTTTGCCCAGTGGGATAATAAAATTGACTTGAGGCTATAACCCAACCCCTGTGAGATAAATAAATCCTTTCCATTGACTCTTGAATAGTGTCACCTTGTGCCCAAACCACTGCAGGCAGATTTAAGAGCTGTAGAGGGAAGGAAGATGGATTGATTGACGGCCTACCTTTGGAGGATCAAAGAGCTCCAGCTGGTAGCCATCCGAGCCACGGCGCACCAGTAGTCTGCAGCGCTGCCAGCGTGGTTGAGCGTCTGTAATAGTGTCGTCCACCACCATGTAACACAACTGCCCCTCTTTAAGGCACCCCCGCACCTCTGCTGCCCGCTTCCCGCTCTGCGCCCGAAACCTGCTGGTAAATCTCTCCAGCCAATGGGAGGAGGAGGGAGGGGAGGCAGCAGGCGGTGTCGAGGGCGGGGTGGGGGGCGGGTCTTCTTGGGAGGGGGCCGGCGTCTCTTTCGGCCGCATCTTCAGCAGTCGTCTCACGCTCTGGCGGATCTGGCTGACAGACAGGTGCGTGATTTCAGCAGCAGGTGCGGAGGGGAAAACTGGGGGAGGGGTGTACCGTTGGGGCGTGGCAGGCGAGGAGCGAGCCAATCCCTCCTCCTGACTGCGACTGCGGGGCAGACCGGGACATGAAATGTCGACGGGAGCTTGGCGCAGAGGCTGCTCACATTCCTGCCGCAGTCGCGGGGGAGAACCAGAAATTAGAGCTCCCCCCGACTTAGCGGCCAGAGATGGGGCGCCAGTCCGACCAGCCTCCCGATAGTCCAGGGCCCCTGAAATGGATGTGATGCAGAGTTGACTGGTCATGCTCGCTGGGGACAGAGGTGGCGGGGGAGGGGGACGGGCTGCATTTCTGGACACCTCGCTGCTGAAATGCCGCTGGAACACATCACTGAACTGCTTGGAGAAGCTGTCAGGAGGGAGTACATCCTGCAGGGGGCACTCTTGTGCAAAGCGGCGGTAGTGCTTGGCGAGCTCTCTGGCAGTGGCCACGGCGTGAAGCTCGCAGAAATCCCGCCACCCCTGGGGCTGTGATGTGGAAGATCTGCTCGTCCCTGATTGGATAGTGTTTCCATTCATCGCAGTTGTCCGCACTGCTGTGAGTCACTGTGGGTGAAGAACACACACCAAGCAGAAAAAGCGCATCACACACTGACACACAGCTGCAGCCCAGAGACACAAGTTCCTACATGTACAATATAAGCATTTAGCAGACAGTCTTATCCAGAGGGATTTGTACAGCTTTGGTATACATGGTATCTCATCCTTCAGCTGCATATACTGTAAAGTCAATTGTTTCCTGGATAATATTTTTTGCTCAGTTCTCCAGCAGATTTGATTTGAAAGCAATACATATGACTTTAATGAGATGGACAGCCTTAATTTGCCAATATTTTCCTCCATACACAGTGAGCCACATTAGAATTCCAGCCCTTTCCATACAATTTCACAGTCCACTAACTTACAGTCTGCAATGTACACCGAGGCAATTCCTGACTCCACACCACCCTTTTTTGTGCAAGGTCTGTAAAAATCTGTTGATTGCCATATGCTTTCTTAATCCCATCTACCAAAACAAGCAGGAGAAACTTCCGGATTGGACTGCAGTTGGTCCATTTACCAGAACAGACAGGGGAAAATTCTAGGGCTCAAAGTTTTCCTCAGTTTTCCCTGATCTGAGAAGTATGATCTGAATCATGGACTGAGTCACTCGGTGCTCAGGGTGACAATAGAGTGGCTCACAAGCTGGAATGCAGGGAGCTGGAGGGTCACCGATTCTCATCAGCATCATCACTTCTGGCCCCAACAGGAAATACAAGCACAGGGCCAATAGCCAAAAAAATCCAAGACGTGCATCCTTTAGCGTTTAGACTCCTGCACATTCGCGCTCGCTCCTCAATAACACGCTGCATACTCACCGCAGTGCTTTGGAACACTTCCAAACGAGTAAATCACAACTCTCCCCTCTCGAATAAAGCTGCGGTAATGTAACTCTTTAATCTGAAAAACATCTGCTCCTCTTGACTTAATATTTCAATCTGATTCATTTTATGTGCATGTCTGTGTTCGTTTACGTGTGTGTGCATGCGGGCGCACGCGCGCGTGTGTGTGTGTGCGTGCGTGTTAGTGTGTACGCACGTGTGGCACGTGTGTGTGTGTGTAGATGTGTGTGTGTGTGTATGCGTGTGGATGTGCATTTAAGAGCATTCCTTGTAAACTGCTTGAATCTATATTTAATATCCCCAACTCCAGGCGCGATGTGCAGAGATGGCTGGAGAGCTTTCAGGCCATAATCTCCCAGTACAGAGGGGGGTTCAATTTCCTAATATGGCGCAGATTCTACAACAATCTAATCACTTTCCAAAACCCAAAGCCCCCCATTAGAAATACAACTGAAAAAAATGGCCTTGTCTGGTCTCCCTAAGAATCAAATGGAACAAGCATGAAAAACTCAGATTCCCGGTCACAAGATGGACTGATATCTGGCCGGGAAACAAAATGTGGTGGAGGGATGGACAGATAGACAGGAGGACAGACAGAGGAATGAAAAGGCACATCTACACAATAAGATTTAGCCATGTATTTAATTTTGTTGAGATATATTGAATGGTTTAGGAGCTCTTGCCAGGAAGGACAGATGGATGGTAGGACAACACTCATTCCTATATCCCCATCCACTTGATATCATGGGATGAAAACTAAACAGATTCAAAGGGTTGAATCAAACAGCCTGTAGGCCAAGGTCGAAGCCAGAGTCCGTAAAACACCCACATTCTACACCTAGAAATGAATTTTTTTTTAAATAACCCCCGTGGTAATGCTATGCAACAAACAGACCCAAAAGCCTATTCTTCACAAATAATTCACAATCCAAAGGTTAGACTGATTGATAGACCGATCAAACACATTTCTCAAAGGCACGTTCAACACTCTCAGTCTTCATACACTCATCAAAACAATACAGAATCATGCATCATCCACTCACACACTCATACCCATGGCCAATTTAGAGTCTCCATTCAGCTCGGCATACATGTCTTTGGACTGTGGGAGGAAACTGGAGTAAGCAAACAAGAGGGAACATGCAAACTCCATACAGGAAAGCCCCAGGCCCAATGTGAACACACCAACTTCTTGCTGTGTTGCACCAGGCAGGCCAAGTGACAATGCTGCAAGAGTCAACTGAAGACTGAGGACTGAGGACCTGCCGTGCGACAAAATACTGAACCGAAATTTCTAACAATATACACCCTGACCTCTGTACAAGGGATCTGCCTTGTTCATTTGAGAAAAATTAGAACTGTTCCAATACGCAATACGACCCGGCTCAACAACGCGCAGCAATACAACTGAAAACATCAATGACACAACGGAAATGTAACAAGTCAAAAAAAAAAACTACTATATTTCAATTTAAATACATCAACTGCAGGTCAAGTAGCAGCTGGTGGTGACACTTCTGGTGACAAAACTTTGACAGAATGAAAGCATTCACCTCTCCCTTAGTGCAACAAGTTCCCTATTCTAAGCAGAACTGAAAGAACCACAGGAAATCGCTGGAAATTCTCCTCGTTCCTCATCTTCTGAGTAAAAGCAGAAAAAAATAGAAAAAACAAACAAAAGTTATCCATTTCTTTAGCAGTTTTGACTATAAGTGACACATTATTGGCTAGTAAGCTGCAGTTGTGTTCATGTGTATTTGTGAGGACTGGTTGTGAGGGGAGGAAGATATATTTCAGATTAAATTAAGAGAAGATTTTACACAATAAAAAACCCTCTATGAATGGATCCTTTAATGCCAGTGTGAATGGGGCTCAGATTCAGGAACTATCCACAAGGGCTTCTAATGGGTTCTTGCTCAGGTCTAACTCACACTAAGCAGCCTTGCTCAAACCATGCCACACGTCTATGGCCCTGATTTTTTCAAGAACCACCTGGGGCAAGGACAGTGTGGGTCCCATCCTACCCACTGATTAGGACAAGCATGTCAAAGGTTGATTCATCAAAAAACCTGCTCTTACCAAGAAATAAGGTATTCTGTAATGTCATAATATTCACAGCTCAGTTTTCATCCCCATAAAATAATTCACAGACTTTTCAAAACAATGGAAGCTCTACATCAGGGCTATTCAACCTTGTCCAGAAAGGGCCACTGAGGGTGCAGGCTTTCATTCCAGCCGAGCAGCTACACACCTGATTCTACTGATCAACCCCAAGAGTCTTTGCTAATGAGCTTGATTAGTAGAATCAGGTGTGTAGCTGCTTGGCTCGAATGAAAGCCTGTGCCCACAGTGGCCCTTTCTGGACAAGGTTGAATAGCCCAGCTCTACATATTTGGTGTCATGTGAATGTGCTTCAAAAGTTCAAGGAATACTTCAGTCTATTAATACAGTACCCAATTCTGGTGCTGGAAAGCCATACTGTTTGCTTTTTTTGTATTGGATCAATTAAAGCAACTGATCATAAACTTTAACTCTGTTTAAACAGTTTATATAGTTTGTGCAGTTTTGGTAAAAATTATTTGAGACTCTGTGGCTCTACAGGACCATGACCCAGTAGAACCCAGAGCAGACATGGATTGTGCAGCTTCAGTGCGACTAAAGAAAAAGGAACTGCGTTTCCCCAACGTTTTCCATGTAAGCAAAACCTATGCAAAGACGAAGGGCTGTGCACCTCTAACAAATTTTGAAAATAACAGTATTCACACCCAAAGGGGGGGTGGGGTCTGCCGCTTTTTGCTATTCATGCCCCCCTCCACCCCCATGGCTGAACCATGTGGAGACCCAAGTTATCTGTGGCCTGGAAGTGGTAACCTACATTCAGCAGATTACCGCTTTCGCTCGCATTCTTCATTTAAAAAAAAAAGGAGTGTTTTTCATACATGCGAATGGGAGTACGTCAAATGGGTGCATAGCAGGCACGTGCGCCAGCCCCCCCACTCCCCGCCCCCCTCGCTGGCCCCCTATCAGCGTCCCCAGGCCAGCGATGACTCAGCATTGTAACTTTGCAGGCCACACTTCCTCTACTCCCGTTTCTACGTGGCTTTTCCGGGTACTTCATTGTACCGTTCAGACTCCACAACGACCCAAATGTCAGTGGGACATTTAATGTCCCTCGCCTCTCTTGCTGGCTCGCTCCCTACTCCCCATGGCCTTGCCTGAGAGAGGCAAGCTCTTGATTGTGCCTTGGTATGGCCGTTGGTCATTCAACGGACCACTGCGTACCCACTCATCGAGTGGTCCCATTCATATCTCAGCAGTAATATCTGTGTGCATGCAGCCCATTAGAACCTACCATCCTGGAGTGGGACGGTTGGGTATATCTGAACTCCATGCATAAAGGCTGCATTACAGAGCAATACCAGCAGGCTGCGAGTGTGTGCCGAATCTCTGCCAGCCCACATTAGCAATAAACATTTTCTATTTGAGCAGTACATTTTTATTTTAATGTATTTTTTTTTTAATTCGCTTATGAATGAAAACCATGCAGTCAAACTTACTAAAGTTTGAGTCTGCAATGTACACATTTATTTCACAGTGAGCTTATTTCCAATGACGGACAGATTTCAGGCCATGTTCCTGCCATTTAAGATAACAATGATTTGAATGTATGATTAATAAAGAATAGCTGAGAAGGAATTCTACATGTGTGTCACTGTTTTAATATTCACACACCTTACCATAAATTTTTGCAACGTGTGGTTTGCAAACTCACTTGGTCTGTCTGGGCCAGGCTCCCAGAGATTGTGAAGTGACACTTCTCCAAAATCAAACCATTTTTCATTTGTCAACCTGAATTTCAGTTCATGTCCACCACTGCCTGAACTGGAGGCAAGCCAACCACAAACCCCACCCCCTATGGCTCTCAGAAACACAGTGATTGGCCCTGGCAGGGAGCATACTGTTGATGGCAGAGGTAGAGTTAGCTACAGTGGAGAGGTTTGGATGAAGGTTTTGAGGTACAAATGGGACCAATGCGACACCGAATGCACCCCAAGAAGTTCAAATCCATAATACAAGATCACAAAATACAAAAAAGATGCAAAAAATGAATAAAAATCTCGTTTTGGAAATATTAAAATACTATAACATCTCCATCAGCCAAAATCTCCATATGCTGTTACACAGCACACCATACCAAAAAGAGCAGAATGCAGAACCGAAACAACTCTCCCAAAGAACAGCCAAACTAAAATTCCTGACTTCCTGTCTTTCAGAAGGAATAAAGCAGCAAGCCAGGTTGACGAACAACCAAACAATGAGCGGGAAAGAGAGAGAGGGAAGGAGGTCGAGAGCTAGTGACAGAAAGGAAGCAGAGAGGGAAAAACGGGGAGCAGTTTGAAACAGGCTGTGTTCAGGAGGTCTTTCCCTTGAGAGAGGTCACTACAGATGCGACCATTAGCCCTTGAAAAGCTCAAACAATGACATCCCAAAAAATTCACCATGCCACCCTCTGCCCTGCCCTGCCCTGCCCTAACCCCCCACCAAACAAAAATAATCAAAAATAATTCATTTAATCTGAAGAGGAGGAGCAGGCCATTGCACTAGAGAGTCACAGGTAATTAACAATGCTCTGCAACAAATGGATACCTGTGCTGATGTGCATGGAGGGATATGTGAGAGCTAATCCTGCAGGTACTCTGTTGCTCTAGAAACAGCACCTCCACCCCAGGAGGGTAAATGCAGTACCTATCCCCTGGCACCAACTCATCCCTTTTCGGGGGAGGGGGGCGGGGAAATCACAGACCTATCCCACCATATACACTACAGACCAGAAGTTTGGAAGCAAGGCCAATACAGGTCAAAAATTTGGAAGCAACTTCAAGTTTCTGTTCACAATGCCTCTCTTAAAAACCAGTATGAAATCTATGGATTTTGGGATGTATTTACTGAATGATTAGACTTTTCTTTAATTGATATGCACCATTTTCCTCGATTTACCTTTAGGTACTGTATACATTGATTTTACCAACCATTGCTGGATTAACAAAAGAAAGGAGGGGCTTAGTTTTTGGGTTGAGAAGATTAGCAAGAGTCACAACTTCAGTGAAAAAAGTAAAAAACAAATCACAGTTTGCATTACTCACTTTATGTCAAGGTTTACAGCCCACCGGATGCCAACGGCAATCCGGCGGGAACTAGGACCATGAGCCTAGTAATGTGGGCCTGATAATTTGAGTAAAGATGTATTCTGATAAGTGACTCTTTATATAATAATCATGTTTATTTTGTTGCAAAGTATGCCAATGAAGCCATTATCTTTTTTTTTTACAAATCTAATCTCACTTCAAAACTTTTAGCCTGTAGTGTATGTACCCTACAACAAACAGGAAAGAAGAAGAGGTAACTTATGAAGGTTTGGCTGCACTCCTACGGCCATTAACTCAGGTGTGACAGCTAGTGAGTTGCACTACTGAGAGAGAGCTGCACTGACAGAGACAAACACCTGCACCCCCCCCCCCCCTCCAAGGTAGGCTCACCTCCCCCCTCCTACCACCACACCCCCGCCGCACAGCTCTCTCTATCAGGTTTGCCACGTACAGACCATTTCCTGAGCACCCTGATCTGCTAGCTCGCTCTCCCGCTCTCTCTAATTCTCACTCTGTCTCTTCCACTCAAACAGTATATTTCTGTCTTATTCTCTCCATCTCTCCCCTACTTGCTCTCTCTCCCATACATGAACATCTCTGAGCTTGTACAGTGAATACTGAGAAAGGGAGAAAGAGGGAAGAGACCGAGAAACCCAAAAGAAGGACTGTACTGTTTCACCCCCATTGGTGCGCAGTTTTCACCCAGCATGTCCCAACATGCCTCAGCATGTTATGTAGGCCATTAGCATGTGGAGCTCCCGTTATAACATAAACAGGCCCCACCACCTCACCTTTGACCACACAAACCTTACTCACTGAAAACTCTGACCCAGGACCCCACCTAGCTTTCTCCCCTCACCCAGCTCCAATCCAATTCTGCAAATACGCAAACAAGACATCCCAAGGGGTAAAAACAGAGACTGGATGATCAGGACTACAGATTTCCCTATTTTTGAATACTAAGAGCACTGTAAATGCTAGCAGCTATTTTATAATCAAGTTTTACTCCCCATTAATAATGTGACATGTGGTTTTGCCATACTACTGTAACTGGCTCTAGATAAGTGTATTAACTAAGTTGTCACACCAACAGCATATAGCCTCTTCTGCTCATAAATGCTCCACACTGCACTGTGAGTCTCACCCCAATACCCATCACTCCTCTTCTCTCCCCCCCAATTACAGGGTAGTGAGACACAAAAAAATGAAGAAAAACAAGCTGAGGGGAACAGAAAATTCCAAGAGCTTGAGCTATACAAGCGCTGATGCCAGCATTTCAATCATTATGGGTTGTGCTGATCTTAGGCATGGTGTTTCAACAGGGCTTACAGGCAGTGCTGATTTTAAATATGCTGTTATAGCCTGGCGGTCTTCACACGCTACTTTCAAACAGACACGCCGCTTTAGCAGGCCTGGTATCACACAGGCACATCGCCACACACTGTTCCCTTGAGGAGGTTCCCCTGGGGGGTGGGGGGAGGGGGGTAGAGAAAAGGGGGATGGCTCTCTCTGACATTGCGCATTATTTGTAGCGCAGAGAACCAAATTTGCACCAATGTTCAACACAGCTGTGCAGAAATGCATTCTGGGAACAGATTCCATCTCTTCCTATAGTGGCACTCTGAAACTTGCTTGGTCTACATCCAGAAGCGTCCTCATCTAATTGCAAAAATTACACGCACAACCAGCAATGACAGTAAAGCTGTCTGAGTCCCTACACATTACACACACTAACACAGGATGATTAACAGCAAAATCAATGTATTCTTACACTCTGGAAAAGATACTTGATTGCAAGGTATATATTTCAGTCTTTGAAAAACTATGACAGTTTCAAATACTGTTGCTCTGCATTAATACAACTAGACTCAAGGAACCATATTTTGTTACACACCAAGTATGTGTGCACAAATCAACACATTCTCATCCCGAGCAAATACTCTGTCAGACTGAATTTAAAATCTGATAACAAGGGTGATATAAATATTAAAAGCAAGTTCCCAGTTTATCAACAAATCTCTTAGCATACCCTTCTTCAACAGCAGCTAATGCAGAAAAGGTAGCATTTTCTACAAATAAACCAATAAGACATCCCATCACTGTTCACAAATTTGCATTGGATACTGGCTCGTCAGCACCGATCACCACAAGGGGGAACTTGGGTTATAAATTTCAGCCAGAATGGCGGGCAAGAGGAGCAGAGGGCAAAAGAGGTGCTAAACACTGTTGTATAGGTATTGAGATATTTACAGTTATGCTTGAGTTAATACCATTCTCAAAAACTAAATAAACTTATTCAACACACCACCAAGAGTAAAAGAGTATAGAAAAATTCTTGATTCACCAAGATCCTTAAATTACAAATTTTCGTTTAACAATCCATTGTCAAACTTAAATGACAACCCAGTAATGAGATACCGACTCAATTATACTCAGTCTTACATCATTACAATAGCACGAGAGGACCCTCTAATCAGTCTCCCATGACATGCCTAATTGGAAGTGGCTATTCGCCCCGCAGCGGGGCGAATTGGGGGAAAGAAATCGGCTATCTGACCCGCAACGGGCCGACAAGAGAAGCAGTTCTGCCATTCGCACCGCGGTGGGACGGATAAGAGAAGCACTTCTGCTATTTGCCCCGCAGATGGGCCAAAAGGAGATTTAATTTTATAATCCGCCCCGCTCTCTGATCTTTCGCGCTGAACCGCCGCGGGGCGTATAGCCTCTTCCATCGTAATTACGGAGGGGAGCCAACAGATTCATTTTACTCAATGGCCGGGAAACTTATCGCATGACATTCAGTAACATTGTGGATACGATGGGAGGCAAATTGAGTAATACCATGTGGACAAACGATCAGGTTTAACTCGTTTAAAAGTGAAACGAACGACTCGTTTCACAATGACACGATGTCGTGGCTGTAAAAATAACTATCTCACGCAGTGCTGAGAGACTGGCTTCAACAGAGAAAGGTAAACTGGCCTTGTAAATAGGCAGAAACATGGGCTGAATTGATTAGAGGAAATTGCACGCTTCGTGGATGGGTTTCTCAAACGGAGACCTCGGGAGAGCGTTCACACGCTGTTAGCATGGTTTAGTGAAACAGAGCCGCTTTGTAGAGTCTGTCTCATTTCATTCACAGTGTGACTGAAAAAGCTATTGGCTTCTTGGTCACTTTTTCAAAAGGACTTCTATCACATGCACACAAGCAAACATGCACGCAAGAAGAAATTCATCACCCGGTTTTACGATATAATAACATGACTTTAATAGTGAGAGATAGACAAGCAATATTTGGAAAAATACTTTTTATCATAACACTCAAAAGTGAAAAAGCAGGAGGTAATTAGGAAGTGCTATTGATATCGATTTCACCCGTCGCCCTAGTTAAGCCTGCAATATAAGGGAGTATTCTTTCACAGCGGAATAGGCCTGAACATATTTGGATCATTAACCGCTTTGGGAAGCGCCAGAACTCGAATACAAAAGTAAGCAACTACCTCACAGCAGGCTGCTTCTTCCAGGAGGCCTTCTAAATATGTGTCCATGTCACATTCATTGTATTCTCCAATTAAAGGTAAATAAACACAATGTGGGAACGAAGTTTCAGACAAATTAAAAACACGCAGTTCACTAGCATCACCTGTCCCTCTCTAGTCTAATCTGGTGCATGTTATGCGTGTGGTGAAATGACAGATGTCACTAAATAATCTTCATAAACCTTAATTCTCCTGATTCAAAATGAGTAATTTCCCGATCCCCGAAACATGAGAAGCACAAATAGTCACTCAGTGCCAAGTTTCAGGTCAGCATGTTCCTAGCTCGGTATGAATATTAAGTACCCACTTCACACCTGTCTGCAAATACAACGCAGGCTATTAGTAAGGTTTAGACGTGAAAAGAAAACGACTTAATCGGCAATGCACGCCCATGTTGTAGAAGATGGTGAGTGCGAAATTGCATTAGTGATTACATTTAAATGGTCGACTGAAAGTTTGGACAATATATTCACTTGACAATTCAGAAGCAAAACCCACTTAGTCTGTGCTTTCGCAACTGCTGACCAGGGAGTGTTACATGTAGCTCCGCTAACATAAAAAATGGCATAGGCCTACAATTTCTCGGCGCAATGAAATATTAAAAGTGTATTTTCATAGCATATGACATATAATGAAACAGGTTGGTGACGTATTATACGCTACTAAAAGTCCGCCAGATTATGTTGCCTGAAAAACGCACGTTCAATTTGCACGTTAATATGCATAAAAGCAATATAGCAAACTATTATAGATACTTTATGGATACAAATCGAATTGTTAAAAAAATGCGAGTCTTTACATGTGACCTGGTAATATCTAGATTAAGATAGAAATTATAAAACTTGATCAGTCATTCCATGCTTTTGATCGCAATGCCTGCAGCAGCAAAACAGCGGCCCTCATAGAGAAAAAAAAACCATTTGTCAGATTTTCATTATTTGGATCTGTACATAAAAGAAAATCCGAGTGTGATACTAGAAAATCGCATAGTAAGTTCATGATTCGTTCGCGTAATGAAAATCTATTCCTGTTTCATTGCGAATTACATGCACTTTCCTTTAAAACCCAATTTGCTGTAGATATTCAGCTATCTTTATTCCGCGAATCTCGCAAACTGCCTATCGGATGATACTTTGAATAAAGCAAGTGAACAAAATAGTGCCATATTACTCTAAATTAGTTACCCAAGCATGTTCAGTCTTAACAAGCTTTAGTACTAATATGTCTGTGAACGCGTACGCGTTGGAAAGAAATTGCATAGTCCATCTTAGCTGTCAAATGATATAGCTAGGTTCGTAAAACTCCAATTCATGAGACATGCATTTTCATATACAGCCCATATCACTCACTGTCCAGAAGCCCAATAGCAGGACTAACTTCCAGCGGATCCTCGTCTGGCCCACGTGAATGTGACGGATGCTAGAAGATGCAATCCAATCCAACGTACAAATCAATCAGAAAATAAAGTTACATGGAGAGAACCGTTTAATATAACTTTCCATCCTTTGAAATTTTACGAGACACACATACTACAAGCAGTTCAAGCCTCATTGATCCCGTTAGTAGGAACGCTTATAACCCTTTAAATCTTTGTAGTTGGCTGCCACGGCAGTAACAACGTGTCATTTAGGATATGTCTGTCATAAGCAGTGCAGACAAATAATAAATGCGTTATTAAATAATTACACGTAATAGAATAAAAAAACACAGTGATTACGACCAAACCCAATGCATTTTTACATGGAAAGTCTTAGTTTCGGCGCTATAGCGGGCTTTGGGAAATCCAAATGACGGCAAGTAGCCCAACTTCACAAAACGCACTCAAGTAGCGTCGCTGTCCGTTATCAGGACAGCGAGGGCAAAATAACCGCACCACGCGCAATGCTCTCAACTTTAAACACGCATAATTTCTTTAGAACGAAAGAAAAACGACCAAGCTAAGGTCTGCTTGGTCTAATAAATATATTTTAAAAAATTACCTGTCAGCCCAAATTCCCGCTACTTTCTCTCTCATGTTGGATACACGCAGCAAGCCTCAAAGTTTGAGGAAGGAAACCCAGGCGCGGAAAAAATGCCTCATTTTGATCATTTCCGCTGTCAAAAATGTGCCGCAGCTGAACTCCTGTCAAAGGATACAGCTAATCGATAGCCAGTAAGCTTCTTATCTTCATAACCAAAGGAAGTCGACATTCGGGTGGAATTTGCCGTTTATCGATTATACTTTATGTAATTTAAAGTAATGATCAACTTCAACTCCGAATTTTACTTGCAACAATCGACTTCAGATGGCTGGGCAGGTTCGACGACTTCGAACAGATATTAACAGATTTAGTGATCTGAGTTAAAAATCACACAAAACCATCTCAGCTGCTGCGACAAAGTGAAACTGGCACTAATAAGCAGATGTGTACAGCTAATAGAAAGAGAAAGTACTGTCACGCAGAAATCCTGCAAGACACCATGGCCGTTCCACTACAAATAACCTTTTGTCCTATACTGACCCCTATCTACAAGATGGAAAAATATCAGTCAAAGGGATCATGTTTCAAATAGACTGAATGGCATTCGATGACAGACGCTACCCCGAATATCAATTCAGCGAGCAGGTAGTTGATTTTTTTTTTTACCCATAAAATTACCCTATTCATTCTTTAATCGCTGCATTGCAAGCCTACACGCCACGGACCTTGAGGAGTGAAAAAAAAAACGCACAAAAATACGCCGTAATATGCAGTTGTACAACGTATAACCAACATAATATAGGCTATCTGGAGGGAGATTTTCAGTGTATTAGGTGGCAATATTTAACCCCCAACCCCTGCAGAAACTATCGAAGCTACCCCATCATGCAGCATATGATTGGAAGCAGAATTGAAAAAAGCACATTTTGATTTTAGTTTGAAGTCAATATGATGAATTTGTCGGAAGTTACTGCAAAAAAAAAAAAAACCATTCTGACATTTCTGATGACCTTGACCTTGATCCGATCAAAATTTAATCAAGTCATCTATGGACCATTAAAAGTCAATCAGTGCAACCGTGTAGACGCTAGATCGTTAACACACGGACACACAAACAGACAAACAATCCACACCATTTACAATACCTCGCCCCACTGGCTCTGTCACGGGCGAGGTTAAAATCAGCAGTAGAACTCATGGCTATGTTTCATAGTGAAAGTACAAGTATTTCCACATGAACAATGCAGAGAGAACTCAAGGGATTGGGACTAAAAAGCCGTGTAGCCTTAAGAAAACCACTGATCAGTGAGGCCAATTTGAAAAAAAAGCACTTTAATTTAGAAGGGAGCAGATTGGACTCTGCGGCAATGGGTAAAGGTCACGTGGTCTGCTGAGTCCAGATTTACCCTGTTTCTGAGTGATGGGCGAAACAGGGTAAGACAGGCAGAGGAAGTGATGCACCCATCATGCTTAGTGCCTACTGTACAAGCCTGTGAGGGCAGTGTTATGATCTGGGGTTGCTTCAGTTGGTCAGGTCTAGGTTCAGCAAGGATATGGGCCCAATAAATGAGGTCAGCTGACTTGCTGAATATACTGAATGGCTGGGTTTTTCCATCCATGGATCTTTTTTCTTCCCTGATGGCACAGGCATATTTCAAGACGACAATGCCGGGATTCATCGGGCTCAAATTGTGAAAGAGTGGAGCATGAGACTTCATTTTCACACATGGATTGGCCACCAGAGTCCTGACCATAACCCCACTGAGAATCTTTGGGATGTGCTGGAGAATACTTTATGCAGTGGTCCTACTCTCCCATCATCAATAGAAGGTCTTGGCGAAAAATTAACAGGACAGCGAATGCGTGGCATCAAAGCTAAAGGTGGTCCAACAAAATATTAAGATATATAATATATATTATGTGACTTTCATTAGCCAGGCAGTGTATTTGTGTCAGTATTAACTCTCAGGTAATTAAAGGAGCAGTGTCACGATTACTGCGCATGCTTACAACTTGAATAAATGCTTTCAAACCCATTTGGGAATTAATAAACACTATTATTATTACTATTATATATTACTTCAGTGCCATCTACTAATTTAGCTTAATGTAAGTTAGCTAAGCAGTTACTGTATAATAAAGCTAGCTGGCTAATTTGAGCAAAAACATGTCAAATCAACTGTTGCACTAAGCTAGCTGGCTAGCTAGTTTGAGTTGCCAGGCAACTAACTGTAGCATTCAGCTATCTTGCTAGCTACTTTGAGGTGTCTAGCAACTAAATTCTCGCTAGCTAGTTTGAGCTAAGTTCTTAACAGCTAGCAAGCTAAAAGAATGCCTAATATTGGATGGAACCTGACACAAACCAAGCTAAATTATCATAATTTTGTTAAAAAGGAAAAAACACACCCGCGACAACTCTGTTTAACTGCTTCTCTGATGTTGTGTGGGCAGCACGGTGGTGCAGTGGTTAGCACTGTCACCTCACAGCAAGGTTGTGGGTTCGATTCCGGCCTGGGGCCTTTCTGTGTGGAGTTTGCATGTTCTCCCCGTGTTCGCGTGGGTTTCCTCCGAGTGCTCCGGTTTCCCCCACCCACAAAAACATGCATCATAGGAACACTCCTACCAGGGCCCCTGACCAAGGAACTGGCTGTAGAACTGGAGTTGGTCCCCGGGCGCTGCTCTGTGTGGCTGCCCACTGTTCCTAACTATAGGATGGGTTAAATGAGGACTAATTACCCCACGGGGTTCAATAAAGTATATCTCTCTCTCTCTGTGTTGAATATGATCGTCTGCTTGGGGATTTCAACAGTTTGCTTGCAGTCAACCTGGAGCCACAATGCATTATGTAAATGTAATTTATTAAATTAGAACTTTGCAACATCTGACAGGTGAACCAAAGTGCTCTCTTAAGATTTTTATTTTATTTTTAATGATAAAAGGGGGGAAAAGTGGGAAAAAAAACATGTCCGATTTAGTTTTTTGGGTGGGGTGG
The DNA here is from genome assembly GCA_029692085.1 of Gymnothorax javanicus. NCBI lineage: Eukaryota > Metazoa > Chordata > Actinopteri > Anguilliformes > Muraenidae > Gymnothorax > Gymnothorax javanicus. Next base: position 70,750,632 of record CM056194.1, read on the forward strand.
GGTGGGGTGTTTATTTCATGCTAGGTACCAACTCCCAATACAAAATAGCTCCCAAATGACCCAATGCACCATCCCTGAAGTGGGCGTAATCATTTTCCAATTTTTTTTATTTTTCGGCCATTTATCCCCCCCCCACCCCCACCAAAAGTGAAGAACTCATGCAAAACCAGGACTTGACTCATATGTGACTGAATACTTGTTTATTTGTTTGGTAATACATGGTAACAAAAACTCCAATCTTATTGCATTCATTGAATGTCTTCAATGAAAGTGGATTATAAGTAACACCCAACTGGCAACCTGTCCTGATAACTGGTCCTGTTAGACCCATTCCAGTTGTCACAATTTCAGGTTCCTTGTAATCACCACTCACCGATTTAACATCATTTTCCATAAAATTGAAAACTTCCAGCAAGGGCTGATGGAACATGTTCCACTCATTTAAAGATTTGCATGGCTGGAAATTTTAAATAGAAAGTTCTCATTATCCGAAAAAAATAAAAGAAAAATTCGGGTGCATTCGATTTTGCTTCTGGCTGATATAGAACTGACCAGGGCTCAGAGAAGCCAAATGATCTATAGCATTTATCTTTCGGTATACACGCACCACGAAAATGCTACTGTACAAAAATAGTAGTGTTTGCTTTTGGCTGAGGTCCCGGGATTTCAGCTCACCAGTCTCTTCTTTTGGCCAGTCGACTCAAGCATGCAATGCCCATGGCAAGGGTTTTTAGGTGGGCCTCTAAAAAAATAATGATAATAATAATAATAAACAAGTGATGTAAAGCAAAACTTCTCTCGCCTGTTTTTTTGGATGACCTCGACTTCAACCCAATCAGGTCCAAAATTTAATCAGGTGATCATTCGACCACCGCACACCTTTCCGGAAAACTGTGTGCAATCTGATCGAGCCGTTTTTGCACTACACTGCTGAGACATGTAAACAAACAAATGCCACCGAAAGCGATAGCCCTCGCCATTCGTCAGGCAGGGTACAAATGTACAACCATGGAGTAATCCCACAGACTAAATGTGTAATTTATACCAAAAAAAAAAAAAAATTGCATAACAGTCCCTAACACTCAAGCCACCACGTGCCCAATGCCACTCACTGGGAGGCATCTGACCTCATCGAATGCAGTACCAACAACTTTTCACTTCCTGGTAATTCACACATCAGTACCTGTTACAGAGGAACTCCATAAAAATTTTACTAAGTTTGTTGCTTCTTTCTTGCCAACAGAGCAACAATTGGAAGCTGCATTCAAAATGTACCCATCCCTTTTTTCTGTTGTCAGTATCTGCAGAGGACCTGTAGAACTGATGATATTAGCACATGAATCCTTTTCTCACTGAAGTTACATTTTTTCCCCGCTTTACTGGAGTTCTTCATCCTCTTTGTCCCAACAAGCACATCTCCTCCTCCAATTTGATGAACAAAATATTTCAGTATGTTGAGAGCTCAGAATAATAGGGCTCAATTTATACTGTGAACACTAAAGTTTAAGAATTCGTACAGATTTTTCAAAAAAATGCAGCAATGTTCACACTTTTGAGTGGCAGTCATATCTTGTCTAAACAGTACCTTTTGTAAACAGAACCAAATAATCACTCACCATTGACTTGTACATGAATAACTAACTGCATTAATTTTTCCTTAAGATGATCATTTATAATAAAAGCCGTACACCACGAAATATAGTATAGTGCGGCGTGATAAAAAATATGCATGCACCCCCCAAAAAAAAAAAAACGTCAGTAACATACATCTGGCTGAGTCATCAACCTTTGTAACACTAAGTTGGTAAACAATACCTGACTTTGGCAGGAAGTCTGTCACAGTTTTTGCAGGGTCCACAGTGAACAGATGTGTCCATCAAGACAAATAAACAGACAGTATTTTGTTGCCTTGATAACAGCATTGCCACAGAAAGAATGGCTGCCCTGAGCAACAGCGTTATAAAAGGAGTAATTGCTCCCTCCGGATTTCTTCCATTTTTGTCACTTAAATGTTTCAGATCAGATCTAATTTTAATATTAGATAAAGATAGCCCAAAGCAAACACAAAATTTTAAACAATGTTTAAATGATGCGTTTCATTTACTGAAGGAAAAAAAAAAAAAGCGCGCTGTCGCGAGCGGGACCCCTCAGCCTCGCACTTGCCCTGCCGTGGCGGCATATTGATTATCGCAGCGGGACACAAATCAATAGGGAGCTTCCTCTAACCACCCCCAACATACCACCAGAAAATGAGAGCATTTGGCCAAGGCGTTTTTCAGCTATCATCCGGAAACGAGAAGTTAACGGACAGACAGACAGACAGACGGACGCCACTTACCACGGCAACACCCCTCCACGACTTTCGTCGGCTGAGGAGTTAAAAACTATCAAACCTTGCAAAAAAAGCAACTGCCCCCATACTTAGTCATGCAACAAATTAAACAAATTTAATTATATCCCCGAAATACCAGTTTCGGGGATATCATGGCTTCGCCCCACCCGCCGCCACCGCGTCCGCAGATTTTAGTCGTTAGTGCGATAACTCACAAAATACTTTACATTGGCTTCTCATTTTTAGCATATGGGTAGATATGGTAGAGAGGATGAACTGATTAGATTTTGGGCAAGTATGCACTCTTAGGTTTGCCACCAGGTGGCGCTATATATTGAAAAAAATCAGTTTTTTAACCATATCTCTGGAACAATTATTTACACCAACCTCAAATTTGCCTCATATTGTAGGTCTAGTAAAGGGGAATCTAATAAAGGGGGCTTAGAGGATTGGGGAATTTCGGGGATATACCCCTTGCTGTCAGCCGCCGACAGCGTAGGCCTAGTTAATAACTGTATTTAGTTTCACTAGACCGCATTCACCGCATGGGTGCAGCCCCCAAAAGCCCGCTTCTCCCCTTTTTTGTGCATTATTTGGCCAATACTGTTGCCATGGCAACCAAAATCGATAGGTGTCATATTGAAGTATAACACATGACCATATGAAATATGAAAGTAATCGGTCCAAAATTGCAGCCTGTACTGCGTCCACAAGGAAACCTCTGTTTTGCCACTAATTTGCGTATTATTCAGCCAATACTGTCACCATGGCGACCAAAATCGATAGGTGTCATAAGTGATGTATAACACATGTACATACCAAATATGAAAGTAATCGGTCAAAAATTGCAGCCTGTAGAGTGCCCACAAGGAAGAGTGGTGGAGACGACACGCTTGAATCCATGGTAGCCGCCCAACTTCGTCCGGGGGCTACAATAAACCCTGTCTGGCGATGAAAAGTAATCAAAAAGCAATGTCAATCTAAAGAAATAAAAGGACAGATGAGAGAACAGAGGCGCTGACATCCATCAGTCTGAGTAGGGTTACAAAGCCATTTTTAAGGCACTGGGATTCAATAGAGCCATGGTGAGAGCCCATCCATCCATCTATCCATCCATTCTCAACACTGCTTCTTCCTCACTAGGGTCGTGGAGCAGGTGGAGCCTCTCTCAGCTGACTATGGGCGAAAGGCAGGGACCCACCCTGGACAGCTCGCCAATCCATCCCAGGGCTCCCGGGCAATTCGCTCGCACACTCACAGCTATGGGCAATTTAGCATCTCCAATTAGCCTAACGTGCATGTCTTTGGACTGCGGGAAGAAACTGGAGTACTGGGAGGAAACCCGCACGGGGAGAACATGCAAATTCCACACAGAAAGGCCCCAGGCCGGATTAAAACCCACGACCTGCGAGGCAACAGTGCTAACCACCGCGACAACCCATTATCTACAGATGAAGAAAACTTTGAACGGTGATTAACCTTCCCAAGACCAGCCCACCAAAATTCCTCCAAGAGTACAAAGACGACATATCCACGCAAGAACCCAGATTAACATCTGAAGGACAACAGACCTCACGTGCCTCAGTTAAAGGGATAGTTCATCCAAAAATAAAATTCACTCATCTACTCACCTCAAGGCTAATCAAAGGGTCCGTGAATTTCTTTCGTCCTCAAAACACTTTTAGAGTTACAAGGACAAACAGCATTGAAGACAAATCCAAATAAACTGAAGTCAATGGTGATCACGCTTTCAAGCGTCAAAAACAACATTTAAAAAACACAAAATGCCTCCATGCAGCTCTTGTGGCGTAATCCAAGTTTCCGTAAGCCCCAACATTCAAATTTGACTCGTAAAGATGTCTTTGCACCATGTTTTTAGCCTAAATGTCCAATGTAGCCACTTAGCTAGGAGCCCTGTTTATCTTCACTAGAAGTTGTTGACCTAGCTACAGTGGCCGACGAGGGTTAATGCACTGTTCAGTCAGTGAATACAAACATTCAAAACTGCAGTGCGATTCTCCAGTTGGAGATGTTTATGGCTGTTGCAGCGTATTTGCCCTCGTCAGCCACCGTAGGTAGATCATGAATTTTAAACGCCTTCTGCGAAGATGGACAAGGCTCCTACCTAAGTGGCTACATTGGACATTAAGGTTAAAAACATGGTGAAAACAAGAGCAAAGTAAGGCGTGGCATATGCCCCCGACTGAAACAGTTGAAGAACATGCACAGAAAGCGAGTGGCATCATCTGCTATGTATGACCATTCAGGTCACCAAAAATCATAGGGGCCATTCTTTGAGAAGTGAACCAAAATGTCACACACATGACCAGATGTCATCAAATAAAGAAATATTTTGAAAATTAATGAAAGGTATCAAATTTATTCCTTGCTATTCTCCATACCCCAAAACTATGAAAATTCTAGATTTTCCAACCTCAGAGTTTTTGAAGTCAAATAGAGTTATGAAAAACCTGTTTCCGTGTGAAGTCACACACGTGACCAGTCGTATTTGACCTCTGACCTTAAGCAGTTAAAGTTAATGTAACAAATAACATTTTTACTTGATAGACTTGGATAAGTAGTACTCTTATACAAGGTCCACAATCATGAACCTCCAATGCTTTTGTAATTGGAGGAGATTTTTTCTACTATTTGTTACATTTTTGGTCACACACGTGACTGAGAATGGCCCATAGTCGTCAAGTGGTGTTCACGTTAGAGCGCGACAAAGGATTTGAAGATGGCTGCTGTGGCGGCCATATTGGTTGGTAGAGTGAGCTCAAAATCGATAGGCATCATCCCCTATGTATGACCATTCACCCCAACAAAAATCATAAACCTCAGTCGAGCGCTATTCACGTTAGAGCACGACAAAGATTTCAAGATGCCTGCCGTGGCGGCCATATTGGTTGGCGGAGCGAGCAGAAAATCAATAGGCATCATCCCCCGTGTATGACCATTCACCCCACCAAAAATCATAAACCTCAGTCGAGCGGTGTTCACATTAGAGCGCGACAAAGGAAAAGTTTACGACAGGACGTCCGCACGGACGGACGGAAGGGGTGAAAACATAATGCCCCCGACCGACTCTTTTGAGGTCGGGGGCATAAAAACGTCTTTTTGAGTTAAATTTGAATGTCGGGGCTTACAGACACTTTGATTACACCGCACAAGCAGTATGGAGGCATTGTGTTATTTAAATGTTGTTTTTTATGCTTGAAAGAATGGCCGTAATTGACTTCAGTTGATTTGGATTTGTCTTCAAAGCTGTTTTTCTTTGTAACTCCAAAAATATTTAGAGGATGAAAGAAATTCACAGACCCTTCAATTAGCCTTGGGGCGAGTAGATGATAAGCGAATTTTCATATTTGGGTGAACCATCCCTTTAAGGTCAGTGTTCACAATTCCACAACAAAAAACAGGCTAGGCAAAAACAGCAACCATGGGACAGCTGCAAAGCAAAAACCACTGCTGAACAAAAAGAACACAGATTCATCTCACAATTGACAAAAAAAAAAAAAAAAAAAAAAAACCATCTTGATGACCCCATAGACTTTTGAGACAATATTCTGTGAGCTCGAGTCAAAAGTGGAATTTTTTGGAAGACATGGGTCCTGTTACATCTGGCATAAAGCTAATCCAGCATTCGAGAAAAGTGACATCATAGCAACAGTTAACCACACTGGTGGTAGTGTGATGGTCTGCGTGTGCTTTGCAGCTTCAGCACCTGGGCGACTTGCCATAAATGATAGAATCATGAACTCTGGTCTCTACCAGAAAATCTTGAAGGAGATTAACCAGCCATCAACTGTGATCTAAAGTGTAACCGCAGTTGGTGCATACAGTAGGACAATGATCTGAAGGACATGAGCAAGACTAGTTCTGAATGGCTCAAAAGAAACAAAATTTAAGTTTTGGGAGGCCCTAGTCCTGACCTGAATCCAACTGAGATGCTGCGGTATGACCTTAAACATACAGCGAATGCTTGAAAGCCCTCCAATGTGGATGAATTAAAACAATTCTGCAAAGTAGAGTTGGTCAAAATTCCTCCAAACCAATGTAAAAGAAGCACTGCCAGTTATCCCCGCCAAAGGCGGAAAAAACAGTAATTAGGTTTAGGGACAATTATTTTTTCACTTGAGTAATATAGGTTTTGAATAACTCTTTACTTCAATAAACGATCATTTAAAAGCTGCATTTTGTGTTTACGCTCATCTTTCTCATATTAAAATTATCTGGATGATTTGAAACATTTAAACATGACAAATAAGCAATAATAGAAAGGGGGAAAATACTGTTTCCCACCACTGTTCAGAACTCAACCAGGGCATTTGGCAAATCTCTGGAAATTATAATCCATTTCAATCAGCTCGCATCAGTCAGAAAACTCCAAAGCTGGCAGCAGCATGAGAGCTGGGGTACTTCTCAATGTCTGAACTTGTGCAAACAAAGTTTTGCGACACCAACCGAAGCAAGACCAGGACAAGAACCACCGGTCTTGATTCTCTTGAAATATCAAGAGAGCAAAGATGCAACCATGCCCAATGGGAATTAATCTTGCATCCCCTCATCTGGTTCGCAAAAGCGGACAAGATGACGGAACCTCAATTAAGTTTTTGGCTTCACTTTTTTGTTCAATAAATACTGCCAAAATCTGTCTGAGACCGAAAACAAATTAGAGGATACAAACAAGAAAGCTCTTCTCAAGATGGAAGGAGTGGACTTCATGAGCCTGCCATTGAAAAACACCCCGGCTGCAGAGAAAAGCCTTGGTGAATGTTCCTCCTGTTGGACACAACTCAATTCCTGCAGACTGACTACAGCTGAAAAACAATTTAAGGATCAGTGTACCAAATTCAAAATGGGTTCCTAATAGTTTCATCAAAATTTCATCACAAAAGGACTTCAGATCCAAATAATAGAAATAATACCGGTAAAAAAATACAAATGCAGTAATATTACAATTTGTTTTCAGTGACCCATTTCTTTCTGAAAGAAAACTAGGTAAAGAGCAGTTAAAAATACATCACAAAGTACAAAAAGTGAAATGTTAAAACCAAAGTTAACCCTTAGAGTGCTGAAATAAATTTTCCAAAAAAAATTATTAAAAATGATCTTGTGCTGTTGAAAACCTATCATGTGGCGACTTGTTTAAAACCAGTTGCCGCATGATAAGTTTTCAACAGCTTTGATTTTGATATCTTACATCATTGAGTAACAATAGCTGCATTTAGCGCTCTAAGGGTTAAACTCTTAACGGCAGGGTCACCCTTCCTGAAGTCAAAAGTGCTGAGTTGACAAAAGCAGCACTGTTTTTTCACCTGTATGTAGTGGAAGGATGAACCCTATTCATCTGCCCCTCAATACTGCGTGGTGTAGTGGCCAGAGAGACAGATAGACATCACAAATAAGACCAGCACAGAAAAGTATCCTGCACAGGTGAGCTGCTGATGGTCCTTCAGGTGTGTGTACACCCTCAGTCAAGCACACATGCATTAAGTACACGTCTGCATAATGCACATTTGTGAGAGTGTCACTGCACCTCACTCTCTTTGTAGGCTCTCCTCTTTGCACATGTGTGTGCACACAAACTGGCCTGAGTGCAAGTGCATGTGTGTGTGTATGAAAGTGTCTGTGAATTGAAGTGTGTTTAAGAGTCCCTGGTTCTCACTGGCTCAGTAGCCTCACTGCTCACCACCCGTTACAGCTCTCCTCTTGAGCTTCTATGTGCTTGCTTGAGTGTGTGTATGTCTGAAACAGTCACTGAGCTGGTGTGTTCAGGAGTCTGCGGTTCTCATTGCTCTGTAACCACTCCTCCCTCAGAAGGGCCACCTCCCTCCCATACCAGCTGTGGAGTTTGGCGAAGCACACCGTATCCGGGGAAACGGGGCTCTCCAGAGAGGATGAGCAGCCGTTGCCGTTGGCGCTCCTTCTGCGAGGGGGCACAGGAGGGGGTCTGACCTCGTCGCTGCCCTCCCTCCCGTATGAGGTGGGCGGGGCTGGAAGGGGGCCGTCCCAGTTGGGCTGGGCCTCAGGTCGGGTCCAGGACACGCCGTTCTCCCGGGTCCCCACTGAAAGCAGCTGTACCTCGTCCACCTGGGGCCTCCCGTGGCCTGCCTGCGCTCCCCCTACAGGAACGGGAGGGGTAGAGGCTTTCGAGCGTCCGCCGGACTGCTTCCTGGCCACTTTGCCCCGCCCCGTCGCCATGGCGTCCTGCATCTCCTCCAGCTGGCGCTCCAGCTCCCGCACCACCAGCCGCATGTAGTCGAAGCTGGCGCGCGACAGCGCCTTCACCCACGACTCCATGCCCGCCTGGCTCTCCGCAGCCATCTTGTAGACCCGGGCACGGGCACAGTCAAAGCGGATGGCGAAGGCGAACTCCTCCACGGACTCACAGAGCTCCACGGTGCAGCCCTCCAGCACAATGACGCCGATGGGCTCGCGGCTCTCGCGATCCTCGAAGTAGAAGAGCATGTTCCCCTTCAGGATGAACCAGCGCCGATGGTACGCTGTGTTGCGCTCGCCTTTCTTGAACAGGAAGCCTGTCTTGTCGGGAGGGGAGTCGCAGGTGGCGTAGTACGCCACACTACGCTCGTTTAGCTTCATTCTGCTGCCGCAGTGAAGATCAGCACGTGCCACTCAACCAAGGGCTGAGGTCATTCACTAACCACGGGCAAAAGACAAACAGAACCAGAACAGAACATGTTTAATCACGACATATAGTGAGGTCAAACTAGTCCTGGAGGGCAGCTCTGTCTGCAGATTTTCACAGTTTCATCATCTGTCGTTTCCATGGGAATATTTTTTGTCACACATTAGGTCCCTGACAATGGGTATTATTTAAATGCCAAAGCCAACAAGAGTACTTTTGCTGACCAAGTGCAACCCTTTATGGCTACAGTCCCATCCTCTAATGGCTATTTCCAGCAGAACAACGTGCTATGTCACAAAGCATGCGTCACCTTAATTTGTTCCACGAGCTTGACAATGAGTTCAGTGTACTCCAACAGCCTGCATAAGACACTAGATGTCAATCTAATGGACAACTAATGGGATATGGTGGAATGGGACAGCCACAGCATCAAGGTGCAGACTACAGATTTGCAGCAACTGCAAGATACCATATGTAAACATGACCTGAATAAGAAACATTTCTATCACTTTATTAAATCCATACTACAGTGAATGTAGGCCATTCTGGGGTCAAATGGAGGTCCTGGCCAGTATTAAAGAGGTGTAGCTTATAAAATGCCCGTTGAGAATAAAATCCCATGAAAATCAGCAGACAGGGTGAGTGATATGAGAAAGCGGGTAGAGGAAAAGGAAAACCTGACAGCATTCCTCAGAGATCAAGTCCTCAGTTATTATACTTACATCAAGCGCAAATCCTGCATAGAGTGTCTTCGCATCCGCTTCGGAGCACGACGCTGGTCCCATCAGGCCCAACATTCCCCCACACCGTGACCCACGCCTGCATGGATGAACACATTACAAACCAGAATGAAACACCGGACCCAGATATCACAGACACACTATGGAGTTCAGGCCGCGTTAGACTTAAGACATTTCCATTGTCAAAGCGGTGCAAAGGGCATATCTTAAGAGTCAAAAACTCGTGATACGCAAGGTCACCATTATTCATTCACCGTCACGGTGAACCATTAACATTTTTTCCCGAGCGTCATTTTATGCTCGCCCCAACAATACTTAAAAAGGGAAGTGAGATCCGCTGACTTGTCCCAAGGAATGCCATCCTTTCAAGACTCATCAGAAGAAATTCATTAAATCAGGCAAGGGCCGAAGTTAGAGTAGTTTTCTGGGTGATGTAACCCCGTTTAATTTGCGCCAGTTTAGGTGCAGCAAACTAAGTGGACATGGGAAGTCATCAAAAACAGGCCAAAATCAACTCGCCCCATTAAAATCTCTGCGACACAGCACGTTGTGCACAATAGATAAAGCTAGCAAGTAAGCCAGCCAGCTTACGCATCTACAATAAATTATTACCTCTAGCATTTGATGCTAGAGGTCCATAAGCCAGACACCACGTGATCAAACCCAGAGTCAAGTTTTAATCAAGCCTGTTAATTTGGGCGGAGTAGTTTGGGAGGTTGCCAGGATAGCAAACCTCGAAGTTTTTCCACGTCACACACTATTTTTCTTAGCATAGCTAGCAAGTAAACATTAGCAAATGGTTTAATCTTCTGAACGGCATACCCTAGATGTTCAAAAGTAGATAATGCTGTCTTCCAACTGACGAAAGCAGTCATTCCAAAATAAAACAGAACGACCCTAAATAGAAGAAATCAAGTATTTTGACATCAAATAGCAGGAACATACTGCTCTTTCATACTGAAAATAAGCAGCTCTTTTCCACTATCTACATAGAATAATCAGGGCTCTTTTCTCAAAAATACTAAGCTAGCTAGGTAGCTAGTACTACAGCTGGCTAGGACGTGTAGCAAAGTAATGTTAGCTGGCTAAAGCCGCTTTCACACTGGACGCGAAACGAATTTTTCGCACGACATATTACATTCAAAGTCAATGCAAAGACTAACGCGTGTATTCGCGTCTTTGCATTAACTTTTAATGTAATCTGTCGTGCGAAAAATTCGTTTCGCGTCCGGTGTGAAAACAGCTTACCAGGCACAAATGATCTTTCGCAGTATAGTCGCTGGCTCGCGGAGGAGTTTAAATTTCCAGCGTTAACCTGTCCCATTTGTGCCATAACTATACATCCAGGTTTTAGCTACATTATCAAAAAAAAAAAAAAAACTGCGTTGTTCAGCTAAATGCCACCATCATCATCACATCAAGGTTCTCCAATCTAAGGCACATTTACGTTCACTCGAAATATCAGACAATGGTTCACAGCCTTCGGTAAACCGAGGTCACTCCGGTTAATACTACAGTAGCTAACTTGGGTAGCTAGCTGGAATGACATGGGAAAATCTAATGTTTCAAGGTAGCGGTGTCTACCAGCTAAAGCAGAGCCCATCATCATATCTGCACAATCTCAGAAATTTGCAAAAGATATGCAAAGCCACGTCGATGCCAGTGGCGACGATAGCACTCACCGTTCGGTAGTAGTAAGCGAGCTAAATAACCTGCATAAATGCACATCCGTGTCTGAGTACAACTGAACAGACAAACCAATGCTCGGTTCGGTTTCCCCGGGGATCAAGTGTCGAAAATGCGTCCACTTTACAAAAATCAAATACAGTTTTTAGTATTTGCGACAGTTTCATACTACCGATGCGAAATAAAAAGTATTTCGGGGGAATATCGCATTGGATTTCATACTTCGGTATTGTGGTTATTTTTTTGCCTCTTTTTTCCTCCTTACAGTCGTATCCCACAACACGTGACTACACTTACGTACTGGATTCCCAGACGGAAAATGCAAGCACTGCACGGACTGCTGTTAAGTTTATCCGAATTGTTACTGAATTAGCGAGGTTCACATACGATAAATCGCAAGACTAGCAAATTCGACATCCAACAAACTCGAGAACTGAGAATGAATGAACTTTTAAAAAAAATTATTCTAAGAACCACTGCACTTTCTCACGCACCCATCGACATGCAAGGAGGGGTTGTTTCAGAACTGTCGCAGCACCGCCTGACCTCACAGAGGCGAATTTCTCAGACAGCGGATTTTAATCGAAGTCGTGGAGGGGTCATTCCGTGTCAATTCACCGAATGGCTCCCGCATGACCGCCTCATGTTTTCTTGGGCTCCTCTACTACGAAGCCATGCTGTTGTAATAGCTGCAGTGCGTGGTTATGCATTGTCCTGCTGAAATACACAAGGCCTTCCCTGGAATGGTTGTCATCTGGAGGGGAGCATATGTTGCTCTAAAACCTTTATATACCTTTCAGCATTCATGGTGCTTTTTCAAAACATGCAAGTGTCCCACACCATATGCACTAATGCATCCCCATACCATCAGAGATGCTGGCTTTTGAACTGAACGATGATAACAGGAGGGGTGGTCTTTCTCCTCTTTAGCCCAAAGGACACGACGCCCACGATTTCCAACAAGAATGTCAAATTTGGACTCGTCTGACCACAGGACACTTTGCCACTTTGCTACAGTCCATTTTAAATGAGCCTTGGCCCACAGAACACGGCAGCGCTTCTATATCATGCTCAACAATGGCTTCCTTTTTGCATGATAGAGTTTTAGGTGGCATCTGTGGATGGCACGGCGAACTGTGTTTACAGACAGTGGTTTCTTGAAGTATTCCTGGGCCCATTTAGTAATGTCAATGACAGAATCATGCCGGTGAGTGATGCAGTGGCGTCTGAGGGCCCGAAGATCACGGGCATCCAGTAAAGGTCCTCGGCCTTGTCCCGTACGCTCAGAGATTTTTCCAATTTCTCTGAATCTTTTGATGATGTTATGCACTGTCAATGATGAGACCTTCTAAGCCTTTGCAATTTGACGTTGTGGAGCATTGTTTTTAAAGTATTCCACAATTTCTTTACACAAGCCTTCACAGGTTGGGGAGCCTCTGGCCATCTTTACTTCTGAGAGACTCAGCCTCTCTAAGACATCCCTTTTATAGCCAATCATGATACACACCTGATACCAGTTAACTTAAGTACTTGCTAAATGTTCTTTCAGCTGATTCGCTTATATTTAATTGCTTTTTCAGCCTTTTTTTGCCTGTGTCCCAACTTTTTTTGAGACCTGTTGCAGCCAGAAAATTTGAAATAAGCTCATTTTGTAGATAAAAATGTAAAATGTCTCAGTTTCAACATTTGAAATGTTATCTATGTTCAACTGTAAATAACATATTTGCTCGTGATCTGAAAGTCATTGCATTTCGATTTTATTCACAATTTACAATTCGTCCCAACTATTTCGGAATTGGGGTTGTGGCATTTTTCACCATGTGCCAATATTTTCAGATATGGGGGTGTAATTAAAACAATTTGTTCTGAAAATGTTGATAAGGCACACACAAAAGTGTAAAATATTGAAGGTAGTATACAAAAAGGCCCTACCAGCTAGTTTAATCTATTGTTTAAAAAAAAAAAAAAACACACATCACACTCAACAATGTGGAGATCCTGTTATTTATTGGTTGATTTCATGAAGGAGAGATTGTAATAAAATGCATGGTGGCAAGAATGTCCTCCTAAACTCCCAATATATTACTGTACAACTCTATTCTGACTATACTATGTACATGATGGCCACACAAGTCCAAAAGAGATTCTGGAATGAAATAAAAGAAAAGAGAACAGAGAAACAGAAAGTGTCACTACATTAAGCTTTGGTGCCATTTCCATCAACATGATGACCATCCAATCAGTTAGCAGGCACATTTGCGAACACACACATGCACACACACGGGCACACATAAACACACAAAACTCAGATATGCACTCACTTGTGTACGCTTGCACAACCATCTAAGCCAACACACACACACACACAATACTGCATCATTTCCCCCTACACGCAAAAAGGCTGAGATACACACACTCCCTGCTCAATGATGTCAGAAAAGACAAAGGCTCATTTCAGCAAAGACTTCTGGGAGATGAAGTTTAGTGGTTTCCCAGCCCCTTTCCCCTGTTCCCCTGCAGAATGTTTTGCACAATGGGGTCCATAAAAGTAGCCCCACCCTCCCATCCCAGACAATACCATCCAAATAAAATTCCAGAACCAGGAATGTCTAACACGCTTGTAGAGAGCTACACCTCTCATTGGCCCCCTAATTGGCTATCCAACAAGTACCTTTAACAAAAAGCAGTAATATAACAAGTGACAGCGATGGTGACAGTAATAGAAAATAGAACACAAAGAAGTTACAGTGGTGCTAATGTGCTCATCATGAGTTTATCCCAGAGGATACATGCAAAACACAATAAATTGGAAATAAAAAATTCCAAGAGCGAAGGCAAAAAAATTCTGAAAAGCAAATTCATAAGAAAAGGAGGGTGGAGATTCTGGCACACATACAAGCAACTAGACGCTATAAACAACAAGAAATTGGGTTTTTCAGGTTTATACGATAATAGGAATGCTTTCCTCCAATAAGCATGTGCCAAAATCAAGGAATCCATTCTCCCCCAAAGCATCCCTAAATTATCTGAACCCTAGCATACCTGAACCTGTTTAACAGGTGTTCAATTAAAGGAGAAATGTATGGCCCCCAGCGACAAGACCCTAAAAATATTCTGAATTTGAATGATGCTACAGCTCACAAGTATAGCTACTGAACAAAACATAGAAACACAAAACTGCAGCTGTGGTGCAGGGCTCTACTGGCCCCTGTAATGAAATCACAGCAGTTAAGTGTTCTCGTGTCTCCATAGCAGTGTGGAGTGTATTCTCTAGGCATGTATCGGGTGCAACTGGACCAATAAAAAACATGCCCAGTGCCTGTTCTTCACTTAAAGGTTAAACATGCAGGATCTTTTCCCAGTCATGCTATGGCTCATCCATGATGGACAGGCAATCTCAATTCATTTGCGCACATTAGCCCAATTTATCCTCCTTCACCTGTTTTTGTGGCTGCAAAGCCCGCGAGTAGAATCAGGTTTCAGTGGAGCACTTTTACTTGATGATAACTAGTTACTGAAATGTAGGTGAAGAATGAAAGTACAGTGAAGTGAAGTGACGAGCCAACTGGGCTATTTAACAGAGTCAACCTTGGAATTGCTTTTTTTCCCCTCCTCTGGTGACAGCTACTAAAAAAGGAGGTGCACACATCGACATACAAAATAGTTAAAGAAATTTGGACTGAAGGCAAGTTGGTGGGGTAAAAGATGGGGGAGACTTCTTTCGTTGTCAACACAGGACCACAACAAGACCAAGAGTGGTGACCACTGCCTGCAAATAAGCTAAAGCATCTTTTCCCTCATTACAGCACCCCCTGTCTGCTGAACACAGCCATTGTCATGGCGTTCTCTGTGCTAGATCTGAACCCAATCCTACAATTAGGGCACAGTCACACATGCGAAATTAACACTGGTGAATCTTCACCTCCTGTTCACTTCTATTATACGCCAGCGAAGGGACGAATAAAACATTTTCCTTCAGACTCTTATCTTCCCTTCGTGTAGAATTCAACTTCGGTGAACTCGGACCGGCAAAACTGCAGCCTCAGCTGTCAGCGAAGAAGTGTGTGAACCAACTTGGCCAAGTCACATCCTGCAGCACCCACATCCAGCATGAATTTCGTCTCCACAGGCGATGCTCATTTGCCTGTCACCTGAGACAGATTTTCTGACTCTTTCATTGCAGAGTGGTGTGGCATCCCTCCTGAAGAATCACAAATATAAATAAACTCAGGGAGAGGAGAATGCCGGCTTCGCTGGGAATTTGCACTGTCGTTTCTTCCAATTCTTGTTCATTTTCTGCACAACTCATAAAAATGACTTATCTGCAAATAAAGACAAGGGATATGAATGTGAAGTAGACTAGCTGAGATATTTACCTCGGTCAAGGAGGTTATGTTTTACCTTCAGCTTGTTTGCTTGTGAGCAACATAATGGAAAAAATTCTGAACAGATTTTTATGAAATTTTTACCAAAGGTCTGTCTTGGCCAATCCTACAGATGACTTCATTTTGGGAGTGGTCCGGATCAAATTCCAAATCCAGGAATTTTTTAAAGGATTTTTCACTATTGCGGGAATGAAACATTGGAATAATAAATGCCACACATCTTAAAATCCAAAAGATGGCAGTTAAGTTCCAAATGCCTTGGCAGAGGTATGTGCTCTGAGTGCTCTTGCTGAAAGATGGAATGGTCTAATGCACAGAGTAGCTGGGGGGAGTAGGTTCATACCATTGCACAGAAATTGGAGGGAGATACCAAGGGGAAGATACAAGTGCGGCCCATAACACATCAGTCCAATATTGGCTCCTCAACCCTCTTTAAAAAATTTGCTACGACAGTAGTTTTGCTTCAGCCAGAGGTTGAAACGTGGCCTTATACAAACTAATCTGTTTAACATTCATGTCCAGAAGAAAACAAAATACTACATAAAAAACAAAAAACAAAAAAAAAAAACCACAGTAATTCTAATGCTAACTCCAGTGTGGGGGGTAAATAAGGAACATAAACAATAAAAACATACATTTAAAAACAGCAGTGCTTTACAATACAAAACCACAGGACCAACAGACAATATAGAGTACAGTTGCTGACATTAAAACCGTGCGTTTGGGCTTAAGAAATGTTGATGGTCGTTATTGGTGCCATTTGAAGGAAATGTTTTGACATAACCACAAAAAAATGAATTAGATCCCATTAAAGAGAAGGACTGTCTTTCCTGGAGCATCAGTGACTAATAAAAAACTGTAATTGCTTCACAACCAATGATGTAGGCAGTGATGTAGGCGGGTGTCACCTGTTTTCAGGATGTCCCGCCTACCCTCTAAATCTTTCGCTTTTATGCTCACACATTTTGCTCTCTCTCACTTTCTTGCTCTCATCCACAAGCAAGTTCATCACCAAATAGAGTTTGCAGTGGAGGCGTCCGTGTGCGAGAGAGAGAAAGTGTGAAGTTTGGCAAGGCTAATAGAGGGGAGACATGCGACCCCCAGTCCTTCGGAGGGCGCCGGTGTGCAGTCGCAGGGCCTGGTGCAGACGCTCGAAGGTGGGCCGGTCTCTGCCATCGCGGCTCCAGCAGCACATCATTAGCTCGAATAGTGAGGGGGGGCAGAGGGGCGGGGCAGATAGGAAGATCTGAGGGTGGATAAATCACTGCCGATTAGCCATATACCCGGCCTTACTAGCTTAAAGCAGTATATTCATGACTTTGAATATAGCTAGGGCTTAATATGCAATTACCACCTATGTGTGCTATACATTTTTTGCAATTGACTCACCAAGATTCCATGCCTTTGTGACAAAAAGGCGTTTGAAATTTATCACCGCATTCACCTTTACTGAGAAAACTACAGACTCACATTAATATAAACAGTGTTTCAAATCCGAAGTATTCAACATGCAGGGATATTTATATACTTTATAATAAGATGATGTGTTTCTGTT
Organism: Gymnothorax javanicus; assembly: GCA_029692085.1. Taxonomy (NCBI): domain Eukaryota; kingdom Metazoa; phylum Chordata; class Actinopteri; order Anguilliformes; family Muraenidae; genus Gymnothorax; species Gymnothorax javanicus. The sequence continues at coordinate 70,767,982 of CM056194.1, forward strand.
CCTCATTTCCATGCTCGTTTTGCGCAGCAATCAATCTTAACCTGTTCTAAACACAAGTAAATCCGGTCTTTCGGAGAGGAAGTCCTTTGACCTCAATCGTGACTTAAATGTGCCACTAGATGTTCTTCCTTTGGTCTGACCACCAAGCAGGGGTCAGTTTTTTCTGGAGTAAACAAACTCAGCAGATCCGAGGAGAGATCATGTAGCCTCAGTTTGTTGGCAGTGCAGCAAAATAAAAATAGGACCAAACTAATACAACACTTTTTGGTATATTCTGCGGTATTCGTAGGTGCAATTCAAGTGAAAGGTGAAGTGAATTTCAAACACCTCTTCTTTGTCAGAGAGGCATGGAACTTTGGTGAGTCAATTGCTGACTGTATTGTACACACTGGTAAAAGCATATTAAGCTTTCAATTGAAAGTCGTAAAAATATTGCTTTAACTCAGCGCAGGAATCCAAAACACTCTGTTAACCTGATTTGTAAAGAGTTGATAGAACAGATGGTACCTGTCTGCCCTGATTCCTGAAGAATTCGCCAGTGTTCTCGATGACCTGCTCATCGGACAGCAGGCTGTAGGGCTGCTCCTTACACAGAGTGAAAATCTCCCACAGGGTCACCCCAAACGCCCACACGTCACTCGCAGTGGTGAACTTCCCCTGCCAAGACCACGCCAAACCGTCAGAGAAGCACACAAAAACAAAAATACTCACACAACAACATATACTAGAGCACATGCCTACTCACAAATGCAAGGTACCAAGCGTATTTTTGTGTGTTGTGGTTTTCAAGTCCTAGCATACATTATAATGTACGCACACTCAAACACACACACACACACACACACACACACACACACGGACAAAAAAACAACAACAACAACTTTTGAACCAAAATCCAATTTTATAAACCCCCTATCCAAAATTCACCCTAATCTTAACCTCTTCCCAAAACCAAATCCAGATCTTCACCCTAATCTTTACCCCAACCTACAAACCCCCAAATAATCCAATTCTAACTTAATCTAACCCAGAGCATAATTTTAATGCCTAATCTGAAAACTAGAGCTTGTCCTAACCGCAAGTTTAATTGTAACCCTAGATCTTAACCTCAGCCTTGGCCCAGAAAGACCCAAATAAAATGTCCCCGAGGGGCTATTTTTTCAGACTTTACTATATTCATGGGGTCATTTTTAGTCCACGCACGCACAGCCTCACCAGCAGAATGCTCTCCCAAGCCATCCAGCGTATGGGCAGTACGGCTCGGCCCTGGATACGGTAGTAGTCGCTGCTGTACAGGTTGCGGCTCATGCCGAAGTCGGCGATCTTGATGGTGAGCCGGCGGTCCAGCAGGCAGTTTCGCGTGGCCAGATCACGGTGCACAAAGTTTAGAGATGCCAGATAACGCATGCCCGAGGAGATCTGCATGGACATGTGCAGCAGGTCTGACAAACTGCAGAGAAAGTGAGAGAGAGAGAGGGGGGAGAGAAAGAGATGGAAGGAGAAGAGAGGGAGAATGTAATTATGTTGTAATGTAATGTTGTTCTCTTCATTATTAGTAATTATTAACTTACCATTTCACACTTGCTTTGGCAACAGAAATGTAAGTTTCCCACGTTAACAATGCCCTTTAGAATTGAATTCAGAAAGAAAGAGAGCAATGCGAGAGAGAGAGAGAGAGAGATAGAGAGAGAATTGTTGAACAAATGACAGAAGAAGAGAGGGAGAGCAGGAAAGAGACAAAGGAAGAGGAGGGAGCAAGGGAAAGAGGGAGGGAGAGAAGAAGAGAGGGAGAGAAAAGGAAGACAAGATGGAGGAAGATTGAGTGGAGAGACAGTGAGAAAGAAGGCAGGAGGGCGAGGGAGAGAGAGGGCAGGAGGAAAAGAGAGAGGAGGGAAGTAGAGTGGGGGATAGAGGGAGGGTGAAAAGGAGGGAGTGCAGGAGGGAGGAAGGAAAGGAGCACAATTACAGTCTTTGTTATGAAACTATCAACAGTGGAAAACCCAGGGGTCTGAAAGAGAAACTCCAGCCATTTCTCCTCTGTTTCATACAGCTGATTTCACCAATGAGGTCCTCCTCTGCTTGGAAGATTTGTGCCACCAAGTAAACTTAGATACCTGGAGTAAACTGCGGGGAGGACCTCCATTTTCTGAATCTGGATTTTCCACCTCTGACAAAATGGTTATTTCAGAAAAAGCAAGTGCCATCATGCAGCTTAAGGACGGTGAGGAAATTGGCCATAGTTGAGTTCAGATGATCAGACTTCAAGTTCCTGCATAATAGTGAGCAAATTCTTCTGAAACACTAGCTCTTTTCAGTCAATACAAGCGTACGACGGAGTGGGAGAGAAAGAGGAAGGGAAAGAGTGTAAACAAAGGACAGGAAAGCAGTGGATGTACAGGAAGATCTGGTATTTTGCAGACATGTTCTATCTATAGGAGAATGAGGTATTTTCTTCTTTTCGGATAATTGGCGATGGCAAATCATCTTGCATTCTTTGTATCCTTTGGCTAAAGCACTTTGAATCCTCTAATTTCCATAATAAACTCCTTCATATGAAAATCATAATGTCCACATAAGTAAAATTTATGAATACAATGCAAAAGAAGACGGATTGGCAAGGATGGAATCAGATTATTACTCGCATTCAAGCAGATTCACTTTGTTAGGATGTAAGCACTGAGCATGCGCAGCAATCGTGACACAGCTCCATTAACCTCCTTTCAACTTTGTTGTTTTCAATTGTGGTCATTTTATCATCATTTTTATTACTTTATTTGCCCAGCGTATATTTTATCCAATGTATTCATGACAGCCTACCCTAGAATTCAGTTGGGCCTATTACCATTCTAATGTCTTCTAAACTTGATGTTTCCAATGTAGTTTAATTTTAAATTTTATTATTTTCTTTGCCTGCTGTTAAGTTTTTTGTCCTATGTGTTTATTTAAATTGTAATGTACATTAAGATCATGCTGCGTGGTGATCCTGCTCTTTAAACGAAATGGATTGATTGGTTGGTTGGTTGAAATGCGCTCACCTGACAGACGGAATGTTGTTAGCGTGTGTGAGCGTGCTCTCGATCTCCCTCTGAGACAGAAACATGTTGAGGTCTCCGTTCTCCATGTACTCCGTGACCATGCAGAGCGGGTCAGAGCTCACACATACGCACAGCAGCTGAATAATGTTGGGGTCGTTCAGCCGGGACATTATCTTAATCTCTTTCAGAAAGTCATTCCTGAGACAAGGCACAAACAGAAACAATAATAATTATAAGAGCCATCTGGCAATAGCATATCCCCCCGGCCCCCCCAGGCACATCTAGACATCATGCTCAACATATCTGTGAAGTTTCGTGAAGATCGGATGTATAGTTTCCAAGATATGGCCTGGACAAGGTATGATTACAGAAGGTCGCCCGCCCGCCCCGACGGACGGACGGACACACTGATGACAATATGCCCCCTGCATTAATGCTGCCAGGGGAATAAAAAGCATGAAAGACTCGGATCCACCAGCACAGAATGGTGGATATCTGGCCAGGAAACAAAATGCAGTAAAGGGACGGAGAGATGGACAGTAGGACGGACAAAACTATGGACAGGCACATCTCCACAATAAAATGTAGCAATGAATTTTGTTAAGAAATACTGAACAATTTAGGAGTTCTAGTCCGGAAAGGTACGGAATGGCTGATATCCGACCAGAAAACAACATGCAGTGGAGGGATGGACAGATGGACATCAGGAAGGACGGAAGTATGAAACGGAACTTGTAAACAATAAGACGTATCCATTTTTGAAATTTCTTTGAGAAATACTGGGTGGTTGAGGAGCTTGAAAAGAAGCGTGACAGACAGATGGACGTACATGCAGAAGGCATCCACCTTGTGGAAAGGGATAATGGTGAGAAAGAGGAACCTGCTAACATGATCAGAGGCACATTGGATTCAATATGCTAAGGTGAGAATTATTTAACAATGACCTTCACCACCAACTTATGAAGTTCTGTCCTGCCAGTTTACATGTGGCATTTAGTGAATTTAGCCGGTCGAAAAAAATGCCACTTTTGTTCATGCAAAGTAAATAATATCGGAAAGCATCACTGTAGTTCTACTGATATAGAATCGTCCCCTTTTTGTGAAGTTGGAATCCAGACCAGGGATCATTACAGTAAATATAATATTATATTATTATAAATAATATTAAACATAAATATAATAAAAATTAAATATTTTAATTTATAGCACCATGATAGCACAATTCGAACAAAATATGTGCTTTAAAGTGGTTCAGAAACACAGCGAGAGATGAATCACAGGATATGGCAGAAAATAAAATCTATTCCTTTTTTTTTTCCACAAGGGGGCCCCATGTGGGGAAAAATTCATGACACCTTGAAATTTTCTTGAGAAAAACTATTGCCGGAAAATTCAGTTACAAATTGTATGTTACGACTGAAACGGATTTTGTAAAGCCTTTGTGTTGAGATTTTAGTCTGCAGATAATAAGAAAACAAATATGTCCATAGCCTGAGTGATTACAATGAAAAAATATAGAGAATTTTCGGCAATTGCTGGAGTAAGAAATTATGAAAACCATCATTCATTCTATTTAACCTGAGAAGTCCCATTGATATCGAAATCTCTTTTTCAAGGGAGCCCTGGGGCTTGAGGTGGAGAGGAAGAGTGCAAAGTGCATAGCCAACTAGATCTGGGGATGATTGGGTGGCAGGTTGAAAGAGCCAGGTTTGGAATTTAACCATGGCACCGGGGAACCCCCTAGTCTTGTCAAAGAGTGTCATAGGAACTTTAATGACCTCAGCGAGTCAGGACCTCGGTTTGACGTCTCATTCAAAACACCGTTCCTCCTTCAATGCAATGTCCCCACAGCTGCACTGGGTATTAATCCAACAGAGGAAAGATCGCCATCTACTGTCCAACCGCCACCTCTTCTAGCAGCACCTTGTTTCCCGTGGGGTCTCCCATCCAAGTACTAACCAAGCCCACACCTGCTTAGCTTCAACCAGGGGGTATTATTATGCAACTGCGCTATTAATGATGACACATCAATTCTTAAAGACCAAATGACATGCATTATAAAAGATTAAATTACACATGTTTACTTCTAATGTTAATGGGCTGATTTCACAGACATGGATTAAACATGGTCCTGGACTAAGTGAAAACTGAATTTAGTCTAGGATTAAGATCTTCCCTAATCTGGTAAAACCTACTAACTCACTTTTTGGTGGAAATTGAGTTAGACCCATTTTTGCAGTTACTAGGTTACTAAGCACCAAATAAAGTACCTACAGTCGTCATTGAGATTACCCATTCTCTTTTTTTTTTTTTACAGCGAGTTTATCCTGAAGGACTTAAGTTGTTTTCAGATTTCTAAGTTGCATGAAAAAAATGAGTTACTAGGTTTTACCAGATTAGGGGAGAACTGAGTCTGTTAAATATGGCACTGCTTAACACAATGTCATTATTAAAGATAAAATGACTCACCTGGCGTTGTTGGTGGCATCATCTCTCAGCTGTTTGACTGCCACTAGCACCGGCCTCCCATCCCTCTCAGGCAAGGGTGCGCCCTCCCCCAAAAACTCAGCCAGACCCTCCGCCTCGCACAGATGGACCTACAGAGACAAGCGCATTCAGCCTTGTGCAATTTCATTTCTGGTTTCCCGTACTACACTCTTCCAGTTTCCTGTTCTTCTTGCTTCCTACTTCCTGTTCTACTCACTTCCTTTTTCATGTTTTACCTAGTCTTCCTCGCTCGTGCCTCAACCCAGTTTCTAGAATGGCAGACTTAAAGTGTGCAACTGCGCGTCCACAAGGGCTGAAGGTATCCCAAGAGTCATTTTGTGCTTCAAAGTGCAATTGCAAAAAGTTCCTCTCCCTCAAACAACCCTGTGTGAGCACTTCTGAAAAATCGGCATCAATCCAAACTACTCAGTACACCATAACCCATTCTAATTGGGTGCAACTGACTGCCAAGCACTCGAATTATTCTACACAATGAGGGTTTCCCAAATGCTGCTTTTAAATCCATGCACTCTCAAGGACCAGCGCACTAAGGGCATACACTTTGCTGACATCACCAAAGTCTGCGCTTTGAGGTAAATGTGCAGGGTGAAGTGTGGCAAGACATTACTGTTCTTGTTCCTCCCCACTTCCTCTTGCCTCTTCAAGTAGGGTCCAGCCGCAGCCCCGGAGAAGCCTCTGATGTGACAAGCCTCTGGCAAGCCAGAAGTCGGCCAAACCTGATCCATAACCCGAACCCTAACCGTAACCCTAAAAAAAAGTCACTCTCGTCATGTCAGGGGCACTTCCGGCATGCCAGAGGCTTGTCGCGCCACGCCAGGGGCTTCTCCGGGGCTGCAGCTGGATACTATTGGCCTGTTCTTGTCATTTGCTCCTCCCCAACCAGCTCACTTCCTGCTTCCTGTCTCTACCATGTCTAGTTCCCTGTAATCCTTACTTGACTTCCCATGCTGACAGGCAGTGATTCAGGAAGAGTTCAGGGAAACACTAGTATCACCTCACTTCTGTTCTGAACTTGCAGCTTCTGACTTACAAGCTCAGCAATGTCTACATGCAAATCAAACCTGCAAGCCCAAGTTTCATGAGAAAGTTCCAGTCCTATCATCATTGCAGTGCACTAGTGCTTCACTGGATTATGATCATTAGCATGGGAACCAGTTCTCACCTCCCCAAACTGCCCCTCTCCCAGCTTTTCCCGGAAGATCAAACGATGCCTGGGGAACTCTGCCGCGGATATGTCCTTCCGAGTGAGCGAGTCGATGGTGAGCGCCGGCACGGCGTACATATTGCTGCCGGTAACGCCCTGCAGGTTCACAATGTCCGTCTCCGCGTAGTGCGGCACGCTAGTCTGGAAGCACTGATGTGGGGTACACTGAGTCACATCAGGCTCAGCGTACCCTCCGCCACAACCTGAAGCACCGAGAGAGGGACTGAGGTGGAGATACACACATACACACACACACACACACACACACACACACACATTTGCGCACATTCACACACTTATGTACACTCACTGATACTGTACATCAAAAACAAACAATTGCACACAATTACAAATGTATGAACACACACTTTTACACACACACACACACACACACACACACACACGCAAACTCATACACCTTCACACACAGACTCAAAGTGACCCAGTAAAACACTAAAAGGTATTCAGGTTAGTACCTGAGGACTCAGCACTCTCAGGCAGCTCTGGGAGTTTGTGCCGTAGTACTGCTGGGTCCTGATACTGAGGGTCCAGCAGGAAGATCCTCTCATAGGGGGAGTCCACCTGCGATGCCCTGGGGGGCACCGGGGGAGTCTGCAGGATGATGGTGTCACTGCTGGAGGAAAGGCGCACCGTCACCTCCTCCTCCAGAATACGCCGGGGGGCCTGCGGGGGCGGGGAGTGGGGATTCGCATGCTATTGAAAAGGTTCATGGCCACAATTCATATGAAGCAAACTTTGAGAGCCCCATTACAGAATTCCCTGTGTCTGTTCAGCTGGTCAGTTAGGATTCAAACCCATACCTCAAGCATAATAGGCCCAGCTCCCTTACTGCAACACCACACTTACCTTCTCCAGGACTTTGCAGACATACTGGCACCACAGGATGAGGAAGATTATCACCACCAATAGGAGAATGATTGTCACCAAGCAACCAATCAGGATAGAGGCATTCCCATCTTCGGGATTATCTAAGATTATGGGGGTGGTCTCTGTACGGGATGGTAAGGTGGAGTCAGAAAAATTGGCGGGGCTCATAAGGCATGAGTGACGAGAATGTAGACAGGTCATTTTTCTTAAATGCCATTGGTGTGCCATTTGTGGGCCAATGTTTGCAAACCAATGAGATGCAAGCATCTGGAGATTCTGACAAGGAAAGGGTGGTACCTATTCGGTGTGTGGTTGCGCCCGTGGGTGTGGTCGTCTCCAGTACGGGACAGGAAGTGGTCATCAGAGGCGGGACCTGAGTGGGGATGACTGCATCTGCTAAGCAAACAGAAACCAGAAGACCTCAGTCACATGCACACATGAGCTGGAGTGGCTTTACTTCTTACATGTCAGGTTTAAAATACCATTTTCATGAAAAAGAAAAGCTCTTTTCCAAGGCAGACCATGTCACATGCAAAGAGGTGTAAGAAAACAACTGCATAACAATCAAGAGAACACACAAAATACAGCTATATTCATTTACAAATAAATTTGACACAAAGGTGGAGTGAGAACAAGTCTGAGCCCTCAACAGAGACAGAAAGCCTTTATGTTTATTAACTCTGCCCTCTATAGGGCTTCATATTAAAGCCCAGCCCTCAAATATCAATTCTGCCCATTAATGAACTCCTGCAGCAATCTCTAACCCATTCATGAACTCTTATAGCGATCTCAAACTCATTAATGAACTCTTATAGCAATTTCCCATCCATTAATTAACTCTCATCATAGCAATCTCCAACCCATTTATGCACTCTCATGGCCATCAACAAACTCATTAATGAACTCTTACAGGAATCTCCAACCCATTAAAGAACTCTTATAGCAATCTCCAACCCATTAATGAGTTCTTATATCAATTTCCCACCCATTAATTAACTCTCATAGCAATCTCCAACATATTAATGAACTCTCATGGCCATCTACAAACTATTAATGAACTCTTACAGCAATCTCCACCCCATTCATGAGCTCTTACAGTAGGGGAGACTGGGGTCCGATGAGCCATGGGGACCAATGAGCCATATCACTATTTTACGATCAATCGATGCCAAAGGTGTTTAAAATAGGCAAAATAGTGATATGGCTCATTTATACCCATGACTCATCAGTCAATGGTCAAATATTTTGCCTATTTTAAGCAGCTCTGTCATCGATTGATCGCAAAATAGTGATACGGCTCATTGGTCCCCATGGCTCATTGGACCCCCAGTCTCCCCTATATCCCACCCATTATTGAACTCTTACAGCAATCGCCAACCCATTCATGAACTCTTACAGTAATATCCCACACATTAATGAACTCTTACAGCAATCTCCAACCCATTCATGAACTCTTACAGTAATATCCCACCCTTTAATGAACTCTTACAGCAATCTCCAACCAATTAATTAACTCTTACAGTAATATTCCACCCATTAATGAACTCTTACAGCAATCTCCAACCTACAGTACTGTTCGTGAAAAGACGGAAATCTATCTGGTTACAAGGCCGTGAGGATAACGTGAGAAAGACGGTAGTAACTGGTTAGGGACTGGTTGTCACGGTCGGCTGAGCAACTCATGTATAGAGACGACCGGTTCAACGTCATCAAGAGCTCAGCGCAAAGGCCGCGCCCCTTTCTGGGGGAAAACAAACGCCCTTATGCATTGAAATCAATGAGAAATAAGCGCGATAATTGAGCAGTAAAATGCCCAAAAGTTGTTGTGTGCCGGGTTGCACCTCCAATAAAATGATCAGTCCGGACCTCAGGTTCCCATCCTACCTGGAAAAGGGAAGAATCCAAGAAGTATAGTTAAGAGAAGATGAATAGTAAAAGCTATGTATCCAGTGTCTTCCCATGTTTATATGTGTGGGAAACGCTTCATAATAAGCCATGCCACTCTTTTTTTTAAACTTAGAAAGTAACGTAAGTACCCTTTAATATGTAAGACTTGGTACTATACTTTAATAGGTTTATTCGCTGCGATTTTTGTCTCGGGTCATTATTTATTCTTTAATTGCTTCACTAGCTAACCTACAGTGGCGTCAGCCAACCGAGTCAGGTTTGCAGTCTAACGTTATGTGCATTTGTTAGTTATTTTTAACCCCAAACTGACACAGACTTAGAAATTCGCGGTAGTGAAAGGGCAAGAGGGTGGACCGATCAACCTTAATTTATTAAGATAACGCGAACGCTCAGGTTCGGGCAAGGTAGCAAAATAATCGCTAAACATATCAATAAATCAATAAATGAATATAAACAAGAAATTTAGTTGAATAAATCGGATACATTTTACACCTGAAAACACATCAAATTACATTAGGGTCAATGGGAGATGAGGTTTTCTATCCCCCAAAAAGGGGCGCGGCCTTGACGTTTGGCGAAGTACCCGGATGTGCCGGTGGTCTCTATACACAGCTATTATCGGTAAATGTAGTCCGGTGCAAGGCTGGCCGTCTGTTATCTGCATGAGTCTAACCTTGTGTTAGTACACCATGCAGCTCAATAATAGCTACATGTATTGTAATGTTATGTAGCCTTACAGGGTCAGATACTGGCTTTGGTCAACACTGGTCACCGGCGACGAAAACAGCCGAACGGAAAAAAAGTCCAAATTATGAACCCCAGAAACGTGCGATTACGGCGAGAACAATCCTAAATATCAATATAAATGGATGTACAACAAACTTAAATTTACAATTTCACTTCGAGATGGCACTTTAACATTTGCATTTCTGACAAAAACCAGTACCGTCAAAAGCACAATGTTATTAATTGTCCGACCGATACTTTTCCAATTGGCTACTTGGGGATTCCGAGTAATGATATTTTGTGTAAAGAAAATTGGTTCAAATTTTGCATGTATATTCTGTAATAAGTGTTTTTCACTCATTTAGGATATATAAAGCAGAATCACTGACATGTAGTCACTTCGTTTTTCACTTCTCGAATCTTAACGTCAGTTCACACATTCCGCTTGCTATTTCATACGCCAACCCAGTCTTCTAAGTCTTTGAAACTTTGTGTGGTCTTGCAAGATGTCTCGACGAAATGAACTTAGAGGTACGTTTAATTTTTTGCATTTTTTTCTCAATTAATTTTTGCTTGAATTCGTATATATTTTGGTAGTCCGAAAATAAATGGTAGACCTATAATATTGTGCGGTAATATCGCCCATAGAGGAAGACCGGTTCCGTGAAAAACCCGTCAATGTAAGCAGACCCCCGTTACTGAAAACCCATCGAAACAATAACGTTAGATAACAGGTTAATCTTCCTTCTTTTCGCGAACAGGACTGTATTTATTAACTCTCATGGCCATCTACAAACTATTAATGAAATCTAACAGCAATCTACAACCTATGAATGAAGTATAATGGCGATCGCAATCCTTTAATGATCACTGCATGAGCTCAATCTTTTAATGAAATAAAGTAAACTCTATCCCTTTAATAAAGTTGATCCACACCACAGGATGAATGATAATCAGTATCAAAAAAAGCTCCACCCCAGTACCAGAGAGAAAGGAGATCTCGCTGAACATCATCCAGGTATCGGCGAACAAGAAGCGGCAGCGCAGCGCCTTAGCGGCCCGACGGCCCAGGGGGACGGTAACGTAGCGGGCGCTGGGGTTCCGGTCGTCCAGGACGGTGCGAAACTCAGTCAGCTGGGGCTCCCAGTCCCCTACCAGCCGCGGCTTAAACGCACAGGACACCGCTGAAAATATCTTCACGCCCCGCGAGAACATGTTATTACAGTGCACCTTCAGAGAAAGAGAAAGTGGGAGGAGGGGTGGGATTTCACCTGATTGAAAACACTTCAATAGGACATTATATGCAAGTCCACGGAATATTCTAGTAAGGAAACAAAAACATCTGTCCAAGTGAAAACGGATCAACTGCAGTAATGCAAAGCTGCTCTTTATTGTCAAAGTTTAGGTCTATGATTGTCTCCAATTAAGGTCACAGAATAACTTGCCAGCAATAAAAAAAAGTGTACAAAAAATATGACCAAAATCATTACTCAAACTCTCTCGTAGCCCTTTTATTTAGCATTAACTTAAAAGTACAGCTTTCATTAGTTTTATGCTGCATTAATTTTAACTTGAAGTAGCCTAAATGAACCAGAAACAGGGACAATATAAGCAGATGCTCTGATCCAGGAGTACAGAGGCTAAGTTCATTAAGTGCAAGTCTTAACATCTGGAGCGCGCAGGATTGCCAGATTTAGAATATGTTAAAACTGGATGACATGCTCAGCTGGAAGCTGGAATCATAAACAGGGTGGAGAGGAGCGGCTGGGACCGATGGTGGACCAGAGGTGGGGGGTGGGGGGTTGAGACGCAAATTCGCTGCGAATAATTACCTAGACCGGACATTCCACTAGCAAATCATGACCACAAACCAGATGCGTACAAATTATCTGAAAACCAAATTGTATTTGAAAATAACCACATACAATCATATTGCACATTGAAAACTATAGGATACACATTTCAAATTCAGAGTCAAACAGCTGTATTTTAGTACAGAGGCCCCTTTCGAGAGGTACGACATTTCATCGTAACAATCTACCATCGAAAAAAGTGATGAAAGATTTTGTTGTGTGTATGTGAAACATACAAAGGCCAGGCCTCGCTCATAGCCTTTCCTAGTCCTATGTGTACAGTCAGACCTCCACATGCATTCACCAGAGTTCTTGCAAATTATAATCTGTTTTTAAACTGTTTTTACTTCCATAATCACCATTTTTCAATAACTGTCATCATTAAAAAAAAAAAAGCAATTCCATGATGACTTGGATTTCTGAATGAGCCAAGTCGGCTTGTAGTTCCCAGCAACTGTGCTCATCTTTCCCGAACGCAGTACCAAACTAGAAACAAACATGAACTAAAAACACATCAAACACAAATGCAGAAGATTAAATGTTTCACAGATTCAGTAAATACTTGCAAATGAGGACAAAATTTATGGTTCATGCCAGTGTTTCATTGGTAAGGCTAACATGGTTTCAAAATGATATGCCCTCAATGCCAAATAACATCATTTATTTCAATCACAAATGTATTAAGCTTACTAAATATTCAATAATTACCACAAAGGAAGGCTTTATTAAAACATTATAGGAATTTTATTGATTTAAAATTATTTTGATTATTAAAAGTATAAATAGTTTTAAAAACCTCAGCCGAATCTGTGTTGACTACAGTCGACTACAGAGCAGATCAAGCAGAAATTAAATTGGGTCTTAAATGTATTATTCTTCAGCAAGGGTGGCATCCAAAGTCCACAGCCCACCTACCCACCCTAGCATACACAGTGTGTTGCTATGGTTACCTTCATTGCTGTGAAATTCCGAGGCCTGTCAAAGATAAACTCCATCTCTACGTATCCTGGCCCCAGGCTGTCGTTCCGCCAGCCCACGTAATCGTACCCAGGCCACACGTGGTATTGCCGTGTGAGGAGGAAGTCGTCCTGCCCAATCACGCCATCCGTCAGCTGACCCAGTCCATCAAGGAGTTTCCTGAAGGGGACAGCACAGTATGCTTACAGGGATACAGCACTAAACAGTATCTAGCGTCTGTAGCCACGCCGTGCCATGATTGGACAGACTGATCAATTCAGTTCCGTGGGCTGTCAGATTTTTCATTTAGTCATTTTAAAAGTGTGTCAGAGGCGATTGGTTCATTGAGGACGTGTAGCAGAGTGAATTGTTAATTTAGTGAATCTCTCAGTGCAAAGCCATTTTGGTCAATTCTGCTTAGTTATTGGTCAATACAGTGGATCCCTGCTGGTTGATTGGTCCTTCTGGGGCATTCTGTTGGCTGTATAATAGGAAGCTGATTGGGCAACTAGCTGTACACTGCAGTAAAGGAGGATGAGGGGCTTACCGGCGCTCATGGGAGCCGTCGTACGTGGAGTCATTGAGGCTGGTGATTGGATAGCCTGGAGCTGCCATCACCTGACCCTCAGGAGAGCTGTAAGCAGTCAAGCCGTCTAGAGGAAACATGAGTGGCAATATTTGACACACAAGCTTATAAGCTCATAACCTTACAGCAAAATGAGCCAAACCAGGCTGCTTATAACTTAAGTGCACTTTGAACCTGGCCAGGTAACTCATAACCTTATAGCACTATGGGCCTGAGCAGCCTCCTCATGACCTTACTGCACTATGAGCCTGACCAGGGTGCTCGTAACCTTACAGCACAATGACCTAAAACAGGCATTCATAACCATACAGCACAATGAAACTGACCATCAAGCCTTACATTTCATCACAATTCTGAAAAAGAATTTGAATACATATTTGCAATAAATGACCAACAGGGGGCAGAGATTTACCCTACAACAGTGAAAGTTCAAAAAATGTTTCAAGTGAAGATCATGTTTCAAGCAAATTAGCTCCACTTTGCCATTTTGATAAACTACACTTCACTGAAGCAAATGCACTGACTATTTGGCAGCTAAATTTCAGCACATGTGAAAAGCTACATTATAGGCGATAAGTTTTTCTCATGAAAAATATTTTCTGAATGACGGAGACAGCCCTGCTCAGTTTAAGTTAGGAAGTTAGGAATCAGACCGCTTATTTCTGTTGAAGGGTATATACTCCCCATTCAGTGAGGAGTGGATTTGTCATGGAGTTATATGTAAGCAAAACCATAAACATTGATTCAAGCGTGGATGTCTGCTGGCTGCAGTTCAAGAGCAGATCAGCAGGAAATGGTCTGTACTACAGGCGTCAGAGAGACGGAACATAGGGTTCGACTGTCAGCGTCCCCAGGATGAGCAAGCAAATGTCTACTATTCCTGTGGAACCAAATTCAATGCAGCCTGACAATCCAGCCCTATGAGCCTGACTAGGTTACTCATAACCTTACAGCACTATGAGCCTGACAAGGACGCTCATAACCTTACAGCACTATGAGCCTGACCAGCCAGCTCATTAGCTTACAGCACTATGAGCTTGACCATGCAGCTCATGACCTTACAGCACTATGAGCTTGACCTGGCAACTCATAACCTTACAATACTATGAGCCTGACCAGTCTACTCATGAACTTACAGTGCTATGAGCCTGACCAGACCACAAAACTCATAAACTTACAGAACTATGAGGCTGACCAGGCTGCTCATAACCTTACAGCACTCTCAGCCTGACCAGGGTGCTCTTAACCTTGCAGTACTGAGCCTGACCAGGCTGCTCATAACCTTACAGCATTGAGCCTGATCAGCCTGCTCATAACCTTACAGTACTGAGCCTGACCAGGCTGCTCATAACCTTACAGTACTGAGCCTGACCAGGCTGCTCATAACCTTACAGCACTGAGCCTGACCAGGCGGCTCATAACCTTACAGCATTGAGCCTGATCAGCCTGCTCATAACCTTACAGCACTGAGCCTGACCAGGCGGCTCATAACCTTACAGCATTGAGCCTGATCAGCCTGCTCATAACCTTACAGTACTGAGCCTGACCAGGCGGCTCATAACCTTACAGCATTGAGCCTGATCAGCCTGCTCATAACCTTACAGTACTGAGCCTGACCAGGCTTCTCATAACCTTACAGCACTGAGCCTGACCAGGGTGCCCATAACCTAACAGCACAATGACCTAAAACAGGCAGTTCATAACCATACAGCACAATGAAACCGACCATCAAGCCGACCATCAAGCCTTACATTTCATCACAATTCTGAAAAAGAATTTGAATACATATTTGCAATGATTGACCAACAGGGGGCAGAGATTTACCCTAAAACGGTGTGAGTTCAGAAAATGTTTCAAGCATAGACTGTATAAAAAGATGGATGCAGCACTCGGGTCTGAAAACTGAGGCCAATGCGGAAATTTCCAAAATTTGCATTCTATTTAATGGCCTGCAGATGGCGACGTTGGTGGTTGCAGAAAGACTGGTGGTTGCAATCCTACAGAAGTCTATGAGAAAATGACCCTACTTTCCCACCAGATTTATAATTTAAACAATGATTTTCCACGTTACTTTATTGTATCTATCGCAAGTTTCAAGTCTCCTTCGATACATCATGATGTTCCTTTTTCTAAATTATGGTCCCAAATAGACTAGAATAAAGGATAAAGCCAGTATATGCTTTAGGAGCATGGCTATCCTCTGGTCCTTATCTGATACGGTAAGATCCACTCGGAGATCCACCCCTCGCTTCCCCCCGGATATTCTGTTCGCGGTCTCATCCAATAGGAATCAGATCCGGTTTCAAAATGACAAAATGGCGCAATTCAAATTGCCAAAATCGAGGCTTCCTCAATGGTACGCTGAAACCAATGGGTGATGTCACGGTTGCCTCGTCCATCTTTTTATAGAATCTATGGTTACAAGTGAAGCCTGACCAGGCTGCTCAAGACCTTACAGCACTATGAGCATGACCGGGCTCCTCATAACTTCACAGTACTATGAGCCTGACCAGGCTGCTCATAACTTTACAGCACTATGAGCCTGACTGGGCTGCTCATTACCTTACAGCACTATGAGCCTGACCAGGCTGCTCAAACCCTTATTATGGCTATAATGGGGTCAGTGCCACTGGTGCCATTTCTAGTGTCTGTGCTGATAACCAGTGGATTCGAAACTGGTTACAGGACAGAACACAAAGAGTTGTGGTCAGTAGGGTCTCATCTGAGCTAGGTATGACGGGAAGTGGAGTCCCTCAGGGATCGGTGTTGGGACCCCTGCTCTTCCTCATCTACATTAATGACCTTGGTAGGAATACTGAAAGCAAATTAGTTAAATTTGCAGATGATACCAAATTGGGAGGTTTGGCAAACAGTTTAGAGTCCACTAAAGTGATTCAGGATGATTTAGATAGAATTCAGATTTGGGCGGAAATGTGGCAAATGAAATTTAATGTAGCTAAATGTAAAGTTCTATATGTGGGTAATAAAAACATTAGACAGGATTACTTCATGGGAGGTTTAAAACTGGAATGTGCACCACATGAAAAAGATCTGGGAGTTATTGCTGACCAAACCCTTACAGGCTCTAGCCATTGTACCACAGCAGTTAAAAAGGCCAACAGGATGCTGGGATGTACAACCAAAAGTATTGAGTATAAATCCAAGGAGGTCATACTTCTCTTGTACAACCCATTCATCAGACCTCATCCAGAGTGTTACGTACAGTTCTGGGGACCATACTTTAAGAAAGATATAGAGGCTCAAGAAAAAGTTCAGAGAAGAGCCACAAAGTTAATTTCAGGTATAAAAGATGAAAGCCATGAGAAGAGGCTGAAGATCCTTAATCTCTTTAATCTTAGGAAAAGGAGATTTAAGGCCCATTCACACCAAGCGCGGATTTCCGTGCGGATTATTCGTGTGGATTTTTATAGGAGCCAATTCCATGGGCTCGAATGTAAGCTTGAACACCAAGGCGGAATTTCCGTGCGGCAGAAAAAACATCCGTACGGACTTAAGCTTCTACGAAAATCCGCCTGCGAAATTGTACTTCTAGCCAATGAAATGATTTGTTTTTATTGATGTAACAGCATTCGAACCTTTTGATTAGCTAGATAGCTTGTATTCAGTTAACACTTAAATTTAACATGACATCTTATAGCTATGTGCGCAGTTAGTTTACTTTTTCATAGTAGTTGGAGATCTAGCTAATCATAGTTTTTTTTTTTTTTTTTTTGGATTAACGTTTTCATATGTTGAATATTTGTGCATCAAATCACGAAGCTGTGTGTCTCTGAGGTGCAAATTATGACGAAGCTTCGTCTGGGTTGGACAAGTTTAGTTTATTGAAACAGCCCCAGGTCCGGACATCATTAAGGAAAACGTTCGTCGGCTACGTCTGCGCAAAACTAGACTGCGAGGCTAACGTTACGGTTCAGATGCATACAAACAATGTCATCGTCGCTGCTGCTGCCATCATGGTTCATTTAGGTTAAATTATAACTCGCGAATTCGTTTTTCTGCTGTGCGGAATTGGAACACAAGAACGCGAAATTACGCACCGAGTTCGGTGTGAATTGTTCAACGCGGAATTTTCGTGCTAGGAATATTCCGCAAATCCGTGCCGCTTTTCCGCTCCGCCCGGGTGTGAATGGGCCTTTAGGGGGTGATCTAACTGAGATCTTTAAATATGTTAAAGGGATTAAAGTGAATTATGTGGGATTACTTTGGCCAAGTTTTGTTAGTAGAAATCGGGGTCACAAATGGAAGTTGGCCAAGAGTAAATTTAGCACTGATAATAGGAAATATTTTTTCATGCAGAGAGTAATCTCAGTGTGGAATAGCTAACCTGACCATATTCTTGAGGCAGAAACCTTGGGAATTTTCAAGAGCAGGCTTGATTTAGTGTTAGATACCATTGAGTCATTGAGTATCTTAAGTGATATATTCACTATAATAATAAGAAACTTCCTAGTTTGGCTGAATGGCCTGTTCTTGCCACTCGTGTTATGTTATGATGTCAGTGATGCTCCAGCTCACCATGCCAGGGGCACCCGTACAGCTCCATTCTCATGCAGACGGTGGTGGGGAGCCTGGTGACGGGGATGAGGCGCAGATATCGAGCGATGATGGGGGGATGCAAGTCCTTTATCACTGAGGCGTAGGCGTTATCATTCGCTTCAATAATCTGAGGGGGCGGGGAAATTACCCATCAATTCACCACAGAACAGACTCGCACCATTTAAATCATAGATTGCGTCCCAGGTCTATTCAAATTCCATATAGACACTGATCGCACACACACCTACACCGATTCAAAAAACTGAACTCACACCTGCCTATTACAAGCAGGGTTCCCAAGACAGTTTGAAAATTTGTGTTGGAAGTCTCCCTAATCCCTGCAACTACATTTGATGCTTGCTTTGCAATTAAAGTCTGTATGAAATCATGTATTTCAGTAACGTCTGGTAGGCCACATTATATATGACTGTTTGTACAATGGAGTGCATTAAGAATGAAAACAGTCAGTTAATAAGCCTTGACTAGAAGCCTACAAAACAAATAAAAACACCATCTTTTGCAATAAAGCCACACTCGCTCTACCAGCAAATTGTTCAGCTGTGAGAGGTTAATTATTACTAATAATTCAAGCTTGTGTTAAATGAAGCCCAAAGTTAGCCATTTGAGAAAACTGGGATCAAAGGAGATTATAGTCACTCAGCGCCAATGTGTAGAAGAATGTGAACAAGACATATGTTCAGGGTTGGATAGGCCATTTCAACTTGTTGATATGCTTGTGGTGAAGTTTCTCAAAACAGACTGGCCATACATTGTGCAATTTTGTGTCAATGCCAGATTAGAGCATTGATCATATCCATTAAGAAAAACATATTTAACATTCCTTCCAGTCCTTCAGAAACATGGGCAGACAGAGTTTGCTCAAGAGTATGAAGAGAGGTTTATCGCGAATTTGGCGCACATGCCGTATTGTCATGGCTAAGAGTTGCCGGCACCACCCATTGCAAGAACAATCTGGACTAGATACTGAGACCAACATTACGTAATGTTTACAGACATCAATCCACACACCCACACTGATTCCCTTTAGAATACCCAGGCCAAGGCCCTACACTACTTTTTTCTATGCCTGCATACATCACAACAGCGGAGTATTAAAATGCATTTCTGTCCACAATAAGTCTTTTTACAGTTCATATATAATCAAGATCATCAACGCTAATTACAAAAATACTTTTAAGTACACTATAAAAAAGAGAAAATTATTTTAAAAGAATTACACTGGATCTCAAAGCTCTATGTTCCATAACTGCAATAACTGCAAAAAGAAGATTAATTGATGGTTTTTTAAACAAAAAACTATGAATGGTCAATCAAAGACGGCATCTAACTGGATGTTTCATGTGCTCTCAGGGTGGTTGAACTTTCCCCACACGGCACCATGTGCTTGTTCAACCCACTGGCTGGATTTTAACAGTCAGAAAGTTACGTTCTACAGTATACTCAAGGACTTTAAAAACGCATACTGAATTTCAAGTCTCCAAAAATGACAATCACGTTGATATCTGTGAAATAAAAGGTGCCCAAGTTTTAATTGGTTTATTATCAAACAGAACAGGGCAATTAGGCCAGAAACAGTTTAACAAAATAAGGAATAACGAGATACGAACAATGCACCCCACACATTTCAGTTAGTAGCGTGTATGTCCTCCATTAGCAGCAAGAAGAGCATTGACTCGTCTTGGCAATGATCCCACCAATCGATTGATTGTGGCCTGAGGAATTGCCTGCCACTCTTCCTGAACAGCCGCACTCAGTTGTGTCACAGGCGGTGGCACCCTCTGACGAACCCGTCGATCAAGAAGGACCCACATGTGTTCTACTGGGTTCATGTTTGGGGAATAAGGTGGCAAATCGAGTAATTACACATTCTCGTCTTGCAAAAAATCATGGCAAAGATGTGCAACGTGTGGACGAGCGTTATCCTGCATGAAGATAACATGACGATTCGTTCTAATGTACGGTACAACATGTGTACGCAAAATGTCGTCTCGGTATCTTCGTGCGACGAGGTTTCCGTTGATCTGCACTAACGGAGAACGCCATCCATGACATATGGCCCCCCAGAACATGACTGATCCACCACCAAAGCAGTCCGCCTGGTGCACACATGCTCCAGCAAAACGTTCACCACGCCTCCGGTACACTCTCTTGGCGTCCATTGTGACGATACAGCGTGAAGCGTGACTCGTCACTGAAAAGCACATCTCTCCAAAGAGCTGCACGCCGGTTTCTTTGAGAATATGCACGTGCCCACTCCATGCAACGATTGCGACAGTTGTCATTCAGCACTATTCCCATATGTGGTCTGTGGGGTCTAATGCCGTGATCCAGAAGACGAATGCATACAGTTCTGGCACCAATGCGTGGTCTGTTGTGTTCAGATGTTGCTTGCGCTGTTTCTTTTGCAATGCGGAACCGATCACGTAAATGGGATAACCGAATATACCGATCCTGTGCTGGGGTGGTCACACGTGGCTGGCCAGAACATGGTCGATCTCGCGTTGACCCAGTTGCATCAAAACGAGTGCAAGAAATGGTAACCTGGTGCACACCAAAATGTCGGGCCACTGCAACTTGTGACATTCCAGCCGACAGCATGCCGATTGCCTGGTCTCTCTGTTGTTGATTGAGTCTTGGCATGATGACGCAATTGATGAGCTCTGGCTAACCATCATAAATTTATAGGCAGTACCCATACTATACTGTGGTGTACAAAAATCAGCTCATCCCTGATAATCATAGTCCCATCCCACCATGTGAATAATTAACACATGCTCCATGGCAGCTTGATCATTGATGCGTGACCATTTTGAACTCATTTGTAGACAAACACTGTGTGCTCACGTAGCAATAAACAAAAAATTGTGCATTTGCCGATAAAAATTGTCATGTTTATTTTAATGTAAAAAGTATGCGTTTTTAAAGTCCTTGAGTATATCATCCAACTCCAATTCCAAACTAATTTTCCTTACCCTCCATGGAACATGTCATTAGGTTAAGGAAAGATGTATAAAGGATACCTGATAAGGCCTTAGGGAAAGACAACCATAAAGCCAAGAAAATTTGACTACACCAAAACTAGGCAACATTATTATGTGTCCCTGCCCGTTGTGTTTGTTTCTTTTTGTGAATGACCAGATGGATGGTGCGTCGCTTTACATATTGCTGCTGCAAGGAATTGTGGGACGGCATCATCTCCTTTCTTTTCATAAAGGATGGCCCAGTATTCCCTTTGTTAAAGGAGACAAGTAAGGAGGCATTGAAGCACCTTTTCTGAGCATTCAGAGAATGTGAGAAGCACCATCATGGCTGCCACGTAAACACTTCCAGGTAATTTTTAAAGAGTTAGGAAATTTCCTAAGAAAAATAGACCATTCGATTGCAGCCTCTGTGTTGGGTGGTGGGACGGAGAGAGGTAGGAGGAGTCACCGTGTTGCCAAGGCGATTCTTCCACGATCTCCAAGACTCATTGTCGCGGCTGTAGTCAAGACGATACATGCGGGCGAACTCGTTGCCCGTGCCATGGGCGTGTCGGCCCTGCGTGCCCACCACGGTGATGAAGGTGAGCTGGTGCAGGTCCAGCTGCAGGAACTGCACATCCGTGGGCTGCAGGAGGCCCGCTGGGCACCAGGCCCCATCCCCCTCCTCCCGATTCAGCCTGGAGAGCAGATAGAACCATTTCGCTAGAACACTACCTGCCTCTTTACATGACTGGCTAGCTCTACTCTCCATGCCATATGCAGGGCTGTCCATCATTCTGAGTGATGAAAAAGACAGGATTTTCCCGCATACAACCTGGTCATAAAGACACAGCCGTCCATCATTATGCCAGTCCAAAATAAGAGGACTCCAAATTCATGCACTTCTTGGACAAGCCTTGTCAACATCAGGGGTGTCGAACTGCAGTCCAGGAGGCCCATGATACTAGCAGGATTATGGGGTCTCCTTTCAATCAGCAGCCAATTAATGCCATGCATGGATTCATTAGCCAATCAGTAATGTCATTGCATCACATGCAGAAACGCGCCAGAAATCAGCAGTCATTATGGACCCAAAGGACTAGAGTTTGACACCCATCATCCAGACTGAGACAAATATGTAACTTGGGTGGCAGCCTATAGATACTGGTTAAGGTATTTCACTCAGATATGTCACAGAAAGATCAGTGCAACTGATCAAATCTAATCAACTGCAAGATATAGATTAAGGGGTCTTCAGGGTAAAAATTTCAATTTTTTTTTTGGAAAATTTCAATATTTTTGATTTACACATAAAACAAATAAAATAATTAAACGAATGCAGTGAGATGCCAGTAAACACCAAGAATCTATGTTTTTACTCTGCCTCAATTGTTACTTGTGACTTTAAATGCAAATTACTGCAAATCACAACTTTGACTGATTTTCAACCTTGTCGCATTCATAAAATCATTAATTTTCATCTGATTGACTTGAAATTTGGACTGAAGTTGTATCTGTTGTAGATATGAAATGACAAAGGATTTTCTAGATAGGCGCATCCCTAGGGAGTTAATTTTGAAAATGAAGCAAGTTGATGATAGTGATTTTCGTTATGGTTACATAACAGAGCTCATTAAACATTCATAAATGTTCCAAACAAAAAAAAATCCTAAGTCATTTCATAGAACTGTCTTAAACCTTTCATATGAGACTAATTTGAGTAAAATCTGACCATGGGTTATTGAAATATCAGAGCCACAAAATATTTTCAGATTTTGTCATTAAAGTGCCGTTTCCATGGCAACCATGTAAATTTTTATCAAAATACTACACTTTATGAGGTTAAAATCATATTGAGTATGTTTATTTCTTAGTTTTTACATTGTTATGGTTATTTCTACACTTTACCCTGAAGACCCCTTCAAATTAATACAATGCAACTGGCAGTACTTACCTGGCATACTGTGGCCCTGTGGTCTCGTACCATTGACTGGAAGCAGTGATGTCATCGTCCTTTATCCTGCCATCCTCCATGCCAAGAGGGTAGCGGCAATGTGCTGTGAGGCAAAAATGGAAGGTCAAAGGCCATGAAGATTTCACAGGCTCTGATTTAGCAGTGCATTATTGATGCCAGGTGATGCTGATGTATATTGAGATAGAACGATAAAAACATAACTAATACACAATTAACTTCTGGCTTTCTCTGGTTCTTAACCATGGGTCGAGCCATTTGCTCTCTCAACACTCCTATGATCTGGAAAACCGTAGTGAGTTTATTAGAGGCAAGGGTCTTGCAATAGAACAAAAACTTTTGGATTTTAGACTTTTCCTAACTGAAAAAAACTAACAGAAACAGGATTTTGACCATTGAAATAACACTAATAGCTAGTGTTTTAAGATTTTCACCACTCCTAATTACTGCAAATGAGGATCAAACTCAGTTTCTGCCAAGAGTGACATATGTACGAGGTTTTTCCAGATCACAGGAGAACAGAACTCTGACCCTGACGATTCTTTTGAAGAAAAAAAAAAATTTAAACCATTTTGAATTAAAAACCCAAATGAAAAAGTCCCTATTCTGAGCCAGTTAAAAGGAGGTGTGCCTAGGTGCTTCCCAACGTCTGAGGAATTCTTGAGCATACTTGCAGTCTTGTGAGTTTCAGTGACACCATATCTAACAGCCCATGTCCTGTACCCTAACCAGGAACACAATGCACAAGAAAATTCAAAGAACAAGAGAAAGATTTAGATTCTCCGCTAAAATCACGGATCCATCTCAGGAGACCTGATCTCCAATCCAATCACTTGCGTTGTGTATGAAGATGAAACAACTAAAGCTCAGAAAAATGTTTACATTTCACCAATTTTCCATTCGAAGAATAAAAATTTTGACAAGAATGCAGATCTCAAGTATAGATTTCTAAATTTTGCACTTGTAATATTGGGGAAAAGAGGAAAGGGGTGTGGCCACTTACCTGGGTCTATCTGAGCACGTGCGTAGCTCTGCAGGACCAGCAGCACAAAGAACAGCATGGTGGGCAGGGGACGTCTGCAGGCAGCTGAGAACAGAGACTACATCTCTGAGAGGTGAGAGAGAGAGAGGAATGGAGAGGGAAACGGGAAGGGAATGGAGGGAGACAAAGGAGACAGAAATGGGAAAGGGAGGGAGGGAGAATGAGAGAGACAGACAGACAATCAGACAGAGTAAAAGAGAGGGAAAAACAACAAGACAGAAAGCAGAGGAGAGTAAGAGAGAGAGAAGAGAAAGGCCATGAATGAGAAGAAAGAAGAAGGGGGAAAGAATGACAAAAACAGGCAGAGGGGAAAGATAAATTTGTATTTAGTGAGGCCTCTTCGTTCAAAATACTTCAAAAATAAGTATGATAAGTATTTACAGACACTCACAACAAATGAAAACATAAGTGTACGTGAAAGCAGACCTGCTGTAACTATACTGCAATCCTGCAAAGCTGATTTTTATTTTCGATGTTCTGGTCCACATTCTGCACCAATAAAGATCACAGACTGAAACACTAGCAGTACATATTACATTATGAAATTACTAAAAAAAAAAACATGAAAGAATTTTCAAATTTATAAAAGCCTATTTCACGCAGGACAAGGACACGGAAAGACTCGACTTTAACATAAAGAGTAAAAGAAAAGCGATCCTCTGTTGGCCAGTGCAGTTATCTTCATACTGCAAAAGCAGGCTAATCAGACCAGACCCAAAACATGAGGCCCAAACAGAGGAAAAATCATCAATACTGACAAAATCCTACATTAAAGTCCTGAAAATGCCCTCCATCATAATCTCACCATGAGAGACCCAAACAAAAGAATCAATAACAACCGCAGACCATTAAAATAGTATCTTTAATCAGCTGATTCAGCTAGATGGATTATTTTTTCATTCAGAATCAATCTTTTAAAAAGTCTGTTTGGTAAAACTGGGGCTTTGTACACCCATGTGCAAATTAATTCAAACAGGCTGTAATTTATTTAAGTATTTAATCCCAATTCATGTTCTCAAGCAAATACCTTCCTTTTTGTCTTTATTTTTGCATTTCTTTAAGCAGGACTAAAAGAAATCACACTGTATAAGAAATCTCATAATATTTGTGGGGTGCGTGAAGTAAAATTGTGCGCGTGCAGTTATTGCACCGGTCGGAACTGCACCACGCGTTTCTTGGTTATTTGTGGTCTTTTGTTTCCCAAGCTAGTTAATTGTGAATCAGACGTATGTGATGGATATACACCTGAGAAAGGACACGAAGATTGTAAGTTTGCATGAACACATCAGCAAGTAATACAGGGATACAGCAAGAACAGGTGACACCAGTCTTTCAGTCTTAAAAACTGAGATCATATAATGTATTAATATGAGTAAAATAATATGGAAAAAGTCCAGTTGAAATTTGAAAAAAAAAAAAAAAAAATCCATCATTTACCTTTTTCACATCTTGTTTCAATCAATCTGCACGAGGGTGTAAATAAATTAATTACTCTTCTATAGGTGGAAGCAATTTTAGCTTCATATTAGCAGTAGCCTTCTGGCCAGAGAGGGCCCTGAAATTATTCACCCCGCCAACAGACCCAGTGGACCATGTCTGGTTACTAAGTCGTAAATCTGGCCTCATTATTCACAGCAAAGCACAATGACATTACTACATTGCTAAAACACCAGGCCCCAAACAAGGGTGTTGAATTTAGGAGGCCAGGACACTACAGTCAAAACATTATACTGGTGTTTTAGAGGTTGTCAACATATTTAATTCAAGCTCTAGAAAACACTCACATCAGCAATAATAGGCCTTTTTTAACACGGTAAATCAGAACTTTGCTGCGTTTCCTTGCCAACAGCCACAAAATTCCCATTGGTTTGTAGATTTTTGATCAGCCAAATCACAAAGTTTAATGATATGGCATCAAAATGCCACTCACATTGATATCAATCATGTATTTGCATTTTAGTTACTAGCTTAACCAGCTTAGTAAAATACTTCAAATACTTTGCCATGTACTGTTTGAAGAAAACTCAACACGCCACTATGCTAAATAAATACTTAACAATTACTTCAAATTATCCCAGAGGGGAACTCGAGGATAATGCAAAATGCTGTTTTATGCAAACATAATTAGTAAATAAATGTTGTAAAATACAAAAATGTGGAATTTTCGTTTTCAAAGACTAGATAAATGAGGTTTTATTCCCCCTAATTAGCTGTCGTCTCACAGAGATATAAAAAAACTAGAATGGACAACGTCATTGGCTGGACCAAACACACACGGCAGAATAGCTCCGCCATCTTGTGTATGTATAAATGTCCAATGAGGCACATGTAAACAGTAAACGTGGGTGACGACTTATGTTATTTTTTGGGGGGGACTTGTTTTCCGTGTTCTTTTTTACCTTTTCATACTTAAAAAAAGGACATGAATAAGGAATTGTAAATCAATAAAATTTATGCTCCACTATTTAGCAAAGCTAAAGAATAAGCTCTACGATTGCCTTACACTTTATATTATCGCTCAGTTACCCATGTTTTTGTTTCGTTCAAAGAAAAAGCGCTCGCATTCAGCTGTGCCTGTGAGTCTGACTCAGGTCTATACCTGGAAGAAACTAGTCGTTATATGCATAGCCTATATGAATTTATATGTATGCTTTGAGTATTAGGATCGGATCAACTTCAATCTGAAGTGTTCATACCTACTTGTTGTCTTCCTTTAGTCCGTCTTTGCCCTGACACAATGGATAACAGGATGATACCGCGTGTTGCCCTAACTGGGATCAATGTAGAAGTCTCATAACTAATGTATGTAAATGAAACCGCGACAGTTTCAGTTTCCGCGAATACACTGTTAATAATAAATGAAAAAACTGAAGCCTTTATTTGACAGGTAATTTAACTGGCGCCTTTTTGCCAGTTATTTTAACTGGAATTTCACAATAAGTTTACTGCAGAGTTCTGTGCATGTTCAGTGTAAACCACGGTTAAATGCGCGCAGGACTCCACTTACACTTAAAATGACAAGGAGACAATGCGATAATTTAACGGTTAAATTCAGTCGGTTTATAACAGTGTAGGAAAGCCGAACTTGATTTCGTTGCTTTGTTGCGACTGCGTATGTGCATGGTGCAAACCAGCTTGTCCGGTAAACACGAGTGCTTTTGAATGGAAATGCATTGTGACAGGACATTTTGTCCGATGTAATCGAAAATCCATTATATAAAATTAGGTATATTCGATGTTCATCTAATCAAAAAACATTACGGAAAAATCGGGACTTGAGCTGTTGTCCGGTATGAGCTGCGCGATAAGCCCTCCAAACCCCGCGAAGGCTGCAACTATCGCGGGGTTTGGAGGGCTTATCGCGCAACTTCGGCAAGATTCTCACGTAATTTTTCGGGAATCTCGCGCAGCCGGCTTACTTGCAGATGCGCTCGAACGCACCCATTGTGTTGGATAGGGTGATTGTACCAGTCCATTATTTTATGACAAAAGATCGTTCAATATGGCCCATTGGCTGGTTGCACAAGATGGTGTTGAGTACTTTCTGAAATACGCAGGGTTGCTTCAATATGAACGGTTTGCTTCTGTTACTTATCAGCCTATATCAGATGCTGAGCAGATGACCGGTATATCATCCGAGAAATGTGATTTTAGCTATCGCCGATATTCCAGGGCCAGATTTTCTGTTTCGGTTTTATATTGAATGTACTTTGACATTTTCTGATGCAACTACCTAGCTAATATTGCTATATCGTTATGGTTTTCTTACATGTGCTCAGCTAACCAGAGCTACAGAAGTGATGGCTGTGAGAGTGCAACTGACGCCGAGTGGGAAGGTAAACAAAGTATGGGCATTATTAAAATATGCGTAGATCGCATGTTAGATTTATGAAACGGCATTTCGACGTTATGGAATATTTACGCATTAATTACCAGATATTTTCACATTTGTTGTCTGTCGCTTAAAGCCAGTTCATCACTCATCAGTGAGAACGGCTGGAAATGTGATGCTAGTTAAAAACCCTCTCATTTCTCGGTGCAGCAGCTGATGTCTCATTAAGAGTGCCAACGAACAAACATCAGTCACGGGTAATCGAGACAAATCTTGCGAACATCATTCGCGGTTAATAAAGCCAAATCCTGGGAATATCGGCGATAGCCAAAATCACATTTCCGGGATGATATACCTGTCATCAGCTCAGCAACTGATATAGACTGATAAGTAACAGAAGAGTTAATATTGAAGCAACCCTGCGTATTTCAGAAAGTACTGAACACCATCTTGTGCAACAAGCCAATGGGCCATATTGAACGATCATTTCTCATCAAATAATGGACTGGGACAATCACACTATCCAACACAATAATAGCGCATGCCTCTGGGCGAAGGGTGACGTTTCGTCATTATCACGCAACCGTTGTAGCAGACGGCAGCTAATTAGGGGGAATAAAACCTAATTTATCTAGTCTTTGAAAGCAAAAATTCCACATTTTTGTATTTTACAACATTTACTAATTATGTTTGTATAAAACAGCATTATGCATTATCCTTGAGTTCCCCTTTAAACCAGACAAATGCAAATGTGGACGACAGCAGGATATATTCCCGAAACGACAGCATTCATCGTTTGGCTTAGTGGATGCGCAACAAGAACAGGCATAGTCCAGAAAAATTAGAAAGAGAACTACTCAGGGCTCCAGGTATGTTCACAGCTAGCTTTGGCAATAAAGTGACCAATATCAATTACATCCCTCTCTCTACGCACCAGAAATGATCACTAATAGTGTGACACAATTCTGATCAAAATGGTTGGAATTATCGCATTTGCAAATTTTACATTTGGCAGTGTTGCGGCACCATTTGAAACATTACAGAGTCACTACAATCAATAACTTCCTCCTCAACGCACCAGGAATGCTAAAAGGGTCATTCCATGTGAAATCAGGCAAATTCCAGGATGATCCCAGCTGGACCATCTCAGATTTTCTTCAAACTTCACCCATATATATATATTGACTATTCTAAGCAGGTTTTGCAAAATATTTGGTTCCCCTCATCATTAGTTTATGATTTATGGCCCCTGCAAGTGGTGGGGGGTACCCCTTGGGAAAAACGACTAAATTTCTGAGCCGTTTTCAGAGCTCTGCTGTAGCTGAAGTATTCAAGCCAGCTCTATAATTTCTTCTGGAGTGACTCTCCTGTACCCAGACAGCAGGGAAACATAGCATAAGACCTGCTATAAGGTGACCTTAGGTACCTAGGAGGAGCCAAAAATTGGAAAAAAAAGAAAATACAATTTCAAATGAAAAATGCCAGTTTTTAAGTACCCATCTGACCCTTTTAATGAGTAGCTATAACTCTAATTAGTTGTATAGGGAATATTTAAATAGTTTCCTAGTATGTGAGATACAAAAGTAAATCAGATGTTATGTGAATGGGGAAATATTTGGTCTTAAAAGTTGTATTTTTGGCCAAAATGGGCCTAGTTTACCATGCTATAACTCAGTGCTGACATACAATAGGAGGCCCAATCTTTGGTATGTTCTAGAAGGGTTATTAGTGCATAATATATCCAAAAATTATGTTGGTGTCTTGTCTCCTTCCTAGAAAATCTTGCTTGTGAATTTTACTCAAAAGCACCATTTGCGAGAGTAAAATTTCTACCAGTCTCTATCCCTCTCGCATGAGTAGTCTCAACAAGGCATTATAATTTAATGAATAAAAGAACATACCTTTAGGGTGAATGGAATTAGGGTGAATGTTTTCCTGCTGTCTGGACACTGTCTGGGTCCTGTTATTTTACAAGGTATTGGATTGCTGTCCTTTGCTGTCCGCTCCAACCTTCGTAACCTTGGGGTTATCTTTGATAACTCCATGTTGTTGGATACTCATGCTAGGCATCTGTCCAGATCTTGCCTTTTTCATTTGAGAAATATCAGTAAGCTTAGATCCGTAGTCTCTAACGCAGAGCTGGAGATGCTAATCCATGCCCTTATCACTGCACGCTTAGATTACTGTAATGCATTGTTCTCCCTCTTTAATAAATCCACCCTAGGCCGTCTGCAGGCAATCCAAAATGCAGCTGCTAGACTGCTCACCAAGTCTAATAAACGTTCTCATATCACCCCACTACTCAAGTCCCTCCACTGGCTTCCAGTTGCCTTTAGGTTTAAGTTCAAAATTCTTACCCTCACATACAGAGCACTTCACGGTCAGGCCCCCGCACATCTGACAGATCTGATTCACTTACACTCTTCATCCCGTTCTCTTCGATCCAACAGTCATAAACTTTTAACTGTTCCCCGCACTCATCTCAAAACACGTGGTGACCGAGCTTTTATGGTCGTAGCACCGACCTTATGGAATGCACTACCCATGTCCATTAGGCTTGCTGACTCTGTGGAATCTTTTAAATGTCAACTAAAGACTTACTTATTCAAACAGGCATTTGATTAGATGCTGTCTTTTATTGATATAACTGATGTTCTTTTAGCTTCTTGTGAATGTATTGTCATTTTTATCTATTGCTACATTTTACTGCTACTGCTACTTTTCTATGTCTGTAAAGCACTTTGTGACACTTGTCTGTGAAAAGTGCTATATAAATAAAATTTACTTACTTACTTACAGGAGAGTCACCCCAGAAAAAATTATAGAGGCTTGAATACTTCAGCTCCAGCAGAGCTCTGAAAACGGCTCAGAAATGTAGATGCTTTTCCCAAGGGGTACCCCCCACCCCTTGCAGGGGCCATAAATCATGAACTAATGATGAGGGGAACCTAATACTTTGCAAAGCCTCCTTAGAATAGTTGATTTACATATGGGTGGAGTTTGAAGAAAATCTGAGATGGTCGAGCTGGGACCCTTGCCTGACTTGGCATGGAATGACCCAAAAGCAAGTGTGACCTGACTCCCATTTAAGCTGTGCGAATTATTACAATTTTTAAAAATTAATAGCTTGGCCTGGTAGCAGCAGTACAGCTAAGGTCATAGGGTGACCAACATCAATAACGTCTTCTCTCAGAACCAGAAATGAGCAGAAAAAATTGTGACTAGACTCCCAGCAAAATGGGAGTTACTGCAGAAAGCAATATTAACCCTTAGAGTGCTAAAAGCAGCCATAGTTACTCAGTGATGTAAGATATCAAAATCAAAGCTGTTGAAAACCTATCATGTGGCAACTTGTTTAAAAGAGCCTCCGCCAGGGAGCTCTTTTAAACAAGTTGCCACATGATAAGTTATCAACAGCACAAGATCACGCTCTAAGGGTGACGTTTGACCTGGTGATAGCACTACAGGAGAGGTCACTGGGTTACACAAATCAATAGGGCTTGTCCTCGATGCACCAGGTATGAAAACCACAAGTTTCAAGGAATTCCCATAAAAACTGTCAAGTTACTGCGATTTCTATAAATTAAAAGTTTAGCCTAGTGGTGGCGCTATAGCATAGGTCATGGTGTGACTAACATCAATAACATGCCTTCTCACTGCCTAAAAAACAATCCTAAGAAGCATGACACGATTATCATCTAAACTGAATTCTTGCATTTGGAAATATAAAGTTTGACCTGGTGGTGGCGCCACAAGAAAGGTCATAAGGTCACACGTGGGGTTTATCCTCAACGCACCAGGAATGAACACAATGATTTTTGTACCGTTCCCATAAAAACTGTTCGCACCAAGACAAAGGATCTGCGGAGGCAGCGGCAACAACGGCAGCCAAACCAAAAACATAAAATCCCCGAACACTTTCTTTAAGGGACGTAATTAGGAATCAAAGAAGGATTAATCTGCAGGCGGCCTATAGGATCACTTCTATCAGTGTTCAACCCACAGAAAATTCCCTGCAGGTATTGGAGACAGGTGTCGATTTTATGGAGAACTGAATCCGGTGTAATCATGTCGCTTGATTCTGACATTCCCCAGGTACAGGGATTAGTGTGCAATACATTTCATGCCCGCTTCGATAAAAGGAAAAATTTACCCAGGATGCAATTCTGGACACAGAATTTTAAGCTGCAAGCACGGCACTGACCACATCAATCTTGACTTCAATTCTTGCCGAACACAAAATCAGATCCATCATTTTCTTTTCCATGCCACATAATCTGCCCAGATGGCAATGTGTAGTTTTTGAGGGGTTGCAGGCACAAGGGAAAGCAATGCAATGTGGGACATTTTGTTTGCATTAGGCTGAACACACAATATCAGAATTCTAATGTTAGCATTGATAAAGTAGAGACATACAGAGACTTCAAGTGGCAGTGCTGATCTAGGATCAGTTTCCTCTGTTCACATCTAATCCTATCCCATACTCCTCAACAAACTATAGGGCATAGTCATCACATTAAACATACTGCTTGTAACACACAATAAATTTTATTTATGAAAGCATTGTTGAAGAATGTAGCTTAAATGTGGTAGACTTATTAAACATGGGTCAATCCACCTCAATTCAACAAGTGGGTTCTGCTCGACCATCTCAGATTTGCTTCAAATTTTTACCAGATGAAGAACAACCATAATAACTAACTCATGCAAAATATTAGACTTATATATCAAATATATACAGAGAAAAAAATTTGTGAACATGGTACCCCCCTCACCGTTTTCGGTGCATTTTGCGATCATCTTAAATCTACAGCAAAGTTCATACCGCATTATCTCAAAAAGTTTTCTAGGTAGAGTCATGAAATTTTCAGGGCAGAAAGCCTGCTATCTATAGATGTCATTTGTCTTATTTGAAGTGAATAGCCTTGGTTTTGAACATGGTGTGACATTGTGAAATTTGGAAAAAAAATTTAGCACTTTCACGAACTCCTATATTCACTGGCCCATCAAACACAAACTAAACATGGCAAGTGTCAAATAACTAGAGATTCTTTTACATAAGTCTATATTGTTTTGATATTAACATAACTGGTTGTGTAGCATGCATATTTCTTGCATTTTTAAAAAAAATAAATCGCAAAATATTATTTTTCATTAAATTTCATCTTCCAATTGCTCAGGTATGACAGGCTGTACCAATCAACAAAACATATTTCCTGGAAGGGCATCTTATATGCATACTGCATGTGAAATTTCAAGATGGTTCTAGGACTCCAACCAGGCAAAATATTTTTTGAAAAATAGACATATCGTCGCAATTTACGCATCGCCAGTATAGGTTTGAACACTGTCACACATTTACCATAACTCAAAGAATTTTATTTATTTGAAAAACACAATCTAATGAATTAATCAACATTGTTTCCAACTATAAACAGACATGATGAAACCTTATTTAATGTTTTTCAGTTGTTCTGTGCAACGTTTTTGTGTTTCCTGTGGAACTGTGTATCGTCTCCCAGTTGTTGTAACAGGTGAATCGATGATTTAAAGGACATGGCTCAGCGGAACCCAGCAAACATCATCTTTTCTGGGCCAGAATAAGCTTTTGTTTGGACCATGTGGATGCATGAACGAAACTTGAACATCATTTTCCTCATGGTCAACGCTTTTGATATTGCCTATCCACCACTCTCGGTCATACATGCAACTGATGTATTTTCCAGGTATCATGTCCTGTAACTTTAGAGTTGGCGTTGGATCAGAGAACACTTCCTGTGATTGCTTCATTCTTTCACCCGTTCCAAGACAGATCTGAATGATATCTCAGGAGTAGGTCTTATTTATACCTGATGATGATCTGATGATGTCAGCGAAATCTGACCTGGTCATGGTGGAGGCTGATCTAATATGCCAGCCAAGCATTTTCCAAGAAGTGTTGGGATTTCAGTGGGCTTATTCCCTGACATCACCAGCAAGCTGCCACACGTTTCTTGGACAGGACACTATCATGAGATCAGGAAATTGAGATATGTCATGACATGTACATGTATGATGAAACAATAGCTGGGATAAAAATGGAAGTAGTGAAAATGCACAAATACATGTACTTCAAAAATATACTTTTCCTTGTTGGAGTCCTGGAACTATCTTGAGAGAGAACAAACTGAAAAAACATTAAATAGGGATTTTTCATATCTGTTCACTGTTGGAAGCAATTTTGATTCATCCATTAGATTGTGTTTTTCAAATAAATAAAATTCTTTTGAGTTATGGTAAATGTGTGACAGTGTTTAAACCTATGCTGGCGATGACGAAATTGCACGATATGTCTATTTTTCAAAAAAAATATTTTGCCTGGTTGGAGTCCTAGAACCATCTTGAAATTTCACATGCAGTATGCATATAAGATGCCCTTCCAGGAAATATGTTTTGTTGATTGGTACAGCCTGTCATACCTGAGCAATTGGAAGATGAAATTTAATGAAAAATAATATTTTATGATTTATTTTTTTAAAAAAATGCAAGAAATATGCATGCTACACAACCAGTTATGTTAATATCAAAACAACATAGACTTATGTAAAAGAACCTCTAGTTATTTGACACTTGCCATGTTTAGTTTGTGTTTGATGGGCCAGTGAATATAGGAGTTCGTGAAAGTGCTAAATTTTTTTTTTCCAAATTTCACAATGTCACACCATGGTCAAAACCAAGGCTATTCCCTTCAAATAAGACAAATGACATCTATAGATAGCAGGCTTTCTGCCCTGAAAATTTCATGACTCTACCTAGAAAACTTTTTTTGAGATAATGCAGTATGAACTTTGCTGTAGATTTAAGACGATCGCAAAATGCAATCAAAAACGGTGAGGGGGGGGTACCATGTTCACAAATTTTTTGCTCGGTATATATTTGATATATAAGTCTAATATTTTGCATGAGTTAGTTATTATGGTTGTTCTTCATCTGGTAAAAATCTGAAGCAAATCTGAGATGGTCGAGCAGAAGATGTTCTCTAAATCTGTTGAATTGAGGTGGAATGACCCACATTTTAAATGACAACAAGAGGGATCAGTGAATTATGACGACGATGATGATGATGTGGGCAGTTATCTTCCATTACTAAACAGAAAAGTATTCTAATAAAATACATTGTAAAATACTTCACTGAGATCTACACATCATGGTGCAGCTGTTAACTGCAGTCAGTGTCTATCCAAGTGTTAAATACAACCAAACTTGCCCTTTGATCTCTGAGCTAGGCAGTAACCTGAACAAAAGGGGGGAAAAAAACATTTTTAAAAATTTTACTTAGGTTTGTAAACTGGGCTAAGAACTTAGCAGTTAGTGACTGAACACAGGCCCAAATCCAGTAATGTGTGGTTTGGGATTGGGAACAAGCCTTGCAAGTGTCTGTAATTGATTAAATACTGAAAACTGGACAAATCATGCTAGCAGTGGACGACAGCAGGGTATATCCACGAAACAATAGCATTCTCACCATTGGCAAAGGTTATCGTTTGGCCTCTTGATTGCACAACATTAAAGGGTACATGGCACAAAAAAATCACAAGGAGAACCAAGTCCTGGGCTCAAGGAATGTTCAAAGCTAATTTTGCCCAATTCAAATAAGAATTGTTTGACATTGCATTTTTGAAACAGTGAAATTTAGCCAAAGGGTGAAGCAAAAGGAATGGTCAGTGTCACCAGAACAGTAAGACTGCTTTTATGCCAAAAGACATCCTCAGCAAAGTAGATCTGATTCCCCAAAAAAAGGTTTGACAAATTACATTTGGAAATGTAGTTTCACCAACTGATGGCTGAACAGTGAATGTAACCCTAACATTGAAGTCAATACGGTTCCTCTTCTTCGCAAGAGGAATGTTGACAGCCGATTTGACAGGATTCCTATAAAAACTGTTTGAATTATTGCAATTTTTAAAAACAGTAGCCATGGCACCATAGCTCATCTGGACAAATAATCTCCAGTGACCACATCTATGCCAAGTTTCAGCTTCATCGGCTTGATGGTTTCAGAGAAGATCATGTTAACAGATGATAGAAGTACTTATCAGCATGGCATAATGACAAAGGTGACATCAAGGTCAATGTGCTGCAAGAACCCATAAAATGTGTTACGGGTCCTGCTACTTAACACCCATGTACAAAATTTCAGCCTGATCGGTGCAAAAATGCCCTAAAGATAACAGAAATGGGCATTTTAAAGATGGCTGCCTCGAGACCATACTTGATATTGGTTCGGAATGCCTTGAACAAACTTTGGCGTCCTCATGGGTACAAACATGCATCTAAAGTTTCATGTTGATTCGCTTGACAGTTTTGGAGAAGATGATGTTTAAGTACTTACCTGCGTGACAATGACAAAGGTCAAATCAAGGTCAAAATGCACTAAATGAAAAAACCTGTAAAATGAGTCTTGCTACTTAGCACCTACATACCAAATTTCAGCCTGATTGGTGCAAAAATGCCTTAGAGATAGCAAAAATAGGCATCAAAGATGGCTGCCAAGTGGCCATATTTGAGATCGGTTCGGAATGCCTCCAACAAACTTTGGTGTCCTCATGGGTAGGAACATGTATTAAAAGTTTCAAGTTGATCCACCAAGGAGTTTTGGAGTAGAATTTGTTTTCGAACGAATGACGACCGAAGACGGACATGCAGACCATGACATAAACCCATTGGACCTTTGGTCCACATGAGCTAAAAATGAAAAGTTTGGCCTTATAATGTTGCAACAGGGAAGAAACATAGGGTCAGCAACATCACATATGCAAACCAGGAACCATCACAGAAGGTTAGGCATGAATACCATTCAAAAGTGTCTGAGGAGAGCATTTGGAACATTACAGAGCCATCACAATTTGTAACTTCCTCCTCTATGTCCCAGGAATGGTCAAAGCAGATTTGATACAATTTCCATAAAAGCTGTTGGAGTTATTGTAATTTTTCAAAATTAAAAGTGTGGCCTGGTGGCAGCACTACAGCAAAGGCCAACATCAATAATTTAACCTCCATATACCAGAAACAATCACAAGCAATCTGATATGATCCCCATCAAAATGTTTGATTGGACATGTGAAGTCCGACCTAGTGGCGTTGCTACAGGAAAGGTCGTAGGGTAATACAAAATGAGAGGGCATGTCTTCCATGAACCAGGAGTGAACATAAAAAGTTTCAAGTAATTCCAAGAAATACTGTCCTGGTTATTGCACTGACATGAAGGCTCTGCAGAAACAACCAAAGCAAATCCATAATATCCCCAAAAAAATCAGTTTCAGGACAATAATACATTCAAGTAAATAATGCAAGTTACATAATTGTATATAATAAAATAAACACAAAATAGAGAAACTACCATCTAAAAACATAAATGTCACAAGTGCAGCCGTACTTCACGAAACATTAATAATATTCAGACTGGATAACAGATTTAGTAGAAACTATTTTGGGTGAAATAGTACTAAACATAAATAATTATTACTAAAATTTAATAAAAGTGTGGTTTCTTAGAGTAAATATTTTACTATGGCTCCACTCGTTAGTTCATATTTTTTTTAATCAAAACTGTACGTTTTAGAGGTCAGGGGCAGTCATGCCGTGTCCCAAAACAAATAGTAAGATGTCAAAACATTCAGATAATGTGTATTTCTGTTCTGTGAAGAAAACAAAAGAATACAGAATATGTTCCAAATGGGGAACAGTCAGGAACACCAGCCAAATTTATTGATAGCACTTCATTTTCAATACATTCCCCCAGAAGTTATTCACTTTGCTCTTTTTATGAATCTTTCTCTTGTCTTGTCTTACAATCCCAACCCCCAGCCATTCTCCCCACCTCTCTCTCTCTTTCTCTCTCTCTCTCTCCAACAGGGCTCCTTCACTCTGTCATTGCCATTCCCCATCCATTTTCCCTCACCCCTCATACCCCTCCCCCTTTTCTGTCACCCTTATCTCTTGCTCTCTAACCCACCACTCACTTTATCTTCCTTCCCCCTCTCTCCCTCTAACCTCCTGCTCCCTTCCTCCCGTCTCTGCCCCCGCCCCCCCACTCTGTTTTTCTTCAGTCTTGTTTCTTGCAGTCCCCCTGAGGCTGGACCTCTGGAAGTAGGCCCGAGCAAAGCCTGGAGCCGTGCCAGAGCACTCTGCCCGTAAACCCTGAGCGTCGCTGGGGCCGATCAGAGTGAGCTGGCCCCTGCCAGCACCAATCTGGGAGGGAGAGCCAGGCCATTCGCACAGGAGGGGGATGCACACAAGATACGGGCAGTGGGGGGTGGGCTCAGGGGGGCCAATATGTAATCCGCTTCCTCAGAAACATCTGGAACAGAGGGGGGGTTGAATGCAACTCTTACTGAGCACAACACTGCCACTAACAGCTGCCGAGGGGGGCCAGTGACAGAGACCTCCAATGATAAACATCCCAACAGCTCCCAAATCACTTGGTCACATCTGAGCCAAAACCCTGCAGCATTTAAATGCCATCCAGCACTTATGAAATGTTGATAAACCCCATTTCAGTTCTGAGTGATGAACTGCAATCTAGACCCATTATGTAACGGCCATCTGCATTTTCCCAGAATTGATTTTTCACCAAATATCTCATTTTTGCACTGTAGGTTATTTGGCCTCAGACAAGTTCAGCAGCTCAAAGTACATCAGTCACAGTGACGACAAACATGTTGCATGAACAGTAAACAGTCTCGCATTAACAACAATCTATCAAGAATGGAAAAGGGGTGAGAGAAAGTAAACTCAGCTTTTTTCTATCATTTCACAAACATCCGTGGCAAAAAAAAAGTAAAAAATAAGAAGGCAGGTGTGAGAGAGGGTGTTTGGGGTGCGCCCGGTCCTGGCGGATTTGAGTTTTGGGAACGCGGAGACGCTGGAGTGAGTCATGCACCGTCCCATTTCTCGGCGGGACGGTAACAGGGCTGGGACGGTTTACAGGCCCCATGACCCAAACGCTGGCCCACGCAGAGATGTTACACAATGCAGCTGAGCCCGGCGAGGACTTCAATGCACTCTCCGCTAGTCTCGGTCTCCCGCTACACCGCCCTTCCTTTTCCAAGAAAACATTTCTGCAATTGTTCTGGCCAATCAACACCCCCCCCCTCCCCTGACCATTATATGTCGACTGATACCATAACAACATACCACAACACAACAGTAAAACACTGTCTGGAAAAATTTGAGCTTTCTTCGCGAGATTGCGCATGTGTGAATACAGAGTCGTTTCTATGTCTCCGGGGACGTCTCATGAGCAAGAGCTGGATGAAATGGCGCGCAGAGAGGGTGAGAGAATTGGGACAGAGAGAGAGAGAGAGAGAGAGAGAGAGAGAGAGAGAGAGGGGAGCGAGAAAGATGCAGAGAGGAAGGAAGGAAAACGCGGGGGAGTCTCACAGCTGGTTTATGTAATTTTTGGCCCGATCTGAGGCCTGTTCGGCGAGCAGATTCCTGTCCCGCTGCTCACAGTTTTTCAGGGGCGTCACGTGACGCGCAGGGAATGGCCGGGGCAAACAGCACGCGCTTTCGCCGCGCAGGTTGGAAAGAATGCGAGCGTGGAGGCTACGCACCAGCCCAGCGCGCAGAAAAATACATTCCCCAGCCAAACGCTGGCGCCTCCCACCCGAACCCATAACGCAGTCAGAAACCTAAAAAATGACGACTCAGATTCCACACACGTGACGTTTCAGGGCCTCTGAGCAGGACCCAGCCTGCCCTCAGCTACCCTGGCGAAGAGCACGGAGAAAAGAAACACAACACTGCACAACTGTACTCTCTCTTTTCTTTTCCTTCCCTTTTTTTTCCCTTCTCCAAACATTTTCCCTCCTGCAGAGCCAGGCCAAACGGCCTCATTACAGCCTGCATGTCCCTAAAGGCCAACATATTTCATCAAACTCATACAATTCATTTGTCCCCACAGCATCAAGTAGCTGAATTCTATACACAATTTTGCATCCAAAAGAATTGATTCTGATAAGGTCAAGCGGGTTAGATGACATATGGACAGATGGAATCTGATGAGCAAAACAGATGCATAGACAGACAGCATGTTAATGTAAGGGCAAAGAAACAAAATCAGAGAACCCATAGGTGTGTACTGCTGCCTTAAACAGTCCTGTAAGTTACAGTCTGTAACCAGACAA
Source organism: Gymnothorax javanicus (assembly GCA_029692085.1). Lineage (NCBI taxonomy): Eukaryota > Metazoa > Chordata > Actinopteri > Anguilliformes > Muraenidae > Gymnothorax > Gymnothorax javanicus. The sequence continues at coordinate 70,808,198 of CM056194.1, forward strand.
AAGTCTAAGGGCACTGTCACAGCCGAGGCTGCAAACCAGAACCTCATCGGTTCTCGGAGAGATTGTTCAGCTGTCCATGACTTTGGTTTCCATACGTGACTTTGATGTCCAGCAATATAATTGAAAAAATGATGCCTTAGAATACCCGTGATTTTTTATATCTTAGCTTTCCTTCTGTTTATTTTCTAACACACCACATGTCCAAGATTATGGACAGTGAAGTCAGCAGAGATTCCACAAAGGTACATTTCTTTCGCGTATCCATGGCCACATGTAGCAGCACTCAAAACAAATGTCTCCAAGTTTGCGCAAGCAAAATGGAGGCTTAAAAAGAAATTACTGAATTACAATATACCGTGAGTTTGGCCCAAAAGTGAATATTTTCTTTTTTGGAAAGAACAGCCATGGTTAACAGCAATAATTAATGACGATTTAACGATTAACAAGCATTTTCCACCAGTGACAAACATAGAAAAAAAAAAAAAAAAAAAAAGACCTTTTTTTTTTTTTTTTTTTTTTTTACATGAATTTGGTCTTTAAGGTCCATTTTCTTTCTGCTCCAGTGTGTCATAACAAACAAACAAAAAAAAAAAAAAAAAAACTGAGACATCCAAATTTTATTTTCCAAAACTGATGTAGCAGGGAAATCTTTGAGTTTCATGAAAGGAAGTAACAGCTGGTAAGGCCCCCGAAGAGCCTGGATCTCAGCCTCAATCATCAAGATGGACTGGGATTACCTGGACTGACAGGTAATCTGCAGAAGAACCATGGGCATCTGCAGCAATATCCCTACAACAACCTTCCAACAGATGTACTTGCAAATCTGCAGGACAGTGCACCTAAGAACTGATGCATCTCCAGGTTTTTTTTTTTTTTTTTTTTTTTTTTTTTTTTCCACACTGAATTTTAAAGAGGGTAGTATAGACTGACAGGAACAATAGAGAGTGAGAGAGAACGGAGGCATGCAATCAAGGGCAGCGACCAGCTTCAAATTGCTGACATCACAGCTCAAGATCAGCATGAGGATGATGCCGTGAAAGTTCGCCACTGAGACACTTCAAACTCATGCACTTCTAATGGTGAGATGGTCTCATCAAATATTGATTTGATTCTGTGTTTACCCATTTACAGTGCTTAATAGTAATTTTTTGACACTGAGAAAGTTTCAAATTAATTATTTCTGAGATATCTTTAAACCACATACTTTTACGTGCCCATGACGTGTCCAAAGTACTGCATTTTGCAGATAAGGTCTATACTTGGTCCAAAATATCTTGATGCCTGCATGTGATAGATACCAATATTAATGTCCAATATTTCATGTACAGAGGTCCAGCAAAATACACTTCCATTTTGAAACAGTGGTTGAATATATGCACTGTATTTCAAAACTAGACAGTCAGTCGCCCAATGGTCAGCTTATATCCCCGGACTCCCTATAGCGATTGCTCCTAAAATCTATACCCTTTGTGTAAAATCTATACCCTTACCAAACACAAGGACCAAGCCAAATATGGAATGAATCGGTTGAAATTTGTGGCCTATGGAGCGCAGTCAGCGCACTCAAGTAAATTTCAATGGACTCTGCGGCGAACGAGGTGTGACAATCACTGATTGGTAGTATCCCCGACTCGTTGTCCAGGGTTACAATAAACATTATTTTCGCTATATTTACAGATCATCTTATGGGGCATACTTTTTGCTAAACAGTTGCGGAAAAGCACAAAATGCTAGAAAAAGAGATGGCAAAACGTAACAATATGGAGGCAGGTCAGGAAAGATATGTGGCTGGGACAGACGCGATGCAGATCCAGCCTGAAATATGAAGCTCTGAACTCACACAACGGAGACAGGCAGAGCAAAACATGCAGGAGGATCTACGCCTGCAATGGCATCTCACAACCTGCCCTTTGCCCTCTGAAAACCCCCATGCTCGCAATTCTGCCCTCACACCTTACTGACAGGGGATTAGAGTCCAGCCATTAAGGGCACACTGAAGACGGAAAAGCACACCATGGCAACAGTAGAATTTTGGTTCTGGGGGAGTGGTGTTAAACGTCGCCCATATTAAAATGAAAGCAAGCATTGGAAATGTTTACATTTTCTTTAGGATCATTATTTCTTATGTGTAGGTGCATGAATTCCAGCTTTCTTCCTCCATAACTGCAAACCTAGCAGTCTGTTAAGGTCAGCTCTTCAAAAAAAATGTGTAAATTTTACCTCACACATTTCATCTCAATCAAGTTTCTTTTAATTCACCTCCATAGCTGATTATCTGTACATTTTCACAAGGACAGAGCATTTTAAGAGTTAGTTTGAGCTCAACATGTACAGTGCAGAAGGCATTTGGACAATGATAAACTTATACTCTGGAACGTGCTCAGTGCTCCTGAACGATAAATTCGAAAGCAATGATTAGGAGGCTAAAGCAATCATTAGCCACCTAACTTTGTGGGCATTTACATCCATATTTTGTGAACCATGTAGATATTTTAACCACTTTATCTAAATAAAGTCTAACTGTCCAAATACTCCAAGACTACACTCTGCCAGTGCTCCAGTTTCATTCTCACTGCTGTGGAAATGTGTGAAGCTCAACTTCTCACAGCAGGAGTACACCTGAGCAAAGAGCCCTGTGCCGCATTTCTATGCTTCGACAGAAACAACAGATCCAGGACACAAAGCCATAAGACAGCCAATCACAGGCACACAATCTCAAACTCCTCCTGCATCGGTTATGATTCAAGCCATAAGACAGCCAATCACAAGCACTCAATCTCAAACTCCTCCTGCATCGGCGATGATTCAAGCCATATAACAGCCAATCACAGGCACACAATCTCAAACTCCTCCTGCATCGGTTATGATTCAAGCCATATAACAGCCAATCACAGGCACAGTCTCAAACTCCTGCATCAGGGATGATTCAATCAGTATTTTCCATAATTATTAGTTCCATTTTTGTAGCCAGCAGTAAATTCTGCTTGTCTTCATTAAACACATGGTGAACACGAGAACCTAGAAATGACCTCCAGTTTGTGAGAAGATGAACAGTGTTTATTTCAAAGTCAAGGTTAATTTATTAACAGGAAAGAGAAGTGACTCTGGGCAGCCAAAGGCAACAGTTTACAGTGATGATGCAACCAGGAACTGATGGTCATTTTTTTGGGGGGGGGGGGGGGAGTTCTAAATGCATGAACAACCAAGAGAATGAGAAACTGTTAATGGTGTGAGATGTACAGAGGCACATTACAGCCCCACTGAATCCTGGCCCAAAGCAGTCAGGCCTTCTGAGATGACATGCTGATGAAATAGCGCTCATAAAGCTAGCTGCTCTGAGACCATGCTCAAGCAATGCGAAAGGAATGCCAGGCATCCGGCACGTGAAATAAGGCCTGTGTAGCAGCAGCACTGGATCTTCTGTTACAGTAACCAGAGCTACAATCTTCCTGTTCCTATCCTGCACACACACCACAGGCAAAAATGCAGGCTGCTGTCAATACTGCACATCTATCCGACACAATGTAAAGATGACCTAAGGCACAGTTTGCAAGTATGTGCATAGTTATATTGCATAAAGAGGCCTTAAATTCCTACAAGTTTCGCATACCATGGATTCAAATACCTGCAAAGTAAAGATGACAATCCCTACTTAAACCTCATTTAGTTTTGAAATCCAAAAATGCAAAACAAAAATGGTACCGCTACATTAATGCTTCAAAAATGCACCGAGAATGTACCTATATGAAAGGAACATTGCAGGAATATTGCAACAAAGAGGTACAGTTATGGGGCTAATTTCAGTCAACACACATCAGGCCTCATCAGGGCTAGTCTTTTTAAAAAAAAGAAATCCACTTCCACATCGTCATCGTCAGCACAGGCTGCCTTCTTGATTTTTGCATTGCTGGGACTACATTCACAGCCTTAGCAAATAAACTGTAGTGCTTTAGAATTGTTTTAATTGTGCCTCCATGGTCTGGACCTTGTTATTACTTGGCAGATCATCTGAACTCCGTGAGAGACTCTCCAGCATCCTGCATTAATAACCGTTAAACTGAGACTGGATCATGATGATGCCAACATGGCCATTGCAAAAACTAAAATAAAGAAAAAAACTATTTATATATATATATATATATATATATATATATATGTGTGTGTGTGTGTGTGTTTCTTGACAATGGCCATTTTGGCATTGAAAACTCTGAAATGTAATAAATCATTACTTATTGCAGCAAATTTTATTTTTACTGCACGAACGACATGAGTTTTCTTTTCTTGAAGGAATGATGAGTTTCATTTGCTCTTTACAGAGTTGACCGTAGTTCACAGCACGGATGCTAAATATCAATAATGCCAAATACATTACATATAGCGCATACATATGTATTTTTTTTTCTTTTTGGTTAATGCATGAGGGCATAAACATTGTCCACCGGCAAAAAGAACAGATTTGTGTTACTGTGCACTAAAATATGTATATTGGCAATGCCTCCAAAACAAGCCTCAGCTTCTAAAAACCAAGCTATCAACAACCCCTAAAATGTGACAGTGCTTGTCAACAAGTAAGCTTTGCTTAAGTTGCTCCACAAAGTCTGAGAAACGTGCAGAGACTTAACACTGTTTCTCCATCCCAATTCAAATGTTTGCAACGACGCCTGCACGGACATGTTTCGAGGGGAAAAAAGCCATTACGTTTACGAACATAGGCGCAGGAGTCCCGATCGTGCTAGCCTTGCGCGAGCCTTTGTGGAACCAGAATACAGGGAACATAAAGGGGAGATCTAGGGACCCATCACTCAACGTGTCTCGGGAGAAACCAAGCGGCTTTCAGAAGAACGAACGAAATCTTCTTGCAAGTACAAAGCCCTCATCCTTTAATTTTTGCTCCACCTCGGTGAAATTAAAAATACCTAAAATTCCAAGCCAAGGATTGATGAGGCGGCGTGCATTACAGAGGGATACAACAATAGTATTGGTTCGAGCAACAAAGCTGTATCTTCCAAAGCACCCCCATTTTTATCCCTTCCTTCTCCGTTACCAAATCGCCGTAGTTAGCTCGCTTTCATGGCAGCGGTGGACTTTTCCAAAATTCTACATTTCGTAATCAGAAAATGTTAACAGTCAATCGCGATATACATATTCTTTTATCTCAAAACAAATAATTAATTGACAATAGAAATCCTCTTGTTGTTCCAAAAATCCATTTATTCTATGTTGTTTCACAATTGTTTCGTATATCAAAACAAAGGAGCCAACACTTAACGGCACTTCTAAGGCACCCTCTTATAATTGTTAGTCTTATCTTATGTGTACGTTTTCCGCCCGCGTCAAAGCGTCCAACATTACCAACACTCGAATAACTTTTATCCGCTTCAGGCAAGTTTTTGGGTTTGTGTCTGCATCGTCAGAACTAGTAAACGTTTACCTGTTGTGTGATCTTGCCAGTGTTCCGCGAATTCTCTACCGTCGTGGCGATCGCATCCAGAGGCAAAAATCAATTAAAATTCCGAAATCATTTTCGAAAAGTTGATGTTTCTCATTGTCTTTCGGTACATCGGAAGGTCTGCACACAGAAAGAAAAAAAAAAAGTTTCAATGTGATTTCTACATCACATCCCGCTTCCGGCCACTCGAGGAGGGGGCAGTAATGATCCGCGAGGAGAGGGGGAAGAGCAGAGCCAGACTCTTAACGGCAAACAAGGGACTGTTGAGTGTGCGGGCTTACTAACTGACTGCACACGGCTCTGCGTTCTGGAACAACACACCAATAGACGCAAAGCACCTACTTACTACTGACGGATCACAAAAGGATCACGAAGTATGACTGATTTAAGTGTTTCAGCCCTCTCTCTCTCTCTCTCTCTCTCTCTCTCTCTCTCTCTCTTTCTCTTATCAGCCTTTGGGATTTATATGAGTGTAGTCAACTGTAATACTGAAGGGCCTGTGGGGAAGGTGGCCAAATTTGATGGCAGTTAGTGTGTGCAGGTGTGTTTGTGTGTGGGGTTGAGCATGAGGGAGTTTTTAGGTGTGTGTGTGTGTGTGTGTGTGTGTGTGTGTGTGTTGGTGCGGGCGGGGGGTGAGATGTCAGTTGTATATCAGGGTTTGAGGTATGTAGCTGTCTTTGTTTTGTTTCTATGACTTTACATTGTTCAATAAAGAACATCAGAAATCTTGCTCTCTCAGGAGCAGATCTGTGACTGTCGAATGAAGTCTTGAATTTAATCCCCCTTCCTCAAAAGCACCATGGAAATGTGAACCATCTGAACATTTGAGAACAGTTCAGTCTTGGGGGGTAGTGGTTGATGGCTTGATTAAATAAGCTCCAAGCTTCTGCGTCTCATCTTGGATCGATCATCATGTGACTCTAATGTCCCGATTGCTCAACCAGTCAATATAAAGCAGCTGAAAATGTCATTCATGCTACTTCCAACCGGGAGAGTTTTGTGATCTTAGCCATGGCACAGCTCTTTGGTGACGCACATCGGGTTGTTCAGCTTCACATCTTGACAGCACCAGGATTGCCTGGAAGCTGTAGCACAATCACAATCTGCACTTGAAGACTATCAATATTGTCTGGGAATGTCCAGCTATAGCACTTTCAACATTAAATACTTTGCAAGAAAAGAAATTTCAGGTGGTTCATCTATTGTGTGTTAGATGGAGTAGAAGGCATTCAAATGATAATTTTCAGAATAACTCAATTTTGTTTGCATGCAGGTTGGAAAAACCCCCATAATTCCATGCCATCAAATGACGGAGTGCACTAATATGACCTCTCATTTAAGATGTGCAGAACACTTCTCAGTAAAGGATAGGAGCTTACCTCATTCAGCATTGACAGGCCAGCTCTATAAGATACACATTAGCCAAAACTTCACATCAGTGCATGTGAGGTGGCAACATTTGTGTGACCCAGGAGGTTGCGCAGGCACTCAGCCCAGATCATGCACTCTAAGCCAGGACAGATATGCACACTAACCCAGCACAGACATGACGTCCAAACCAGCACAGATATGTGCACTAACCCAGTACAGACATGCACTCTATGCCAGGGCAGACGTGCACACTAACCCAGCACAGACATGAAGTCTAAGCCAGGACAGACACACGCACTAACCCAGCACAGGTATGCACTCTAAGCCAGGACAAACATACGCACTAACCCAGCACAGGTATGCACTCTGAGCCAGGACAGACATATGCATTAACCCAGCACAGGCATGCTCTCTAAGCCGGGACAGACATATGCATTAACCCAGCACAGGCATGCACTCTAAGCCGGGACAGACATATGCACTTACCCAGTACAGGCATGCATTCTAAGCCAAGATAGATATACACACTTGCCCAGCACAGGCATGCACTCTAAGCCAGGACAGAAATACACTCCAACCCAGCACAGGCATGCACACTAACCCTGTGAAGACACACACTCTAACCCTACACAGGCATGCACACTAACCCTTCATAGACATACACAATAACCCAGCACATGAATGCACTCTGACCCCATACAGACTTACAAACTAACCCAGGACAGCCATGCACATTTACACCACACAGACATACACGCTAACCCAGATCGGACTTGCATACTAACCCAGCACAGGCATATGCAGTTGGCTGTGTATATTTCATGTCCTCTGCTATAGAATAAACTTGAAATATGGTGGACGAAAGCATCTGGCATCCCCTCGGAGAACTCGCACATTGTCCATTGATCACTTATTTCTTTTATTACAGCGATTTGTAGTCACAGGCGGTTTCCTAAAATTCATGACACAATAATTTTCATTTTTTCAGTTCTCTTTCATTGACTAATGGCAATAGAAATAAAGGAAATCACATACATATTGTTCCTCACATGCTTAACCCCTTAAAATCTAAATTTCTACTTGGGGTTTCCCTTAAGTAGGTTCAAAGTCAGAAAACACATTTTTCATATTGTAGGACAATGGCGCATTCATATTCTTTTTCTGCGCCTCACTAAAGTCACATCACACATATTCAAACACAGGACTTCATGTTTTTATGGCCACAACATTATATCAAATGGAAAATACATAGATCTTTTACATCATTAAATACACATTTCCCTGTAATTCAGAAGGGTATATTTGGGATCATGGGAAGCCTTGAGATCTCCACTAGAATTCAAAATAGGCCTGAAGTTCCACAGGTTTGAATATAGCAGGTGCATTGGTTTGTGGATTTCATGGAGTTGACCCTCTGGTTCAGCAGCTAACACGTCTAATTTTGTTTCAGGGTAAATTGTCACAACTCATGTCTCATTAATTAGTCTCCCCTCTGTTCCAGCGGTCTTCGTATGTTTTGTGGTTTGTCTCCCTTAATTGATTTATTGTCGTCTTTTCCCCGCCTCCCCATGTGAACATTCGTATGCCTTGCCCCTTTGTCAATTGTCTTGTTTACTTGTTTACTTGTTGCTGAATTGTCTTTGTCCCTTGTCTGAAGTTACCTTCTAATGATCTTGTATTGAGCTAACCTCTTCTTCTGTGTTCAGTAATATTTAAAAGAAAAACGCTAATCTCTTCTCGAGAGCACTTTATAAGGAGCACCTTCCTGTTCTCCTGCAACCTCCAGAACAGGAACTTTGTCCCCATAAAGAAACCATCTTGGAACCAGTCCGGCCACTGCAGTATTGGATTGGCCACCTGGCCTCTGACTCCTGGACTGTGTTGATCAGGGCTCGGATATACCCCTCGACTGCTGCATGCTAATCACCTGACTCAGACTGCCCCTCATCTTCTTTAGTTTGACCAAACTCTCTTCAATTCCGTTGCCCGTTGCCCATAATAAATATGCCCAAGAGGCTTTCGTCATTGATCTGCAAGTGGTTCCTTCTGCCTGGTGTGTTACAGAAAGTAACAATCTTTGAATTCAGAAAGGGCATTTCATAACTTAAATTGCTGATATAGTGAATACACAAATGTGATTTTCTTTTTATCAAAGCATTGCCATTCTCTTGTCAAACAGCCTTAGTTTGTGCTACTACCCCCAGGTATATTTATTGCAGTTTGGGAGGGGTGAATTACCTCTGGGTTTATTGTGTTTTTGTGTTTATTTTCTCCAGCTCGTGGGACTGTGTCAGGAAGGTATGAAAAAATCAACAACCTTAAGGGAGCACAAAGAAATTATGATGATAAAAATAAAAACCAGAAATAAAGACCATGTTTAGACTTAAAAGAAATAAATTGCAGAAACACTATATTGTATCCCATGAGATATCCTATTTTTCCCCTGTGCCCTCAGCAAGTGTTGTTCATATTTTGTGTCCTTAGTGACATGCTCAAGAACAAAATTTAAACTACACTTGATCCAAAACTTTGAGAAGTGAACATATTTCATGTACATCAAGCCATAGTGGGTCAGTTATTTTATCTTCTTTTTACTTGTGTCTCAGAACAGAGACAATCTGAGTTAAAAAAGTTGAAATCACTTCTCCTTGAAGCAATGTTGCTTTAAATTCATCACGACACAACAGCATTAGCCTAAATTTCCTCGGTACATCGCATTGTGTATGTAACAGACAACAGGGGACATGACTGACAGCTCAGAAATCAGAGTTTGATTAATTATGGCCTTTGGCAGAGGCAGAACCATTTAGCTTCTGTAAAACTAATAACAATACCATTATCAGCCATTGTTATTTTGTTTTGAATGTGTTGAAAGGATTTTTCCTTTTAATTCAGTGAATAATGTCCACAGTGCAAGTAAGTAGGAACACGCTATGCACATAAGTACAGCACATAGATTTGCAAAAGTGAACAAAATAGAGCTACACAAAACGCAAGGTGTCCATTCCGAACATGATTGGTTTCATCTCCTTTTGGTCAGGATATAATGCTGCCATGCAGTCACAATTAGATTTTCATCTTGGAAATTGGTTCTTTTCACAGTATCTTTTTTAATACAGGTGAAACATTTGTAAGAAATGCAATAAATCATTACTTTGCTGGTGAGACCAGGCAACAGAAAGATCCCAACGGTTTATGGTTGCGTCGATCAACACTTGCTACATACAAGGGTTCACTTCAAATGACGAAACGGGGACAAATAAATCCGGTATACGCTGCTGATTCACTTTTTCAAGGCAACCCTGCTAAACCAAATGAAGCAAGGATAAATTATATCGAAACGGAAAATTTTTTAAAATTAGTCAGTGAGTCAACTGATTAACGTCAGTGTTTCTCAACAACTGTCAGGCTTGTCTGAGACATGTGATGATCAGGACAAGGAACCAGATGGAGAGGCAGAGTACAATCCAATAGTGGGGTTCATGGAAAGTAATACAGAAATGATTGTGAGGAATGGAGCCCGGAGCAGAATGGCACAGTTCAGTTCAGATGGTAATAAGCTTGAGTCTAGCACGTGTCCCTGCCCAGGCAGTGGTGTCCCGTGACAGTAACCAGGTGGAGAACATTCTCGCCAGGGCACATCTGTCAGATGGCAAGGCCGGACAGTTTAGCAGGAACGCAGTCCGAACCCCAATGACCACAGAAGGCTTGGGAGGTGTTCCTAATAAACTGGGCAGAGGAACAGACTGAAGAGATATTAGCAGGAATACAGTCCCAATCCTGGAGGCTGAGAGAAAGGCTTGGGAGCTTGTTGTTATCAATAAGACTAGGAAGAGTACCTCCGTTGAAGGTTATGAATAATTTCCACAGACGATAAACTCTAGACAAGGAAGACACCGACTGGCTGTTTAAACGGCATATAGCAAGTGACAGTCCAGCAACTTGAACACAGAAAGGAAGGGCAAAATGTATGCCACACACACGTTCCAGACACTTGAACACTCAGGGTAAGGTAAGGTCAGGTCAGGACGTCAGTGTCACTGAGCATCTTCAGGTGCAGCCTGAAAACTCACCTCTTCAGGCTCCACCTTTCCCCTACTTCACTGCCCTCGGTGTACCTCTCCTTATGTCACGTGCCATGATGCCCGAGTCTCGTTTTGTTAACTGTGCTGGTCATTTTTGTTAAATGTGCTGCTGGTTTTTGTTAACTTTGCTGGTTTCTTTCTTTCCGAAATAGTTGGGACAAAGTATAAATTGTGAATAAAATCAAAACGCAATGACTTTCAAATCACACCAGCCAGTATTTTATTCACAATAGAACAGAGATAACATAGCAGATGTTGAAACTGAGAAATTTTACAATTTATCCACAAAATGAGCTCATTTCAAATTTTATGGCTGCTACATGTCTCAAAACAGTTGGGACAGGGGCCTGTTTACCATGGTGTAGCATCCCCTCTTCTTTTTAACACAGAGTGGAGGCGTCTGGGCATTGAGGCGACAAGTTTCTTGAGTTTAGCCATTGATATTTGATCCCACTCTTGTTTAATACAGGCTTCCAGCTGCTGGAGAGTTTTGAGTCTCCTTTGATGGACTTTTCGTTTAATTATGCGCCAAATGTTCTCAATCGGTGAAAGATCAGGACTGCAGGCAGGCCAGTTCAGCACACGGACCCTTCTACTACGAAACCATACTGTTGTAATAGCTGCAGTATGTGGTTTTGAATTGTTCTGCTGAAATACACAAGGCCTTCCCTGGAATAGATGTCGTTTGGAGGGGAGCATATGTTGCTCTAAAACCTTTATATACCTTTCAGCATTCATGGTGCTTTTTAAAACATGCAAGTGTCCCACACCATATGCACTAATGCATCCCCATACCATCAGAGATGCTGGCTTTTAAACTGAATACTGATAACAGGAGGGGTGGTCTTTTTCCTCTTTAGCCCAGAGGACACAGCGCGCATGATTTCCAACAAGAATGTGAAATTTGGACTCGTCTGACCACTAGACACTTTGCCACTTTGCTACAGTCCATTTTAAATGAGCCTTGGCCCACAGAACATGGCGGCGCTTCTGGATCATGCTCAACAATGGCTTCCTTTTTTGCATGATAAAGTTTTAGGTGGCATCTGTGGATGGCACGGCAGACTGAGTTTACTGACAGTCGTTTCTTGAAGTATTCCTGGGCCTATTTAGCAATGTCAATGACAGAATCATGCCGGTGCGTGATGCAGTGGCTTCTGAGGGCCCGAAGATCACGGTCATCCAGTAAAGGTCTTTGGCCTTGTCCCTTATGCTCAGAGATTTTTCCAGTTTCACTGAATCTTTTGATGATGTTATGCACTGTCGATGATGAGACCTTCAAAGCCTTTGCAATTTGACATTGAGGAACATTGTTTTTAGAGGATTCCAGAATTTTTTTACGCAAGCCTTCACAGGTTGGAGAGCCTCTGGCCATCTTTACTTCTGAGAGACTCAGCCTCTCTAAGACATCCCCTTTTATAGCCAATCATGTTACACACCTGATGCCAGTTAACGTAATTACTTGCTAAATGTTCTTTCAGCTGATTCTCATATATTAATTGCTTTTTCAGCCCTTTTTTTGCCTGTGTCCCAACTTTTGTGAGACCTGTTGCAGCCAGAAAATTTGAAATGAGCTCATTTTGTGGATAAAAATGTAAAATGTCTCAGTTTCAACATTTGAAATGTTATCTATTTTCTATTGTAAATAACATATTGGCTCATGTGATCTGAAAGTCATTGCATTTTGAATTTATTCACAATTTACACTTTGCCCCAACTATTTCGAAATTGGGGTTGTAACATAAAGAAATGTAATGTAAGGGGTGCATGTACGCCATACACTCGTAAAGGAATGGGGAACCCAAATGCATAACACCTGGTGGGGAGGCACGCAGGACATCAATCCAATCAAAGGAGGAAATATATTTAAAAGACACGCAAGTGGCTGGAAGAGAGAAGACGTGAAAGGAACTGTCATGAGAGCTGTGGCAAGATGATTAAGTTTATGTGCATGTATGCACACTCAGGCATTTGAGTAACAGTACATTTCCCCAAGTCAGGAGCAGCTTCACCACCTAGTGGATATGTAGAGGTATTGCAATTGTTTCAGGGGGTAGTTGTCTCTCTCAAGCTTTTTTAGTTTAGTTCAAGTCCACTGGTATACGGGTATTTTTGAAAATGGGGTTTTTCCTCTGGAAAATGCAAGAGCACAATTGAAGCACTGTCAAGAGCATATAAACCAACAAGTGGCAATTGCATAGTTTTATGTAGGCCAGTCACAAGCTTTTAAAAAAATCGCTGTAACTGCAATCTCTTGGACAGTTGTTCACAGATTTGGTCCTGAGGGACCTCAGTGTATGCTGATTTTCATTCCAATCACTACTGTAATTCTAAATGGGAATTACAGCCATTTTTATATGTTAGTGCCCTGGTTTCTGGGGCCCAAAAGTAATTGGACAACTGACAGACAGTTTCCTGACCTGGTGTATCCTGTTCCCTTGTTATTTCACTACAAATGAAGCAGATAAAAGGTCTGGAGCTTGTTCCATTTCTTAATCTTACATTTGGTAGCTGTTCATGGGAACTCCTAATATGCAGCTGAACGAGTTGTCTATGCATATACCATAGTCTTTGCACCAGAAGCCTCTCTCCTCCAAGGCTGGCACAGGAGCATATAAGGCCTACATTCTCCTGCCAGGTGCACCTGTAGCATCTGGGCGGAGCTAGAAGATGGGAGTGGAAAAGGGACAAAAAGCACCACATACAGCCGTAACAGCTGTAAGATGATATTCTCAGCTGGAGGTGCTGTGCTAGTTGGTGCATTCACATATGAGCCCCTAAGAGCCATACTGGGCCAACCCATGTTGGGGAACTTTTGAGAAAATGGGACTCAAAGTTGCCAGCTTCCTGCGTCATTTAGAGTATCTGGGAACTAGAAACACTGCTTCTGTTAAAAACTCAAGATATGTACAGTTATGTAGTGCACTTCTTATGCAGGTTTTGGATGCCCTTCTGTTTCATTTAAAGTGAAACCTACCTCCTTCTGAAGAGGAACCATCATCTTCTGATTCATTTGGGTCAAACTCTGGGTCTCCATTATCTTCCACTTCACCATCATCATCAATCATAGCAAGCAATTCCTCATCAGTGCGATACCTAGCATACCATGTTTACATTGAATTATGGAAAAGTTGTGGGATGGTCCACTATGGCTAAGGCAGCGCATTGCATATTTACAGTGGCAGAGAGGACGTTTGCTTATATGAGCAATCCATGTGGGTAGATTGGGTTGGCTCATTTAGGAAATGTAGATCTCAGTTTTCTGCACATGCTGACTACCTCAACTCAATTTCGCCAAAAGTGCGGGATGGCCCGGTATGGTTCTTAGGGGCTCATATATGAGTTTTGAGAGCTGTCAATTGCTACTCATATTATTTATCCATATGGAGGTCATGGCCTATAATTCAGAGAAAAAAGATACATGAATTCTTGCTCCCCGACTTTGAACTGAGTGACTGGGCATTCACCCTGAAACCTTGGGCTAAGATAAAGTTGGCTCCTGGGGGCAGATGAGGGAGAGCTTGATGTACCTGCATAGTTTGCATGATGTTGTGTTCTCCACCAATCCCAACAGACAATGTGTCCAAAATTTGGCCCCACTGTGCCACCTGTTCACTATTTGAAGGCCTGCAGAGAAGCTGAGTGGATTTACTGATGGGTGGCATATTCGCTGTCCTATTTTTTGGGGATTTTTAAACTTTTATTGAATAACTAACCAATTTAAAAAAATTCCCTTTGGAAAAGAAAATGCATTCACCATTTAGATGTTGCTTGTGAATGGGGTTTGCATTTACTTTTGTTTGAACACTTTAAGCAGCAATTCGAGCTCCGCAGTCACAGCTCCTGACTTTGTTTATTTACATCAGAGAGATGTGATGAAGAAATATGGCATTCCATTAAATTCAGTATTGCCACCCCGTCTCTTGTGCAGGGTATTTTTTTACCGTGAAAGGTTTGAGTGGTCAAGCGTCAGCGTTGTGTAGTTTATTGTTGGAAAAGTCTTATAGACCTTTGTCTCTTGATTTTATTTTGAGAGTTGACATTCCCGACTGGATGCTGTATTTGATTGGGACACAGTTTGATCCAACTTCCTCTTGGCCCTAGGAATCCTGAGCGCCAACAAATTCATCACCAGTTTGTTCACAGATCCTACACAACTCCTCAAAAACAGTTTTTATTAAAAAAATCCACTCACCCTAACTGTATCCTCTGTTCCCCAGATGTTTTGGGCACACACTACCATATGGCATGAGAATGCTCACAGGTTCAAATGTTTTTGGAAATGGTGGCCGAAAAATTATCGACTTTTCTGTCTGGGGACATTCTGGTCTCGCAGTTTATCCTACTCATGACTGACCTCTCTCAACCGACTCTTTTATCGTGAGAAGGCTAAAATTTTTCTGGCAGGTTTAACAGCAACTTAAAAAATGATTGCCCAAAGGTGGAACAAAGAACAAGCTTCAAATTTTCTTCAGTGGGCCCTGACTTTTATAGATTTGGCTATTTAGAATACTCAATATACGACTGTGAGCAAGCTAATCATCATGCATTTTTTTTTTTTAATTAATTAGTGTTAACTTGGAATCATTCATATGTGTGTAATCTTATAAATTTGTGTGTTTATTAATTTCAAGTTTGTTTTTATAAAACTGATATCTGCAAAGAAATTGGCATACACATCATTTCTGTTAGTAGAGCAGATAAACGTGGATTTTGGGTCGAATCATGCACTTTGTGATATAAGCATGAGATTTGGCATGAATGTTCCTTGTAGGTCACTTTTTCAGAAAAATGTGCTAGCCACGAAAAATTTTCAATGTGGCGGCCATTTTTCAAGATGTCCACCAGAGGTGTCTCTGTTATTTGGTTTTGCTCAGAAACCTTAGTGCAAATTGTGATATAAGCATGAAATTTGGCATTAATATTCTTTGTAGCTCACTTTTTCAGAAAAAAGTGCTAGCCAAGAAAAAAATCCAATATGGCGGCCATTTTTTCAAGACGGCCGCCAGCGGTCCACGCAGGAACTAAAATCCCTCAATTTGAACAGTTGTTTTTCACTTTTGGTCCAGATGTTTGATATGTTCATCATATTTAAAAAATAAAATGATTTGATGTCCCAACAAAAATTCTTTTGTGTGTACAAGGCACTATGACGCAAAAAAATAGGTTTAAAGACAATAAGGACATCCTACCGAAGGTGGAACACTACAGTTGCAATCACAAGAGGACAGATATCATTTTTGATGTCTATCGTCAGTCTAGCCTGAAGTCTGAAGCACGATCAAAATCGCGGGAAGGCCATTAGGAAGAGAGTAACCACAAAGAGCAGAACACCGTCCAACAGGAGGAGCTTTCTCAGGGACAATGCCAACAAAACAAAACTGTTCAATTTCCTTGCTGATGAAATGAGTAAAATGACCGCAACAAACAAAGTCATTGTAACAAGAGAAGAAAATACTCTGACGAGTTCCAGCCATCCCGATACTTACCTGGAGGAATTGGCTCCTTGCGCCCATGAGGAGGCGGACACCCGGATATTTTTACATGCCTGGCATGCGGCAAGGGATGGAAACAAGTCTCTTATGATTGAAGCCAACGACACGGACATTGTAGTCATAGCCTTGAGCCTCATGCCTTCCTTCACTGCGATGGGCATGGAGAAAATGTGGGTTCTCTTTGGCAAGGGGCAGCACACTCGATGGATCCCTATCCATGACCTTGCCTCTTCTTTGGGACCGGAAAAAAACAATGGGATACTATTCTTCCATGCGTTCTCCGGATGTGATGTGGTATCAGGGTTCAACGGCAAAGGGAAAAAGACAGCATGGCAGACATGGAATGTTTGTAATGAAGCATCAGCTACATTTGTGAAACTCAGTAAGTGTCCATCTGAAATTGAGGATCTGTCTGATCTTCAAGTTCTGGAGAGATTCGTTGTTCAAATGTATGACTGGTCAAGTGCCACTACTGCAGTAGATAAAGCAAGGTTAGATCTCTTCGCTCGGAAACAGAGGTCATATGAGTTAATCCCGCCAACACAAAGTGCACTAAAGGAACATGCCAAACGTGCTGCCTTCCAAGCAGGACATATCTGGGGGCAGTCCATCGTTCGTCAGCCAGAACTTCCGTGTCCTTCCAAGTGGGGATGGTCAAAAGACGGTAACAAATGGAAAGTTGTCTGGAGTTCCTTGAAACCTATTTCTAAAAGTTGCCGTGAACTGACAAAATGTGGATGTAAGATAAAATGTGGTGGAGGACGGTGCAAGTGTTCAAAGGTTGGAAGAGGATGTACTCCGCTCTGCAGTTGCCCTTCTGAGATTTAGTAAGGAACAATGACTGAACTTTCGTGACCAGCCCTGGCAAAGTGATCGAAATATACATTAAATGGTTTACCAAAGAGCACTGTGGACAGAATGTTCCATTCACCACAGGAAATAACAAACCATTGATGATGCCTTTTCATTGATAGGAATGACATGTGCCAGGGTTGAATTGATCTCTTCTTGTGGATGAATGGACCGTGACTTTCTAAAAACCAAAGGTGTCGACCAATTGGGTAATTGGTGATCTTGTGCTGGGGGATAGAACAGGTGTGCCATTTTCCATGGTGGAGTAGGTATATCATTCTGCAAAGGGATACTGGACTGTCAGGGGCCTTAGCCTTGTGTATAAAATGGAGACTAACGGAAAGAACACAGACTGAGATGATACAAACAGTATTCTCGTAATCCCTGAAAGTGTATGTATTCCTACATGGCAATAAACCATAAATATTTCATCAAATTCTACTTGTTAAATGAAAGCTGAGCTGGCGGCCATCTTCAAAAACGGCCGCCATATTGAATTTTTTTGTTGTTAGCACTTTTTTCTGAAAAAGTGACCTGCAAGGTACATTCATGCCAAATTATATGCTTATATTATAATTTACACCATGGTTTCTGCGCAAGACCACATAACAGAGACCCCTCTGGCGGCCATCTTGAAAAATGGCCACCATTTAAAATTTTTTCATTGTTTGCACTTTTTTCTGAAAATTGACCTACAAGGAACATTCATGCCAAATTTCATGCTTATATCACAAAGTGCATGATGGTTTGCCTAATCTGCTCCACTATGTGCCTATACGCCATTTATAATAAATAAGACCCCTAAACTGTCGACTGATACAAGAGACCACAGTCAATTAAACTTGTTGAATGATCATATTTAAAAACTGTCAGAATAAATGTATGTCTTTTTTGTTGTTGAGAAATTCAAGTTCTTCAAAGAACAGCGATCAAATTGCATTTGCAATAATAATGTCTAAGAGCAGAGGGCAGCAGTACCGCATTAATAACGCAAAGCCTCTGGTATGTTGGAGCTGCATTTCGTAAGTCGTTTGAAATGCCCTCGTTGACTTCCCCTTGGCACTTGCCCTCAGGGGAATCCCTGCCATCACGACCCAGTGAACTTCGTGAGATCGATTCCTTGAGGGCTGAGGGAGGAAGTGATCAATGATGTTCACTCAGCTCTGCAGATTAACCACAGTGCGTTGCAGTTTCGTATCATTTCCACGTGACGTCAGTGAGTTGCTGATTTATTGTAGCGTATTTCAAACAGATGTTTGTGATTGGAATAAACAGAGAGAATTTCTCATAAAGCACTCTGCAAGAGTAATTGACAATATCCTGATAATCAGAGTAATTATGTTGAAATTCAGTTTTTGCACTGACTACAAGGGTAAGTGCATTCCATTTAAATTCCCCACTCCTCCCCTGCCCACTTTTCCTCTGCTCTCTAAGTGGCTTTTGCCTGACATGTGCTGTTATGTAATTCTCTGGGCTGAGGGTAAGTCAATGAGGGGAAATATTCGGGAAAAGCAGCTTCAGTTTTTTTTTAAGACGCTGTGACTTTCCACTAGTGTAGAACTTCCTTAACACTGATCTGACTCTTGGCTGGTGATTTTCTAAATGTAAAGCTGCCATGTCACCCAAACCACCCACCCCTCCTCTGGCTGGTTCTGGTTCCAGCCCCGCTGCTCAGAATGACATCTGTTTAATACCTATGTTTTTGTCCTAAGTTTGACAAAGGTTTCCTTGTGTCTTACATTTGCTCTAATTATAGCTTGAGCTAATCCACTGCACTGCATTCAAGGCTAGTAGGTGAAGTGGGCGAGAGCTGGACCACTACATACACAATGTAAATAAAAGTAAAGTTTTTACCATCAAAGATAAAGCATATCCCAGCTCAGGCCATGAGGCTGTAGGCCACGTTTAGTCAGTCTTCAGACTTGGACTTTCAACACCCTTTATACTGATAAAACAAATCCGAATTTTAATGAAGTTGGGACATTGTGTAAAAAGTGAATAAAAACAGAATACAATGATTATCAAATCTCATAAACCCACATTTTATTCACAATAGAACATAGACAAGATATCAGATGTTGAAAGTGAGAAATTTTACCATTTCATGAAAAATATTAGCTAATTTGGAATTTGATGACAGCAACACACCTCAGAAAAGTTGGGACAGGGCCATATTCACCATTGTGTAGCATCCCCTCTTCATTTAACAACAGCCTGTAAACATCTGGGAAGTGAGGAGACCAAATGTTGCCCCTCTGTTGTCAGATGTAGGATTGTCCTGGGTCTTCTTTGCTGGATTTTTCGTTTTATGATGCCAAATGTTTTCTGTCAGTGAAAGATCTGGACTGCAGGCAGGCCAGTTCACTACCCAGACTCTTCTACTGCGAAGCCATGCTTTTGTGATAGATGCAGTATGTGGTTTAGCATTGTCCTGCTGAAATATGCAAGGCCTTCCCAGATAGAAACGTTGTCTGGATGGGAACATATGTGGTTGTAAAACCTCTAAATACTTTTCAGCATTGATTGTGCCTTTCCAGATGTGCAAGCTGCCCACGCCATAGGCACTAATGTAACCCCATACCATCAGAGATGCAGGATTTTTAACTGTACACTGATAACAATTTGGATGGTCCCTCTCCTCTTTAGTCCACACGACAAGGCATCCGTGGTTTCCAAAAAGAGAGTCAAATTTTGATTCATCTGACCGCAGGACAGTTTTCCATTTTGCCTCAGTCCATTTTAAATGAGCCTTGGCCCAGACAAGACGCTGGCGTTTCTGGATCATGTTCATGTATGGCTTCTTCTTTGCATGATACAGATTTAGCTTGCATTTGTGTATTTCACGGCGAACTGTGTTTACAGACAATGATTTCTGGAAGTGCTCCTGAGCTCATGCAGTGAATTCCAGTGCAGAATTATGCCTGTTTTTAATGCAACGCTGCCTGAGGGTCTGAAGATCACAAGCATCCAATACTGACCTTCAGCTTTGTCCCTTGCGCACAGAGATTTCTCCAGATTCTCTGAATTATTTGAGGATATTATGTACTGTAGATGGTGGGATATTCAAAGTCTTCGCAATTTTGTATTAAGGAACAATTTCTGAAATTGGTCCACAATTTTTAGATGCAGTTTTTCGCAGATTGGTGAACCTCTGCCCATTCTTACTTCTGAGAGATTCTGCCTCTCTAAAGTGCTCTTCTTGTACCTAGTCATGTTACTGACCTGATGCCAATTAACCTAATTAGTTGCAAAATGCTCCTCCAGCTGTTGTTCAATAGTACCACTTACTTTTCCAGCCTTTTGTTGCCCCGTCCCAACTTTTTTGAAATGTGTTGATGCCATCAAATTCAAAATGAATATATTTTACCATTTCATGAAAAAAAATATTTTTCATGAAATGGTAAAATGTGTCATTTTCGACAGCTGATACGTTGTTTATGTTCTATCGGGAATAAAATGTGGGTTTATAAGATTTGCAAATCATTGTATTCTGTTTTTGTTCGCGTTTTACACAACGTCCCAACTTCATCGTTATTGGGGATTGCAATAAAACCTTTTTCTCATAAATTTTCGAGATTAAATCAGCTAGCCTTACTGTAAAAAAACGAAAAACAAAATAAAAAAATCTTATTTTGGGTGGAATCTTCATTAAGTGTTGACTGAAAAGATAAAATCTCATCTACAAACTAAACCAGGAATATTTTGATGTTGATAAATAGAGTGAAGTATGACAGGCGATGACCTGTTGCATGAAATGTAGAACTGTGAACTGGTGTTTCACCTCTTGACTTCCTGACCTATTCAATCATACCGACCTCGGAATTATTTGGATATTTTGTTGCGTGACAAAAATGTTGCACAATCTGCCACCTCCTGTCCATTCTGTCATTTCCTCTGGTGACTTCCTTTCAAGACAAGTCAGTGAAATTTAGCAGAAAGACAGGAAGAGGTGCGAGACAGGAATTTTTTTTCTTCGTTTCAGTTTACATGTTCTGAGGTTAAAATGATTTTCGAGCGATCAGCCATAAAATTAAACTGTCGCCGTTCTTTCTGTGGAAAATGCCTCGCGGCACTGCGAAGTAAACTGCGCATTCATAAAATGACACAACGTCATTTAAATGTAATAGCAATCCGAACATTCTGCTGTAATTTGTGAAACGGCGCAGGAAAGGGGAGCGGCAAAGATTAAAGGGAGTGCCAAAGCTTAAAGAGAGAGGGTGTGACTGCAGTGCGGTTCAAGGTGCAGCTTCCGCAGTCCCTGTGGTCTCTCACATTGCAGCATACAGTCCAGAGCACTCCCGTGCATATCCAGAATCTGGGATCTTTGTTTGCAACTGACTTTGAATGGAGTGGAAGGAAATGCTCCAATTCATACAAATGGTTTTGTAAAGGGTCAGCATTAGCTATGCTCAGATTTTCTGCGTGGCCGCAGTTGTGCGTAGGTTACAGAGATTTCTCAGATCAATCCTACCCTCGGCTCAGAGGACTCTCGGCCCCCCGCCAACAGGAAGTGGGGATCAAAGCATCCACAGCCACTTCCTCTAGGGCTCCTCCAGTGTATCTCTGTTTAAACCAGTGAGCATCACTGACAACATTATAAAACACCATTTGCCAGCATTCTGAATTATCTTTTGCGGGGTTCTGTGGCCCATTTTACATTTGTCACTTCATGCATCATCTATCAGGACGCTATCTTTGTTTCACTGAGACAAATCTTATTTGAATTTTCCCAAACAAAACTCTAATGACAGAGGATTGACAGCTTTTTTCTGTGGGGCTGTTACTGTGATTGTAGCCCTACTGTGAAAATGACTGGGGAAAAATAACATCTTGTGCTGTAATGGGGAATCTTTAAAGGAAGGCCGTCCAGATGTAGGGCCACCGACTGTGGAGAAGAAGGTGGTGGGGCCCCATAGGTTAGCCAGAGATGTACAGTAATACTGAGGGTGGAGCATAGCACTGACTCGTGTCCGCCGTGGACAGATCCATTCATTTACACTTGATCACTTTTTCAGACCCAATGCGGCTCAAGATTCCTCCAGAGGTGGTTTGAGAAATTCAAGAAAATAGCTGAAATGCGTCTTGGGCATAGACTGTATAAAAAGATGGACGAAGCAACCGTGACGTCACCCATTGGTTTCAGCATACCATTGAGGAAGCCTCGATTTTGGCAATTTGAACAGCGCCATTTTGTCATTTTGAAACCGGATGTGATTTCTATTGGACGAGAGCATGATTTGAAGATCCAAGGAGGAGCGAGGGGTGTTTGAATGGGTGGATCTGACCATATCTGACTAGGACCAGAGGATAGCCACGCCCCTAAAGCATATCTGGCTTTATCCTTTAGTCTAGTCTATTTGGGACCATAATTTACAAAAATTAACATCATGATATATCGAAGGAGACTTAAAACGTGCTATAGATACCATAAAATAAAGTGGAAAATCGATATTGAAATACAACCCCAATTCCGAAATAGTTGGGACGAAGTGTAAATTGTGAAGAAAATCAAAATGCAATGACTTTCAGATCACATGAGCCAATATGTTATTTATAATAGAACATAGATAACATTTCAAATGTTGAAACTAAAATATTTTACATTTTTATCCACAAAATGAGCTCATTTCAAATTTTCTGGCTGCAACAGGTCTCAAAAAAGTTGGGACACAGGCAAAAAAAGGGCTAAAAAGCAATTAATATATGAGAATCAGCTGAAAGAACATTTAGCAAGTAATTACGTTAACTGGCAACAGGTGTGTAACATGATTGGCTATAAAAGGGATGTCTTAGTGAGGCTGAGTCTCTCAGAAGTAAAGATGGCCAGAGGCTCTCCAACCTGTGAAGGCTTGCGTAAAAAAAATTGTGGAATACTTTAAAAACAATGTTCCTCAACATCAAATTGCAAAAACTTTGAAGGTCTCATCATCGACAGTACATAACATCATCAAAAGATTCAGAGAAACAGGAAAAATCTCTGTGCTTAAAGAACAAGGCTGAAGACCTTTACTGGATGCCCATGATCTTCGGGCCCTCAGACGCCACTGCATCACTCACCGGCATGATTCTGTCATTGACATTACTAAATGGGCCCAGGAATACGTAAAAAAACCACTGTCAGTAAACACAGTCCACCGTGCCATCCACAGATGCCACCTAAAACTCTATCATGCAAAAAGGAAGCCATTGTTGAGCATGATCCAGAAGCGCTGCCACGTTCTGTGGGCCAAGGCTCATTTAAAATGGACTGTAGCAAAGTGGCAAAGTGTCCTGTGGTTAGACGAGTCCAAATTTCCAAATTTGGAAACATGGGCGTCATGTCCTCCAGGCTAAAGAGGAGAGAGACCCCCCCACGGACATCTCGTGCCCCCCCATGTGCCCCCCCATTTAAGATATGTAAATAAATGAAGAGTATCTCGCTCGCCCCCCCCCCCCGGTTAACAAAATAAACACAACGCAAGGACCCCCCATCCCCAGTCAACAAAATAAACGTGAAACAAATTTTTTGTCCGTGCTCCCTCATCAAACTGTTGTGCCCCCCTTATGCACCCCCAGAATAAAAAGTCTGGTGACGCCATTGCAACACCTGCTCCCCTCCAGACGACATCTATTCCAGGGAAGGCCTTGTGTATTTCAGCAGGACAATGCAAAACCACATACTGCAGCTATTACAACAGCATGGCTTCGTAGTAGAAGAGTCCGTGTGCTGAACTGGCCTGCCTGCAGCCCTGATCTTTCACCGATTGAGAACATTTGGCGCTTAATTAAACGAAAAGTCCGTCAAACGAGACCCAAAACTCTCCAGCAGCTGGAAGCCTGTATTAAACAAGAGTGAGATCTAATTCCAATGGCTAAACTCAAGAAACTTGTCTCCTCAATGCCCAGACACCTCCACTCTGTGTTTAAAAAGAAGAGGGGATGCTACACCATGATAAACAGGCCCCTGTCCCAACTTTTTTGAGACATGTAGCAGCCATCAAATTTGAAATGAGCTCATTTTGTGGATAAAATTGTAAAATTTCTCAGTTTCAACATGTGCTATGTTATCTCTGTTCTATTGTGAATAAAATACTGGCTGGTGTGATTTGAAAGTCATTGCGTTTTGATTTTATTCACAATTTATACTTTGTCCCAACTATTTTGGAATTGGGGTTGTAATAAATCAGGTGGGAAAGTAGGGTCACTTTCTCATAGACTTCTATAGGATTGAACTTGTTTCTGCAACCACTGACGTCACCATCTGCTGGCCATTCAATAGAATGCAATTTTCAGAGATTTTTGCATGAGCTTCACTTTTCAGACCCGGGTGCTGCGTCCATCTTTTTATACAGTCTTTGGTCTTGGGCCTGTTTAAATATAACCGTTTTGCCATCCAGCTGCTGTCCCCTCTGCTCGAGCTGTATGAAATGGCCAAGTGTAGATGGAGTCTGTGATTCAATCCAATCACCTGCTTCACGTCACCTGACTTATACTGTGGTCAAATTCAGTAACATGAAATTTGATGATTTCAGTAATTTGGAGGAGTGCTGTGCAGCACATTCCCTGGAATGATCTTGAATCCAATGTGTCTCCCTGTTGTTCACAATTATGTTGTCCCTTCCTAATCTCCTTTACTTTTAGATATTTGTTGCAATAAATGGTTTTAGATCTACACACAAAATGTTATATAAGACAAGAAGAACATGAGGAAACACAAAAGTGAGTTTTTAAATGATCATTTCTTTCTCTGAAGAAAAAAAGATTATCCAACACTTCTATCGCCTGTGTGTAATATCCCCCCTTAGCTCAAACTCAACTGATCGTGCCACCTTTAGGAGCTTTTGACAGCTGGCGATGAATCTTTCACATTGCGGTGGAGGAACTTTGGCTGATACTTCTTTGCAGAATTGCCCAAATTCAGTCGCATTGGAGGATTTTAGAGTATGAACTGCCCAGTAGGAATCACTTCAGTGCAGCACAATGGAATTTTTGTGCCAAAATCTTATTTCTCCTTCTTTTGAAACAAAATTCAGTGGTGAAGTTCCTACTGTACTTTGGACCGTCGTTTTGCCATGTCGCTATATTTCACTTGAGCCTTAGATCACTGACGGATGATCAGACATTCTCCCTCAGGATTTTTTTTGTTTTTTTTTTTTTGGGGGGAGGACAAGCATATTTCATTGTTCTGACATCTGTGGCAAGTCAAGGCCCTGAAAAAGCGAAGCATCCCCACAACATCACACTATCACCACCCAGTTTTCCCTGTTGATATCATGTTCTAATTGTGGAATGATGCTTTACGCCAGAAGTAACAAGACCAATACTTTTTTTTAAGTTCCAGTTTTGATCATGGACTGTATGGTTTTGAGTCATCAGTCCACAAAATATAATATCAAACACCTTCAGGGTCATCAAGGTGATCCTGTTGGATAGCAGTGGTTTTCGCCTTACAACTCTCCCATGGATGCCATTTTTGCCAAGTACCTTTCTATAATCATGGTGTAAACATGAATGCTAACCTCATTTGAAGCAAGTAGGCCACGCTGTTCCTTAGATGTTTCTCTGGTTCATTTATGACTTCCGGGATGAGCCACTGATGCACTCTTGGAGGAATTTCAGTTGGACAACCAGTCTTGGGAAGGTTCACAACTGTGGTTCTCATTGAGGTTTACTGGAGTCTCAGAGCCTTAGTAGACCTTTGCAAAGGTTTACTGAGCTTTGCAAACCTTTTTTGAAATAATTTTCAATAATTTTCTAATCTCTTCTGGAATTTATTTTGATTGTGGCATAGTGTGCTGTTCTTATATTAAACTTCGCTCACAAATCTTAATTAAGTGAGACAAATAAGCAAAAATAAAATCGATTATGAAGGGTGCAAATATTTTTTCATGGCACTATGCATCCTCAAGGTAGCAAAGAAAATGCACCATACAATTATGTGCGCGCGTCTGTGTGTGTGCACAAGTGTGCGTGTGAATGTGAGTTTGAATGTGAGCACTTGCACGCCCGTGTGTGTGCATCAGTGTGTGTGTGCGTGTGTGTGCGACTGCGCGTGCGTGCACATGCATGTGTGTGTCTAGGCATTCCCCCTGTGTTTATGTGTTTTCTTATTTTTATGTGGGCATGTGTGAATGACTAAGCACATGTTGGTCATATCAGTGATCCTGTCCATGGGTATTGGCATGTGAGCTCATGGGAACATAAAACTCTTGGGAAGAAAATCAAATGGAAACTGGATGTGGTTCTGTATTCATGTACACGTGCATGATCACTGACAGAAGAATCTGTGGATTTTATCAGAAAAAAACACACTCTTCCTGCCACAGAGAGCGGAGGAAACGGGGTCCAAATTATTGCAAATCAGGAACAGCAAGGCATGAAATTGAAACTTGTAAAAATTACCCTTTATACTTGGAGGCAAACTGCCAATAACAATCCAGGTCTGCCACGTAGAGCTTCCATGAGTCTCATTCAAAGTGATTTCCCCAACATCCCACACAGGACATTTCAGCTTCAGTGTTCCAGAAGGTCGCAAGTTTTCCATGGAACTACCCAGGCTAAATTTAGAGGCAGGTACACCTACAGATTGCAGGTTCAGCTCGTCCAGCATACGGAGCCATCTCCGCATTCCTGCTCTCCTGTGTCATCGCTGGAATGCAGCCGGAGATGAACGGGGACCTGGGAGAACAAAGATATTACAACACCTGAATCAGGGTGAGGTGGGGTGTGGAATCTGTGGCACCTGTTTCTAAACCAGGCCTCACTGATTACAGCATGGAGGCGATGCAAGAGACAACTGAGAGAAGCATCGTAAATTGTGTGGGAACCGATACTGCTTAGGGATAAGGGAAGATTGCATTACATTGTCACATTACTGACATTTAGCACACGCTATTTTCCAAAGCAATGTGCAATGTGAAGTATGTCTGCAAACACCTCTCTTCCTACTCTTACAGTGCCTTGAACACACCAAACTCCTCACAGAACCACAAAAACCCCCAACACCATGCAAAACCACAAACACTCCAAAACCATACAGAACTACACACACCCGAAACACCTTACAGAACCACAAACACCCCAAATACCTTACATGACCACAAAAACCCAAACATCTTACAGAAACACAAAAACCCCAAATACACAAAAATCCAAATACCTTACATGACCACAAAAACCCGAACATCTTACAGAAACACAAAAACCCCAAACACACAAAAATCCAAATACCTTACATGACCACAAAAACCCGAACATCTTACAGAAACACAAAAACCCCAAACACACAAAAATCCAAATATCTTACATGACCAGAAAAACCCGAAACATCTTACTGAGCCACAGACACTCTGAACACCTCACAAAACCACAATCACCCCAAATGCTTTACAGAACCGCAAACGCCCCAAGCACCTCCCAGAACCGCAAACACCTTAATAGAGGCTTAGTGGCTACTCTGCTAGAGGCTCTCCAAAGACGCTTAGCACAATCGTAAATGTGGGCCCATGACGCAACCCCAAAATGCAAATAGCCTATATCATTTTCATGGATACATGTGGCCGGTAGAACCTGACACTCATCCTGCTCTGGTCACCCCTTTCCCTTTTAGGGGTGCCCTTGACCTGGTAGACAAATATTCTCCTGCAAAATGTAGGCTTTTCCATGAGTCTAAATCCAGAAAATCTAGAACTTGTTCACGCTGGGTCACCTACCAGCACTTTTAGCTGTGTTAATAGTCACTAATGGTGGTGCACTTTGCACAATGAGCAGCTCTAATAATTTTTTGTTGATCATTTGTCTGCCATTAGAGTGTGAAATAATGATGCATTATATATACAAGAATGTCCTAATCTTTCTTCAAAGGACCACTGTGGCTGCATAAAAGCTGGAGTCTTTGAACGGTTGTTAAATTTAAAAAAAAATTCTTGTAATAGAGAGACAGCTTGGAAGACTCGCTTTGGAGTTTTTAATTTTTTTCCAATAAGAGTTCCTTATCCAAATATGTATTTCCTCCACTGATGACAATCTCTGCAGGTGCAAGCAGGTTACTGTATCTGTTTAAGTCCTCTCAATTAACCATTTTCCAGCTTTTAGTTTTTTATCTGTAATGAAAAGAACCTGTTTCCTCAAGATAAAAGATCCTGAGTCTAGAGGACAATCGACAGGAAGTCTTTTCACATAAAGATCCTGGCTTTATCCATGATAGTCTCATACATTGTGCTACTAATTTTCTAAATGTATGATAATAATATATTAAGTAATCACTTTGTCAACAAATGATTTATCATTTCGGTAAATGTGTAATATCAAGGTATATTTTTATTTGTAAGCCATGTGGAAGGTGAAGAAGTTGTGTTCCTGCAAAAAGCATGAAGTAAGGGAATCTTATACAGTTTTTAGTTGTAAGGTCTCACTGGAGTTGTGTTTTTGCTGTGTTATACAAAATGATCTCCAGTAGGTTGAGCTTGTTCTACTCACTTCAGCATTTGCCAGCGGGGCAGACAGTTTCACTTGTCAAGCAAATTGTAATTTATATTCTTCTTGAAAGAGAGATAAAAAGATTGTATCTCCCTTCAGGAGACTGAGACTCCTGATGTTGTGGACTTGCTTGCTGTTCTGTGTAACCTGTTGAGCTTTGGGCAGCGGGGGGAGCATGCTAAGTCTATGGAATGTGGGTCAGGCTGAGACAAGATCCCTCTTATTCTTTCTCCCTTCGACATTTATTCACTCTTTCTCTGCTCAGTTTCTCCTGATTTGCAGTGACATGCTCCTCTCTCCCCCCTCTCCCCACCCATCGCCGAGCTGCCAAGCTGTAAGTTTTAGTTTAGTGCCTATCTCGGTTTCCCTACAATGGCTGCAGCCAGAAAAGACAGAGAGTGATTCAGTTTCCAGGAATGCAGGGCTCAAGAAGGCGGGGTTGAGGCAAGTGGAGGGGTGGAGCCGGGGGAGAGGAGCCAACCAGCTGCATTGAATATTGGCTGTTTTTTACGCCCGTCTCATCATATGAGCCCCGAGTGAGGAAGTGATGTCACAAGCTTGTGTTTGAGTGAGAAGCCGCAGCTTCCGAGAGGGGAGTCCAACTGAGAGGTGACATCACGCCCAATCACACAACCCCCAACAGAATCCTCTCTCTTCCGGCAGGAGTTGTGCAATTCTGGGCCTTCAGAATGAAGCAAGACTTCCATGAAACATTTCCTGGGACCACAGAATCTTTGTGTGTGTGTGTGTGTGTGTGTGTGTGTGTGTGTTCTGTCTGTGTAAGTATGTGATACTGATTGTGTGTGAAATGTGGCCTTGATTCTTTTTGTTTTTTTTGGAAATAGAAGGAAATATCTTAAGGAAATATCTTGGCCTTCCCATTCAACGATATTGTTTTGTGTCAGATTCTCCTGATACACATACTCTGTTTATTTTGCCTGACTCTGTCACTCTGATCAGAATGGAGCCTGTTTGCTTAAGGATGAGCACATTCTTAGATAACCGTCCCACAGCTGATTCACGTGTCTGGGCACGCACAGACGAGAATTACAATATACCTCTGCAACTCCGCACACCCGGATGAATGAAACTGTTAAATCAATACTATGGAATGTTCTCTAGATCAAAGCAACCGAATTTCTCATCAAATGTTGAAATCTCACTGTATGAAGCCGCAATTCAAGTGTCAATGGAAATAGTTAAATATTGTAAGGCAAATATTATGTTGGCACTCAAAAATAACAAATTGAATAAAAAACCTACATTAAAGTCATAGCATTAGGCCCAATGTAATCCATCTGAACTGCTTCAATGCTTCATGGCATACATACATTCTACAAGCCTCTGGAAAGCTACAGGAGAAGACATTTCCTCGATTGGTGTTTTTGTGAGGTTAGTATTGAGGGCTGTCTGACGCGCTGGTCCAAAATCTCCAATAGCTGATCATTTGGATTACGATCTGTTGACTGCAAAGGCCTTAACTTGATTCATATCATTTTCATACAGGTCTATCCATTCAGTGACCCTCTAATGCCATGTGGGTGACTAAATTGTCATTCCAGAATAGACCACTCTCATTAAGGAGCTGATCTGTCATAGAATAAAGGAAATCACTCAGGATAATTTTGCATTAATTTGCAGAGACCCTTTCTCTTAAAGAAGACAAGTGGATCAAATTCCTTTCATTTGTCATCCATCTGCTGCTGACCATTAAATGATGATTTTTTTTTTTTTTTTTGAAATGGCAATTTAAATTCCGGTAACATACTACTGATACTAGTTTATTCCAAATTTATGACAAAACACCTATTAAGCTTAAGTGAACTGCCTCAGAGGGTTTACATCTAGATTTGGGGTATGGGGACCATCCCCTTCGCTGACCAGTCTGAATTATAAAATCGTCAGCAATAAACAAATTTTGAGTGGGAACAACTTTATTTATGTTAAAGCAGAGCTGCCTGTTATTATTTCAACATTACCATGGTAATCAAGGCTGCATTATTGGACAAACTTTATCTTGTTTTCTTGAGTGCGAGCATGTAAAAATCTTTGACATAAATTTGACTTTATTTGTCTCTCTAAGTGATTGAAAACTGAGCTTGGTGCTGGAAGGGTGAGAGTCGGGATGACTGAACATGAAAACTGGAACAGCAGCGTAATGTCAGCCAAAGTGAGGGGAATGAGAGTAAGATGCTCACTTCTGTCATGATTTATCTTGACATTCCACGGATGATTACGTGTTTTCTGAGTCTTTTGCTGCTCCTTTTATAGTGTTTAGCTTTTTACTTAGGTCTGGTGATTCAATTAACAGATTTTGACACACCTGTGAGATCAGACTACCGTTACATTCCACTCCGTCTACAAGTTCTCCCCCGCGGTTCACACGTGGATTTGCAAACTGCATTACCTTTAAAGGTTTTCGGAACGCAGTCTTTCAAATTCCATTTCAATCATGACTGAACCGTTCTCATTAGGACCATTGCCAAGTCTGAAGAATCCCTGTAGAACAGGTGTTGGTGGGTATGTTCCTGTAGAGCTGGTACGCAAACAGTCTTTGGTATCGGTGTCCATTTCATTATGCACCAACACTAATTTCATTCATATTTTAGAATACAGTAGCTAAATATTTCAGGTAAAAAATGCAAAAAAGCCATTAACTGCGATGAATTAATCAATAAATTTCTCAGCACAACTGTGAAGTCCTTGACCATAACATCTTATTCCAAAGTGTTTCCA
This sequence comes from Gymnothorax javanicus, assembly GCA_029692085.1. Taxonomy (NCBI): domain Eukaryota; kingdom Metazoa; phylum Chordata; class Actinopteri; order Anguilliformes; family Muraenidae; genus Gymnothorax; species Gymnothorax javanicus. The sequence continues at coordinate 70,839,643 of CM056194.1, forward strand.
AAATATTACGGGCTGTTTTTTGTTTGGTTGTTTGTTTTCTTTTTTGGTAATTTTATCATTTAAAATGTAAAAACTTGATGTAAAAATTAGGAAATTAGATTATGATCATTTAGCAGACGCTCTTATTCGAAGCGACATACCACAGGGAGTGGATTTAATTGGAACTTAAGTGCCCAACGTGGTAAGATAAAACTTGAACTCTGTAGTAAAGCTGTTAAATAAAAGTAATCAATGACATCTGTTTTTCTAATGTATAGCTTCTGTTGTTTTCTCAAGGGTTTCAAATGGTAGAGGCATGATTATACCACAGGGCAGGCCAATGAAAATCGTAATGTTTAGAAAACTGGGGTTACATTGCAGGGGTTGCAAGCTCAACTTCCAGGTGGAGAACAACTGTTATGATAATGTATTGAAGCTCACCAGAGTTGTCACGGTAAATATCCAACAATATCCATGTTGTTCACAGCAGAGGTGCACAAATTGATCATTGCAGCCTTCATGTGCATTCCAGTCACAGATTTCATTTAGCAACTAATGATCTATTGCTAGAGCTCAATTCATGCTAAGTATTATGCTAGCTGCATTGCGAATAGTATGTGTGCTGTGTCAGAAAAGTCTCATCATCAAACTATTAATTTTTGCTGACAAATAGGATTTTTAACAGTTTGTGGGCCCTCTCTCTGTTCCATTTTCTGAGAGGCTTACTCCTATTAGTCTGATATGCTCTCAGAAAACTAATGCATTTGTGTATCGTTAACCCTTTGCTCAGATATACACTACCAGTCAAAAGTTTTAGGACACCCCAATTTTTCCAGTTTTTTATTGAAAAATATGCAGTTCCAGTCCAATGAATACCTTGAAATGGTACAAAGGTAAGTGGTGAACTGTCAGAGGTTTTAAACAAAAGGTAAGGTTACCCAGGTTTTTTGTACGCCGTCCAGTAGGTGAAAGGATGGTTCCTCAGTGTGTAACATCAACTGTCAAACATGGAGGAGGACGCGTGATGGTCTGGGGCTGTTTTGCTGGATCCAGGGTCAGTGACTTATAGAGTGAAAGGCACCCTGAACCAAAATGGCTACCACAGCATTCTGCAGCACCATGCAGTACCCTCTGGTATGCGCCTAGTTGGTCAGGGGATCATCCCACGGCAAGATAATGACCCAAAGCATAAGTCCAAGCTCTGCCAGAACTACCTTAGGAAAAAAGAACAAGATGGTAAGCTTGAAAACATGGAGTGGCCAGCACGGTCTCCAGACTTAAACCCCATCGAGATGGTTTGGGATGAACTGGACAGAAGAGAGAACGCAAAGCAACCTACAAGTGCCACACATTTATGGGAACTTCTGCAACAGAGTCGGGAAGAACTTTCTGAAGAATATTTGATTTCAGTTGTAGAAAGAATGCCACGAGTGTGTTCAGCCGTTATATCTGCCAAAGGTGGCTACTTTGAGTCAAAAGTTTAAAATACATTTTGGTTTATAAATTGATTCCATGATTTCTTTTTTAACTTTGATTGTTAATTTGTTCTATCATGTCTATGCTTTCATTCCAGAATACAATGAGACATTAAACTGCATAATTTTCTATTAAAAAACTGGAAAAATTGGGGTGTCCTAAAACTTTTGACCGGTAGTTTAGACGCCGGCGTCCGTAAAATTCCGAAATTTAATTCCTGTATAATTCTGTAATTGAATTTCCAAATGTCTTCCTTCACTGGAATAATTTTCCAAAGTCTCTGTGACAAAAATACTGAGTTATAAAGCCTAAATAGGCTCATGCATAACATGAAAAAATTGGCATTATTTGTATTCTGCGCAAAGGGGTTAAAAAAATTGCACCTAACCACAGATGGGAATCGATAAAATCGTGGCATCGTCATGATTTCACAATGTGTGGACACCTGCTCACAGAAAGTAACCTGCTACTTGGAAATTAAAGGGTATGAATGAAGGGTTCAGTGCAATAACTTGATAAATGCCAATCTCATGTTTTATATGAAAGAGGGGAATAAAAAAATTATTTTAGTTTAATTTCCCCATCGATAAATTAAAAACAAAATATCATGAGAAAAGCAGATTTCTGGCCAGTAAACAGCATTGGTACTTGTTGAAAGTGAATTCTGTGTAATGCCATAAAACATGAGATTGGCATTTATCAAGTTATTGCACTGAACCCTTAAAATACACACAACATTACGATGAACCAAACTTGCTTGCTTTCAAGTATATTTTAGGGATATATTATGGAAGTCATTTAAAATGTGGTCCTATATCAAGAAATTGCCTGGAATGAAAGTCATTCAGGATGGATTTGAAGACTTTAGAAAAGAGACGTGAAAGCTTTGCTTTGATGTACAGCCTGTTCCTGCCCCAAAGGCTGGTAATATCTCCCATATACCAAACCCCTAGATCGGGGGCAATGGTGAGAGAATATTGATTGCACGTTTCAATCCCCACCACCCAAGTTCATGACTTCCCCATATAACGAAATGGCACACGGGCGTTTCATCAACTATTAAATCATTGCACGTTAAATTAAATATTTGAGTTTAGCGTTACTTTGATTGAGTTTTGACGCATATGAACACATTTCTGGATGAGATATCAAAGTAAATTTAGTTTATTTCCACATCAATGCATTTATGTTATTAAAAATCTTTGAGCCACTCACTGTATTCAAACCATTGTGACAAGATAAAGACAAAGAAAAATCAAGAAAGCAGAATACACTTTAAATTTCATTTTATTCATGACATATTACAATAAATACCTTCCATTTGAGCAAATAAATATAGCCTGACATAAATAACAATAAATAAAATCATACATTTAATATAACATCACATCCTTTTCAAGTAGTATTGAGGTTTCATCCTCTCGCCTACGGATGACGTCAGCATATCTAACTCCTCTAAATGAGGATACCTGTAGGTTAATTAACGTCATGGCCTACTTCTGCAGTGCAGTGATCTAAAAACAAATCAACACAAATGTGAACTTCAAGTTTTTTTCCAATAACATCGTTGTCAAGTTTCCTTCAAATAATGCACAAAATTGTTCAAGTCAATCCTTCAAGTTCTCCACCGTTTTAGGAGTCTCTTTTACAAATACGCCTCACGCACTTGGACGGTGGCAGCGTGTAGCGGGCTTCCGCCTGCTTTCGTCTTGCGCAGCCGTGCCACGACGGCCCTGGCCTCGTCGCGGCTGTCCACGAGCGCCGTCAGTTTTCAGTACAGCCGTGTTGATGCCACAGCTCGTTCACTTCTCGCTACCCAGTTTGTGGTAAAAAGGGTAGAGGAAGGCCAGTACATAGCTGTTCCTCCTGCTTTCCTCGCACAGGTTCGTCACCTTTGCGTCGCGGCAGGGACAGGTCCAGTTCAGGAGCCGGCTGAGAATGCTCTTCAGAGATGCTACTTGTTGCTGCTCTTGCTGTGGATCCTCCGCTGGCAGACTTCTCATCTGGCGAGCCTGCTGCTCGGCGGACTGGAAAGGCATGAGCTGGTACGGCGGGAAGGACAGGTCCTCAATCGCCGCTTCCTCCGCAGATTTATCAGTAGCACTCGGTGTCACGGTTTCCACGCTGGCCTCCTCCGTGTAGATCTGCAGGAACACTACGAGGCACAGGATGAGCAGCCACCGCTTTGCCGGGCTCTTCTCGGGCGGCGGGAGGTACTTTCGGACTTTGGCAGGGTACATAACCCTTGTCGTTTTCCTCCGGGGCCGGACCCACGCATTGCGCAGCGGCGCGGCAGCTGAAACCTGCTCGAACGTGAAAAATTCTGGTTCTTTGCTCCGCGGCATTGGCCTGTAGTCGGCCCGAACAAAGTTATTAGCAGGGATCGATAAAGTCACGCTGTTTGATCGCGCCAACATGCTCTTTGTTTTCTTGAGTCCTTTCAGGTAACCGCTTAGTTCTCTAGAGCAAGCTAGCTGTGTGCGAACTGTCAAGCAAAGCAGCTTTTTATACGGTTTAGTTTTTAAGACACGCCTACAGTCAAGAACGCCCCTAAGATGAGCTAATACGTTCGCATTTCACAAAAAGGAAAAGTACATCTTTGAGAGAAAAAAAAACAGGAAAGGTTCGATAGTATTGAACTATGTATATTTTATTAATTCACTGAACTGAAATAATATTGAATATACAGCGACTGGGGTAATTTCTCAGCAATACAAAGGGAAAAGAGACGCAGCTACCAACTGAATATGAGTGGACTCACCGTACCCACCTCAGCCCTGCTCCTGCACTGAAAAAGAGAAATATTAGATTTACTCAGAGATGCTGTGTCAGCTGGCTGCGCGCAAATATTACTGGTATCTAATGAATATATAACATTTTGCCCCAATTTAATCAAATCAATTGGAAGTTACTTAACTCAGTTGTGTGCAACCGGTGTACAGAACGTTTTAAAGTAAATCTTTCGCATCATTTCAGCTCTTTTCTGAGTACTTTCACTATATTCATTGCTTAGCCTGATAGCTATCAAACCTATGGGCAATGCGGATCTATGGAAAGTGGAGGTCCTTGTCCTTAAATCTTTGTTTCTTTAGACTTGCATGACTCGTCACTTGGCTCACTTAAGTCATTATATACCTGAAATTCGGCAGTGTGCTTATTGACGTTGAGAGGACGCAATAACTTATTATGAGCAAGCAAAGTGAACTATTATTCAAATAAGGTTTTCATAAATGTGACATAAGCTTATTTTCAGTGCTCATTTTGGTTCCAGTCGACCTATGCTGTTTTTATTTTAATTATTTTACATGGTCATGAATATAACCTATTTGAGACAAATTTATTTTTTATTATGCAAAGGTGAATCCATCATATGCTTCCGTTGAGTTACCACAGCACATCACGGCACCAGTTCTGAACACTGCCCACAGTCCGCGAGTGATCCTCGATCACGATGCGACAACGCTCCACGGGGAATTCTCCCCGAGGCGCAAATTAGGTGCGCAATTCCGCCCTGTGGCAGGTAAAGGATCAGACGGAATATGCATAAAATGCATGGAATTTGCGTCACTATTCTGTATTTACACTCCTGATTTTATTTCTGTGTAGTAATCAGTGGGGCACCTGTAAGAGCCTTTATTTGACAAATTGTTCAACACGCATGAAACGAATTCTAACGTGCGTCATGGACCATCGCATTGTGTTTGAAAAGATTACCCAGAGAGCAAATTATGCCTGAAGATTTTTTGAAAAAATCATGCTGGCATATTCGTTGGATGTTTGCTTTCTGAAGATTTGCGCTGTCATTGTTTTCGATTAACATACTCATGTGCACCAACAAAGTTTATACGGCACAAAAGCAACACAATCCATCAGATATTTATGAAAATGTAAACTCTTGTCCTTAAAAATATCAGATAGAACCATTCAGGTTATTGAAAAGCAAGTGCCCAGCAGTAAATTAACAAAATTACGGTGTAAGGGTGAAGTTTATGAATGTACAATGTCATAAGAAATAGGCAGTAGGCTACTCCTCAATGCAGACAAACAATAAATCGGAATGTAATTTGGTTTAATGCGCTTTTTTTTTCTGCGCACAAAAGTATTACCCTCACCTCAAGAATATGAAATATTTCACCGGCTTTAAATATAGGCTTCAAATAGGGACCTATCGCTGGATTATCTTTGAAAGTTATTTTACATGTTGGCATAAATGAAAAATAAAACCATTACATTCATGCGAAAATTAATCGGGTCACGATAAGTGATGATCTTATTGCGGTCTTCCTGTGAATATTGCGAAGAGTCGGAGCTTTTTTCAATCGAGTGTCATTTGACTCCAATCGCAACTCCATTTGATGACTCGCCCGGCTTTGTGTCATGTAGTACCGCGCAACGGCACCGCGAGACTGGAAAAACTGCAGCTCAGACTACCAACAGATGACAGTGTTTTACTGGCGTGTGCTCATGTTTTTCTCATTTGTTACTTTTTGTTGGCACCTTTTCGTGAACTTCCCTACACAGAATGTGGAAGTAGGTGTGGGGAAAAAAAAGCAATAATTTCTGAAATACAAAGAGTTTTTTTAAACAATGTGAATGAAAACATTTGGGTAACTTGACCTCGGGCAGAACATTCTTTGCGTTATGATTATTGAAAGCTTTGACCCTCAGTAAATAATTAACCTGTCAGTAGGAGCATCTACGCTTCTGATGACAGAGCAGCTGGATGAAGCCAATCAATTTTTAAGTGAATCTAACATTTCACTTTTTCAGCATAACATTCTGTCCTTCTTTTGCACAAATCAGGGTTTCTTAATCTTCCTCGTCAAATTGGTTGTTTGTTCTGTTTCCTGTCTCTCCTGTGATTAAGTGAGAGAGCAGAGTGATCGTCACGCAGAGAAGATTTCAAAAACGATACATCTGTGCGACTCTTTGGACAGGCGATGGGATCACCTACATGCTCTGATGGAAAGGACCGAGCTCACAGTTTTGACTCTTAGGCTGCTTTAACACCGAAAGGGAAACGAATTTTTCGCACGATAGATTACATTCAAAGTCAATGCAAAGACGCGAATACACGCGCGTCTTTGCATTGACTTTGAATGTAATCTGTCGTGCGAAAAATTCGTTTCTCGTCCGGTGTAAAAGAGGTTTTACTTGTGTTGCCAAACACCTATATTGCAGCATGCTCATGTGTGGGTTCATTCTCTGTGTGTTAGTGTTTGTGTGTGCTTGTGTGTCCATGCACGTGTATGCTTGTGTCCGTGTTTGTGTGCACAGTGGGAGAGTGTTTGCGTGTTTATGCTTTTTGTCCGAGGATTGAAGAGATGCAGTCAGGATTTTGCACAAACAAAAACATTTTATTGCTGCTTAAACACAGCACATAAATGTTACTGCTGGTCACGTGATGTAGGAACACATAAAAAAGACATTTGGAATTTTTTTCAGCTCTCAAGTGAAGATTATTTACATTACATGACTTACGGATTATTTACACAGTGCCATTCTCCAGCCCCTTGACTTCTCATTATGAGGAGTCAAGCTGTTTCTCTGGCAGTAATGAAATGTTGTTTTGTGTGGTCATTTCTCAGGCAGTAGAAAAGTTCAGTTCGATGTGGAAATATGGTTTCCCGAGCCAAGACAGAGCCATATCGAGTGTGAGCTCAGTCACGTGAGTGCAGAGCAGGAGGGTCTGAGACACGCATAGTCAGACACATACACACGGGAAATACAGACGCAAGCTTAGCTCCTGCGTGAGGTCAGCGGGAGAAAGTCCATCAGCATGATGAGTCATACCTCAGCAGCCCCCATCACTAATCCCCAGACCCCAGTCACTGATTATCCACCAATCACAGCAAGGCAGCTAAAATTCAGCCCCCTCAGAGGCCCGAGAGTTTGCGTGGACAGGGCACAGTTTGGGGGCTGCTGGGAAGCCCATATGCCCACACACACACCTCACACAGAGGAGTTCATGGGGGCACTTTGGTTTTTTTCCACTCTCCCAGTCACCAGTTCTGTGTCCTCCGTGGGCAGAGGATTTAGCTCCTGTGAGCCAAGAGCCCGAGTTTGGGCAGAGGCCTCTATGCTAGGTATCATTGGGTTGCCCTCCTGCGCGTCCTTAATGAAGGCTTGTGGCCCCTGTTCTACCTCCAGGGCCAAGAGATGCTGCGTCTGTGGCCCCTCCAAGGAACACAGATGGGGCTGTAGTGGCTCCTCCTGGGAACAGAGATGTAGCCTCTCCAAGGCGGCGAATTGTGGCCCCTCGAGGGAAGAGTGATGGGGATCCTCTGGCCCCTCAGGCACCTCTTCAATGTACACCTGCAGGAACAGCACTGCAGAGAGAACCAGCAGCCAGCGCTTGACTGGGTTAGGCTCTTCCTGTTTCAGCTGGGGCCTCTTGACCAGCGGGGGATACAGCACCCTGAGAGACCGCCGCGGTCTGGAGCGGGCCCCCAGGGTCCATGCGGCGGGGTACATAGAAGAGGCCACTCCGTTGGAAGCCCTGGTACCATTGCTTGTAGAGTTCTCCAAATTACGGGCACTCATGTCAAAAAGATTCCTCAGCACTCTCTCTCTCTCTCTCTCTCTCTCTCTCTCTCTCTACACTGCTCCTGTTTCCTTCTATTGTTCTGCAGCTCGGTCGAGATGGTGCGTCGTTTTTCTCTATCTAATTCCCCCGTACACCTGTTTCCCCAGAGCTTTATGTCTCAATCCTAAACTCTTCCTCTGTCTGAAGATTATTTCCCCTTGTTATGGGTCTTTCTCTTTTTCTCTCCTGCAGTTCATCGGATGCCTCTCACGATCTTAAATAGCATTGAATTGGGAGGGCGTGCACTCTTGCACACACATGCACACACAAGCACGCACGTACACACACCTGCAGGCAAATATCTCTCTCATGCCCACAGGTGCCACTCAGTTTATTTTTGGAGTCGCTGACACTCTGAAATTCCTGTTTAATGGCATGCATCGCGTTCATTCCACTCAAGTGTCGCCTTGTCAGTGACTTTGACATTTTACTTTGACATCATTCTTTAAGCTTGTGAGGAATTTGACAAAATTTGAAGCTTATAAATAGCACATTTCTATTTGTGGCTCACGCAGACTTTGTACTTGGGGAACAAATTCTAAACAATACGTTGTCAAAACACTAGTGTCAAATAATACCTGCTCATTATGTGATAGTGGCATATCCTTTCAGTTCAGAGTACCGCAGTCATGCCTCCTTGACAATGTTATTGTCGCAGAATTGCACTAACAAAAGGCTGATTTGCTTTCAGTTGCAAAGTCTTATGAACACAACAATAATCAATCTATTGTAAATGCAGCAGGTTAAGTTATATCATATTGCATTACGCAGTGAGCATTGTTCCCTTGTGGAGAATATCAGTGTTATCCACTGGAGTACAAAAATCACAAAGACCCATTCATAATCAGTCAGTGCAGTGTAAACCGAACATAAAAGATATGTGCCCAGATTAAGGCACTGAAGGGGTGCCAATTTAAATCCAGCTGTCCTCACTCTTTGAGTATAAGGTCACAGTCTTCCTGTTTGCCTGTTTCAGCCCACAGTGAAACTGCCTGCTGGGAGAGAACGTCATGGCGACAGAGGTCGTGACCTTCTGGGGCGGAGTGATCAACAGGACTGTGACTCAGTGCATATTTATGATTTGAACGTTAACGCATTTTCTGTTTGAGATCACCAGACTCCACAATACAAAGCATCTATGTAATACTCTGCCAGAATTAAAGAAGGTCTGTTTACACTCTTTCGGGGTCTGGCTGTACAGTGTCGTCCATCTGTGGTTTTCAGCATTTTTGCGCTTGTGCGCTTTGTGTTGTGTGCTTGTCTAGATAAGACCATCTGCAGTTTGCCAGTAAAATGAAGGATACATATTAGACTACTAGACTGAGCTGAGGTCCAGTCATTTGTCTGTTTTTAGTGAACTATATCTCTGTTCTACCATAGGCACTTTTCTCTCTTTCCCTGCTTTCCCTACTGATCTCTCCTTCTTTCTCTCCATCCTTTCCTCATACAGTACTCACACATTTGGTTTTTTTCTGTAAGAAGAAAATCACTCACATCAGAAAATTACTAAAATGTGCAGACATTTTCTTGGTTTACTCACATGTAATATTGTAGTTGTGAGTAAAAGCGGACAGAAAATGTGTGCAATTACAGTTTTATAACTTGAATTGTTAGGAAAAAGCTTTCACCAAATGTCTCAAAAAAGGATTTTGAGTAGATGCATTACCTTTGACCCAAAGTAGAATAAAGTATAACTGCTGTGCTCCATTTGTGTATTTTGAATTTAAACGCACAAAATCTTGCAACTGGCAAGTCTATGTCACAAATGATTTACACTCTGAATAAAATACAATTTTGTTTATTTTACACCTCTGGGATTCATTTATCGCAAGTGTTGTTAAAAACTGAAAGCATGTTCCCGTATAGAAAATGCTGAGATTTGGCCTGGCTAAAACACAGAATATTGGAAATTGACCTGGTGTGATTCAGCATAGGAAGAACCAGGAGACGCAAGATAAAAGTTCTGCCGTGTGCTTTTTCTGCTCATGAAATCAGCCATCTGATCTCATTTATCAGTTCCACCTTCAGGCCGCGGAATCAGCAAAGTGCTAATTAGCAAATCCTGATGGCTAGAACATAATCTGAACGATGACTTTCTGAACCAGGACCCACTTCGTTTCCTCCTAGTTATTCTAGAAACCTGAACATCTCAGTGTAATATCTGGATACATTTATTGCTTGATGCACAGCATTTGAAATCGGGCGTATTGCAATTCTATTTCTGCTTATATGCAAAGGCCAGAATCTCAGCGCAGTAGAGCTGCCCTTACTGAACCCTCCACCCTCACACCCAAGGCAGAGTCATGTGTAACTATTTATACAGTACTAAAGCAATATTTATCCTGTGAAACACGCACCCACCAACGCAAGCTCGTATTCTTTACAAAACACTTACCAACGCATCTTCTATCCCAAATAAAATACTTTCCAAAACAGCGCACATCCTGTCCTGTCTTCTTCTCCGACTCAAATAGAATTTTAAAAAGTCAATTATTGGCAAATTGCCATCATAGGTAATATCAATTAAATGTACAGGGGTTGGTCCAAAACACGGGAAGCACTTTAATAAAATGGCTTAAATTTTGAAGTCTCTAAGCTGCGAGCACAAAAGCCTCTGAACAGGTCATTCTGACTTAGGTGAATGCTAATTAGCAGCACATGTCTTCTCATAGGCGCTCTTTCCCACTGCACTCAGTCTCCCAGGTCATATGAGGATACTGATGAAGTTCCAAAAAGGCGAAATAGTTGGCTCTACAAAAGCTGGAGCTTCAGTCACAAACACTGGGAAATTATTTATGGTAGCATGAAAAACTGTCAAAAATGATGACAGTGAACAAAAACCAAAAACAGGAACCAAAAAAAAAAAAAAAAAATGTGGCTGCGATTCAAAGCTTTCACTGACAAGAATTATTAATCCATATTAAATTAATCCATATCTGAATCAATCTAAACAAAAACAGTGCAACGTAAGCTTCACAAATCTGGTATTAACTGCTGTGCTTCCAATTGTTTGACCACCCCAATACCCATGTGCATAACCAAAACCCATATTACACCATATTACAAAATATTTTCAAAATCAAAAAAACTTTATTTTTCTTCTAAGGGCTTTATTAAAGCTGACAGCATAAATAAAGCCATTCATTGACCATGTGACCAAAAAATATACACACAACATTGACAATTTTTTATCTTAAAATAAGCAACCTATGACAAATTTATGAAATATTACATTTATAAACCTCAATGCATACGTTGATTTCCAAAAAGTACAACTTAAGTAGAAGAAATTTGCAATTAATCAAATAAAATATCCAGCAGGTTTTGTTTCAGAGGTTGTGAAGGTTTCCTGTTTCGGCTTCTGTTCTTCTCTTTAATTAGAAGAAACTCTTCTCATCCAACAATTTCAAGCAGTGTGCAGTTATGAGGAAGTTTGATTTGCGTGACGCGCTGAGAGCGAGAGAATTCGTCTTCAGGCAGTTAGGGCTCCAGAGCTGTTTTTAGAAAAGGCGCACAGTGGAAGCTGTTGTTATTTGGCTTGGATGCTGGTTTTATATGTGGCTGATTATACTCAAAAGCCTAATGTGAGCCAACTATGCACACCTAATCAGTCAGCCAACCATAAACTGTCAATCAAAGCCAGGAAATTAATAGCAAACATTCCAGAGCATGGTTAATTGGTTATGCCAAAAAAAATCTCAGGAACCTGAAACAGTCTTTACTCACAGAAACTCACATCCTAAGAAATTATGGTGAAGAGGGGAATACTTATTGCTATGTTTTTTTTTTTTTCCAAGGTACGCATCCATCACTTATCACTGAAAATTAATAAGGCACATTTGGTTGCTCTATATGTCTTACATTTCTTATATTATGGTTAAGTGTGCTGCATGCACTCTCCCTCTCGCACACACACACACACCTGAGCAGTTCACAGCAGGTTGACTTTGGCCACCACCTGTTTGCAGCCGCTGTGTGAGTACTGGAGGTCCCCGGCTGAGTGGTAGGTCAGCTCTGCCGCCAGCTGCTCCACAAGGGGGCGCTCCGGGTATAAACCCTCCTGGCTCATCTCTTCTAGGAAGCACTGAATCACATGACTCTTCTCCAATAGGGTCAGAGGCACCATCTCCACCTCTGCCCACAGGGGGTGGAGCTTCTGCAGGGCGTGACTCAAGTGTGGCCCCACCTCCTGCTGCAGGCTCCGCCCAGAGCCCCGCTCACTACTGGAGGAAGAGGAGTTCCGCAGCACGTGATTGGTGATCTGTTCCTCCCCCAGGCTGCTGATCAGGATATAGACAGCGTTCAGGTATTCATTAGCCTGTTCTGGACGCAGTAGGCCATGCAGGGTATCCAGCAGCCAGCCCGACATAAACTCTACCTCGTCAAAAATCAGGAGAGGGATCTTCTCCTCCACCTCGGCCTGGGTCACCGCCGCAGACACGAGGGCCAGCAGGTCCCGGGCGCAGTCACCAGGGTCCACCGCCGGGGGGCAGTGGTGTGTGGCGAAGTACTGCACCACAAGCTGCTCGCCCACCACAGAGCGAAAGTGTCGAGCCAGGATCCGGCCCAGGTGGCTCTTGCCCACGCCAGCGGGGCCGTGCAGCGATATGGCCAGAGGCTCGTGGTGCGCGTAGGTGGACAGGTATTCGCGCAGGTGCAGCGTTATCTGGGCCGTGGCCTCCGCCTGCCCGAACACCTCCCTCCTCAGCATCCGCTCCAGCCCCTCCAGGTCATACCTGAGCAGGTGGTCGTCCAGGTTCTCGATGGCGTTGTACACCTGCAGGAAGAGCACGCTGCTGAGCAGGAACAGGAAGGGCTTGGCACGGCTTCGCTCCGCCGCTGGCAGGAACTTCCGCCCGTCACTGGGAAACAGCACCCGCGACGACTTCCTCTTCTTCTTCTTCTGTTGTGCGAGGTAAGCCTCGGCTTTGCCCCCCGGCTGCACCGCAGCGTCGAAGGTGAAGATTTCCCCTGCAGACTGTGTCCCCGCCTGCTCCATGCGCCGTCTCTTTAAGGCCTGATACTTGTTCCGGATTCGCATCACGGCGCCCAACTTGGAGAAAGGAGGCGCTCTGATGGACGGATCTCCCCTTCCTCCGTCCCCCACCTGACCGTCCGAAAGCATCTCACACGCGCTCTGATCTCCCATCACAGGATCTAGAATCAGGTAAAAGGCAATGAAAAATAGGTAATGTTTAAATTAAAAAGATGGGACAAAGCTGACAACACTGAAAACAGATACCTACTCCACTAATAACATTCCTCAGTAACTGCCTATAGAGGAGATAATAGCTTTGGTGGACTTTCACACCAAAGCCCACAGGAGAAATATACGGAAACATACAGAGAAAAAACACATCCACCTATCACTAATCATCATCGGTGTTGTTATCTTAGTCGCTACCAATGTCCACCATTACTATTTTACCCATCTCTTCCTTCCTCTGTGGTTCATTTTTAAGTATGAATTTCATTTTCAGCAGCATGTATTTGCTTCACAATAAAAGGACAACGAGAACAAACTGTACATGTGCACACGCACCCAAATAAGAACAAAGACACGAGCATCCGTGCATATACAGTACCTGTACATTCAAACATACTGCAACACGCCATGACTGTACTTAAAATAAGTCGGTGAAAATATGAATAAACTGAGCTGTGGCCTTGAATCAGCTTGGAGCCATGCAGTGACCAGCAGCAGCAGGCCCAATGTTACACCAACACACAGAGCATGTCAGAACGGCACAAGGATGCAGTCACCTGCGACAGCTACAGGGAAGCAGGATTTAAATGTTTCTGGGCCAGTGAGAGCACACACCTCAGAGAACTACAATAATAATGAGAGCTGTACTCTGTGTTTGTGAAATTTTTGTATGGATGAGTTGAAAATGTGGGGGGTCTTTTGGGCTTATTCATTTCTGGGGGGATGGTGAGAGTGTGCTACTATATACCCACCCCAGGAAAGCATGGCCTGTCTTTAGCCAAACTCGCTGCGTAACTACAGTAAGAAAACACATTGAAACTTGGGTTTTGCAGCTACCTGCTGGTGAGAAAGGGAGTGAATATGTGAGCATGATTCCTCTTTGGTTGTGACAAGCTTATAACTCATTCTTTCTGAAACTATGACCTGTCAAAAAAAGATCTGTCTTCAGAGAAGAATGAGCTCCTTAATTTACCCCAGCTGACCTGAGACTTGTACGACCTCTCAAGTGTCACACAGGTGCTTCACAGTGGCAAACTGATCATGTCCAACCCAGCTCACTTAAGTACTGAATATACAGCCTGTGCTTGTAAGCAAGTATTCTCAACATTAACACAAATATGATTGCTAATGTGACCGGCAACATTGCATAACCTTTCTGTAACCCACAGTGCGCGTGCACACACACACACACGCACACACACACACACACACAGACGAAATCCTCATGGCTGGACACAATTCTGCTGAAATCAGTTTTTAAGCCAAAACAGCAGACTATGCCATATCCTCAAATGCACTCTCCCAAAACCAAGGGGCAGACCTACCTCTCCACACTTGCCCAATCATGTTTGGGTGAGACACTAATATGTAGAAAGTAAATTTGCATACTGCCCCACGGGCTTTGGGATTTAAAAATAGATTTTTGACGCAATCACTTTCTTGAATACTATTTGAAAAATGTATGGTATGCTCACAGCTTTTAACATCAAGTAATAACATGGAAATACTTTATGTGAGCCAGCAAACATCATACATATATGCTGTATTAATAGAGCTTGCAAACAAACATTCTCATTAATAGCAACATCATAATGAAATGTATTGAATTCCAACATTCGACCTTTGCAAATACCATTGGTTTTTTTAATGGCCTTCCATCCTGCAGACACGCAAGCCAACGACAAAAGCAATGGGATCTCCTTTTTTCTCTTAGCCAATAGCCGTGTGATTTGCGTGATCAATAAACATCAGTAATTTCTTGGGCCGATGCACACAGCCAAATACCGCTCCAGAATGAGAGAAAATGACTTAAGATAAAGTGCTCATGAAGCGCAGTGCACTTGTGATTATTTGAGAAATGGGCCACACTTGAGTGCTTCCACAAACAACACGAAGCCGTGCATTAAGTGCTCAAGGTTACAAGGGCCATCAAGTGTGAATGAGATCCAAAATCTTTCAGCAGAGTGTTTGTCACTCTTGTGAAATGCAGAAAGACACAGCCCACAGTCATTTTTCCCCAATGTGGACATTCCCTCTGGCAGTTTACATGGACATACACTGATTGGAATATAATGAGAAATAATCAGAGAGTCAGCGAGAACCAAAGTAAACTCATCTGCCAACCCCTGTAGAAGCAGAGAGAAAAACATGCAAATATGTGGGACTTCAAGCACTCCAGAAACGGGGCACTATGCAAACAAGTCTTTACATGAGACAAAGGAAGCTGTACACAGAGACTGTGTCTGTGTGTGACAGTGAGAAACAAATGCGCAGTAGTGTTAGCTTATACTAATTTTAGTTGTGTGATAATCTACTAGTTTACATATCGCCATATACGGTCAACTGACTGCAAATGTGGGGAAGCATACACTTCATCTGACAGACACCACCCATGAATTTCACAAAGGGTGCCAGATCATTCTACAACGATTTAAGGCAACAGGTTGGTCAAATATGATACACGCAAGAGAGAATGTCTTATGAAACACAAATCTAAGACTTTGAATTGTGAGATGAATGTTGAACTCAAAACAGCAGGAGACCCAAAGCAGTTCGAAGTCTGGAAAGAACGCAACTTTCACCTAAACAGATTAAGTCACACTGATGGCTGTCCAAAATTCTTCAGTATGAGGAGCCCTTCTCAGAAACCTATGCAGTGACAGCAGCTCTCAGCAATTCAGTACCACAAAGGAAGAGTGTGTCAATCTGAATTTAACTAAACCACTTCATATCTTCTTCCAGCCTGTGGGCTAGCTTTGCCCTCCTGTCCAGAGACCTATGGGAAGATTCTTTGAGGGGAATACTCACCAGAGCTTCTTAAGCAAAATTCTCATTCCCCAGCTTCAGAAACAATGCTTCAGAAGATTCCATCTAACAGGTTGTACCTGGCCCTGCGCACTGTGTGCTCTTACACTGCTGTTCATGCAGAACCGTAACTGAAGTGTATCCCAGAGAAGACTACCATCTCACTTTTGCAGATGTAGGAACCTTTCATCTCCAGTGAGAGGGTGAGAACGATAAATAGAGAGAGAGATTCAGAAAGGGAAGGGAAAAGAAGAAGAATGGGATAAGTTTGCTCACCATTGCAAACGGTAACAACTGCTGGCTTCCAGACCACACTCAGGTAGCACCTTAGCCGTGGGCAATGAGGAACATGGTGACTGTATGCCACTCTCCTACAGTGAACAGTGCTGTCACAAAAAACTGACCAAGATACTCATAAGTGTTCACGCTTCCGCAAAACCCATCTCACCCAGACCGCTGATAACCATCATGTCCTGCCAGCATCATACTCAAGCTCCTCCCCCAAGCTGTCCTTCCTTCTTTTTCCGATTCAAATTCAAATGGATTTATTGGCATGACAGAATTTACATTTGTACAGCAAAAGCATAGCAAGGAGCATACGACTCATCAGATCACAAAGAATGATGATACAACCCCAACTCCGAAATAGTTGGGACAAAGAGTAAATTGTGAATAAAATCAAAACACATTGACTTTCAAATCACACCAGCCAATATTTTATTCAAAATAGAACAGAGATAATATAGCAAATGTTGAAACTGAGAAATTTTACAATTTTATCCACAAAATGAGCTCATTTTAAATTTGATGGCTGCTACAGGTCTCAAAAAGTTGGGACAGGGGCCTGTTTACCATGGTGTAGCATCACCTCTTCTTTTTAACACAGAGTGGAGGCGTCTGGGCATTGAGGAGACAAATTTCTTCAGTTTAGCCATTGGAATTTGATCCCACTCTTGTTTAATATAGGCTTCCAGCTGCTGGAGAGTTTTGGGTCTCCTTTGATGGACATTTCATTTAATTATGCGCCAAATGTTCTCAATCGGTGAAAGATCAGGACTGCAGGCAGGCCAGTTCAGCACACGGACTCCTCTACTACGAAGCCATGCTGTTGTAATAGCTGCAGTATGTGGTTTTGCACTGTCTTGGTGAAATACACAAGGCCTTCCCTGGAATAGATGTCATCTGGAGGGGAGCATATGTTGCTCTAAAACCTTTATGTACCTTTCAGCATTCATGGTGCTTTTTAAAACATGCAAGTGTCCCACACCATATGCACTAATGCATCCCCATACCATCAGAGATGCTGGCTTTTGAACTGAACACTGATAACAGGAGGGGTGGTCTTTCTCCTCTTTTGCCCGGAGGACATGACGCCCATGATTTCAAACAAGAATGTCAAATTTGGACTCGTCTGACCACGGGACACTTTGCCACTTTGCTACAGTCCATTTTAAATAAGCCTTGGCCCACAGAACAAAGCGGCGCTTCTGGATCATGCTCGACAATGGCTTCCTTTTTTGCATGATAGAGTTTTAGGTGGCATCTGTGGATGGCACGGCGGACTGTGTTTACAGACAGCGGTTTCTTGAAGTATTCCTGGGCCCATTTAGTAATGTCAGTGACAGAATCATGCCAGTGAGTGATGCAGTGGCGTCTGAGGGCCCGAAGATCATGGGCATCCAGTAAAGGTCTTCAGCCTTGTCCCTTACGCACAGAGATTTTTCCAGTTTCTCTGAATCTTTTGATGATGTTGTGCACTGCCGATGATGAGACCTTCAAAGCCTTTGCAATTTGACGTTGAGGAACATTGTATTTAAGGTTTTCCACAATTTTTTTTACTTAAGCCTTCACAAGTTGGAGAGTCTCTGGCCATCTTTACTTCTGAGAGACTTAGCCTCTCTAAGACATCCCTTTTATAGCCAATCATGTTACACACCTGATGCCAGTTAACTTAATTACTTGCTAAATGTTCTTTCAGCTAATTCTCTTATATATTAATTGCTTTTTCAGCCCTTTTATGCCTGTGTCCCAACTTTTTTGAGACCTGTTGCAGCCAGAAAATTTAAAATAAGCTCATTTTGTGGATAAAAATGTAAAATGTCTCAGTTTCAACATTTGAAATGTTGTCTATGTTCTATTGTAAATAACATATTGGCTCATGTGATCTGAAAGTCATTGCATTTTGATTTTATTCACAATTTACACTTTGTCCCAAATATTTCGGAATTGGGGTTGTAGAATACTATGACTGCGCGTGTTAAATACATGAGGAGTCCACTTGCAAAGCCTTCTAAGTCATGTTGGTCCATTTTTTTTTTAGAAAAATCTGATTTTTTGGTACCCACAGGGAAAGAATCTATATGAACATATATGAGCATATATGCAACCTATATGCTGCATATATGCATTATATATGCGCATATGTGCCACATATATGCCGCATATATACAGCATACATGTGCATATATGCTGCATTTAGGCCGCATATAGGCCAAATTCAGGTACATATATGTGCACATACAGGGCATATAGGTCTCCTATATCTCTTCTTTATATCCACATATAGGCCCTATATGTACATACAAGGTATATGTCTCCTATATAGCTCATATACCCAGTGGCAGGTTCTGTTTGTCATACCTATTGTATAGCTCATATCTCACTTTTGCAACTGTCATACATGATGCCTAGCTCATATTTTTATTTTCAAGGTAATATCTGCATATTAGTCCTAAGTCCCTTACAGAGATAACAAGAATTTCACGCAATAACTTATTAATCGCATGTGAACCCGTGAAATTGGCATCACATTTGATCCTAAATACATGTTGACTTGTGACAACGGCATGTTATGTGTAAACCAGTCATTATTAACTATGGCAAGTGAGAGGAGACAAAAAGCTATGATATCAACACAAATATCTAATACAGGGGTCACCAACTCTGTTCCTGGAGGGCTACCATCCTGTAGGTTTCTGATCTATCTCCAATTCAGCACACGTGATTCAACTAATTAGTCACTCAATTGCCCAGCTCGTGATCTTGTTAAGTAGCTAATTAGTTGAATCAGGTGTGCTGAATAGGAGGAAGAGCAGAAACCTACAGGATGGTAGCCCTCCAGGAATGGAGTTGGTGACCCCTGATCTGATACTATTTGTTACATTTTTTTTCCTGAAACATTAACAATTACAAGGTCATCGTTTTGCCCCACCGGCAACAATTGTTGCCGAAGTGTATCACTGTCATTTTCTACTCACAATAAAAAATCTCAAAGGTACTAATGCAACTTTTTCCACTTATATGCTAGTGGACAACTTAGACAAAGGTTTTGGTTTATAAAAAATAGTTTCCAAGTGCTTC
Source organism: Gymnothorax javanicus (assembly GCA_029692085.1). Lineage (NCBI taxonomy): Eukaryota > Metazoa > Chordata > Actinopteri > Anguilliformes > Muraenidae > Gymnothorax > Gymnothorax javanicus. The sequence continues at coordinate 70,859,055 of CM056194.1, forward strand.
CTGTCACATGACATCATCTACTTCCTGCTCCTTCCGGCTGAAGACATGACGAATGCAAATCCTCCTGGAAAGAGGTAATTTTCATAAATTTCTTATGATTTTCCCCCCAAAAATATTATAATTATTTAATCATTCAAGTCTCTGGAGTAACCCTCCCCCAAGAAATTGTACCTGGGATAAATATTTTTTTGTTCATGGGCTTATTTCTGTGAGTGGCAACAAAAGTTGCCAGTGGGCACATAGCTTGTCGCTAACTAAAGGAAAACACTGTCTGCAGGATTGCTCATAATTTACTTATTTCAAATTGTAGAATGATGTACAATGGCTCATTTTAGTCTTCTTAGAATACTCTTCCTAGCTAAATAAATTCACAGGTATTCAAGGCCTGTGTCTATAGGATTTTGATACGTTACCATACATCATTTTCTTGCTAGCTGCTAAGCGATCTTTCTCTGTTAGCTAACATTAGCTTGTTTTTCACTGAGGTAAAAAATTTTGATGTGCAGTTGAAGGTGCACTTTTCTTGACACACAAGTACTTACCATAGCCAATGCCCACGCCTTCGACCCCCCCCACCTCTACACCCCCAGCACACACACACACGCACAAATCCCCCTTTTCCCTCTGGTATGCTATGTATGTAAGCAATTTTCATAAAATAACATAGGTCAAAATAAAAATCAATCATGTATGTTGTCCTTTCCTTAGGTACTCCGTGGCAGAGGTCCTGGCCATGCTGCAGGACTCTGAAACTGTGGCGGACATCACAGTTGTGGTTATCTGTAGGTTATCTATTTCATATGCATTGCATTTCTGTGACATAGAAATGATTATTTCTGTTCTGTTTCATTTGCAAAATCAGCAACAACATATGATTTTATTTCCCCCAACTTGTTCCCACGCTTGTTTGGCGGTTTTTTCGATTGGCAGCATGAATTCAATGTTTGAAACCTTTTGTTGTTATGTTTTAACCTGTTGGAGATTGTTTTTATATCATACAGACTTGGTCTGAGATGTATATCTGATACAAAGGTTATTTATGAATAAAGAAACCAGTTCAAATTGTTTGTTGTTTTGAATTTTATACAGGGGGAACCAAGGTTTGAACCATGATCATTAGCTAGCTTCCTGGGATAATAATATCCATTGGTATCCATGTACAGTTTTACATATTTTTTTTTGTTTTATACCCCCCACCCCCCCTCCACCTTTTTGTTATTATTTATTATGACTATATTATTATTTTGTTATTACTATATTATTATTAGGTGATATTTGACCTAGTGACAAGCTGTGTGACTACTGGCAACAATTGTTGCCAGTCATAAAAATGCTATTTTCTTCAAAACAAAGTACAAAATGGAAAAAATAAATACATAACATGATTCAGGGGGACTCAACTGATAAAATTATATGCCTTACAACTCAGAAAAAAATCTGGGCATAAACGGGTTAACCATACTTATTTCCATTCTATGAAGATTGAGTTGTGTGTTGTGGAAGAGAAGGAAATGTATAAAAACAAAATGGTTTGATTATGTTTATTTCATCACTTAAGCATTTTCCATGTTTAAGTCACTGCCAGATTCACCACATTAGATAAAATTGGATTCACTTCATTACAGCTCATACACATCCACTGAAAGGTAATACACTACACTACATCCACCAAATGCATTGTTTTCTATCTTGTCTGTAATGCAGTTTCTAGATGAGTATGGCTCAGAGGTCATTAGTGTAAATGTAGCAAAATAAAAGAAATATAACAAAATAAAAGTACATAGAAGAACATACATTCATGTAAACATGCCTTTCAAAAGTCATTTTCATTCCCACATCTATCTGAGCATTTCACTGTGGTTAATGAATTTGAAGACAAAGTCCACATTTCTGTTCAGTTTTAATGAACAGACACTTGTCTTTTATCTGAGGTGCTTGTATAGCAACTAAAGGTCCCAGACTTTTTCCTACAGGATGAAATAACAAGGATTCTTAAATTCCCACACAGAAAGAACCTATATAAACATATAGATTTTAATATAGGGCCAAAGAATATAGGTTTCGCATATATGTTACATACACAAAATTGGCCGTTTTCATATATTGTAGGTACATATATGTACACATATGTACCTATAATATATGAAAACGGCCAATTTTATGTATGTCGCATATCTGCGAAACCTATATGTGGCCCTAAATTAAAACCTTTATGTTTATATAGGTTCTTTCCGTGTGGGTAGGCATAGAAACTATCTTCCATAGATATCAATTTTCACTATACTGAAACTATTAGCCATGTAGATGTAATCCATGAGGCAATTCATTATATTTTTTAAGAACTGACTTTGATTTTGCAACACAAAGTTTTGACTTAGCAAGTTTTGAAAGCAGAGTGGAAATTTAGCAGGTTTTTACAGTGTTTTACTCTCACTAAACTTATAACTTAGTAAAGTAAATAATGACCAGTTTATGTTTAAAGTCTATTCATAATATCACAACTGAACCCTGTCTGACTTAACACAATCTGACAGAGGCTTTTCACGATGGAGAAGGAGTGAGTGTTAAAAAAATTTTGATCTAAATAGAAGATCTAGACCGAAAGGGTAAACATATTCACATTAGAACCCTGATTTAAAATGTGCACTTTCAAATGTAACAAGGTATAGAGTCTAGATCTAGATCTATTCACTATACCACAGCAGAACTCTGTCTGACTTAGCACGGTCTGACAGAGGCTTTTCTCAATGGAGAAGGGGTCAGTGTGCTTGTGTATTCCATAATAATGGCTTTGGCACTAAATTAAATGCATTTTAAGACATGCAAGGATATCATTCGAACTCATAATAGTGTTCCTTTTCTTTCAAGCTTGAGGAGCTTCCTTTTTGAACCCTTACGGACAGATTTGTTAGCATTTTCTGTGATCAAAACGAAACTTGAGTCTGCATCCCCCATCTGGAGTTCGAGAAAGCAAAACTGAACAGGCTATAAAAGCTTGACTGTGATTGGTTCCTTCTAGGGAACGAAAATGGAATCATGTTTCCACATTGGATGATGACTTAGCAGAATTTGACTGAGTTTTCCCCCTTGACTTGCCAGGTTTTGACAGAGTTTTGCTTTTTCCGTTACAATTTATGACATGATTTAGTAGGTTTTGAAAGTGGAGCTATCAATGGGACATGCGCAGGTGCCTGAAAGAGAGGCTAAGGGAGCTAACTCATTTATTTTCAAAACTTGACTTAGCAGGTTTTGCAAGTCGACTCCTCACATATTGGTGACACAAATCCATAGACGTGCACACGCACATACAAATATACAGAAGCACACAATAAAACACTCATACACACACTCAAACTCAAAAGCACACACTTATTTATCTCTATTGTCCCATTTCCCTCTGTCTCTCAATTCATATCATTGTAAACTATATGCAGCAAATCAAACCATCAAAATGCAGGAATAACAGTATTTTTAGCTAGTATTCGGGCAGTGGGCATGATGTAAAAACAGCGGGTTTAATTGAGAGTGCCTGAGGTGTACGCAGAGGCCCGATGGAACTGTTTCCTAACACATTCTTTAGCCATTGGAAACAGACATAGTATTATGTTCCAGACCAGGGCTTAAGTGCAGAGGCAGAGTACAATCGAATAGGTAGTTTAATTGACGGCTAATTTTTGGGCGGAACCCCAGATGAAGAGATGGGGACCGACCCCCGGCTACTGATAGCACAGTTTAGTACAGATGTTGTGGACGAAGCTGAGCTGTCGATCACTGGCCAGTGGCTTCCAGGATAGCAGCAAGGTAGCATGCACACCTGGCCAGCACCGAACTGTCCCACATGAGGATGGAGTAAGGGAATTTGGTTTCAATTCTGATGACTGTAGATGGATTGGAGGCTTGTTCCTAATGAACTGGACAGAGGAACAGACTTGTAAGGGTTAACAAGAGTGTGGTCCCAAACCCTCACCCTAATTAGGCTTGGGAGCTTGTTCCTATTAAACTGGACTGACAAACCCTGCGGGAGCTCTTTCGAACAAGTTGCCACATGATAGGTTTTCAACAGCTTTGATTTCAATATCTTACATCATTGAGCAACAATAGCTGCATTTAGCGCTCTAAGAGCTCACTGGAGACTCGAGCTACTCATCATTGCAAATAGTGTGTGTGCCCTGCAATGGGTTGATGAGCTGTCCTGAGTGTATCCCTGCCTTCTTCCATAAATGTCCCTGATGAGAAAGAAGGGGTTTATATAATAGATGGCTGTGCAATTGAAATAGTTTGCTGTCACATTACTATTAAGTTAGTAACTATAATTATAATATAACAATTTACAGTCATGTCCATAAATATTAGGGCATCAGGAAAAGTATCATTTTAATTGTCTACCACAGCATATGAAAGTTAATTAAATAATGTACATGAGTTCAAAAAAACAGACTTTGATCTTTAATTTGAATGTATTTAGATTCAAATTATGTGAATGTTGTAAGATTTGCAGCAGTTTTAAAAAGTGGTCTCCCCCTTTCTAACGGACCAAAAGTAATTGGACAATCAGGGGCACAGCAGTTCCATGTTGGATGTGCATCATTACCTTATTATTTCCTTTCATTATTTCAAAAAGTGACCTTTAAAAAACTCCGGAGGTGATTTCAGGTATGGTATATGCATTTGGAATCAGTTGCTTTTAAGTTCAAAGACCTGTCTCTGCCCGTGAGTCAAGTCATCATCAGGCTGAAAAATGAACACAAGCCCATTTGAAAGACAGCAAAAACATTAGTGTGGCCAAATAAACAATTTGCTATATTCTTAAAAGGAAAAAAACTCAGGAACAATAAATGCCCCCGAAGACCAGGAATAACATTGGTTGCGGATGAAAAACTATTTCTTTCCCTAGGGAAGGAAAGCCCTTCATAATTGGTAGCCAGATCAAGAACTCACTCCATGAGGTAGAGGTATGAGACTTCACCAGAGCACATACAGAGGGTTTATTGCACGCAAATCATTGATAAGCATCAAAAGAGGAAGTCCCCCGGCCCCCACCCAAAAAAAAAAAAACATAAAGAGCCACGCTGGAACAAAATTCTATGGACAAATGAGTCAACTTGTACTAGAAAGGTGGGAAGAGAAGAGTATAGGCAAGGGAAAGAGTAGGTCAAGGCCCAACGCATGTCATCTCATCTGTGAAGCGTAGTCATATATGGGTATGTATGCCTGCCAGTGGAACTAGTCCCCATGAATTTATTGATGAAGTGACTGCTGACAGCAGTATGACCTTTGAGTTGTATAGGGCTATAATATCCGTCCAGGTTCAGATAAATGCTTCAGAACACTTTTGACTCAATGGTGCAGATGGAATACGTCTGAAAGCATTCTTCGAAAGCAACCCAAGACTTTTTTAAGGCAAAGAAACTGAATGTTCTGTTATAGCCATGTCAATCACATGACTACAATCACAATCTAATTGAACATGTATTTCACTTGTTGAAAATTAAACTGATGGCAAAATGCCACAAAAAGAGGCAGGGATTGAAGAAAGCCGCAGGGACGGCCAAGCAAAGAATCGCCAGGGAAGAAACAACATCTGGTGATGTCTTTGAGTTCCACACATTTCAATTACAACCGCAAATTAAAAATGAGAATTCAATTTATGATTACATTAATTTGTCCTGTTACTTTTGAGGCTTCAAGACTGTGGGATCATGTATAAAAATGCTTGTAGTTCCAACAGGGTTCATATTTTTTACAAAATCCACAAAGCTGAAAGTCCGCACTTTAAGCGCATCTTCATTGTTTCATTTCAAGTCCATTGTGATAGTGCAGAGCCAAAATGATGAAAATTGTGTCACTACCTGAATACTAATGAACGTGGTGGTGTTATATCAATAATTATTTCATAATCAGAACACAAGTTGAAAAAGAGATCTTGAGCAGTGGATATGTAGTGCCTGGGTGGGTAACACAGTATTGACTAAAATGCATTCTGCAGTGAGCGCAGTTGTTGAACGCTTCCTCTCCTCTCTTTCCTCCTCTCTCACTCTGTCCTTCTCTTTGTCATCTTCATCACACTGTCTTGTTTCTCATTCTTGCTATGACTAAATTAATTTTTTTTTTCAATGACGTTGTAGGGTTGTGTGTCTTGACAAGCTTGGAAATTCAGCCACATAGAACAGTGCACTATGATTGCCAGTACTTCCCCTGCTTATCAAGGGCTTCCAAAGCTTCTGAAAACTACAGGCTGATTCTATAAGTGGCACAGCCCTGTGTGACGAGGTTCTCACATACAGCTTGTTTTGAAGTTCATATTTGTGGGCATTGCCCTAGCTGTGCCTTTACCACATCTGCCTTTTTACAAGTCTGTGGTTTTAGTGCTTTGATGAATATGGCTTTTACAGTAATGCACCCAACGAGGCCAATACTGGCTGACATGAACTTCCTGTAAATGTCAGAGATACAAGTTGTGTCCCACGCAATCATTCTTGCTAAATTCTTGAGTGGCATCTGCCCCAATGCTGAGTTTTGAAACATAAAATTGAAATTCCCTCCTTTAGGGGAAGGGCAGTGTGTGTTGGAGGCCGAGAAACGGGTCCAGAATCACGTACGCAAATTAGCCCGCAGTGTGTGAACATGTGTTTGCATATGGGCTGAGAGCATGTGCTGCTGAATCATGTTCTGGGAAATTGGTCTGTAAAAAATGCATTCTTAAGCCTGCGACCATTTGCATGGCATGCTCCCCGACTACCTTTTTATATATGAAGAAAAAAAGCTGAATTAAAGCTTATTTATTAGGCTGCATCTTCAGCACACAGGGACCTTTCTGATGTGCACATCTACAAACATTGTCAGCACATCATAAACCTTCACAAAGCAAATTTCCATTTTTCGCTGGAAGTCCAGATCACTGGGGAATATCCAGACAATTTTCCTAGACCTCAATTAACAATTCTAGGTAGTCCAAGCTCAAATTGTCAATAAATGGAGAATGACTCATTTGGAGCAGGCACATCATGTTGTTCCAATGGTGTAACTTTTTGTGAAATACTGGCAGTGGAGAGACCGTTCACTTCCTCCTAGAGCAGGGGTTCCCAAACTCGGTCCTGGGGCTTCCCTGTGTATGCTGGTTTTTGTTCAACCATAATTGCCATCACAGGATTTCAATAAGCTGCTAATTTGTTTGAATTTGGTGCATTTTGTGTTAAAAGAAGTTATTAGCTGTCTTGAGCCAAATTTTAATATACACTGCCCTCTGCCTACGCGCCGACACCTTCAACACGTCCACCTCCCCTTTCGACGCAAAGCTGATAGCGACGGAGCATGTCCTCAACTGCACGTCTCGCCATAGCCGATCATTTCGCAAAGCCTGAACTTCATTTCAAATATGCTCTTGCAGTTCGTCAAGATCTCCGGGAGGAGTCACAAAGACTTTGTTTTTCTTTGTTTTTTGACTTTCCCTGACTTTCATGGACTCTTTTTTTTCCTGACTTCCTTCGATAGACAAATCTTGGAAAAATGAAATTCCAATCTGCCATTTTCAAAGGTCATTCAATCAGTCATGCGCAACAGTAATGCTGCAGTCAGTGGTATGCGTGAAGAGCTGAGGACGTCCCTTTCCTTAGCAAATTGCATAGAAACGGTGAAATGATATAAACGTGGTATATTAACCCGCTGAAGTTGGATTACCTTTTTTTTTGATATGCACTATACATTTCTGTATAGTCGATATTAGATCACTATTACACCAGGTCCATTTTATTGTTTAGTTACATAGATGATGGCTATTACATTGAAAAAAAAATCAAATGTGACTTATTTGCTTGTCTTTATGTGCTAAGGTAATCAGTATATAGGCTAATGAAAGTATTATCACAAATATATTCAAGGGGGTTGAAAAACTGATCATCCCCTGTCTGTTTTACCCAAAGCAGAACAGCAATCTAGCCAAACGTCATCATACTGTACATGTTTAACTTATACCAGAACGTGGTCACTTCTGGGCCGGTACAGTTAAGCATCACCTCTGCTCTAATCAAAGTATCACAATCACCTTTTCCAGCTCATTCACATTGGCCTAGATTTATGTAAGAGGAGGTCCTACTCTTTTTGGGAAAAAGGCGGAGGGGAATACTGCTATGTTGGCCCCGGGGGGGGGGTGGTCGGCTGTTTAGTCACACAGAGAACTGTTGCTCACTGGTTTCCAGTATCATTTGCAGCTGGAAAGGGACATGATTTTGTCTGAGTCCAACATGCAGACATTTCATGGCGAATGCCTGGCTTTATGTGCTATTCAGTGTGTCAGGGTTAGATGTTATATGGCAAGGTTAGTTAGGTGAGGCTGCATATGGGGGTGGGGGTTGTACGGGCCCAGGCTACATCATTAAATGCTAAACCTCACTCCTCCCACCATTGCCCACCCAAGTGATCTACTGCGATTCTCTATTCATGGTCTGTCCCTGATCTAACCCACTCTCGGAAGGCTGTATTTCATCTGTATGTGGACGGTTTGTGCAGATTGCACTGCGTGCATATCTGACTACGCATTTTGTTTGGGACTGAAAAGACAGTTCAAAAAATGATGTTAACCAAACCAAAAAAATAATAAATGAACAAAAAGCCATTGGTCATTTGCACCAAAGGTGTCCTGCACTTCCTTGCACCCTCCTGGACAGGCATCCTCTCAGTCAGCCACCTACCATGACTCCTCTTTGCTTAAAATAATTAAATTTGTATGAAAAAAAAAATCAATGTAAATGTCACATTAAAGGGATCCATTTCACTTTTCCCCAGTCTACATCAGGTAGCAATGTTTGAAAGAGTGAGGTCAAGTCCTTGAGCACAGTATACAGTCATATCCTCTTTGTATGACGCCTTTCGGTAAAGGCGCACGTTAAAAATTGCTTCCTCAAACAAATACAACGAGTCATTTCAATTCTTCACAGTTCAGAGGTTTGTTGCTACAGTATTTAGTTTCCCACACGTGTGGTGGCCTGTTACGGGCACTTCGACCCCCCAAACTAATGCCCCATTATTTCCCAGCACCAGGCTCAGAGGACAAAGACCTCAGTGTTTGGGGCTCGCCCCCCAGCCCCACAGGGAATCTTTATCTCACCACTCATGAGTGAACCTGCAGAACCCCAGGATCGGTTCCCCTGTGCAAACGGGAAATAATTTAACGTCATTCCTCTATTTTTCCTGCCTGTGACTGGCTCTGTGATCTTTCAATGTTTACATTTTTTTCAGAGGAGATGAGGCATTGTGCACGGCGGTGAACCTCCTGACCCCCGCGGACGTCAGCATTAATGGCAAGGGCTCACTCATTCTGAGTGCATAAATGTTTCCGCCATTGCCTCCTGTGCCGATCTCATCGTTCAAGACTCGTTTGTGTTTCCCACTCTGGCGATGGCAGTGATGCATATAAACACACTACAAAGACAGCGGCTTTCTGCCAACACATAGATGAGCACTGCTTGCAAAGACTTGCAAACACTGTCTGTACAAACAGCTCACTCAATAAAAGTGCAAGTTGCAACACAAAAGTGAGCAGAGCACCCCTAAATTGATGAAAAACTGCATCAATGGCATGAGGCACTTCTTCCTTAATAAAGGAGTCCACACTATCTGCTGTTCTTAGAGGTGAAAACAAAAGGGAGTAAAGAGATAGGAGGCATAATAACATTCAGATGACATTCATGAAGAAAAAGATCAGTAAATGTTGCTGCAGTTGATTGACACACCCAATGGAACATTCTACAATACTGGATGTGGAAACTGAGTTAACATTGCCAAGAGTCAAGACATTTTCAAAATGCTTGATCAAATACTACATGCATGATGAGGATTTCTAAGCTGAATGCTTTGCGTTGTTGCTACAGACTTGTATCAATTGTTTCTTCCTCTCTAATTACGGCAAATGTGCACACCAGAAGTGTAATTGAATAAGGTCAACGCAGAGGATATCTTAATAAAACTCCTATATTTGTTATGGCCCTGACCAGGAATCAAGTGTGGAGTCATATATGCAATCCAAGTGGTATTTTATTGATGGCAATACAGTACAAGACAAGGACAGAACCCTGGGGAGAATCGGGGGGGAGGGGGGATCCTAAAATATTGATAGACAGTTCAGCACAGATGTTATTGACTAAGCTGGGCTGCAGTTGATAGCAAGTGGCTTCCGGGATGCTGCCAGGTGTTATACAGACTTCACCAGCACTGAACTGCTTCAGAGGATGCAGAGGTTGCTCGAGAGGAACGCAGTCCCAGTCCTGGACCCGGTTCAGGGTTGGATGCTTATTCTTGAAAACTTGATTTGATGAACAGGCTTGAGTTGAGTTAACTTGAACTTGGTCCTAATCCTGGACCCTGATTAGCATTAAATGACAATAAAGACTTCTTTGAGAAAAGGCTATCACTAAAGTTCTAGTTGCATGAGACAAAGACAAAGACAAAGACGAATAAGTTTTATTAATAAACATATGACTGGGATTTCGGTGCAAGTGCGACTCTACAATCCAACTACTTGCACATACACTAGAGAGCTTAAATACTCGTCTCATGGTCATTAGGGTGACAGTCATGTAACAAGAATCAGCTGGCAGGGAAAGATGCACGACACAGACCAATCATAACACACATACGCCAAACAGACATGCCAGCTGCTGAATTGAGAAGAGAAGCACAAGAGATTCCCAGGACGGTAGTGACAATATCATTCCTCAATTGTCAGTTAGAGACTCTGATCCCACCTCAGATTACACTTATACTACTCTCTTGCCACCTCTCTTGCCACCCTCCAGACTCCTCACCCTTTGACACTTGGGCTCGGTTGAGATACAGGGCTTGCTCATACATTCAGGTGCGCTGACAGGGCGTCGCCGTGCATTTGTGTCTGTGCTGAACACAGGGCACGCCTTGGTAACCATGACATTGGGAAAATAAACAACGCATAATTATTGGCTCGGTAGATACCAGCTGCAGAGTCCATCAATCACTGAGCCGTCATTTATCAAATTCTCATGAAACTACCGCTGCTGACATTTTAGCTATTTCCTTATTAACAACCAAGAAGGTAATAAATAAATTTAGACAGACGGATAGACAGACAGACAGGCTAAAATGGGTAGATGAACACTCCCATAACAGCCTCATGTGTTGAGTGCTGGTGATTAAGTGTCTTTGAAATATGTAAAATATTTGAGCATGTTTCATGGCATTTATTGACAGACATATAAGGACAAAGAAATAACAGGGAGACACAAGGTGGATGAGCTGGTCATGACTGTAATATGATGTCAGTGATAGGTAGACTGATCAGGGGGAAAGAGAAAATAAATAGGCTAAAACTGTATGTGTTAAACCCCTTTGCACAGAATACAACTATTGTCAATTTTTTCCTGTTATGCATGAGCCTATTTAAGGCTTTATAACTCAGTATTTGTGTCACAGAGACTGTGGAAAATTATTCCAGTGAAGCAAGACATTTAGAAATTCAATTTGAGAATTGTTTAGGAATTAAATTTCGAAATTAACAGACACCGGTGTCTATATCTGCGCAAAGGGGTTAAGTGAATAAAGTAAGTGTGTTACTGCCCATGAGTGAATATGAGTATGTACAACCATCTATGGTGGGCGCACCAGAGCTATTAACAGTAATAGTATGTACCAGAAATTGTGACCATGCACAGCACAATCAGAATAGTAAGAGTAACCATTAAAGAAAAGGAAATAAGAGTAGCAATGTATCAGTTCAGGGAGAAGCTAAAAGAGAGAAAAGACTAATTTGAGATGTAATGAGAAGGTTTAGTCCATGGCGGACAGTGACAGAGTCAATTTCCTGCGGAGAAGTATGATTTCCATGGTGACAGTTAAAGCAACTGATAAAGGGTGTTCTGGAGTTTAATTTGAATGTTAGGCGTTGCATGTTCACTCAATGGACTGAAAGAGTGTGACTGGGGAACTTAAAATAAGGGTCAGTGATAATTTCTATGAAATCTCTCATACAAACACACACTAACACAGTCCGTGGGAGGTGGAATACTGAATGACTCAGAGTGTTTGTGAATGGTGGTTTGTTTGTACAACTTCCTCATGCTGTGGCCACTGGGCCCTGGACTCTCAGAGGGTGTGGAAGAACTGTGATCATTACCTTTCCATTGGGGGCAGAGAAAGTTGGCCTGAGCCCAAGCATTTGCCATACCGCTAATGAGTTGGCCATAACCACAGCGTCCTGAAATCTAGACCCTATCAGCTTTACCGCTAACAAGCTAGCAATGACCACAGGGTCTTGAAACCTAGACCCTTTCAGCTCTGCCGTTAATGAGCTAGCAATGACCCTAGGGTCCTGAAACCCGGACCCTTGCAGCTCTACTGCCGATGAGCTAGCAATATCCACAGGGTCCTGAAACCTAGACCCTCAACTCTATTGCCAGCAAGAAAGCAATGACCACAAAGTACTGAATGAGCATGTGTGCTGATCAGATTATTGCTTAATTACAAAGTGGTCAAACTTTTAGAATTGAATGAATTATAATTTGTTTCAGACATGATTTTTAGCATTGCATTATTTTACAGAATGATTTTTAGCCTGCTTGGCCTAAAGGCCTAAAGGGCATATGCTATGCTCGGGGTCTTTAGTGGTGGTCTGTCGTGTGTGTGTGTGTGCGTGCACAAACTTTTGGCTTGTCTGCGCTCTAGCGTCTTCAGTTTTTGACCGATCCTTTTCATATTTCATATGTGTATATATGGTCATAAGGTCTGGACCAGGTTCGATTTTGAGCCGAATCGGACGGATACTTTGGCCAATAGGGGGAGTTCCATTTTGGCCATGTCGATAAAGCGGGCGCAGTGGCTTTGCCACTATTTTTGGTGCTCTGGGAAGTCCACAAAACCTGTGGCTGAAAACGTGGCAGCCATCTCGGAGTCTGAATTTCAGACAGTTTTAGGGAAGCCTTTTAACCCAGAGCCAGGTGCATACTGGAACCATCCTTATTACCATCAGGGAAATGGGTGCCATCTCAAATTTATTAACGGTATATTGCAAATTTCAGGACTTAATTATTCACTCCTGCTGATGCTCCTGTTTTTTTAATGTTTTTCCTCCTTTACTGAAGCAGTTTGTGATGACACTGGTGCAGCAGGCTTGTGTGAATGCTGCTGCAGTGATATGATCTCCACATCCAGGGAGTGACAAGCAGGAATGTTGACTGGGTTAAAACAGTGCGACTCGGGTTATAACTAGACTGTGATGCATTCAAATGGATGCTCTATCACCCTAGAGATCTTCTCTGTTTTTTGTTTTGGAAACTGCACGCAGGGTGGATCTTGCACGGATGTGTGAAGATGTATACACGTGGACACCCACTGACATACATTTGCATATTCATACGTGCACACACTCACACACGCAAGCGTGCACACACACACACCTAAATGCAAAATTATAGACACGGACACCCATTAGCCACACTCATATATACACACACACACACACACACACCAGGTCCAGATGGGTTTTTGGTTCTAGAGGTACGTAAAGGTTACTTGGTGTCACTGCGTTGTGGCAGCAGCAGGTTCATTCCTCAGGCATAAGCGCTACACTCTTATCACACCTGAGCCTCTAGCTCCACCTAGTGGTCTCTTTGTAAAGCATATTCTCTGTGAGAAGCAAAATCCCAGTATGAGTACACCTCCTTAGGCCCTGCAATTACATCTGACTGTCATGCTGCTAAGAACATGATCCATAAGCATTTATTCAGCTGTTTGCTACACTATTTTACCACCTTTGGCCTCTTATTAGGTGGCTGATTGCCCTTTATGAAAGACATTAGAGGAAAATTATAGGTATTGTGAGCAGGGGGGAGGGAAGGGTTTGTAATAAACTTGGTTTCTTGAATTAGTTTCAGTAATGCAGGTTGGCAATCAAATCACGCTTTTTATTACAACTATAAATTAAAACTACTTCAAATACTTAAGAAGCCATTTTATCTTTAATTGCCGCAGAATCATTTTACAAGTAAACTGCTGGGCAAAGATAAATGGGCCATGCCCGAAATGGCAAAAAATGAAGTCTACATGGTTTTCACAACAAGTCATCGCTCAGGAAATTAGCTTGAATTGAACAAAGAGATTAAGTAACTTATTACTGGATACAGCGTGTCAGGGGCTTGTTGGGAATCAAGACTAGATGATTCATGAAATAAACCAAAGTTTATTAATGAAGAACAGGTCCAGGAAACAGATTTCTGCGATGGAAGGTGCACTGGAAGGTGGGCACCAGCACAATAATGAGAGAAGGGGATTCAGATACAAAGCAAAAACAGGGGTTTTGAATGACTGGAGGATGGCTACAGTAAAACAGGAATCCACACAGGAGAATAATGCACAGGTGCAATTATAAGACTGCATAAGACGAATAAGACTGCAACACAGTAACACAGTCTCACATGAACAGGAGTTCTAGCAGAGGACAAGAATCAATATACAACACTCAACACTCCTGAGTTATTCTAAGACTTCATGACATGAAGCCAGGAATATATGTGTGTGTGTGTCTGTGTGTGTGTGTGTGTGGGTATGTATATAATCATATTAGATAGCATATATAGAGAGACATGCCGCGCCTCCAGCGCTCAAAATCACCAGAGTTCTGAGGACCGGCCTGCTTCCATGCCCATCTACACAACTACATTCATCTGCTCCTCATTTATCTATTATCCTGTTAGCAGTGTAAACGCCTGGTGCGAAGTCTCATGAAGCTCATATCTTGTAATGGATATTGCTATAGTGAATTCGTTTATTTTGTGTAAACCTTGTTATATCGTTGACTCTGACTGCATTTCAATAGTTTTTCAACATGCCCTCATTCACTCCCCCTCAGCCATTGGTATTACGTAACATGAGCGTTACACGGAGGCCACTTGTAGAATAGAGGGGAAAGTGGGCGGGGGACTGGAATGGAATGCACCTACCCCATGGATGTATTACAAGAACTGGATACTGACCCAGGGCTGAGACGCACGCCGATAAGGGCTTCGGGTCAAGCTGATATTGCAAGTCACGTGATGCCATGGGGGGCAAAAGGAATTTTTTCCATAGGAAACAATTAAAAAGACACTCTGATAAATCCGTGAATAATTTTTTTGACTACCACAAATGATCAATACATAATCTGTTGATTTTGCTCTTTTAAATAACTGGTGCGTTCTTCCATGGCAGCAACCAATTTTTTTATTTATTTTTTTATTCAGGCTATGTGAACACCAAGGGGATGTTGTCTCCAAGCACGTTCTTGTAAGCAGTGCAGCTGCAGTTCTCTGCGTGTGAGCGCTGGTCAGGAGATTCCGTGCCGTCTACTCACAGTATTACCCATGGACTGTATGATATTACCAAGTCGGTAAAGTGAGTAATTGTAACGACATCAGTCTTTTCATTTATTGTACAACATATTGATGAATGGCTTTGTAATGAAATGATTCGACTACTTCACCTATCTTTTATGTAACGTTACAGAATATAAAGTAAGGTAGCAAAGACTGTTGTTGGTTAACTAATTAAGGTTGTATAACGGCGTGTATTCGGTAACTATTGAAGGTGACATCCTGCTTTTTCGTATTAAAATGTTCAAGATGCACTTAAACTGAGTTGTATATTTCCATCACTTCGAATATCTTACACCGATTCACGGTACTGTGTTTTACTGCTTCATGCATTATATGCTGATTATGTAGCTAGCTAAGTAGCATTGACTATGTCCTTATATGCACTTTCAGCATGGTATAAATTCGGCCCAAAAAACTACACAGACAATCATTTATTTACCATTGCATGAACATTCCAAATTATTAGAACAATAGCAGATGTGCATGCTTGATGTCGTCACTTTTCAGCAGCTTTTAAGATAAGATACAAAATATGAAGTATCCATAATTTTTTGCATGCGCCAAACTTGCATGACAGCACTGCACAAACAGACAGTATTTGTAGTTCAGGCTTTATTAGCTAGAAGTGTTGAGTGGGTTGGAAACGCTGGATAAGATGAGATGAACGACACACTGTTTGTGAGGGGCATCAGTGTATGGGAGTGATGCTGCGGAGATTCACTGATGCGGCTGAACTCCATCTGCGCAGAGAAAATACGAGAGTCCCAGAAGAAAGAAACAGATGAGAACGAAATGAAGATCGACTTTATGTATATCTTACAACTGGGCTGCTGATTATGTGAGGACTTACAAATTTACTAATCCTGTATAAGGGGAAGGAAAAGAATTTCATGTTCAAACTCCACTAATATCAAATAAAATCAGCATTTTTTCGGCTTACCTTGATGTTTGAGTACCCAGAGAAACATTTGGGTTGTAAAAACGTCAAGCGTGCATTTAGTCAAGAAAATTCAGAGTTTAATTTCTAATGCTGATAAACGTGGTAATAGCATATAGTAAAAGATAGTAAAAACTGCTGTTTGGCAGAAAACACTGAAATTGCATCCATTCTGTGGACATATGTTTGATGAAAAAAGTTTTAATGAATAGATTTAATGAATGATGTGTGCATTCTGCAATGGATCGGCGAGCTGTCCAGGGTAAATCAGCCTTTCGCCCAGAGCTGGGATGGGCTCCAGTTCCCCCACGACCCTAGTAGGGAAGAGGCGGTATAGTGAATGGATGGATTTACTGAGCTTTGAGCATACGTACGATAAAAGTAATTTCGCTTGTCAGAATTAACTCTGTGCGGTTGGGTTATCGTCTTGAATCCAGTAAGAATAGAGGAGGTTGCAAGCTAACAAGCACAAAACGCTTCATTTTCTGCGAATACATTTAGCTTTGAACTGCGTGGAAAACGAGATTGAACTATGTAATCTGATAGAGCAGCAAGTCAACTTTTTTGCGACGTAGTGAATAATTTTATTTCCCTGTTAAATAAAAATGGTTTATCAAAATTTTGTATCCTTATGAGGTAGGGTTGAGTGGGATAAGACGCCCCTGAGGGTAAGATGCCCTTTGCTTATAATTAAATTTCAGCTGTGCCCAGTATGTGGCGCTTGAGTTAGACAAATGCACTTCCAACTGGAGGGAACTCCTGAGCAACAAATGAGTCAACAGAGCAAGCGACCTATGAGAACTCAAAGTATTTGTGTTTTTACTGTCTTTCTTATAAAAAATGACCAAATTAATCATTTTGCCACAAGTATTTGAATGCTTCAGGAGTCTGCAGGACATGTCAGTGGAACTCTCTGATGCCTTCTCTATGTATAAAAGGGGGTCCTGTGTGGTGATAATAGGAGAAATTGGGGTTAATGAGCCAAAACCAATATGGTGGTGCTGGGGGTAAGATGCCCTTTTTGGTTTGGGGTAAGATGCCCCTAGGGAAGAAAAGCATCTTGCCCCATTTTGAGTCGTATTCATTCTGTTTCATGAGTTTTTTTCCAAAAAATTATGTTTTATTTATAGGAAATATATATCAGACATGACGATTTCTATAAAGAACTTGGGAATGGAAAGTTAAGTGTATCCATACATGTCAAAAGTAGGGCCATATGGGGTTACACAATAATGAATCATATATACATTAATACCCATAAGGGCCTAAAAAGAAATATATTGGGTGAAATGCATTAATTAATTAATGCATAAATACCATTAATTTTACAGACTTTTCATGGATACTCATATAGATTCCATACCGCTACAGGTTTATCTAATGTCGTGCCTCATATTTTTTAGTTGTCCACAAGATATAACCATCTATTCCTTGATGCATTTAATGCCAACAGTACCTTGCCATCACTTGTGCCTTAGTGTTTAGTCAGTTAATAAACAGTTAAGTTTAGGAGAATGTACCTCTTTCTTTCCCCATTTCTTTAGCAAGGAAATTTCTAAAAAGATGTTGATCTTTTGTATGATGTGTACCTGCCAATTAAGACAGCTATAATATGATAATTACTCATGTGAAATGCAGTAAAACCAGTATGTATTAGGCTTTACAAGTTATTCTAGAATAAAACAGACATAAAACAGATGCCCATGGGGGGCATCTTACCCCATCCAGAAGGGCATCTTACCCCACCCCTGGGGTAAGATGACCTTTTTTTTTAAAAAAAAAAGTAATTAAACATTTAAAAATAGTGAATAAAAATAAAATATAGTGACTGTGTCATAAATCTTTCGAGATGTGATAGCCAACTTTACATACTATCCATTCAAGCAAAAAAAATTATTAATTCATGTTGTTTACCTTCAGTTATGAAAATTCATGCTTAAGGGGGGCATATTACCCCGCTCTACCCTATATAAACTGTTTTTTCAAACTATATTTAAGCCTTCACCGAGTGCTATGTTTGCCCGTTCGGTACAGAGCTATTGCATGGGTTTCACTGTTGTTTCGCAGTGGATATAATTAGCTACGCATCCGGAGAACATTGGTCGTGAACACGCGTCCTGTGTGGGCACGGACTGTTGTCATAGATACCTCAGGCGTCAACGCGTTCATGAGCCCCTCACTACGCATGCGTGAGCAAAAAGTCACAAAGCGCATGTCCGCGTGACTCCGGAAATAAGGCCCCATGTCGGTGTGCTGAGCAAATTCCATTGAAATGAATGGGCGGCCATTTTCGGTTCAGTATCCAGATCTTATAATATATCCATGACCTACCCTTGTCCACGCGCAGCCCGAACTATCAATGCTCGTCCGCCAGTTGCCTACTTGCAATGTACTGGCTACATTTATGAAATTGATGCGATATTGTAACAATAGAAATTATCTGATGAAATGCAAAAAATCTGAAACTTTCCCTGGCTGACTTCAATCTCTTCAGCAGCATAATTAATTGTTTGATTGCTCATGGTTTAATAGGCTGTTGTTCTTAGGACCGAAACGAATACATCCTAAGAGGAAGAGATATTCGGTTTATCAAACCAAACTGACAGGTAAAAGGCTTTAATCGCAATAAGCCACGAAAAAAATGCAAATCTCCGCCATTTCATGAGCTACGTGCGTTCAGAATCTTCGAAAGACAAGTTGTCATTTCTGTGCGTAGGAAAACGCCCAATAACTTTGTGATGCAATTTACAAAAATGCTATCAAAATGAACTAGTCAGTCATTCGACCAATTAATGTCAGTTCTGCGCAAATCAATGATTGGTTGCTCATTAGACAAATTTAAACTGCGATAGGTGCAGTGTAATTAATTTATTGCTCAATATATTCATCTTCTCCTTCTTTGGTGGATAGTTGTGGAGCTTTACGAATTGTATTGCAGTGTCACTCATATTACTGCCATCAAGCCGTAGATGTATCTCCTTACACCAACTGCGGAAATACAATGGATTGTGGGCAATATACACCTATGGAGTGGCCATCGTTGTTGACTTGCTCCCTCAGCCCTCCAAGGGGCAATCTCACCAAGTTCACTTGTGTTTTTCACGCAACTGGAACGACATCAAAGATGGCGGCGGGGATTCCCCCAAGGGCAAGTACTGAGGGAAAGTCCACAGGGGCATGTAAAACGACAAGTGAAACGCAGCCTCTGTTTAATCAGAGCATTGTTACCTCTGCCAAACAAAGTTTGCAGGAGGTTATGTGATCGGTGCCGTTTGTTTGTCTGTTTGTTTGTGAACAAGATAACACATAAAGAAGTGAACGGATATCGCTGAAATTTTGTGAGCGGGTCGCTATTACATCAGGGATGGACCCCATTGATTTTGACCGTGATCAGTCAAATAATATGGCCGCCACGGCAGCCATCTTGAAATCATATGACACGCGATAACTGAACTTTGCTCCCACTCACCCAGATCCGGACTGTGCTGCCTTAGCAGAGGTCTGCACTCTAGGAGTGCCTCTAGTTCATTCTATTTTTGGAACCACAGTTCCACTTAACTTTGTGCTCGCCTTTTTATTTTTTGCTGCGCTACAAAGAATGATAATAATGTCAAGCACTTCTTTGCATTTGAATCCTGCTTTCCTTTTGCTGTTTTTTTCAGTGCACTTACAACTTTGCACAGAAAAACTACAACATAGAGAAATGGCATATACCAACAGGAGTGGACATATTATTAATGTTTTGAGGGAAACAACCAAAATCATAGCAATTGTTTAATACAAAACAAATGTCAATGAAATCAAGGTTTCATAACACGTGGCACCCTTCATTTAGTACTTAATGCAGCCACCTCTGGCAAGGATAACAGCATGGAGTCTTTTCCTGTAATTTTTGACGAGGTTAAGGTTCTCATTTGGGGGGATTTTGAGCCATTCCTCTAAGCAGATCCTTTCAAGATCCTGCACATTATTGGGCTTGCATTTATCAAATGCCATCATCAACTCAGCTCACAGGTTTTCAATTGGTCTGAGGTCTGGCAACTGGTTTATGATTGAGGTCTGGCAACTGGTTTATGATTGAGGTCTGGCAACTGATTTATGATTGAGGTTTCGCGACTGATTTATTTGACCAGATTTATGAAGGTCTATTACCATCTCCCTCCTTTGAACTGACAACTGCTTTGTTTTTTCATAACATTGGATGACAAAGGGATATTGCATGAGTTATTTTCTTTAAGGGTGCCATTAATTGTGAAACCTTCATTTGGACGAAATTGATTTCCAATTAAATCAGTAAATGATTTTGGTTGGTTCCATTGGAACATTAATATCATACAGTATTTCTCACATGTTGTTATGTAGAGTTTCTCAATAAATATATTTTTTAGAATTTTTTTAAAGCATTGTTTTTCCATTGCAAGTCAGAGGTGCCAGCAATTTTGGAGTCCACTGTATATACAAAGATTAGGGTAATTGGATACTAAGCAATAGGTGAGAGTGATTAGCAGGAAGCAGGAGCAGGAGAAGACTGGTGGTTTATACTCAGGCGAGGCCTGACGATTTCAAAACAGGCAAGGACAAAAACCAGAGATGGAAGAATGCAGCACCAAATCATTGACCAGATTCTTTAGGCAAGAAAACAGGCTAGTAATCAAAACCAGGTAGAATGGGTAACCAAAACAAACGCAGAATCTGTATCTCGGAACAAGAAAACAAACTGGGTCAGAAAGGGCATGCAAACAGAACAGAATGATACAGGACAAAAGGTAACTGTGACAAACTCGTAAGGAACAGGAGAGAGAGAAGAATTTAAATACACACAGACAAATGAGTAATCAGGAATCAGGTGAGGAATTGAGCGTGAGGAATGCCCAGAAAGGAAGCGCAAGGTAATGAGACAATAATAGAATTTGTTAGGACGGGAGAGAAAACACACAGAAGGAAAAGGTAAACAAAAGCACACAGACACAGAAAATAAAGATGAACATGAAAAACAAGCAAGACGAAAGAAAACAATAACAAACGCCACTAAAAAAAAAAAACACAGGTAAATGAGAAGGAACACAAACAGAACACAAAGAGCAGTGAACAAAAGCAAGTAGACAATTAACTAATTAACTAATTCAGGCACAGAGCACAAAAAGGAAAAGTAAAACGGAAATGCAAACATGACAGAACACCAGAAAACAGAAGTGTTCGCAGGATTGCTTTTCCCTCTGGTTCCTTTAAATGCTTACGCTTGTGGGTAAACCTGCAGACAGAGTTGAAAAATAACATATAATCATTCCTCAAAACAGCCTTTCTGCAATCCTGCCCACCAAGGTATTGATTGACTTTTTGCGGTGACGCAGCTCAGTTTCTCAGTGAAGTTTCCAGCTTTTTCCCAAACTGTTTACTGCGGCAAAAGTAATGTTCAGAACACGAAGGTCGACTTTGTCCAGCCAACTCACATTACCCAAGTAGCTGATCTTGCACGCAATGACCACTCCGTGCGCAACTTTTTATAGCCTGGCTCCTGAATGTGAAGATTACTGACACTAGTAACTCCCAACTCACCTCCACTCTCGTTTAGCCATTTTGCCTCATGACGTCAGAACTGTAGGAAACCTGGGTGAGGTGGGGATTCTGATCGTGAACTCTGACTCCACCTTTCCAGGTTAAATCTGGCCACATGACTGTTATGATTCTGCCATTTCTGTCTTGTTTCTGCCATGTTTATTATGATTTTGCCATGCTTGTTATGTTTTCCTTATGCCCTGCTATGTTTATGATTATGTCTATTAGGTTTTTGCCATGTTCTGTTTAGTTTTTGTTTCCTTGCCATGTTTTCATTTTTGCCATTCCCATTCCACTTTTCTGTTATAGTCCGGTCCATGTTTCGCCATGCCCTTCTTTGCACTTTGTCTCCCCTGTCTGGTCTCTTGTTAAGTTACAGCTTCTCCCCAGTCCCGCGTGTCACATGTTTAGGTGATTTCATGGTTTCTGGGTTTCAAACATTCCTTCCAATCTCGTTTGCTTCCTTCGCCTCTCTTTTCTATATTACTAACCAATACTAACAGTTTGTTGTTTTTGTTAAAGTTACTAACCCAGACTAACATTGTATATAATACTAACTTACTAACGAGCACTAGGGATTGTATAGCTGCACTTACTAATTGATTAACAAGCTCTCAGCACTCGCCCTGTTCTAGTCTCCGCCTCTTGCCTTCACTTAGTCTTTGCTGCAATTCAGCAGATCCTCCGCACCTGCTCCACTCTGTCCTACTTCTCATTATCTGTGCACGTTAGAACTCCCTAACCGGAGCTGTATGTTTTGTCATAGACTGTCTCGTGTTCCCTGTCCGCGTTTTGGCTTTTGCCAATTCTATGTGATTAGTTTCTTCCTCATGTTTTGCTCCCACGTAATTAGTTTTATCCAGTTTACCTTTTCCTAATCATAGCATGTGACTTCCCTTCTGTGTATTTAAACAGTCTTCTCACAGCAGTTCCCCATCAGAATGTTCTCCTTTTGCCACGCTTTTTTCGCCTTGTCTTCATTGTGATTACCTTTCTGACTGGACTGTCCTTGTTTTACGATTTTTGCCTATTCCCTGTACTTTGCCACATTCTCTGTGTATCGAACCTCTTTTGTCTGACTACGAATTTTGTTACTGGTGCCCTGTTTACGGTTCTGGATTTCGCCCTTTCGATTCTGATTTTTTGGATTGTGGACATTGTACCGTTGCCTGCTCTGTTGGGTTTCCCCCTTCAGAAATAAAAGCCTCCATTTTTGTATTCACTGGTTCTCGCTTCTGGTTCCTGAGCGTATCCTCACAATGACACCATGATCTCGGAAATTTGAGGCCAAAGTTGACCAAAGAATTGTGGTCAGAGGGATATCATGTGAGCAAGGCTTTGTGGGAAATGGAATCTTCTTGGATCAGTGTTGGGACTCCTGCTCTTCCTCATCTGCGTTAATAACCTTGACAGGAACATTAAAAGCAAATCAGGCAGATTTGGAGATGATACTAAATTGGGCAGTTTGGCCAACAGTTTAAAGTCTTCTAAAGTGCTTCATTATGATAGTGCAGTGCTGTAGCAATTAAAAAGTCCAACAGGATGCTGGGACATATAGCCAGATGTATTGAGTATAAACCTTAGGAGGTTATACTTCTTTTGTATAGTACATTTGTCACACCACACTTACAGTATTGTGCGCAGTCTAGGGACCCTACTTCAAGAAAGAAATAGAGGCTTTAGAATATGTTCAAAGTAGAGCTACAAAGTCAATTCCTGGTAGAAAAGCTATGAGGACAGGCTGAAAATTCTTAATTTCTTCAGTTTTAATAGAAGGAGGCGATCTGATTGAGGTCTTTGAATATGTTAATGGGATTAGCAAAGTTAACTATGCAGGATTACTTCAGCCAAGGATATTAGTGCTGGTATTAAGAAATATTTTTTTTCACACAGTGTGAACACGGTGTGAAAAAGCTTGCCAGGCCATATTGAAGAGCAAGAAACTCTGAGGCTTTTGAAGTCCAGGCTTGATATAGTGCTTGACACCATGTAGTCCTTCAGTATTAAGATTAGGTTCACCTTAGTGATGGGAAAATGTTGAGTCCAGTTGGACTGAATGGCCTGTTCTCGCCATTCATGTTATCTAATGTAATGTTATGTTATGTTACATGGGCATCTAGGTTTCATGGGGTTAACAAGCAAATGTTAGCACAAGGTTTTAGGAGTGCATTTGATTAATCTTTGCTCATTTTCTTACCCATGATGTAAGACCATTAGAAGACTCATATTTTACCAACTCAGGTTTGGGCTTTTTTTTTTTTTGCCCAGAACTGTAGAGCAGCCACGTAACATGTACATTCATTTCATCCTGCTGAAAGGTTGGCGATGGTAGGGGTGATGGGCCTGAGGAGGATTACAGAGTAAACTCGGGCTGAGTCACTATCCCACAGACTGTCCTGCAGGATTTTCCAAATTCTGAAAAGAAACATGCCCATGCGGCATTTATGTAACTGGAGTTCAATTATCCGCTGGCAAATTCTTAAGTTAAATTCAAATTACCTTCTAGGTGAATTCAATGAGTTTAAAGGACTTGTACGGAAAGAAAATACGTTTGACATATATTTTGAATACTCATTTCCAAATGCATTTTAAGATGCATTCCAGATATGTGAAAAATGGCCGCTTCATATATTTTAATAAATATACTTTGAATGTATTATAAATTCATTTGAAATACAAATCTAATATATTTTCCCATAGGGATGAAAATATATTTAAGATATACCAAGAATATATTTGAAAATGCATTGTGAAATGCATTTCAAATACCAGAATGTAAAAATTGACTGTTTCATACATTTCTAATAAATTTAGGATAGCCGAAATGGTAAATAGACTGCATTTATATTGTGGTTTTCTAGTCCCATGACACAAAGCACTTTACAATTATGCGTCACATTCATGCTGATGGCAAAGGTTGCCATGCAAGGTGCCAACCTGCACATCAGGAGCAGTGCGCGGTTTAATGTCTTGCTCAAGGTCACTTTGACATGTTCTTGGAGGAGCCAGGGATTAAACCAGGAACCTTCTAATTCCAAGACCACTTGCTTCACTACCTGACCCGTGCCGCCCCTGAAATGAACCTGAAAGGATTAATATCCTAGCTACTGCTCTATATAGGTAGCATACTCTCAATACTATTGTCTGATACTTGTACCATACTTTCAGAGTTTGTAAAAGAAACAGTGTGTGACATATAAGCCGAATGTAAATCTTATTCTCCATGTAAGCAGAAGTGTACTGAATAGGGGTCTTTTATAGTCAGGTACACCGTTTGTAGAATGATCAATCAAAATGAGATGTTGCATTTAACAATTAATATTCTATCTTATTGAACTCAAGTGTTTGCATTATTTTTTTACTTGTTGCACCAATGTCCATGAAATTATGCACTGACCCATCAGTATGCACATCTTGAAGTGCAGAATAAATTGAAATGAAACATTCACTGTTGTCTTAATTTATATGTCAAATCTAACCATGTTCTCAGGCTGGATTGAAGTTGAAGTGCAATTGTGTATACATATGCTACTTCTGCAAAATGCATTAGTTATTTCTTCATCACCATTAAAGATTGCATTGGCATATTTTTTTGATAAAATGCATTTTAAATTACAGCTCCTTTGATTGGAGCACATTTTTTAGAGACAGAGATACATTTTTGCATGGCTTCAAATGCATCCCCAAAATGTATTCTAGATATCCCATGCATTCCAAACTTATTTTAAATGCATTATGGCCAAAATAAATATACTTGGAATATAGTTCCTTTCTGTAAGGGGAATTATCCAGGAGCAGGAGATCAGGGAAACAATGAAATTGAGTATATGAGATGACAAGGGAAAGACCAGAAAACAGTCATTTCCTTTCACTGCAAGGAGCTAATTTACACACGCGAATCTCGTCTATTGCATTTCCTATGGCGCAATACTTCCTTTGCTAGTCACGAATCGATTATAAACAAATATCGGTTACACAGCATTTTCTGGCTCGGTCTCGCAAAATATCCAGCATCTGGTTGCGAGGATGATGGTCAACAGCGCGAGTTTTATAGGCGAGAGGCCATTATTATTGTCTCTGTCATGCATTATATTTTGTCCCCAAAATCAGACTATTTTAAATATTTTGTACATTTTGAGGAGCGCATGGACATAAAAATATGTCATGATTAAATTTTATGACCTTCCGGAACTTCTCGGTTTCCTTTCATGCCTTCCTGATGTAAGTTTCGAGTCAGTGACGTTCCTCAAACTTTATTCCAGTAGTTTTCCACATTTCAGTGGAGCTTTGGATCCGCTGAGGAACATTAAAATGGTCAATTACTGCCATCTACTGGTTGTCCTCTTACAAACATATATTCTGTAAAAGTGATTTTTTTTTTTTTTTTTTTTTTTTTTTTGCTGTAAAACAAATTTACGTAGGCTCATAATTTACGAACAGACATTCGTTTATAAAACCTTTATTTAAATGAAAAGACAGATATTCCACAAAAGTTGTAAACAGTAAACTGATCTTGTCATAATTTTTTTGGTTTAATAGTTAACATGGTTAAAATGCTCACTTTTCATTCAGCTTTTACAGTATGCATATGATCCTATCAAAGTGACACTATCGTTAACTCCTGGATAAGCTGTTTGTGAATTTCAGTAGACATGATTTATTGCACATTCTTCTCGCATTACCCATTACAGCCTACACAACAAATTACACTTAATTGCACTCATGTCAGTGTTTTTTCTCAGGCCTTGCAAGATCTGTCCCAATAAATGGTCTGATATGGGATAAGTGTGTTATTCTGATAACCAGCAACCTCATCAGGACTACCAGTAAACTCAGATTTGCTACAACCCTTCCAAAGCAAGGGGAAAACTCATTATGTGCGGCCCACATCCCTCTCGCCCCTCGAACCCACCGTTCTGGTGCCCAAGTGAATGAATTGGCTGTGCACAACGTCGTTTTCCCCAAGTTTCTCCCCTGTTAGAATGACTAATTGCATATTTCAGAGCTCACTACTTTTTCTATGGAATCGATTTTGTGCGCACAAGCGAGTTTCAAACCAGCGAAGAACAGGATATCAGCTGATGTTTGTCATCCATTTGTGAGTCTGGCCAGCACAGAGATTACTGGGAGGAAGACATTTCGTATGTGACTCAATAAGTGGACCTCCAGTTGTCTAACTGACCAGCAGCCAAAGTTGACAAAGTCAGACAAAGACAGCCAGAGCTGCATTAAAATGGAAACCCAGGCATCAACAGTTTGAAGAGGAAGACAAGGTTGAAGATGTGGTTTGGTGAGGACTAGAGTGAGCCTCAGCGATACTCTCATTTCGGTATCTTAAGGAGGACGATGAGGATGCAGGTGAGCAGTGCTAGCATCACAGCTGTTATGATAATAATGACGGTGCGACAGAGCGGTTTGTCAGAGAGGAGCAGGTTGCAGCTCCACCCAGGAGGATGTTCAGAGGAGGAGTCGGGATCGGGGAGCCCCACCTCCAGAGACTGGCTATGAATGCAGGGGCCTTTCACCTGTAGCTTCCCCTGCTTGCGGCTGAACCGCACGCTATAGACGCGCTGCAAGCTCTTAGGAAGGTAGGACAGGATGGTGGGGTTGTTCTCCAGTTTGGGAACCCCTTGGTCAGGCAGAGGGGTGACCCCACGGCACAGGGGACACTGGATGGCTTCAGGTTCCACTGATTTGATATTCATTCTGGCCAGGCACTCCAGGCAGAAAGTGTGTTTGCAGTGGAGCATCTTGGGAGTGCGGAAAACGTTGTTGAACTGGCTGAAGCATATGGTGCACTCCAGGTCTGGGGTATTGCCTGGGGGTGGAGGGATGGACTGCTCCTGGTCTGGCTCCATAGCTGCGAAGCCCAGGCTTCAAGTTGTGGCCTCAGTAAAGCAGGGCCCCCTGCTGGCTGTAGTGGTAAACTGCAGGATACATGAAAGCTCCATGCTTACCTGCTGGACAGTTATAAAGGTTAGTAGCACAACCAGATCCAATCCACTTTGGGATCTGAACATCAAATCAGTATTTATGAAGGTATCAACTACTGCAGAGGATGTAAATATTCCCGATGAAACTGATTCTTACTGCAGCGGAACGGGGGAGGGGGGGTATTTCACTTGTGAATTGTGGCATCAGATGGATAACTGCAGTAATAAGACCTGGAACAACTCTTTGTACTCCAGCCCATGTTACAGATTTGGGAGGTTTCACACGGTGAAGTGATATTCAGAAAATATTAATGGAGTAATTTGGCAGATAAAATGCCGGGCCATGCACTCCATGGGCGTCATTTATAAAACTTTATGTTTCTCAGTTTAAAAATTGAGTGTAGGAATGAAAAGCAGGACATAGTGTATGTCTATGCGTGTGCGATTGGAGCACAATTTTGCATTTAAAAATTGAGTGTAGGAATGAAAAGCAGGACATAGTGTATGTCTATGCGTGTGCGATTGGAGCACAATTTTGCATGCGGACACACTGGATCCATGGACTTCCAGCTAAACACATTCATAGACTGCACATATGGACACGCATGCTTTTGTTCTTTGCTGCACATCAAAAGTTCAAATATGGTGAACTTCGCCCCGTGATCACACACTCCTAAGAACATATAATTATTGGCAAATAGAGGAGCATGGACTGCCATCCAACCTGTTCCAGATTGGCCTAAATTAGTCTTTTTTGTGCTTTCCTTGTGCTTGTTTGTGCCGTTTATAGTTTTGTTTGTGCTGCTATGGAATTTTTGGTATTAAAAGTTTTATTTTAAGTAATGACATCACTAGTACTGCCTCCTCCCCTATTATCGTCAAACTGACCCAAAATTGTCTTGTTCGTTGGTGCTTCCTTTGTGCAGGGTTCTACCAGTAATAGGTTTGTTTGTGCTGCTGTTTTTTTTTTTTTAAGATATTAAGTTTACTTTCAAATAATGATGCCTCATTCATTAGTGCTTCATTTGTGCTGTTAAACATTTCATTTGGGCTGCT
Source organism: Gymnothorax javanicus (assembly GCA_029692085.1). Taxonomy (NCBI): domain Eukaryota; kingdom Metazoa; phylum Chordata; class Actinopteri; order Anguilliformes; family Muraenidae; genus Gymnothorax; species Gymnothorax javanicus. The sequence continues at coordinate 70,887,908 of CM056194.1, forward strand.
ACAGTTTTTGCAACATTGAAAGTTTTATTTTAAGTGGTGACGTCACTAGCCCCTGAACTATCACTACGGTGACCTGAAATTTAAGCAGCAAAATGTGTTATTCCAGGGTGCCCCAGTGGCACATTGGTTTAAAGCCTGTGTCCTTTCTGTGGCGACCTGGGTTTGATTCCAGCGCAGGTCATTTTCTGCAAGTCTTCCCCATTCTTCTCCCCAACTTTCATGTCACTGTCTACTATATACCTATCTAATAAAGGATATAATCCCAAATAAGTATTCTTAAAAAAATGCGTCTTTCTCTTCTCTCAGCTCAAAACACCTCTGCAATTCATCCGCAGAAATGCGGTGTTGTGTGCTTGGAAAAAAACTGTCCCTGCCTCGATGCGGGAACGTTCATTTTATAGTTTACTCAGTTATTATCTCCTGCCTAAATGAAGTTGGCAGGGAATATTGGAACGGGCTCCGTCCATCCGTGCGTGCGTCCATCCCGATCAGTCGTAGACTTCGTTTCAGGAGCAGAACTCTAAAAGTATGAAAGTTATTGCCTTGAAACTTGGCATGCATGTTCTCTAGGGGATGTCGTTGTGCTTTTTGATACTACAAAGTTTGATCATTTTTTATCAGTTGTCATGGAAACAAATTGGGACTGAGTGTCTCAAGTCATGTGGAAGGGGATGGCTATATTTCCAGGGCAAAACTGGGAAAGTATCAATAATATTGTCTTGAAGCTTGGCATGCATGTTCTCCAGGGGATGTAACTGTGCCACCAGTGGCAGATCTAGAACTGGGAATTGGGGGGGCACAGACACGTCCTTTTATGACAGCAATTAGTTCTCAATCATTTTCCTTTATTGATGTGTTTTTGAATTATCGTAATTGGCAACTGAGGACACGGTTTCTCTCCATATGCGATCTAACAGCGATGAGATTGTAGGCTAAATTCAGTACAGAAAAATAATTTACTTATTAATAGGCCAATGCTTCGCGTTGATTGAACTGGTCCGCGTTCCAATGAAATATCGCCTTTCACTCTCGGTATTGTGTGGGTTGATTAAAAAAAAGTGGCACTCGGCAGTTAAATAGGCTAATAAAAGCGTGCAGCTCAAGCTATTCGCGTGAGAGTCAAGAGGTATGCAATTTTGAATAACGTTGATTTAAATGCAGCAAATACACGTCCAGATGAATGATTTTCGTCTTACCGAATCAGGGAGAATAAGCAGCACCTGTAAAGTGTGGAGTGCTCTCGGGGTGAATCTTTTGTTAATTATGAAAATGACTGAGAACAGGTCAGGACTAATAATTGTTGTAACGCAGTTATGCACAGTAAAGGATGGAATATTCAAATAACTTCCTAATTTTATTTGGGGAACACTGTTCTCAAATTTTTCATTGATTTTATCATGCATTTGCTGGCAGACCTCAACCCATCTTTGCTGCCGAAGGACTTGGCCTTTCCTGGGTGTAGGTTTCGGACCAAATCGTGACTACAGCCACCCGTTGACACAACCTGATTCAAATCACATTGGGATCCACGGGCAGTGGAAAGCAGCTTTTTCAGAGTAGCGCACAGTTGACCGTTGCGCTTCAGGGATGCAAATTGGGAAGCGTCTGCCGGGAAAAAAAGGAAAAAAGTTCTATGGAGATTTTCATTGGAACTGTTTCCTACAGAAATTTTCTATAAAACTTTTTTCTTTTAGACTTGAGGTACTAAAGTTCTATAGAAATTCTATTGAACTGTCTTATAGGATTCATATAGAACATTTTTTGCAGGGCTAGGACTAATTGTTGTCATAAAGGGACGTGTCTGCCCCCCACCCCCCCAAATTCCCAGCTCTAGATTCGTCACTGGTGTTCTGATAACACAAATAATACGCTCGCTTCTCGGAAAAGAAAGGGTTTCCGAGATACTTGCATTAGAAGATTTGCGCATGCGTTTTCTTTTTCATTTTGCCAGCGATATTGCAGGGCACTTTTTGAAAGCAGATTGGGAATGTATTTTCATTTTCAGTTAGTTATAAAAGTTGCACTCATGGACTGGACAGTGCAAGCGCAAACTGGAGGATTATATTTTCATTTTCATTATGGTGCACATGCGCGTTTGCTTCTTGAAAACGAGATCGCATTTCTGCGAATGCATCTTCATTTTAATATTATTGGCCATATGCTTCCACGCAGTTTAGGAATACCCTGTGTAAAAGACATTTGAGGAAAACTTGTAGAGTTTACAAAATACCTTCTCAGAATACTCATAAATTCAATATGTCGGCTAATGTAAGTGCAGCCATAGGAGGTTGTCAGAAGTAAATCTATTTATTTAAATTTATTTAATACATGTTAAATAATCATGATACATCTTTTTGACAACAATAACCACATTTCCTACGTACCCGCTCCAGGACCCATGGACATGATGGACTTTCCTGGCGATGTCAATGGCATTAGAATGCGAAATTCAATCTTTCCCCGATCTTGCTTGCTGATACTGAATTCACCTGCTTTTTTCACTGGCCGCACTCGTTGTGCCAGCGCAGTTCCTACGGGTGAAGACTGGCCATATCCTTGATCATAGAATGTTTTATTGTGAGAGCCAACGGGAAGTTAACATATGACAGGCCGTCAGTTTACTTGCCGTCCTATAACCCCACCCCCTGTCTTGCTGGCTCTGTCTGGATGTTTTTGAATACTGCAATAGCATCAAAGACAGTGAAAGTGATAGTCAAATTGTGTGCCAGCGAGTTCTCTGAGGAGCACCTCCGCTGCACAGATAGTCAGAGATATTATTTTAGGATATTTTATCTGAAAATTAGAGTTTATTCCATGCCGAATAACTTTCATGGGTCTTATGGGAACTGTGCACCGCCAGCAACTTTCATCTTGTCAGTTAAATTCTACGTTTGCCCTCTTGTATTTTGTCAGTCCCGTGGTCTTGACAGTGTCAATCCCATGGGCCCTGAATTTGCATGTATGCTGCATGTGCGTGTTCATGTCAAATATACAAATTAAACACAAAGTACAAAGTAGTTTGCTCTGGTTTCCAGAAACAGTTCTTTTCAGAAAAGTTCATTTGTCACTGAAAAAAAAATGCGCCAGGAGGGACTTAAATGTAAGACATTGACAAATTTCTGATAGACCTATTTACAATAAAAATGAAAAGTTTAGATAGTTACATGAATGTAAAATTCCTGAACTTAAATTGCACGACACCTAAAGTCAGCAATTCTCCATGTTGGTTCCAGGTCCCCCCATAGCTATACGTTGGATTTTGTCCTAACCACTGCTGCAGTTTTTATAAGTTGGTCGTTTACTCTTAATTATGTGAATTTCAAGTTAAGAGCAGTTATTTATGTCTTAAGACATAAATTATAAAAAGATTCATGTGTGTCGTGAAGAATAAAAGATCATTCAACATATTGTGTTTACTTTTCTAAATCGCCACTTATTTCTGGTAATAACATTTTTAAGCAGATCAAATTCAACCCTGAAAAAATTAGTAAGCTCCAAATTATGTTATTTAAATTTTTTGAGTTCTTTCAAAATAGTTTGCTTGAATTGTCATAACGTAAACATGAACTGAAACACCTTTGATATCTTCATCAGTTGTTTGCCAAACAAATGGATCATTTGCTAGCCTAATATATGGTTCCATGTGTCCATGGTTTCACTAGTTAGGAACCTCCTGGTTCTTCAATTTGATCATTTAATTTTTCCCCCTGTTTTTCCACAGTTGTTTCCAATATTGCAATGAATATGGAATTTTTATTCTTCATGGCTGAGAAAATGTGGCTTATGAGGGCTGATAAGTGCTCTAAAAATAAAATGAACCAAATCAACACCCTAAACTCTAACTTTTCATTTAATTTTTACCATAGTAGGTTGAAAGTCAGAGAAAACTTTTTTTTTTTCATATTGTAGGACAATGTCACTTACATAATTTGTATCTGCTGGTTGCAACACCTCACTGAAGCTGTATCACACTTATATTGAGAGAAATATTTAAACTCAGAATGCAATGTTTTCATGGCCACAGCATTACATCAAATGGAAAATGTCGAGATCTTGTTCATTATTGTGTACTCATTTCCCTGTAATACAGCACAACACATTCAGGATCATCGGAATTCTTGGGATCTCCACTAGAATTTAAAATAGGCCTGAAGTTCCACACACTTGAATACAGCAGCTGCATCCGCCAGACCCATATATGGGTCCTCAGTTTTTCATGAGGTTAAGACAAATTAGCAACTTTTTAAAATCCCATGATTTCAACTGATGTTGGAATGAAAACCAGTGTACACAGGGGCCTTGAGAACCACTGCCAAGCAGAGGCCCCTACATAAGCCCAAGACATTTGGTTCATCCAGCTGACAGGCTAATCAGTCAAAATTCCAGGTTTGGAAAGTAAAAGTCCAACCTGGAATTGTAATCAAACATCCTGGATTTGCTTCTCCCAGGAGCTGGAACGAATGTGTGTGATTTTGTGGGATGGTGGAAAAATCTGGCAGGATCTTTACTGTTTGACCCCAGGATTTTCCACCTCTGAAATTATTTCATTTCTATTTGCTCTCCTCTAATATATCAGGCATAGTGTTTCTGCAATCAAGCTCAAAATCACAGTCAAAAATTAAGGGTTGGGTTTACATAACCAAGCCAGTAGTCTCCAGTGCTATGAGAAAATTTGAGTAAATGCAACTTTAAAATGACAAGTTTGCTTCAGAAAAACAAAAACTTCAGATGAGGATTTCAGAAATGTGAATTGCTGTGACAAATAAACCTTTGAAACTGATTTTTTAAGTAGATCACACTTGAATACACACATTTTGTGGCACGATTCAAAGTAAGTCAGCTGTCCATCCATTCATCATCTAAACATTTTTTTTTTTTCACCGGTGTCGCTGGGGAGCTGGGGCCTATCCCAGCTGACGAAGGGCAACAGGCAAGGACACACCCTGGACAGCTCGCTAATCCATCGCACGGCGCACACACCATTCACTCACACCTACACACAATTCGCTATCAGCAATAAGTCCACCATGCCTGTCTTTGGACTGTGGGAGGAAACTGGACGCCCCAGAGGAAACCCACATGCGCTCAGGGAAAACATGCAAACTCCACACAGAAAGGCCTCAGGCCAGATTCAAGCCCATGACCCTACTGCTGCGAGTGAGCAGTGTTACCCCATGTGCCAACGTACCGCCCCAGGTAGGCTGTACAGATCCATTCACTTTGAAATGTAAAATAGTGATTTAAAAGTTCAAGGAAAAATCTCCAGTAAGCCCATTATTAAGGTTTTTCAATGGTTATGTTCCCCATTGCCCAGTTCACATCCTTGACAATACTGTCTCCCTGAATGAATGATGAATTTGGTGAACTCAATGCAACACAATGAAGCAAACTCTGAGTTAGTTTATCACCTGTCCAGCTTGTTTTCTGTGTTTGTTGTCCGTTTCTGTTTGGGCTGGTAGCTTAGGAACTCAGACCCTGCTGTTCCTATACAACACGCAACAGCTTGGAGGAGCAGTTTGTTCACTGACCCTTTCAGGATCATACAGCCCTTCCAAGGCAACCTTCACCCATGACACCCCACTGGAGTTATGGTGCTTCTCCGGACAAAAAAGACTGAGGAACTGTGGTTCACCGAGGGACAGGGGGATGGGAACACCGTGCTCTCTCAGCAGGTTCACTTGATCTGTAAATGGAATGCATTCTTTCGCAAACTTGAACAAGAGAAGGGGAAGACTTACTGACCTACACCTTCTTATGTAAGAGAAACTCACACGATGAAGAAATCTCTGCGAAGGAATGTTTCCAGTGCATGTGTGTGACTGAAATGGAGTGGCTTGTGTTGTTAAGGAAGCGTTAACTCTGAGAAAGCACTGATTTAGCGATACGCAGTTGCACCAGGTGTAGGGTGTTCTGAGGTTGAAGGGGTGATGGAGGCACAGACAGGTGTGGAGGACGTCCCCTCATACTGCTGCGACTCCCCAAATTGTGATCCCTCCCCTCAGGCTGGACATAGCGGAAAGGATTTGAAGCCTGAGGCTCCACCCCCTGCTTCCGTTCCAGAGTGTCCCATCTGCTTTTCGGCATACGATGAGGCGTTCCGCGCCCCCCTACAGCTGCCCCATTGCGGCCACACCTTTTGCCTGGTGTGCCTGTCCCGAATGAGTTTGTTCCCCTCCCAGCCTCATGGCTTCCAGTGCCCGCTCTGCCGCACCCCTGTCCTGCTACCCCCCGGCGGGGCGCCCTGCCTACCCCCCAACACAGAGCTGGTCTCGCGGCTCCCTCAGGGCCCCAACAGGACCCTAAAACGGGTGTGGCTGGAGGGCCCGGTGCTCTGCCATTGGACAGGGACCGAGGGAGGCGGGGCTACAGGGGTTGGGGGCGTGGCCAGGCTGCCCCTCGTCGGGGCCCCCACAGTCAGGGAGGGCCAGCCGGTTGCTATGGTGACTGTTCATTCCCGGCGGAGGCTAAGCAGCTGCAGGAACATCCGGGGCTTTTTGGGGCTGCTCAGCTTCCTCCTCCTCATCATCATCTTCATCACCATCCTCCTCCCCATCTACCTCCGGCGCTAAGGCCAGATGACAACCAAGACCAAATCCGAATTCTTTCAAGAGCAAGGAACTTTCCTCGCAAACGGATTATGAAGCGGAAACATTTTTGCTGTTAGCAAAAATAGCTGGTAGCTCATGGCTGGTAGCCATGACGACGAATGCTGAACTGTTTGTTTCATGACGGAAAGGAGGCAATTAGCTCCTTAGTTGCTACTTCCAGCAAGGAAACACAGGACCAACCTTGGAAGAGAGGAAAGATCAAATCCGGACCACAATCCTTTGCAGCTGTAGCAATTGTAAACGCTTTTCAGGCCCAAAGTTTTTCGATAAATTGCAAAGGCCATCTTTGACATCAAGCTCATTTCGCATTGAAGGAAGACATGCCATTTTTCTCAAACATGCCCAGGGTACCTTCAAAATCTCCCAGCAACTTTCCCTTCAGCTGTGTGGCATTTTCCAGCGTGGTCAAGTAAAAGTGCAGAGTAAAGGAAAAATGCCGCCTGTTTAAGAGAATTTGGATGCAGCCAGACATCCACCCCACCCTCGCTTTAGGAGCCCCCTCATTCCATCATGAAGAACCTTCACCGATAAACTGGAAGTGTATCAGTGAGGAATTATAAATAAACTCAGAACATCAGGACAGCTGCAACACTGACTCTTGGATTATTGGACTCCTGTTATTAACACCTGGCATGTGGTAATGTACCTGTATGTATGTGCAGCCATTAAAGCTTCCAATATAGAAAAACATCAGTCATTTCCTGTAACTGTTACAGTGTCGTCAGAACAGATTTAGACTGTGACACAGTGTTTGCTCTTTGGCTCTGCATCCCAGCACAGTGGAATATTGAATCTGAATATTTACGGCATTTATATCCACATTACGAGTCCGAGTGTCACAGTGCTAATGCATTCGAACAGCACAGTTCATTAGAAGTGACATGCAGTGTTCACACTTCATACTGTGCGGACCACTGCCATGCCAAACTAAAAGGGCTTCTATAGATCTCCAATACTTCAGCACAAGAAATCAGCCTGACTCTGTGCATGCCCTGTGTGTGCTGTGACCAGCTGTAGGGCGCTTGGCTGACTCTGTGCATGCCCTGTGTGTGCTGTGACCAGCTGTAGGGCGCTTGGCTGACTCTGTGCGTGCCCTGCGTGTGCTGTAAGCTGTAGGGCGCTTGGTCCGATTAGCCCTCGGGTAGGGGTGGGAGGACCACACTAACAGGAAGTGGAGATTCAGAAAGGCCCATGATCTAAAACCATTTCAGGGGACTCATTTGCCTGCGGCACAATGCTGGGAGTGTCATGGAGACAAGACCTCAGTCACCATGATGAGCTTGAGGTGTGTGTGTGTGTGGGGGGGGGACAGAGAGAACAAGAGTGAATTTTACTATCACAAAAACAGCAATTTTATTAAACAAATACAAAACATTTATATCCTTTCCAGAGAACAGCAACCCATTCTCATTTTACGCAGTATGCAAAGCACTCTAGGCCAGAACTGTGAGTCGTGCACCAGTCAAAGTAAGGGAGCAATACCGCCAATTGTACTTTTCGTAGTCGATGAGCCAAATATTTTCATGTCTTTTAATGATGCCTCATTCTAAGAGCTCTGGAACAGAAAGATTTTAGGTGTTTGAGGGTAAGCTGATAACCAACTGTAAAACAACTCGTAGAACACTCTTCCTTGTGACTAGCGAGCACCAAGCCTGTGTTACACGCAACACTCACACAACGTCTAGACAACCATCATAGGCCTCCTTACTCCATACTCTGAATAGCATAATAAACATTCATCATGATTCAGTGGCATTCTGGGACGGGCTACATCCTTTCTGGAGGACTCTACAATCACAGTGCACTCCTGCGTTACCTGCGTTAGTGAAAAACCACCCCACATTTTATTTTGCTTTGGTACAGAGACCCAATGCTAAGCTATCTATCAGTCCTCAGTCAAATTAGTGTTGAGACTCTAGTAAAATTCTGGCAGAGTATTAAATAGATTTTCAACGATGAATATTTCCGCAGAATTTTTAAAGAAAATCTTATTTCTTGCGATTGTATCCACTAGATAAGCACCATTTTGTTCACAAGGATTTTTTCAAGTTCAAACACTTCAACTTTGAACTGCGGATACGAATGACTCTATAGGTATAACAGAACGCATTTAAGCCCTACAGGTGCTGTTTAACGGAGGATGAGACGGCTAACGTGTAGAAACCGAAATGAGGGCTTTGAGAGCTGGGCTGTCCTCCTGAGCTATCACAAACACAGGCTGCTTATCTTCAGCACCCCTCTCATACTGGGGTGATCCGAGTATTCGGCCCCAGGTCTGCTACAGCACTGCTCCAGGTCGTGGCAGGTAGAACTGTGAAGTAGACTGCTGTCCTGAGCTGAGAAGAACAAGCTCAATGCAAAGCAGCTGCCCTGTTGGTTTCCCATGGCAACTGCTCTGTACTACAGAGCTACGCTGAGGCGCTGGGGTCAGGGCTGAGGTTTGGGGTCGAAGAGTGTGGGTCAGAACCTGGCAGCCTCACTCAGGTGCAGCCCCGCCCCCTGGCTCAGGTGCAGCAGGTGAAGGCCAGTGTTAAAGCTGGCGCACAGCAGACTGCTGACATCACATGTCGCCATGGAGACCAGCGGGCCCGACCCAGCCAGAGTCAGAGTGCATAGACAGGCTGCGGAGGGGGAGAGGGAGAGAGAGAGTGAGGGAGAGAGAGAAAAAGAAAGAGAGAGGGGGTTTGTTACTTTTTTATTGTTATTGTTTCCATGTTCCATTTCTATTTAGGCAGCCTATTTTGCATATTTCCTCCATCCTATTTACATTTAGCATCTGGTTTTGTTTAGACTGAGAGGATGCAAATGACTTTGACATTAAAACCGCTATGTGAAAACTGATCACTTCTGACAGTTTGAGAGACTATATTGAATTCTTGGTGTCAAGAAGCTACATCTGCTCATGCATGAATTCATACGTCTTCATCTCCAAGTCTGCTTGTGTATGTGTGTGTACATGTACATCTTCATCTGTGTGAGTGTTTATGTGCGGGTACATGCGCATGTCTTCATCTGCGTGAGTGCTTCCGTGTGTGTGCCCGCGGGTCTTCATTGGTGTTGTGTGAGTGCACGTCATACCTGCAGTATTTTGGTCCCAGATTTTGACAGAGCAGTCGTGAGAAGACGTGGCCACCAAGGGCGCCCCCTGATGGTATGGCAGGAAGATGCAGCAGGCTGTGGTCTCTATGTGACCCCTGTATTCTACAACCTTACAGCCGGGCTGCCTCAGGTCCCACAGCTGAGAGAGAAGGGGGGGCAGGATACAGTCATGTAAGAGCAGCAGCACTCGCATTAAACAGGTCATACAACTAAAGGCCACATGAGAGAGGTGAGAGAAACCAGACCAATGAAACGAAAGGGGTTTGGGGTATGTGGGGAGCAGTAAGGGTGAAGGTGTAGGGTACGTGGGGGGCATTAAGGATAGAGGTGTGGGGTATGTAGGGGCAGTAAGGGTGGAGGTTCAGGATATTTAGGGGCATTAAGGGTGGAGGTGGGGGGTATGTAGGGGCAGTAAGGGTGGGGGTGCGAGACACATGGGGCAGTAATGGTGGAAGTGCAATGTATATAGGGGCAGTTAGTGTGGAGGTGTGGGGTATGAAGGGGCAGTAAGGGTTAAGGTGCAGGGTATGTATGGGGCAGTAAGGGTGGGGGTGCGTGGTATATAGGGGCAATTAGAGTGGAGGTGTGGGGTATGAAGGGGCAGTAAGAGTTGAGGTGCAGGGTATGTATGGGGCAGTAAGGGTGGGGGTACGATGTATATGGGGGCAGTAAGGGTGGAGGTGTGGGGTATGTAGGGGAAGTAAGGTTAGAGGTGTAGGGTGTGTATAGGGCAGTAAGGGTAGGGGTGCAGGGTATGTAGGGGGCAGTAAGGGAATATGGGGTAGATTCGGGGTATTTTTGGGAATTATCTTACTGTGGCCTCGCAGCCCTGGCCCCCAAAGCCGTTGCTGCTGCTCAGCAGGTAGTTGGAGTTGGAGCTAACAGCGCAGTGGGTCTGGATGTACTGCTTCGCTGGGAATGTGTTCGCAATCTGCCAGCTACGGCTATCCCACACCCTAAGATAACACACAAGTTATCACACATACACAGCCAGAAACACACACATTATCATACACACACCCCACAGAGAAAACACAAAATCAGAAAAGCTCTCACTTGACAGTTTTGTCCTCTGAGGTTTGGGCGATGAAGGTTCCCCCAGGTACCCAGCACACATGGGTCACCTGTAGAGGAGGAGGAAACTGCCAAATTTAAGCCACTCTGCCAAAACTGAAGTAGCACAGACACTTATGCAGCTTTAGCTGACTCACCAGGTTTCAGGAAAACTACCATTTCTTACAGTGTGGACACACTCACCAGGTTTCAGGAAAACTACCATTTCTTACAGTGTGGACACACTCACCAGGTTTCAGGAAAACTACCATTTCTTTCAGGTTTCAGGAAACTTTCAGGAAAACTACCATTTCTTACAGTGTGGACACACTCACCAGGTTTCAGGAAAACTACACATTTCTTAGGTTCAGGTGTTTCTACAGTGACACACTCACCAGGTTTCAGGAAAACTACCATTTCTTACAGTGTGGACACACTCACCAGGTTTCAGGAAAACTACCATTTCTTACAGTGTGGACACACTCACCAGGTTTCAGGAAAACTACCATTTCTTACAGTGTGGACACACTCACCAGGTTTCAGGAAAACTACCATTTCTTACAGTGTGGACACACTTACCAGGTTTCAGGAAAACTACCATTTTTTAACAGTGTGGGCACACTCACCAGGTTTCAGGAAAACTACCATTTCTTACAGTGTGGACACACTCACCAGGTTTCAGGAAAACTACCATTTCTTACAGTGTGGACACACTCACCAGGTTTCAGGAAAACTACCATTTCTTACAGTGTGGACACACTCACCAGGTTTCAGGAAAACTACCATTTCTTACAGTGTGGACACACTCACCGGGTTTCAGGAAAACTACCATTTCTTACAGTGTGGACACACTCACCAGGTTTCAGGAAAACTACCATTTCTTACAGTGTGGACACACTCACCAGGTTTTCAGGAAAACTACCATTTTTTTTAACAGGAAAACCATTTCTTACTACTACCATTTCTTACAGTGTGGACACACTCACCAGGTTTCAGGAAAACTGTGGACACACTCACCAGGTTTTTCTTACAGTGTGGACACACACACTCACCAGGTTTCAGGAAAACTACCATTTCTTACAGTGTGGACACACTCACCAGGTTTCAGGAAAACTACCATTTCTTACAGTGTGGACACACTCACCAGGTTTCAGGAAAACTACCATTTCTTACAGTGTAGACACACTCACCGGGTTTCAGGAAAACCAGGTTTCACCACCATTTTTTACAGTGTGGACACACTCACCAGGTTTCAGGAAAACTACCATTTCTTACAGTGTAGACACACTCACCAGGTTTCAGGAAAACTACCATTTCTTACAGTGTGGGCACACTCACCAGGTTTCAGGAAAACTACCATTTCTTACAGTGTGGACACACTGTGGACACACCGGTTTCAGGAAAACACTACCATTTCAGGAAAACTACCATTTCTTACAGTGTGGACACACTCACCACCAGGTTTCAGGAAAACTACCATTTCTTACAGTGTGGACACACTCACCAGGGACACACAGTGTAGACACCTCAGGGTTTCAGGAAAACTACCATTTCTTACCACACTCACCAGGTTTCCATTTCTTACAGTGTGACACACTCACCAGGTTTCAGGAAAACTACCATTTTTTACAGTGTTTCAGGAGGAAAACTACCATTTTTTTAAACACTCACCAGGTTTCAGGAAAACTACCATTTCTTAACAGTGTGGACACACTCACCAGGTTTCAGGAAAACTACCATTTCTTACAGTTTCAGTGGGCACACTCACCAGGTTTCAGAAAACTACCATTTCTTACATTTTTTACAGTGTGGACACACTCACCAGGTTTCAGGAAAACTACCATTTTTTTACAGTGTGGACACACTCAGGAAAACTAGGTTTCACCGGGTTTCAGGAAAACTACCATTTCTTACAGTGTGGACACACTCACCAGGTTTCAGGAAAACTACCATTTCTTACAGTGTAGACACACTCACCGGGTTTCAGGAAAACTACCATTTCTTACAGTGTAGACACACTCACCGGGTTTCAGGAAAACTACCATTTCTTACAGTGTGGGCACACTTACCAGGTTTCAGGAAAACTACCATTTTTTAACAGTGTGGGCACACTCACCAGGTTTCAGGAAAACTACCATTTCTTACAGTGTGGACACACTCACCAGGTTTCAGGAAAACTATAATTTCTTACAGTGTGGACACACTCACCAGGTTTCAGGAAAACTATAATTTCTTACAGTGTAGGCACACTCACCAGGTTTCGGGAGACGGTCTTCTTCTGCAGACACTCTCCAGTCTCAATGTCCCACAAACACATGGAGTTATCCCGAGAACCGGTGCATATGTTTAAGGCATCTGTAACAGACATCAGAGATCAGTCCCCCGATTCCCACCGCTGCACACACCAGATAAATCGCACAATCCCCCAGCAGCGCTCAGAGCTCTGTAGATAATCTGAATCTGAGCTCCAGTCATAACCACAATCATAAAAAGTAATCCATAAAAAGTTGAGGCCAATTCAGTCTGAATTTGCTCAATATTGGAAATTAACTGATATGCAATTAATGAATTACAAAAAGCACCCATGACATTCCAAAGGATTACTCAATTGAAAAAAAACAAGTTATGCTGACTTGGCAAAACTGAAATAACTAATAGTTATAACTATATGTAATGTGGGATGTGAGGGCTGGAGTGTGACTGTAGTCTGCAGCATTTTCACCTGGACTGACGTCCAGCCCATTAACCACAAGCTCGTGACCGCAGAACTCCCGCAGGGGTTTGTCTCCAGAGCTCAGGTCCCATAACAGAACAGTCTTGTCCCGGGACGCACTGAGGATTTGGTCAGTCCCAGGGACACACTTCACCTGGAGTGAGGGCGAAGAGAGCGCTCTTCCTGAAAACTCGTTCTCCCATCCTTATTTACACTCCACATTGACATAATAAGTACGTGGACAGTCCTTGGTTAGTGGCTGTTTCCCTTTGTTCAGGCTAGCCCTCCACCAGCTTGACACTGAAGCATACAATAACACACCAGATGATTATGTGTACAGCAGTTTGGGGAAGGAAGAATCAACTGAAAATCCAAATTTTAGTTGGTCCTGATCATCCAACATCACTGCCCTACCTCAGAAATGGTTCTCCAGTTGGACTGAAAGTATAAACCCACAGTAATGTTCTAACATCTACTGAAACACTTTCTCAGAAGGGTGGAGGCTGCCATATATCAGAACAGATTGGACCAATGACAAATGAAAGACCATGACTTTATATCGAAGTGTTGAATGAGCAAGTATCCACATACTTATGTCCACATAAAGTACAAAGCAAGGACTACAGACACCTTCCACACTGCAAGTCACTGTTCTTATAGAGGACAGTATGCAAACAACATTGAATGAGAACACAGATGGGAAATGAATGATCTCAATGTGAAATTATCATTTCATTTAAGCATTTCATATTTTGAAATTATGTCAACTGCCACGCTAATTGCATTTTTCCTGATTTACTGAAGCGTTCAAGTATCAGGTCCCTTATTGGTTCCTTTTTCCAACACTGCTCGCGAAAAGACAGAAATCTAACTAGTTACAAGGCCGTGAGGATAACGTGAGAAAGACGGTAGTAACTGGTTAGGGACTGGTCGTCACGGTCGGCTGAGCAGCTCATGTATACATATTATCCGTAAATGTAGTCCGGTGCAAGGCTCGCCGTCTGTTGTCTGCATGAGTCAAACCTTGTGTTAGTGTACCATGCAGCTCAATAGCTACATGTATTGTAATGTTATGCAGCCTTACAGGGTCAGATACTGGCCTTGGTAAATGCAGGTCACCGATGACGAAAACAGCCGAACAGAAAAAAAGCCAAAATTATGAACCCCAGTAACAAGCAATTACAGCGAGAACAATCCTAAATATTAATATAAATGGGCGTACAGCAAGCTTAAATTTACTATTTCACTTCGAGATGGCACTTCTACATTTGCATTTCTGACATAAACCAGTAGCCTATACCGTCAAAAGCACAATGTTCTTCAATGTCCGACTGATACTTTTCAATTGGCAACTTGGGGATTCCGTGTAATGATATTTTGTGTCAGGAAAATCTGTATATATTTTGCATGTATATTCTGTAATAAGTGTTTTTCACTCATTTAGGATATGTAAAGCAGAATCACTGACATGTAGTCACTTCTTCCCTTCTCGAATCTCTACGTCAGTTCACACATTCTGCTTGCTATTTCATATGCCAACCAAGTTTTCAAACTCTTTGAAGCTTCGTTTGGTCTTGCAAGATGTCTCGACGTAATGAACTTAGAGGTATGTTCTGTGAAAAATCCGTCACTGTAAGCAGACCCCCCTTGGTGAAAACCCAGTTAGCCATTACTAACCCGATAGAATATCGAAACAATACCGTTAGATAACTGGTTAATCTTCCGTCTTTTCGTGGACAGTACAGTAGGTGTCTAAAGCACTAAATGTAAGTCTCTTTCAGGGACCTCTGCAGTAAGTAGGGTAGCCCGCAGGGCAACTTAATTTTTTTCAGCCTTTGGCTGTATTAAAAAAATATCTGCACATTTTTCAATGTAAGTTTCATCTACAACTAAGATTCATGTCTTTGTCTTAATTGTAGACCATCATTGCAGTTCTATGGCTATACCAGCAGTCACAGTTCAACCAAAAGGAGCCAAAGGGCAATTGTCAAAACTTGCCCCGGCAATGGGGAACTTTTCACCAGTGTCCCAAATGTTGAAGAATGAACGGGTAAATGCTCTGGTTTAACTCTAGTCCTGCCGGTCCCTGATATACAGAGGACCAGCACTCCTTTCCCTGTGTGCCGGTTGCCAGTGTATCGTTCCCTGGTAGCTATTTTCCTACATGCCGGTCCTCTCATTAACATAGAGGCAGGACTAGGGTTAATACAAGTCAGAAATAGTACAAACAAACTGCTCTAACTTAATATTTTTCATCTGTGATACTTGTCATGTAAATATGGTCAATGTTACTGACTGTATAACACCATGGTTCTCAAACTCTCTCCTGATGGACCAGTGCTTTTGCTAGTTTCTTCTCCAATAACAATAGTAATCTCAGAGTTTTCACAATTTGTTAGTTGCTCTTAACTGCAGTATTCCATTTCATAGGGATTATTTATTCTTATAAGCCACATAATGACTGAAATATCAAGTATGCCACAAAAAATAATAGTTTCATATTCACATTATGCTATATTGAAAACGAGAATTTATTTCCCAAAAAGAAACAAAAGCCTTTTTTCAATTAACAATTCATAATTTCAAACTGGTGAAATTGCACATGTGGTCACTAAAACTCACCATTTATTAAATCATGAAGAATTCAAGGACAATGAAAATTATAATGAAATAAATCTGGTTTGAGTAATTTTTGTGTGAAATTCTAGAAAAAAGAATTTTGATGTAAACCCCTGTGTTCAGAAAACTAATTAGCAGCTCAACAAAGTCGAGAATTTGATCAGTCAAACAATGTTTCACTTCAAATACAGTTACTTGGAATACACCAAAATAAACACAATATGAATTCTTGGCTTCTGTCCCTCATGAAGATGCACAGACCCTTTATATGAGCAGCTGGCTAAAACTCACAAATTGCCATTGTGGTTGGAAAAAAATTATACTAATGAAATATGCAACATTACCTGACATCATTGTGCCTCGATTGTTCATAATATATAGGTGCATGTTGTAACACAGTTGTACTCCTTCCTGACTTACGGTTTCTGCTTCCGAGTGACATTGGATGCGGCATCAAATAACCCATAAGACTGCATCTTAAATGGCAGATGTTTGAAGCCTACAGGGCTAATACATAATCAATTATCATAACAACCCTTATGTGAAAGTAAACTACTTGCACGCTGCAAAAACACTATTTTGTTCTTTGATTCAAGATGACGTTTTCTGATCAACCCTCAATTTCCATATAAGAAGCGTATATATACAAAACACATAAGCAAAAATAAACAGGTCATTCTTACTCAAAGCAGCACACACATAATTTCCTTATTTCAACACCTTAGGCTGTGCCCCGGGATCCCCTACATAGTCTCTAATACACCGTCACTGACCCATATGTTTCTCATACACACAAATGCACGTTCACCAAGTTAGTACATACACATGCGCTCACACACACACACACACACACAAACGCACACACACACACACACACACACACACACACACTTAGAGCAGAGTCAGTGTGATGTGGCAAACTCATGCTGTACCTTGGTTACCTCCTTGGTGTGGGCCTGTAGTGACTGATGCAGCCTTCCAGTTCTCCAGTTGTAGACAATAACAGCCTGTAACAACAGAGAACAAACAGCAGTTTTAACATGACCTTATCAGCATGAGAGCAACTTTGAGGATACAGAGCTGATGGCATGAGCCCTAACAACAGTCAGAACGTTGAGCTGTTAGCGGGAGAGTCCAGCAGCAGTGAGAACATCAAGCTATTAGCAGACGAGCTGTGGCACCAGTTGTCAGAACATTGAGCTGTAAGCGAAAGAGCTGTAACAGCAGTCAGAACATTGCACTGTTAGTGGAAGAGCTGTAGCAGCAGCCAGAACAGCAAGCTAGTACAAGGAGAGCTGTAAAAACAGTCAGAACATTGAGCTGTTAGCGGGAGAGCTGTAACAGCAGTCAGAACATTGCACTGTTAGTGGAAGACCTGTAGCAGCAGTCAGAACAGCAAGCTAGTACAGGAGAGCTGTAAAAACAGTCAGAACATTGAGCTGTTAGCGGGAGAGCTGTAGCAGCAGTCAGAACATTGAGCTGCTGCTGGAGAGCTGTAAAAACAGTCAGAACATTGAGCTGTTAGCTGGAGAGCTGTAGCAGCAGTCAGAACATTGAGCTGTTAGCGGGAGAGCTGTAGCAGCAGTCAGAACATTGAGCTGCTAGTGGAAGAGCTGTAGCAGCAGTCAGAACAACGATCTGTTACAGGAGAGCTGTAAAAACAATCAAACCATTGAGCTGTTAGCAGGAGAGGTGTAGCAGCAGTCAGAACATTGAGCTGTTCGACAGGAGAGCTGTATCAGCAGTCAGAACGTTGAGCTGTTAGACAGAGAGCTGTAGCAGCTGTCAGAACATTGAGATTTTAGCAAGAGAACTGTAGCAGCAGTTAGAACATTGAACTGTAAGTGGGAGAGCTGTCGGAGCAAACCAGACATTGAGCTGTTAGCAGTTGAGCTGTAGCAACAGTCCGAGCATCAGGCTGTTAGCAGGAGAGCTGTAGCAGCAGTCAGAACCTTGAGATATTTTAGGGGAGAACAGTAGAGGCAGTCAGAGCATTGAGCTGTTCGCAGGACAACTGTATCAGCAGTTAGAACGTCGAGCTGTTAGCAGGAGAGCTGCAGCATCATTCAGAACATTGAGCTGTTTTAGTGGGAGAGCTGTAGCAGCAGTCAGAACATTGAGCAGTTCACGACAGAGCTACAGCAGCAGTCAGAACATGAAGTTGTTTGTGGGAGAGCATAAACAGCAGTTAGAGCACCAAGTTGTAAGCATTTGAAATTTTGAACGCAAAATACTGTTAATTATTGTGTCTGTCACACACACAATATCCTAATAACAATATCACAAATTATTTCTCTGACTCCCCCCCCCCCCAAGTTCACACTACACACTGCGAATTGATCGCACAGTTGCCGGAAGTCCATGCATTTTCTATGTCCGTCACCAATACAGCGACTAAGCAACGGTATCAACGTCTGCCGAGTGACACAGCCCTCTAGTCATATACTGCCCCCCAGTGACCACATGCAGGGCCATTCATGGGTCCTCTGCTACTCCAGTCTGTCTCACTCACCTGGTCACTTCCCCCAGACACAGACAGATCAGGGGAAATGGTGGTGACACAGTTAACAGCATCTGTGTGAGCAGGGTCATACTGCAGCACCTGATTGGCAGAAAAACCCTCCGCTCCTTCCTCTTTATTGGCCCTGAAGAGGGAAACACAACAAAAGCAGTGCCCATCACACCAGGCTACCCATCAGACCGAAGTCAAAAAACATCATTTAAAATACTTTACTTTAGATACTGGCAAAATTCATGCCATCCACTGGCAATTTCACAAAAAAATATTTGTGTTCCCCAAAATCTAGAACAAAACATCCTATTCCAATGTATTCTGATGCCATGGAGTCTATAACGAATTTATCAGAAATTGCTGAGTTAACACTTCTCATGAGTACCCATCCCAGGTGTGGGGTGTGCCTCATTCCCAGCACATACCCTGTGATTCCCACCTCTGAGCACAATGTTAGGGAGTTTGTCTTAAAGGATTTAATCAAGTTGAAGAAGCCATTGCCCCACACATTGCCCAAAGTCAACAAATAGCTGATTCCCAGCTCCAGAATACCCTCAAGGAAGGAGACGAGTTTCAGAGAAAGATACTCTCACAACACATTTTTCTTAAAAAACACCATAAGAGTGGAAAAATTGTGAATAAGTAGCAACAAACACAAAGTATTTCCCTAATGTTACTGGTATATTTCAGTAACATTAAGGGAAGGTAGTGTTCTCGATGGATGAATTCCTCACTTGTACAGGTCAGATCGGCGTCGGATCTTGCTCTGTAGTTTCCCCATGCCGTGCGTCAGTACAGCTGGTACAGATGTCCATGACCCATGCAGCTATCGCAACAAGACACCTCCGGCAGTATCATCTCTCCCCTCTGTACAGAGTGACACAAAACTATTTACCCTCCAGAACAGCACTCAAATAAGTCAAACACATCAGAAGCAAACTTTCAGCTACACCTCAGCCAAGCCAGACAACAGAGAGCATCTTCTTTACATGCCAAATATTGGATAGATGTTCCACGACATGCGCCTGTATAAATATTCTTCTATGCAGACACACCCTGGTCCTCACTGTGTAGATTATTACATACAGAGCAGCTGAGAGTGTCCGTTACTCACAGACACAAACAATCATTAGAGACACTCTAACTTAGGTGGGTTATATTAACATGCCGAACAAACCCATATATTGCACAACTCATTGTTGGGGGATTTGTCTGCAGGCACGGAGGGGACGACTGCGCAATCCTATTATACTGTATTACTGTCACATCACATCAGCAGCGGAGGAGCAGATGAGCCAAAGCAAATCAGGGCTCTGCTCTGATCGCTTACTTCAACCAGGCAAGTGTTTGTTAGTATATCAAGTCACTGCTTTTGTTAGTTTAACCCAATGAGTTTCCTTTCTCGTCACTCACACCAAAATGCGTAAAGCTAACTCCACAGCACATCCCAATAAGCCACACACAAAGTAAATAAAAAATGGGCGCATGTAGGCAAAACAAAGTTTATCACGACACAAAGTGGAAACATAAACACAGAGCAAAATTCCCACAGCTAATGACCATAGGGGAGACTGGGGTCCGATAAGCCATGGGGACTAATGAGCCATATCACCATTTTGCGATCAATCGATGCCAAAGATGTTTAAAATAGGCAAAATAGTGATATGGCTCATTTATCCCCATGACTCATCAGTCAATGGTCAAATATTTTGCCTATTTTACGCAGCTCTGTCATCGATTGATCGCAAAATAGTGATGTTGCTCATTGGTCCCCATGGCTCATCGGACCCCAGTCTCCCCTACAGGCTAAGACGCGCCGTTCATAATACAGTGGGGAATACAGCAAAAGAAGAGTGCCCTACGAAGCGAAATTAGTGGGTCAGCAAGTGGCACGATCTCAGTACGCGACACTAGTTTTCAATGTCCCGAAGGTGGCTCTCTTTTAACCAGCCATGGTAACTTATGGCATCTCTGACTGTTGAGCCACGGTCACTCAAAGAAAGCCTGGCCAGTTTTGAACTTGCTTGGAAGAAAAACCCTCAAGTCTATAATTTCTATTTGGCAACATGACATAGTCGTACCTCTGCATCCTATTACCCTCTACATACCCGCAGGTGCCGTTAACAGGAGTGAAAATAAGCGCGTGGAAACAAACATGAATAACCTCCAGCTCAGATCATCCGTATAATTTCAATATTTACCCAGGAAATACAGGCGATTCAGTCTGAAAATCAGAATAGCTTCATAACAGCAATATTCAGCGTTATAAAGTCAGTCTCTTGATAGCATTCAACTTGTCTAATGTTAGTTAACTAAATGTTTTAATTCAACCTCATGTACGTTTTCAAGGACTATAAATGGAACGCAGCAAATATCAATGGACAGAAGAAGGACCTGTTTCTGACTAGTTACTGACAGTAGATGAAGATACAACACTAGTTGTTTTCGACTGTAGCCAGCTAATGTAACGGTTATGGTAATTTGACAGCTAGTCGAACTGCTGCGCAACTCTACGTTGTGCTAATATTATGCAAGTCGTTTAACTCAATGTTACTGTCATAAAGCATAATTAACTGAAACTTGTCTAACCAGCTATTTTAACATGACTAGCTAGCCAACTAACTTTCATTAAGTAGTTGGAGAGAAGCAGGAACGTTTCCTCACCAAGCGAATGATGGTTGCGTCTCAAAAGGAATAATAGGTGCCTGCCTAATCGTGTCTTATCCCCATAGGCACACCAGCTATATCGCTAAGGCTTCAAACCACAGTCTGATCCAGCCAGCCAACCGGGACTAGCTAGCAAGCTAATTGGCTAGCAAATTCGAAAACGTTAACCACTTTCCAGCACATTTCGTTTCAAAAGAAAAACAAATTCAATCAGCACCATAGCTATTCAGACATGTCAATGAGGCAACAGCTTTTGTGCGTTCGCTCACGAACACACTGGCTGGCCCTAAAATATCCATCCAGCTAGGCTAGCATTAGCCGCACTATGTTCCCATAGAAATGACGCCTCCCATTTCCTTAGTGACGCTTCCCTGTTGCTAAGGCTATGCCATGTGATTAGCCTTAAAAAGCAGTACACGTACACGCTGCTGGCCCATATCGGAACAATGGTGATAATATTCGAGAAGAGAACAGTTCCGAAATTGAACAGTGGTGGCGACAGTCGGAGAGGGAATTGTAATTTTCTTCTGGTTTTGACTTGTCTGACGGTACATCATAGTTTGCTTTTGGATTTGCGGATTTTGACCGTGAACTCAGTGTGGGTCGTGAAGTTCTGACCACATCTTCACCTGTATTTCTCTAAACTTGCTAAATCACAGCCACTCAAATCCTCATCGCCGCATCCCTGGGGGATGGGGAGAGGGAAGCAATGAATTCTGTGGTCATGGCCTCTGGTTCAGATAAAGGAAAAGAGGAAGGCATCAAAAGAGAGATCAAGTTCATTAGGAGGTGAAACTACAATCAAAAGAATTCAAGTCACAGGGGAAACTTAAAGTAATGTACAGATTTAGTGACCATGACACCACGGCAGAATTTAAATATATGAACACTCAAAATTCTTTTTCTTTAAAGCTGCTAACTGGGGAGGGATTAAAAGCCAGGATCCTTGCCAATCGTTTGCTTGCTGTAACTTGTTTAAACAAAAGGCGACTAACAAAAGCAATGAAAAATCAGAGTACTAAGAAACAAGGTGACGGGATTTGTTCCAGGTGTCGGGTCAGGCATTAAGGGAGTTATTTATGGAGTATGTGGAAACATTTCATAGAGACCTAATGGTTAACATATCAAGAGGATAGTTTGTTGGAATTAGCAGGTTGGTCTCATGATGAAGGTGAAATAGTGACTGTCCACTACTTATGATTATTTTTGAAGGCTGAGAATTACCTGAGAGAATCTACCTGGGCTGATATGTTTCAAATGCCAGAGGTATGGACATACTGATGTTGCATGCAGAGGAGTCAGATATTTGATTTGTGGGGAAAGCCATGGCATGGCTGAATGATCGCCACCATACCTGAATATTGCAACTGTGGGGGGAGTCAATCTGTGTGATCAACTGAATGCAAATTGTATCAAAAGGCTAAAAAAAAAAAAAAAAATACAAGTAGTTAGAGAACAGGTAAATATTTCTCATGATGAAACAGTAAAAAGAGTATAGGGAGTCCAGTCAGGTTTTATTATACTACTCAAAATTTGATAGGGATCATAGGAATTTTTTTGTGTGAAATGACATGCAAATTTGGTAACTGCCACTGATGAACAATATATTGGATAAATGACATGCAGTCAGACACAAAACACATTTGCACGTGCATTTCATGACATTAAATGAGCGTGCAGCCACACATTTTGGCTTTGACTAACACTTCACCATTTCAACTCAGACGTGTGCGTTGCTTGTTGGTGAAAATTTGAAGTTCCCAAATTTTTGCATTACATTTAGCAATAACAATGTCTCCTCAACGCCTTAGACATCGATTGACTTCAGAGCAATTGGGAAGATGCATCGAATGCTTGACTCTGGCTTCTCACAACGCCACGTTGCTAATGCACTTAACGCCAGCCAAAGCGCTGTGAACAGAGCGTGGAACCGCATCAAACGCTTGGTACAGCAGCACACCGTCATGGGGGTGGTCGCCAGAGATCGACTACACAACGACAAGACCACTTTCTAACACTTCAGGCACGACGTCATCCTTTCTGGACAGCCACCACCCCCCCGGAAAAATGACCTTCATAACGCCTCGGGGTCAGGGTATCCACTCAGACGATACGGAATCGCTCTTCATACTGCCAGCCTCAACTCAAGAAGGCCATGTGTTCGAATCCCACTGACCGCGTGCGTCATAGGCGTGACCATTTGGATTGGGCTCACGATCATGTCACATGGACACACAACGGTTGGGCTCCAGTTCTTTTACTGATGAGTCCCGATATTGCTTGGACTTTACTGACAGGAGGCAACGGGTGTGGCTAAGACAACGTGAGCGATTTAATGATGCCTACATCAACGAACACAACCGCTATGGTGGCGGATCAATTATGGTCTGGGGAGAAATAAGCAGGAACGGCAGAACGGACCTGCATGTCATGGGGAGAGGGACGGCGACAGGGGTACGGTACAGGGATGAGATCCTCAATGTGTACATTAAGACCATACGCTGGTGCTGTTGGCCCTGATTTCATCTTTGATGGATGATAACGCCCGTCCCCATCATGCTAGGGTGGTGAATCAATTCCTAGAGCAGGAGACAATTGTCCGCATGGACTGCCCCGGCGTTCGCGGACCTAAACCCTATCGAGCATGTGTGGAACATGCTGCAGGTCGCCATTTCGGTCGTAGGGCACAACCCACAACTCTAGAAGAGCTCGAAATGCCCTTGTTGAAGAATGGAACAACATTCCAATTGCAAGCATCCGGGTTCTGATTGACAGTATGACCCGACGTTGTCAAGCCGTCATTCAAGCTAGGAAGGCTATACCCGTTATTGACATTAACTGTGGTAATGAAACATCAAACGAACACTGTCTGTTTTCACTTTACATGTCAGAGGTGAAACCATGAAGTGTTCGTGAAAGCCAAAAGTGTGAGGCTGCACGCTCATTTAATGTCATTAAATGCACTTGCGAATGTGTTTTGTGTCTGACTGCATGTCATTAATCCAATATGTTGTTCATCAGTGGCAGTTACCAAATTTGCATGTCATTTCACAAAAAAATTCCTATGATCCCTATCAAATTTTGAGTAGTATACCTCGCTCAGATGCTTAGGAGGATCCCAACAGTTCCCACCATTGGCTTTTGCTGCTCCTGTGCCTTCTGATTTGACTATGATGAAAAAGAGACTTTCCTGGATTTCATCACCTCCACCAGGAGATATTCTGGACATTTGTGTATGTGTGTGCGTTTGTCAGCTAGATTACTCGAAAATGATTCAGCGGATTACAAGGAAATTCTATGGGAATTTGAACTGTATGAATGCAAAGAGGTGATTAAATTTCCAGACCAATCCAGTACAAATCTGGATTCTGCTGCTGATTATGAGCGCTAGTGGATCAAAGCCTGCCAGTGGAGGTATGTGCTCTCTGAGTGCCCCCTAGTTGTTGATTTGGTGATTAGCCTAAGTTAACGGACAAGAGGTCTGGCATCATTAGAATGGTGGCGGGAGCAGCAGACAGGTATTCGGGTTCTAAATTCTCCCCTGAGAATATACACAACCTTTTAAATAAAAAAGAAAGTGCCTAGCGCACAAGTGTCAATGAATGGAGTTGATTCCAGGGATGATATCTCTGATTATTAGCTTTTGGATGGTTCACATCCTCTAATGCAGTGGTACCCAAACTTGGTCCTGGCAGCTCCTTGTATTTCATAGAGACCTAATGGTTAACATATCAAGAGGATAGTTTGTTGGAATTAGCAGGTTGGTCTCATGATGAAGGTGAAATAGTGACTGTCCACTACTTATGATTATTTTTGAAGGCTGAGAATTACCTGAGAGAATCTACCTGGGCTGATATGTTTCAAATGCCAGAGGTATGGACATACTGATGTTGCATGCAGAGGGAGTCAGATATTTGATTTGTGGGGAAAGCCATGGCATGGCTGAATGATCGGCTACCATACCTGAATATTGCAACTGTGGGGGGGAGTCAATCTGTGTGATCAACTGAATGCAAATTGTATCAAAAGGCTAAAAAAAAAAAAAAAAAAATACAAGTAGTTAGAGAACAGGTAAATATTTCTCATGATGAAACAGTAAAAAGAGTATAGGGAGTCCAGTCAGGTTTTATTATACTACTCAAAATTTGATAGGGATCATAGGAATTTTTTGTGAAATGACATGCAAATTTGGTAACTGCCACTGATGAACAATATATTGGATAAATGACATGCAGTCAGACACAAAACACATTTGCACGTGCATTTCATGACATTAAATGAGCGTGCAGCCACACATTTTGGCTTTGACTAACACTTCACCATTTCAACTCAGACGTGTGCGTTGCTTGTTGGTGAAAATTTGGAAGTTCCCAAATTTTTTGCATTACATTTAGCAATAACAATGTCTCCTCAACGTCTTAGACATCGATTGACTTCAGAGCAATTGGGAAGATGCATCGGAATGCTTGACTCTGGCTTCTCACAACGCCACGTTGCTAATGCATTAACGTCAGCCAAAGCGTTGTGAACAGAGCGTGGAACCGCATCAAACGTTTGGTACAGCAGCACACCGTCATGGGGGGTGGTCGTCAGAGATCGACTACACAACGACAAGACCACTTTCTAACACTTCAGGCACGGCGTCATCCTTTCTGGACAGCCACCACCCTCTGAAAATGACCTTCATAACGCCTCGGGGTCAGGGTATCCACCAGGCGATACGGAATCGTCTTCATACTGCCAGCCTCAACTCAAGAAGGCCATGTGTTCGAATCCCACTGACCGTCCGTCATAGGCGTGACCATTTGGATTGGGCTCACGATCATGTCACATGGACACACAACGGTTGGGCTCCAGTTCTCTTTACTGATGAGTCCCGATATTGCTTGGACTTTACTGACAGGAGGCAACGGGTGTGGCGAAGACAACGTGGAGCGATTTAATGATGCCTACATCAACGAACACAACCGTTATGGTGGCGGATCAATTATGGTCTGGGGAGAAATAAGCAGGAACGGCAGAACGGACCTGCATGTCATGGGGAGAGGGACGATGACAGGGGCACGTACAGGGATGAGATCCTCAATGTGTGCGTAAGACCATACGCTGGTGCTGTTGGCCCTGATTTCATCTTGATGGATGATAACGCCCGTCCCCATCGTGCTAGGGTGGTGAATCAATTCCTAGAGCAGGAGACAATTGTCCGCATGGACTGCCCGTCGTTCGCGGACCTAAACCCTATCGAGCATGTGTGGAACATGCTGCAGGTCGCCATTTCGGGTCGTGGGGCACAACCCACAACTCTAGAAGAGCTCGGAAATGCCCTTGTTGAAGAATGGAACAACATTCCAATTGCAAGCATCCGGGTTCTGATTGACAGTATGACCCGACGTTGTCAAGCCGTCATTCAAGCTAGGGAAGGCTATACCCGTTATTGACATTAACTGTGGTAATGAAACATCAAACGAACACTGTCTGTTTTCACTTTACATGTCAGAGGTGAAACCATGAAGTGTTAAGTGAAAGCCAAAGTGTGAGGCTGCACGCTCATTTAATGTCATTAAATGCACTTGCGAATGTGTTTTGTGTCTGACTGCATGTCATTAATCCAATATGTTGTTCATCAGTGGCAGTTACCAAATTTGCATGTCATTTCACAAAAAAATTCCTATGATCCCTATCAAATTTTGAGTAGTATACCTCGCTCAGATGCTTAGGAGGATCCCAACAGTTCCCACCATTGGCTTTTGCTGCTCCTGTGCCTTCTGATTTGACTATGATGAAAAAGACTTTCCTGGATTTCATCACCTCCACCAGGAGATATTCTGGACATTTGTGTATGTGTGTGCGTTTGTCAGCTAGATTACTCGAAAATGATTCAGCGGATTACAAGGAAATTCTATGGGAATTTGAACTGTATGAATGCAAAGAGGTGATTAAATTTCCAGACCAATCCAGTACAAATCTGGATTCTGCTGCTGATTATGAGCGCTAGTGGATCAAAGCCTGCCAGTGGAGGTATGTGCTCTCTGAGTGCCCCCTAGTTGTTGATTTGGTGATTAGCCTAAGTTAACGGACAAGAGGTCTGGCATCATTAGAATGGTGGCGGGAGCAGCAGACAGGTATTCGGGTTCTAAATTCTCCCCTGAGAATATACACAACCTTTTAAATAAAAAAGAAAGTGCCTAGCGCACAAGTGTCAATGAATGGAGTTGATTCCAGGGATGATATCTCTGATTATTAGCTTTTGGATGGTTCACATCCTCTAATGCAGTGGTACCCAAACTTGGTCCTGGCAGCTCCTTGTGTATACTGGTATTTGTTCCAAACATGATTCCAATTGTAGGATTTTAACAAGCTGTTGTTGATCTGTCTTAGTTAGGTGAATGTATGTTCAGAGCAGTTAGTTATCCTCTTGAGCCACATTTTGTCAGGTATCTATACATATCATGTAGAATAAGAATTCCATATTCACATTATTATTATACTGCAAACAACTGCATAAAAAGAGGCGAAAATTTACCAAATCGAAGTAAACAATCACTAGTTTCCTAATTGATGAAACCATGGAGAAATGGTCAAGAACTAACAATTGAAGACCTGGGTGCAAGAAGTACTTTAGTAACAAAATAACACTTTTGAGATATTAAGGGTCAAAATTTTGAAAACATGCTGCAGATACTTTTTTAAAAGATAACATTCAGTGGCGCCTGCTGCTGGTCCCAGGGGTATACAAAGTAGACAGACACGTTTTTTGGAAAAAATAATGCTTTATTACGAAAAAAAACAAGAAAATCAGTTTCGGACTTTGGTACTTCGTACCATAAAATGCCTGGACTTCGGTACTTATTACCATAAAATGCATGGACTTGGGTACTTTTACCACACAAATGCCGTTTCAATCATTTTCTGATTGCCAAACAGTCATTTTTACTACGCTTGTCACATGACACATACTAACAGCTGATTGGACAGTCATGGACTTAGGCACTTGTTCCTGATGACGTCAAGGACTTGAGTACTTCTGCAAAGACTTGAGTATTTCTTGTACAAAAATTCAGTAGATTCAGGGAAGGCCGTATATCAGTATTGAGGACTTGAGTACTTATATTTGGAATTTTTTGGCTTTAAATGATGCCCATGACACTCTACTTTATGGTAGTAGTGTCAGCTCATTTTTTGGAAAATGTGACTTAAGTACTTCTTGCACCCAGGTCTTTAATTTATTAGGCAAGCAAATCAGGCAAACCTGTCTTGAGTTATGATTATGTAATTAATGCTCTAGCTAATTATTTTGAGAGAACTCAAAACACCTGTGTTCAGCAATCTAATTTTCTCCGTGTCGAGTTTGATCCGTTTAAAAATGTTGTTACTAAAAATTGCTTGCAATATATAAAATTTAAGACAATATGTTCACGGGTATTTTAGTCCTTATGGATATTTCTGTTAATATATGGTTTAAGATGGTCAGCGACTGCTTTAAACATAAAATGCGACTAATGAAAACAAATTAACAGCTTGTTAAAATCCTATGTTTGGAATTGTGGTTGGAACAAAAAACAGGCATACACAGGGGGCCACCTAAGCCCTAAACCATGTTTGAGAACCACTGCTCAAGTGGAATTCTTGGCGCCAGATAAAGACAAGATCTTAAGAAGTTTTTAGCAGCATTTAATGACAGCCCTGAAATGTTGCATGTACATGTAATGTGATTGAAGCCAAATTTAGATTTTGTTTTTCATGGATACGTTTGTTTTAGGAAGGATAGATTGAAAAAAGCTGGTAGAACAGGGGCGTCCAATCTTATCCAGAAAGGGCCGGTGTGGGTGCAGGTTTTTGTGCTAGCCAGCAGTGTTACAGCACCTGATTCCACTAATTAACTAATTAGGGGTTTCAATTAGGACCTTGGTGGGTAGAATCAGGTGTGTTAGTGTTGGGCTCTAACAAAAACCAGCACCCACACCGGCCCTTTCTGGATAAGCTTGGACACTCCTGTGGTAGAGGATGTGCTTTATTTATCAAGTCAATGATCCAATTTAAGTTTTTAGATGCTCAGTTGAGTTAACAATGAGTTTGTGTTGAAATTTGGTGGTTTAAAGACAGATTTTCCGTGATTTTGAAAAATTAATCTGTGTAAAAGACTTACTGTTGAAGAATTTGGCGAGATAATAGATGGTGTGAAATCCCTAGTAATTTTGGAGGAGGATTTCAATGCCCATAATTCGCTGTGGGGAAGAGGAGTGAATTTAATGGGATGGTTGTGAAGGCATTTCTGGACAAATATGATCTTGTGGTAATAAAAGATGGCATACCAATAAAAGTGCATATTGGAAAAGGTACAAAATTATCCTGCATTGTTTTGATTACCTCCGCAAGTGAAGTTATTTTTCACTCGTATTTACCTGTGTGTCTGTTTGTCTGTCTGTTAACAGGATAACTCAAAAAGTTATGAATGGATTGGCACGAAATTTGTTGTGGATGGTAGGACGTAGTCCAAGGATGAGTTGATTCAATTTTCGAGTGATCTGGAACATATTCTGGATTCTAGATCCAGGAGAAGTTAAAATATGCCGGAACAGAATGATTGTCCCAATGTAATGAACAGATTTTCATAAAATTTCAGCATTAAATAAAATCTGCTCTAATGTAGAATTGATTATAGTTGTTGGTGACCTGGATTAATTTCTTGTGGAACCAGAACCAATAATACTGACATATTGTGTGGTGGAGGTGTGCGCTCTACCAAGTGCGCCTCTAGTTGTCGCTTCAGCAAGTCAGCTTTTAGAATCTGCATATATTATGTTTCATGTTGTTGTGTTTTCTTGCGTTCATTTGTTGTTATTTCTGTTGTAGTATTTATTCCCCATTTGTATTCTCACTCCCAGTTCAGTTCTCTCATGCTTAGGTTTTCACTTTCACTCCCACACTCACCCTCCCCACTCTGTTTGCTAATTAGTTCTGTCCCCTATTTGTGACCACGCCCCTTGCCACACCTCCCTGTGCAATCACATCTGCATTTCTTTCCCTGTTCCCCTTGACTTTCTTTCATATAGACCCAGTTTTCTTTAGTTTGTTGCGAGTTTGTTTGCCATCACAAATATATTCTACAAGCCCTCTGTTATTCCTGAGAGTTACCCGGTTTGACTTGCTCAATAGTTATACAATAGGTTGCGATTATTTTTCAGTTCTAAACTCATTTAGCAGGATGTTATTAATCAGATCATTTGGCAAGAGGATGTTATCACAAGCATGCTGATTTGAGAAAGTAGGAGAAGGACAGTGATGCTTCATTAAGCATAATAGATAGTAGCACGAATTTTGATGACTGCAATTCCTACTTATGCTCTGTGATTAAACAAGCAGCATCTTGAGTCAATTCCATTGAGAGGAAACCTAGTACTTTGTATTATTGTTTCATGGTGGAAAAGGGAGTGTGATGTAGCTTTTTGGAGCAGAAAAAAAGCATACAGATGTTATGATCCAGACAAGGAATCAAGTCTGGAAGCAGAATACAATCCAGAAGTAGGGTCTATTGGTAGTAATACATTAACAATGCGATGGCACCCAGAAGAGGACAGCACAGTTCAGCTTGGATGTTGAGGGCAAAGTGAGGAGGTGTTGCCAATCGCCGGCCTGTGGCTTTCTGGGATGACGGCCTGATGGGGTTAACACTTTACCAGAGCTGAACTGTCCCAGAACAGGAAAGAGTAGCTGAGGAGTAGCCCAAGGCCCAAGGCGGGAGCTTGTTCCTAATAAACTGGAGGGTCAGACTTGGACAGGCTCTGAAATACAGTCCCAAGCCTAGGACCTGGAGGATTTTGTAACAAACATGCAGATAGCTTTAAGGTTTACTATGCACAGACCGCTGTTTGACTTCAATGATTGGCTAAACTTCAGGACCCAGAAGGCAAATATACCTATTAAAATTTAAAAATGGAAAGATTTAAAGACAAGCCAGCTGGACATGCAAACATCTTTACTACAGTTCCTGTCGGATCTACAAGGATGCTCATTGCCAGACATCGGTGTCAACTTAGTTTTCGGAAGTTTCAAGTGACCCAATTATCGTAATAGTGGAGAAATTGCGGCCAGTAATATTTGTTTTGACAGCGACGCACTGTCTAATCTAATTCAAAATAATCGAGCCGCGTGTTTGGTAGTAATAATAATAATAGCTAATAATAATAGGCTAGTTACAATATGATTGTAAAAATGAACGTATTGATTACAGAAATAAGATTCAGTAGCGCAAGATTAGAACAGGCCCGTTCTTGGAGCCGCTTTGACCGCATCAAGCATGAAACGACTCGACGTTCGTGAAAACCGTGCGCGCCGTCCGCACTGCTGAAACCGCGTCGACCGCAAGAAGCATGAATCAGGCTTTACACCGGTACCATTCGAACGCAACATTGCAACTCGATAGCATGGTGTCTTCGTGCGCACGCGCAGTAGTCACAAAAGTCTCTCTGTAGCCTCGAAGCCACATTTCAATTGCACGACTATGCAATCCAGTGACTTTGCATCAAATTAACACCTCTGTTGAATAGTACAATGCGATAATGCTATGGATTTTTTAGTATGACCAGTCGTAAAAAATTCAATGAAATAACTAAGCAAGAGAGCAATGGCTACTGTAGGATGATATTCTGAGTCAAATTTATGAGAATCCCAGGGAACTGAGTGAAAAGTATTATTCTATGTTATGTAAGGACTTCAAGTTGCATGCAAACCACAGCGTTGCATGTTCAACGCATGTACTCATGCTGTCACCGTGTGAAAATTTATCGGTCATTGATGCCCCCTTCTGGTGAATTATAGCGCGAATATGACTACCAATTTGCCTGCCATAAAATCAGACTTAGGGCCAGTTTCACAAACAGATTAATCTTAATCCTGGGCCATATTACATTTTAATGAAGATTGTTTATGTAACAACTCGCTGTAATCCATGACTAAGTGTAATCCATGTCTGCAAAACTGGTCCTAAATTTATATTATTTAAACTTGATTAATTTGTAGGATTTTGCCAATAAATGGAACATCTCCTGTCTTGGCAGTAAGCCGAAATTGGATTTTTGTGGGAGAAACTCTTTTCTCGACTTTAAGCCACAATGCAACACACGTAAATAAAGAAACACTAATTATGACAATTATTGACAAAAAAAACTAAATAAAAAAAAACACTAATCCCTTCCCCAATAATACAACAAGACAATTATTGAAAAATAAAAAAAATACAATTAAGCAACAGGAAGAAACATTCAATTTCCCAGTATTATCATAAAAATTGGGAGAAACTCTTTTCTCGACTTTTAGCCACAATGCAACACAAGTAAATAAAGAAACACTAATTATGACAATTATTGACAAAAAAACTAAATTAAAAAAACACTAATCCTTTCCCCAATAATACAACAAGACAATTATTGAAAAATAAAAAAATACAATTAAGCAACAGGAAGAAACATTCAATTTCCCGCAGTATTATCATAAAAATTGGTCATCCCCCTGAAAATTCTGTCCTTGATCAAGACAGTTTAACCTGTGACAGTTTTAGCAGCTGAAACAGCCTTGCACCAGCTGACACCAGCATCATCTTTCAGCTTAACCAGCTTTGACCACCTTTCTCCTGCTAAAAACTGACTTTAATCAGCTGCTGTCCAACCATGTCCAGCTAGAGGTGTTGAAACTCATCCTAGACCACATTAAACCATAGTGTGATTTCAGTTGGTCTTAGCTGGAATTTTCAGCACAGCCTTACATCTTGAAATTCTATTCATTTAAAACAAAATACTCCACTGAGCATGTTCTCTGACTCCCCTTACAGAGTTGCAGTTCTCAGAATCAGCCCTCCCAGCTCCCAATAATCAAACAAGTTTTGCTCTTGATTGTAAAACTTGTGAATATTTGACTTAGACTGTTTGAAACACAACTGCATGAAAAACATATTATTAGATTCACTGAATAGACTCATTGCATTTTAAATTATGCAGATAAGTTTGATGTTTAAAGGCACTAGTGGACTTGTACACTGATGGAAGCAGGTTCATTCTGGCGGTTCCGTAAGGACCTGTTTCACTGATGTAACTTCTAGTTTTGTCTAAATAATCTCGTTTCAAAATTGAATTTATGCAAGGACTAGGCTTATCCGATGAATGTGAAACTGACTGTTAGAATAGGTAGTGGTTTCCAGAGTGACATGGTTAAATTTCAAACCTTGCCACCCAATTATCAACTGATTTAACGAGTTAAAATCCTCTCCGGCTGCAATTTAATTGATGTGCAGTGAGCATTGCACCACAAAACGGCAACTTTCATTATCCGGGAGTTACGATGCACCGCACACTGATGGTAGTTGAGGAGAGCGTCTCCACTCTGCCATGTAGACCAAATGGTGTATGTATGAAGAAACTGCCATATAAGGAATTATTATTATAATTAGGGCCCGACCCGACTGCAAGTCGTCTGCGGAGGGCCCTATTGAAATCGCGCTGTTTATTTATTATTTTTTTTATTATTATTATTAGGGCCCGGCGGCGACTGCAAATTCGTCGCGGAGGACCCTATTGAAATCGTGCTGTTTATTAGGGCCCGAGCCGACTGCAAGTCGTCTGCGGAGGGCCCTATTGAAATCGCGCTGTTTATTATTATTATTATTATAATTATTATTTTTTATTTTTATTATTATATTATTATTATTATTCCGACATTTCAAAGGCCAATTTCGCCCCTTTCCCAATTGTGAAAACGCGTCTAACTTTCCACATTCGTAAGTCCGGATCCGAAATTCGATATTTTTGGGTGGTCGTTCATGATCGACGCAAAATGCCAAAATAGCGCCCCCTAAACACGTTTCAAAATTCCCATAGGGAAATTCGGTTACTTTGTCGTAGGCAGACGAAATTCGGTACGCATATGTATCATACCCAGACATACAAAAAATTTCATTGGAGCCATGCCCTAAACCCAACAGGAAGTCGGCCATTTTGATTTGAATTTTTGAATTTTAAAACGAACTCCTCCTAGGGATTTTCCCCGATCGACTTCAAATTTGGCCCAGATCATCAAGAGACCAAGCTGATAAAAAGTTATGCTCTGCATGCCTCTAGGTCAAAGGGCGTGGCTGCTAGGGCGTGACAAAGTTTGGCGACTCGACAAAAAAATTTCAAAATGGTCTCACGCCCATATACTTGATCTAAGCAGCTTCAAACTTGCTGGACATGATGATGTCTCCGCCCTGAACGTCCCCATATCATAACTTTTCACTTTACTAATAGCGACCCCCAGTGGTAACAGGAAGTAACCAGTTTTTACTTTGAAAACGAACTCCTCCTCGGGATTTTGCCCGATCGACTTCAAATTTGGTCAAGATCATCTAGAGTGCAAGCTGATCAAAATTTGTGCTCTGCATGTCTGAAGGTCAAAGGGCGTGGCTGCTAGGGCGTGACAAAATTTGGCGACTCGCCAAAAAAATTTCTAAATGCTCTCACGTCAGCATACTTGATCGGAGCAGCTTCAAACTTGCTGGAAATGATGATGGCTCCGCCCTGAACGTCACAATATAATAACTTCCCACTTTACTAATAGCGCTGCCCAGTGGTAACAGGAAATGACCAGTTCAGTTACTTTGTCATAGGCAGACGAAATTCGATACACATATGTATCATACCCAGACATACAAAAAACTCATTGGAGCCACGCCCTAAACCCAACAGGAAGTCGGCCATTTTGATTTGAATTTTTGAAATTTAAAACGAACTCCTCCTAGGGTTTTCGACCGAGTGACTTCAAATTTGGTACAGATCATCTAGAGACCAAGCTGATGAAAAATTGTGCTCTGCATGTCTGTCGGTCAAAGGGCGTGGCTGCTAGGGCGTGACAAAAATTGGCGACTTTTGAAAAATTTCAAAATGCTCTCACGCCAACATACTTGATCGTAGCAGCTTCAAACTTGCTGGAAATGATGAAGTCTACGCCCTGAATGTCATGATATCATAACTTCCCACTTTACTAATAGCACCCCCTAGTGGTAACAGGAAGTGTGCAGTTCAGTTACTTTGTCGTAGGCAGACGAAATTCGATATGCATATGTATCATACGCAGACATACAAAAAACTAATTGGAGCCACGCCCTAAACCCAACAGGAAGTCGGCCATTTTGATTTGAATTTTTGAATTTTAAAACGAACTCCTCCTAGGGTTTTTGACCGATTGACTTCAAATTTTGTACACATCATCTACAGACCAAGCTGATAAAAAGTTGTGCTCTGCATGTCTGTAGGTCAAAGGGTGTGGCTGCTACAGCGTGACAAAGTTTGGCGACTCGCCAAAAAAATTTCAAAATGCTCTCACGCCAAGATACTTGATTGTAGAAGCTTCAAACTTGCTGGAGATGATGATGGCTCCGCCCTGAATGTCATGATTGAATAACTTCCCACTTCACAAATAGCGCCCCCTGGTTTTGACAGGAAGTGATTAGTTCGGTTACTTTATCGTAGGCAGACGAAATTCGATACACATATGTATCATACCCAGACATACAAAAAAACTCATTGGAGCCATGCCCTAAACCCAACAGGAAGTCGGCCATTTTGATTTGAATTTTTGAAATTCAAAACGAACTCCTCCTAGGGTTTTCGACCGATTGACTTCAAATTTGGTACATATCATGTAGTAAGCAAGCTGATCAAAAGTTGTGCACTGCATGTCTGCAGGTCACAGGGCGTGGCTGCTAGGGCGTGACAAAGTTTGGCGACTCGCCAAAAAAATTTTAAAATGCTCTCACGCCAACATACTTGATCGTAGCAGCTTCAAACTTGCTGAAGATGATGATGGCTCCGCCCTGAACGTCAAGATATAATTACTTCCCACTTTACTAATAGCGCCCCCCGGTGGTAAAAGGAAGTGACCAGTTCGGTTACTTTTTCGTAGGCAGATGAAATTCGATACACATACGTATCATACCCAGACATACAAAAAATCTTATTGGAGCTACGCCCTAAACCCAACAGGAAGTCGGCCATTTTGATTTGAATATTTTAATTTTAGAATGAACTCCTCATAGGGATTTCGCCCGATCGACTTCAAATTTGGTACAGATCATCTAGAGACCATGGTGATCAAAAGTTACACTCTGCATGTCTGTAGGTCGATGGGCTTGGCCGCTATGCTGTCCCCATTTCTGATGCCTCGCCATGCATATTCGAACAGCTCTTTCTCCCTCATACTTAATCCAAACGACTTCAAAATTCTTATATATGATAAGAGCCCCGCCCTGAACGCCTCCATATGCTCTTAGGCAAATCCACTCATGGCGCCCCCTTGAGGAAACAGGAAATGCCATATTTTACATTGACATTGGCCGATTTGCTCGAAACCTCACATTTGTGCTGAGGGTCTTCCCCTGAATGCACCTGCCCACGTTTGCTTACGCTCTGAGCGCCCCCTGATGGATGAACTATCCATGTGTCACTATTCCTTCATGCTTTGTCCGATTCGCTCGAAACTTCATCACAGATTGGGGCCTGTACTTGACTTGTTCTCTGGCCGTGAGTGCACACCTGCACCCGTCAGGATCCCACCACTACCCCCAACGTGCACAAGGGCGCGAGGGCCCGTTCAACGCTGCTTGCAGCTTTAATTATTATTATTATTATCTCCGCCAAGGAGATAATGCGATCGAGTCGGTTTATTTATTTATTTATTTATTTATTTATTTGTCCGTCTGTCCTTCTGTCTGTCTGTGGACAGGATTTCTCGGAAACTACTGGACGGATCTTCATGAAATTTTCACCAGAGGCAGATCTTGGGCCAGGGACGACTCCATTAAAATTTTGTGATGATCCGGATCCGGATCTGGATTCTGGATCCGGATCTGTATTTACAATCTTAGTGGCATATCTTGGAAACTACTTGACGGATCTTCATGAAATTTTCACCAGAGATAGATCTTGGTCAAGGGACGACTCCATTAAAATTGTGTAATGATCCAGATCCGGATTTGGATTCTGGATCCGGATCTGTATTTACAATCTCAGTGACATTTCTCCGAAACTAATGAACAGATTTTGATCAAATCAAGGTGGAAAGTGATTGCTCAATCACACCCGAGGGTAACTGTCCAGTCAGGCCACTGATTGCACAATCACACCCGGCGGCCATTGTCCAATCACACGCCAGCGGCGGTGATATCCAATCACACCACTGATTGCGCAATCATACTCCGGCAGTGATTGTCCAATCACGGCCTGTGCAGTCACATCGATTAGCGCAATCACACATCACATCATCACGCGACATCATGGTCACGTGATGATCATGTGATCGCTCTGTACTTTGATGACGGCTTTGGAGAATGGATGCTTCAAACATACAAAAATCCCATTTAAACTTGTCACATGGGTGGTCCTGAAATCTTCCAAAGAGAAAGATCTTGCATTTGTATCAACATCATCCCTTGGCGGAGATCAGAAATCTCGGATTGCTTTTGTTATTATTATTATTATTCTTCCGACATTTCAAAGGCCAATTTCGCCCCTTTCCCAATGGTGAAAACGCTAAAACTTTCCACATTAAATCGGCGGATCCGAAATTCGATATTTTTGGGTGGTCGTTCATGATCGACGCAAAATGCCAAAATAGCGCCCCCTAAACACGTTTCAAAATTTCCATAGGGAAATTTGGTTACTTTGTCGTAGGCAGATGAAATTCGGTAAACATATGTATCATAACCCGACATACAAAAAATTTCATTGGAGCCATGCCCTAAACCCAACAGGAAGTCGGCCATTTTGATTTGAATTCTTGAATTTTAAAACGAACTCCTCCTAGGGATTTTGCCCGATCGACTTCAAATTTGGTCCAGATCATCTAGAGACCAAGCTGATCAAAATTTGTGCTCTGCATCCCTGTAGGTCAAAGGGCGTGGCTGCTAGGGCGTGACAAAATTTGGCGACTCGACAAAAAAATTTCAAAATGCTCTCACGCACATATACTTGATCATAGCAGATTCAAACTTGCTGGACGTGATGATGTCTCCGCCCTGAACGTCCGCATATCATAACTTTCCACTTTACTAATTGCGCCCCCCGGTGGGAACAGGAAGTAACCAGTTTTTACTTTGAAAATGAACTCCTCCTTGGGATTTTGCCTGATCAACTTCAAATTTGGTCCAGATCATCTAGAGACCAAGCTGATCAAAAATTGTGCTCTGCATGTCTGTTCGTCAAAGGGCGTGCCTGCCAGGGCGTGACAAAGTTTGGCGACTCGCGAAAAAAATTTCAAAATGCTCTCACGCCAACATACTTGATCGTAGCAGCTTCAAACTTGCTGGAAATGATGAGGGCTCCGTCCTGAACGTCAGGATATCATAATTTCCCACTTTACTAATAGCGCCCCCCAGTGGCAACAGAAAGTGAGCAGGGCGGTTTCTTTGTCGTAGGCAGACGAAATTCGATACACATATGTATCATACCCAGACATACAAAGAACTCAATGGAGCCACGCCCTAAACCCAACAGGAAGTCAGCCATTTTGATTTGAATTTTTGAAATTTAAAAACGAACTCCTCCTAGGTTTTCTTGACTTCAAATTTGGTACATATCATGTAGTAAGCAAGCTGATCAAAAGTTGTGCACTGCATGTCTGCAGGTCTGGGGCGTGGCTGCTGGTGACAAAGTTTGGCGACTCGCCAAAAAAATTTCTAAATGCTCTCACACCAACATACTTGACCGTAGAAGCTTCAAACATGCTGGAGATGATGATGGCTTATCGCCTGAACATCAGGATATCATAACTTCCTACTTTACTAATAGCGCCAAACAGGAAGTGACCATTTTTTACTTTAACATGTATTGTTGACACATAGTTGAACCCATCAACTTCATTCCACTTCTTAAACATGCAGAACAAGTTGGTGAAGCTACATTATGAATGCTGTGAAGCTACAAGTAATGGCGTTAGTGGCAACGCGACGAAGATGGATCCTTGCCATGAAAAAGACGTTTGTGTTTTTGATGTCTTTACTGAACTCGTAACATCATAAAAATTGATACACAGGTCAAGGATGGCAAGCTGTTAAAACTGATAGGGGCCTGGCCCATAGGGGGAGCAAAATGTCTCTATAGAGCCCCCTTTTGGAAACAGGAAATGCCATATTTTGCATTGTTATTGGCTGATTTGCTTGAAACGTGGCATTTGTGCTGACGGTGTGCCCCTGAATGCACCTGCGCACATTTGGTTATGCTCAGAGCGCGCCCTGGTGGATGAACTATCAACTTTTCATAACTCCTTCCTCCTTTGTCCGATTCGCTCGAAACTTTATCACAGGTTGGTGCCTGTACTTGACCTGTCACTGGTCGTGAGTGCGCACCTGCACCCGTCAGGATCTCACCACAACCCCCAACGCGCACAAGGGTGCGAGGGCCCGTTCAACGCTGCTTGCAGCTTTAATTATTATTATTATGTTCACTGTGTAATATTATTCATTTTGGTTGAGCTTTAAAAACCATGATGAACAGTAGGCCTACAGTCACTACAGAGTAATCAGTCTCGCGGGTTTGTCAGGCTGTCATCGGCAGATAATAGAGGATTGTCTAGAATGTAAACTCTGAACTGTGCTCATGGCTTTTTCTGTGCGTTAGTCTATTGGTGGAACTATCTTTAAGCACCAACTATAGCTCAAAGGCTTCCGAAGTCCATTGAATTGTTGTCTGTGATGAGCGCAGTCTGTGCAGGAAACAAGTAAGATAGTTTCATATGCTTTTTTCTGGAACTAATCTGCAGCCGAAAATAAAAGCCAAGATTGATCCGATGCGAGACTGCCTGTTCAGCTGTAATTGACTATCAACTGCGATTCTGCTATTTACTTCGGTTGGAAAATAATTGTAAAGTGTCCACATAAATTATTCAGTAAACAAACAACCGTTCCCTTGATACAATGCTTGCTGGATTGTGTTCTCACAAACAAATACAGGTGTTATTTTGTCGAAATCTATCGGGAGAAAATTTGGTTTGAGTAATTTTGTTTGTGTGTCTTTTGTTTTTAAAGCCTGTGTTGTTGACTGGTAGCGGTAAGACAACAGTTTCTATTTCTCCACGGCAAAAAAGCAGATATTGCTCATTGCATCACTATGACGTCACGACTGTGCGGAAGTGCAGTTAATATGATGGCCGTCCTAAATGAAGAAGAAGAGAGTGTGTGTGCTGAGAGGAAAATCGAGCAATAGATTCCGTTAAATATAGTCGTACAGCACAAGCTAACCATCTCAATCGAGTCGTTTAAAAACGCTATTTTGCCTTCATCAGAGCCTCTGGAATTCCATAAGATAGAGTTGCGCGGTCTCCCAGCGGGGGACGCCGGACAAAATGTCCCTCTTCCAGTCAGCACTTGATTTTCTGGCAGGGCCAGGCTCCGCTGGAGCTGCCTGTCGGGATCAAAATGATTTTGTGGGACAAACCGTGGAACTCGGAGAAATGAAACTTAGAATCAGACGAGTCATCGCGGAAGGTAAGAACAAGTAGCTTAGCTACTCGCTTCTTTGAGTGTGTTTATCTAGCTGAATTTTATTCGGAAGTTTGTTGCGGGAGCGAACATTGCCTGCGAGCGGGGACTTGGTTGTACGTGGGCAGGTATGCTTCTGTAGACAGATCGCACAGGATGGGTGGCCGGACAAGGTTTGCTTAAAATACGTCGTTATGGCCTGCCCCCTCTCGTGTCGCCACGAAACACCTGGCTCTAAAAAGGGTAACTTGAAGCAGTACAGGAAAACGAAGATCGCTGGCTGTGATGCATCATCCAGTTAGCTAGGTTATTCATTCCTCTCCGCGTTTCACAGAAAAGCCGCTTTCACACCGGACGCGAAACGAATTTTTCGCAAGACCGATTACATTCAAAGTCAATGCAAAGACGCGAATACGTATTTGCGTTTTTGCATTGACTTTGAATGTAATCTGTAGTGCGAAAAATTCGTTTCGCGTCCAGTGTGAAAGCAGCTTAAGGCGAAAATAAAAATCTAACTTAATAACATCAGCTCTGAATGCAGTTTTCTGGCGAGTTGGCCATTTAGCCAGAAGGCTAGCTAGCTAAAATGTAGGAACGTTTAGCCAGGTGATGTGTAACTCATATGATTGAATAAATTACACGTATAAACCTTGTTAATTGAAATGATAGC
This sequence comes from Gymnothorax javanicus, assembly GCA_029692085.1. Taxonomy (NCBI): domain Eukaryota; kingdom Metazoa; phylum Chordata; class Actinopteri; order Anguilliformes; family Muraenidae; genus Gymnothorax; species Gymnothorax javanicus. The sequence goes on from CM056194.1 coordinate 70,929,350, forward strand.
CCGGCTGGACGAAATGTCTGCTGTAATACCCGAAGTATGGAGGCAAATACATGCGGTTTCGGGAGTGTATTCAATGGATACACAGGTGCGGTGTTAAATTAGAATCGAAGCGGCCTGTTGGCAGGTCTACGTCTGTCACGGGGATGCTAACTAGCAGCACATACTTGTGTACACTTTTATCTACGAACAATATTTTCAATTCCTGGAATCCTTAAAAATCTGAATGTTTATTTTCTCTGCAAAAAGAAGATTGTTGAGTGTCTAGTTACTCCGTAAATGTTAATGTATGAGCGCAAATGCCGTTTCATTACTAACGATACTATATTTGAATTACCGGACGATTAAGAGCTGTGTTGGAAACGATGAACACCTGTTGTGCGTAATGTTATTGTCTTTCGACTGAAAATGTTGACAGCGCGCGAAAATTTGCCTTCTGACCGACAAAAAGCTGCCGCATGAATGTTAGGTGGCAGTGAATTACTAACTTGGAGAGGGTTGATTGTGGGGTTGGCTGGAGTTTGGACTGTCCTGCTCGACATGCAAGTCAGCAGATGTCCGCAGAGCTGTGTAGTGTAGACGCTTGTACCAACTTCTTCGCATGCCGTCGCTGTACGTAGAAAGTCACTGGCTGTCACTCATTCGATTTGCGATTCATTGGAATCATCATTCCTCGCCTTCCTGGATCAGTGGCATCGAGAGTTTACTTTGTGTCATATTGTTTACTCGCACAATGGTCAAAGTTGGGTTGGACTCCGTGTTGAATATTCATTCATGAATCATACAAGAGAACACTTGATTTATAAAGTTCTGAGATGGCAGAGATGCGAGAACACAAACAAGCCGTTGCTTGACTTGGTTTGAAAATGTAGCCAAAATGCTGACAATATTGTGAGTGCTGAAGATTGTATGAATTTAAAAGTAGTTGGTTGGCTTGAATTTAGTGCGGAGGCAGTGGGTTTGGGTTAATGCTGCGCCCTCATAATCCTCTCTAGGCCAATATTTTCTTAAGCATAATCAGTTACATTGAGATTTCAGTTCTAGGTCTCTTAACATGGTTTGAGAAGTTTGTAGCCTGACTTTTGACATCCATATCATACCATTGCTACCAACTGTGGTATTGTTTTCACCTGGTCAGTCTGTGTGTGTGTGCGTTATCGTCACTTCATGAGTTTCTGTGTGTCCTCATGGCTAAATGTGGTCCTGGAGACACCTGTGTTTGTGGAAAACTAGTTTAGAGGCGATATTGAGTACTTTGCCAGATGTTTGTATGTCCATCTGTCTGTTGACAGATTTTGTCACCTCGAGTAGTGTCACAACCATGCAAGATGCCATCACAAAACTTTACAGGTGTGTCGCTGAGATCAATATGAAGGACTAGTTTGAAGATGGGTTTGGTCCAAGCAATGGCACTGGAACTAAGTTGCTAGGAAGTGAAACTGGTGTGATCCCATCACGTGGTGATCTTCACCAGCTGCGACTGTGTGGGCTAATAGTGTTTTCACCATCTCGTGTGTGTGTGTGTTTGCGTGCACATGCATGCGCGTGTTAAGACAAAACGTGGTCCTGCAGATATGCATTGTGACGAAAACTTCCACAGAAGTGGTTTTGAGTACTTTGCTGGCATTTAGTTGTCTGGCTATCTGTGGACAGGTTTTGTCAACGTGATGGCATCGCAATGGTGCAAGATGCAGTCATGTAAGTTTACTGTTTTGTGTAGTTTATATCACAATGAAGGCTGATTTCGAAGGTGGGTGCGGTGTGGTCCAAGCAATGGCACCAAAACTAGGTGGGTAGGAAGAGCGGCTGATGTTATTCCCAATGCAGGATGGTCTGTGTCCATTTATTTATTGCTCCTGTGGGTATAATTATTACTCATCTATCTAAAAGTACCTTCATATTTTCTGTTGTCTTTGTAGGATGTATGATACGGATGTTCCACATGAAGTAATTTTAAGAAATGTTGCTTTGGCCCTTTTACTCATATACTGAAGGTGTATTTTCTTATAAACTAAGAGAATACATTCAATTGTTTGCAGCATTATCATGTAAAAATGTGTAGGTCTGGAAACTTTTCACTTGTTGAGAAGTGTTGTTATATGTTTGAATTTTTTGTTGTACATTCTCTTGTGGCCTGAAGCCTCCATAAAATTTCATGAAACTCAAATGGATATTATGCTTGCTTGTTTATACTGCGTGAGCAGTTGTATTTGTCTGGCTGTAATGTTGATTCTATTGTTGTAATTGTCCATGCTGCCCTTCTTGGCCAGGTCACTCTTGGAAAAGAGATTTTTAAGCGCAATGAGTCTTTTTTTTTTTTTTTTTTTTTTCCCCTTGGTTAAATGAAGGATAAATAAATAAATAAACATATGGGTTTCTTTCTATGCTGCCTCTTATCTACATGACACTGACCTGGGTGTTGTCTAGAAATTTCTCTTATGTCCTGAAAGGCGTCAGTTCTTCAGTTTTTATAGAAGCCTTCTAAGCAGGGCCACCCATGAATTGGGGAAGCTGGCTATCGGATGCAAGGTTGTAACTAAAATCTAGACACCGGAGCTTTGAGTGACCAGGCTAGAATACAGCTCTACTGGCCTGAAACTGGCGAGATCTAGTCAGGTTTTTTTTTTTTTTTTTGCTTTGGTTACACAGAGTCATGGAGTAGACTGATTTGACAGAAAAAAATGAATGGATTTTTCTGGCTGGCATTAGGTCTGAATGACGTGTTTCTGCCAGCATGTTTCCTGTATCACGCGTGTTTTTTTTTTTTTTTTTTTTTTTTTTTTTCTGCTTGTTCTGAGGTCAGAGAAAATAGTCCCCAAAGCCTGGGGATCTTATCTCCTTTGTTAGGGCTGTACTGTGTTTGTGGCGGGCTTCGCACTCCTCCACAGGTCGTCACATGATTAATATCAATCCACTCATGTCATTATTTTTTTAAAATCTTGTTGAAAGTTTGTTTGGCTAATTAACTTTTTACATGTGTTTTGTTTTGTTTGCTCCAGAATGTTCATACCAGTGTTACGGGAACCAGCGCACAAAAACGTTACTGTAAAATATGCATGCAGTAAGTCTTTGAAATTTCAAGATTCAAAATGCTGAATATTTCAGCCTGATGGAACATCATATCCCTCAGGGCAGTGCTCTGTAGCTCCACTCCAGTCTTATGGGAGGTGGGTAAAGTCAGCATGTTCTCAAAGAGAGTGAAAATTAACTGTCAGTTTATTCACTGAATAGAGTTAAGTCACAGAATAGAAAGGAAATTTTTCCTTAATTGGTTTTCATGGTGCAATGAAAGCACTCATTGAACTAGGTGAAGTCTGCCATATGCTGTGCTGCTGCAGCGATTGGTCAAAGTTTGTCTCGTATGACTCGCTCATTAACACGTCAACCAACATGTGGTGGATACTGCTGTGGTTTTGCACAAGAATCGTCTCTGCCTTTGTGAATGAACAACCGTCATTAAAACCTCATTTTTGGAGGTGTCGGGCCTTGCATAATCAGCTCATTTAAAACTCGTCGCAGGTTCTTGCTGTGTTGAAGAAATGTGGTGTCATTGAGTGTTTCACTGGAAAAAGGAAACAGGAAGTACGATTCAGCTTTACTTTTCCAATTGACCAAGAAACTGAGTAACGATGCAACAGGAACAAAGGGTGGATAGATTAAGCGTCTTTTCCGTATGCTTGTCACATTTCAAGGAAAGTTATTTCTTCAGCGGAGTGTTGAATAAATCTTTGACTTTTTGCCCCTCGATAAAATGAAGTGTTTTTGGTCATATGCTGACCTTGAGAAACATTTATGCATTTACACAATCAATATGCTGAAATTCTAGAAAGGCCTAGGAACATAAAATCAGCTACTTGAAATTGTTTATTTGAGGACTGGTGGGTCATAAATTCTTGTGAACTGGTCTACAAATATTTTCAGTCTTTGAATTATGGTTGAATAAGGACTATTGTGTTGTTTGTCCAGTTCATCACTCCATATGAAGCAGCAAGTGGCAAAATAATTTGAATTCCAATGAAAGATAACATTCAAACTATATAGGAAAAATAATCACTGAGGTATTCCATGTCAAGTCACATGGGGGGGAAAAAAAAAAATTATAGTTGCTGCAATGGTCAGGGTCGGGCAATTTTAGGCAAAATTGGGCAATTCTGAGCAACAGGCAGAGTGTAGCAAGATGAAACAAAGGTTGCATTCTAATGTGCATTTACATCAGTTGAGGCTTGAACTCACAATTTATGGCACAAGAGACTATGCTCTATCTCACTGAACTAATTGGCAAGAAACAACTCTGCGGTATATATGTTCAAAACTTATTCTAGGAATTCTACAGCTGCAATGACAGCGTGTCAAGGCAGATTTCAAATGGCTGTCAAAAATTCAGTTAAGACAAAAATCTGAAAATGCACAAATTGCATCTAGACAGCATGGAAATGTTGGTTATTTGTTTTTAACTATGATTTATTGGCTCCATAAGTGAAAAACTGATGTTTAAAAATGCCATTTTTGCATGGACTCCAATTGTTTGCATGAGGGCGAAATTCAAAATGCTGCAAAAAATTCAGTTTTTGAGATAAAATTCTGATATTTTCCAAACATCATCTACCATGACTCCAAAATTTTGTCATTTTTTTCATGAACATTGAAAGTGTATTTAGCTAGAATTTGCAAGTATATGTTTACAATACCGTTTACAGTCAAACATTTTGATGCACTGTAGGCTCAATATTCGATAAATCAAAAATCTGTGTGGATCATTTGTGTCGGACAGTCTGACGATGTTCTGTAGCAAGTTTGGTGTCAATTGAGCAAAAATTGTGCGAGGAGATAGGTTTAATAAGTTTTACAGTTTTTGAAAAAAAACAGTGTTGGACTTCATAATTTGCAATAGGTTTAAATGTACAAAAGTTTCTTCAGTATTGGGGCTACATTTTGGTGAAAGTTGCAAATCTGTAGCACATATGGTTGATTTGTTGTGAATTTTCAAAATTTTGAACTTTAGAGGCTTGCTGTAGCGCCACCATCAGGACTGTTGGCCTGTTTTTGCAGCTGAGGCAATCTGGCATGGGACTGGACCTTTGTGCAAAGTTTGATTTTTTTTTTTTTTTTTTTTTTTTTTTTTTTCCTGGGAAGAAGAAGAAGAAGAAAGAAGAACATGCAGGATGGCAATAGGGTCCTGGTGGCTTAGGCTGCCCGGCCCCTTAAAAAAAAAAAAAAAAAATAAAAAAAAAGATTTTCACACCCTCCATTTCAGTTGTTGCTGAAACTCTAATTAGATGGTGTGTACTGATGAAATAAGTGTTCTTTAAACATTTTTCTTCATATGTTTGTTGGTTTCATGAATAAATGTAAATTTCCAAACCCCAATTCCGATAAAGTTGGGACGTTGTGTAAAACGTGAATAAAAACCGAATGCAATGATTTTCAAATCTCATAAACCCACATTTTATTCAAACATAGACAACATATCAGATGTTTAAAGTGAGTCATTTTACCATTTCTCGTAAAATATTAGCTCATTTTGAATTTTTTCCATATTTACCATTGTGTAGCATCCCCTCTTAACTACAGCCTGTAAATGCGTAGGAAGTGAGGAGACCAATTGCTAGAGCTTTGAGAGAGGAATGTTGCCCCACTCTTGTCTGATGTAGGATTCTAGCTGCTCTACAGTCCTGGGTGGCCTTTGCCAGATTTTTCTTTTTATGATGTGCCAAATGTTTTCTATTGGTGAAAGGTCTGGACTGCAGGCAGGCCAGTTCACCATCTGGACTCATCTACTGCGAGGCCTTGCTGTTGTGCTGGATGCAGTATGTGATTTAGTATTGTCTTGCTGAAATATGCAAGGACTTCTCGTAAAGAAACGTTGCCTGGATGGGAGCATATGTTGCTGTACAACCTCTCCATACTGTCCAGCATTGATAGTGCCTTTCCAGATGTGTAAGCTGCCCACGCCATAGGCACTAATGCAACCCCATACCATCAGAGATGTGGGCTTTTGAACTGTCCTCTGATAACAAGTTGGATGGACCCTCTCCTCTTTAGTCTGCACGACACAGCGCCCGTGGTTTTCAAAAAGATTGTGAAATTTTGATTCATCTGACCACAGAACAGTTTTCCATTTTGCCTCAGTCCATTTTAAATGAGCTCTGGCCAAGAGAAGACGCTGGCAGTTCTGGACTGTGTTCACAATTGGCTTCATCTTTGCATGATACAACTTAAGCTTGCATTAGCAGATTGCACGGCGAACTGTGTTCACAGACAATGATTTCTGGAAGTGCTCCTGAGCCCATTCAGTGAATTCCAATGCAGAATAATGCCTGTTTTTAATGCAGTGCCACCTGAGGGCCCGAAGATCATGAGCATCCAATACTGACCTTCGGCCTTGTCCCTTGCGCACAGAGATTTCTCCAGATTCTCTGAATCTTTCGATGATATTATGTACTGTAGATGGTGGGGTATTCAAAGTCTTCGCAATTTTACATTGAGGAACATTTTTCTAAAATTTGTCCAAAATTTTTAGATGCAGTTTTTCATAGATCGGTGAACCTCTGCCCATCTTTACTTCTGAGAGACTCTGGCTCTCTAAAATGTTCTTTTTATACCCAGTCATGTTACTGACCTGTTGCCAACTAACCTAATCAGTTGCAAAATGCTCCTCCAGCTGTTTTTTATTAGTACCACTTACTTTTCCAGCCTTTTGTTGCCCCTGTCCCAACTTTTTTGAGATGTGTTGCTGCCATCAAATTAAAAATGAGCTAATATTTTTCATGAAATGGTAGAATGTCTCACTTTTAACATCTGATATGTTGTCTATGTTCTATTGTGAATAAAATGCAGGTTTATGAAATTTGAAAATCATTGTGTTCTGTTTTTTGCGTTTCATGCCATGTCCTGACTTCATTGGAATTGGTGTTTGTATATTTGCCAAGTTGGCTATTTTTACTACAGATATTTTTTTCATCCCTCAATTTCTGAAAATGTATGACTTGGATTTGGGCCACCCTTGACAGAATACTACTTAAGGTACTGGGAATCCAAAAGAACAACCAAACGCTTCTCAGGAGGCCAGTTAAATATTCAAATTGTTGAGTTCAGAGGCCTAATGAAGGGTGTTTGGTTGTTCCTATGGATTCTTCGTGCCTTATTCAATAATGCTGCTTCAGCTGGTCCCAATCTGAGTCATAGTCATAGCTCAGATCTGCAGTCAAAATGGCCAACTAAGCCCATATAATTTAACCACTATTTGTGGAACCATTAAAGATTTTTACAAAAAAAAAAAAGGGCTTTAAAGAAGACTTTTTTCATTGGTGTACACCATCTGATAGTGTTTCAGTTACATTTGAGTTGGTGAGTGTCAGGCCTAGGTGATCTGACATGGCATTACCCCTCTGGTATTTCTCATTGTGTGGGTTTTCAGAGATGTGCAGCACACTGACCGCACCACTGCGTCTGTCATGCGTGAGGAAGAACCGATAAGCAACATGATTTAAGAGCAGAGTTAATGGGCTGATCATGCTGTTGAAGCTTCTTAATGGGGAACTGGGTTCAGCTGGGTCAACCATCCTGGGGCCCTCTCCACTAGCAGCCTGCACATGCTTACCCACAATGCATCAGCAGAAACTTTAACCCTGAACATATGGTTTCATTAAGAACACGCTAAAGCTGGGCTCTGTGCTTTGGTATTGCTGTGAATAAAAGTTTGACTTTGACTGTAGAGGAGCAAAGGCTGTGGAACTGGCCTAAACCAACATAGGAAATGTACTAAAGCCAAACCTCCAGAACATTCTATGGAATCCTGGTCATGTGCAGAATTTGCTGAAGGCACAGCAAATGTGCTTCCTTTCACAAAATGGAGGGCTGTACCCCTCTGAGTATGGCAAGCCAGAGCTGCTCACAGAGTGTTCTGGAGCTAGCAAGCGCTGTGCTGGAATCTAGAAACCCCTGCCATGGATCTCTCGTGATGGATAGCTAGTTTGATTGTGTCACAGGGGGTTTGCTGTGGTTCTAGAAGGTTCCAGTGAAACCTGTGGCAGCATCCTGCTGCCCTTGTCCCTCTGTGTAATGATGGCAGGCTTTTACTTGGTATCTTTGCTTACTTCATTGCCAGCCTTCCCCTCTCAGTACCTGCTGAGAGATTCATCTATAGACATAACATTTGAGCTGTCAGTGCTTTTTCTGTGGCAGACAGGTTGTGTTGAAATGGTAAATGTGCACAGCACATGCGCACACACACTAAAACACGTGATGTGCACAGACATATACACACTCATGTGCGCACACACTATTTCTAAGACAAATGCCTGTCTCTTCGGAGTGTTCACTCTGCATCCTCTCTGAACCCATGCCAGGGTGTCTTCTTGTGCCCCGAAACTTGACACTTGAAGAGCCCTTTGATTCTGAAACATAAGACTTTAGGGGCCTTTCATTCTTTCCAGTGCCAGAAGCCCTCTTGTGTTCGAGGCCCTGGTTGCCGTGGTGATGGCATGTTAAGCCTCTCCCATGAAGGCTGGCTTTGACCAAAGTGGTCTGGAGTTGGGCAGGAGCCTAAGCAGCCATTTTCACTCTGATTTGTGTCCTGGTTTGCTCATTCATCAATGGTTTTGTTTATCCTCTAAGGCCTTGCTTGTAAAGTAGTTTGCAAATTCTGATCAGCCGTGACAAATTTATTTGCATTTTAATCACTGCAAATCGCGATCATTGCGGAAAAAATTTCTCTTCGGCCATCTTTGGCAATGACGTTACGGGAGGAACCTAGCCAGCGGCAGAGAACACATTGTCAATGGCATTGGACTCAGTGATTCGTAATTCTGGATTACTCCCTCGGGAATATGCCAGACAAATCCGCCTTGTTTATGGCCACAACAATAAGGCCGATGAAAGCAGAGGCATCATGGTCCATAAATTTCCCCAAAAAAAAAAAAAAAAAACATAATTCGAAAGGCATGATGTATACGTGGATACTATTTTATGCAAATAATGATTAAATACAAAACTAAATCCATCCTCCATCACGACTCTTCACGAGACCTTGAGGAAAATTGAAACTTTGGCCATGATAGCGAAGCCGGAACGAGACCAGGAGCTGCAATTGGAGAATGAAAAAAGCATAAGCTTCTTGTCTGTTAAAGTCTTTGGGATGAATACGTCGTTAGCTAGAATCGCTTTTCGCCTTTAAATGATTAAATTCAAGTTTCAGCGACACCTGTTACATGTGTAACTCGATACTTAATTAGCGAGAAGCTTAAGCATGCTAACTAGCCAGGGGTGAGTTTCCCAAAAGCATAGTTGTAAACGAAGTTGGCAACTTTCATAGTTTGTCCATTTACAAACTGTGGGTTGAACTGTGTATGTCAGCATCTGTGATTTCAGAAAACGCACCCAAGCTGTTCAAACAGGACCTTAGTTGACCTGCATGGGCCATGTTGTTTGTCGAGTATGCACTGTGGAATCAGTTTATAGACTCTGAAGGTCTTGTGTTGTCGTCATGTATGTAGGCTCCCTTTTTTCGGACACCTTTCCTCGTCATGGCCCAATAAAACTCTCAGTAAGTAGTTTTGGTGCGCCATGCTTACAGGCTGATGGTCACGCTGTTCCCTTTCCCTTCTGATGTGAAAAATATTTGTTTTCATGAATTAATGGAAATAATATTCTTTTACGACATATTGTTTTCCTCTTGTTTGGAACTCCTCCCATTACGCCACATCCGCTAATTGGCAAAGTTGGGTCAATCTTCATTTTGTTTTTGGAAATCTCCCCTCGGACCTCAATAAAAGGCTCATTTTTGAGAAAAAGCAGCAAATTTGGGCCATTTAATTGGGAGGATACTGTTCATGAACTGTGTGGTCAAACGTCGTATTGGCAGGTCGTATTTCGTCGTATTGGCAACTTTGACAGGGGACAGCACTAAAATACTTGGGAGTGCCAAAGAAATTTTTGGTACCTTTCATACACCATAGAAGAAGGTAAGGTATAAATCAATCTATTCATAAGTTCCATTCTTGTCTGGAGTATTGAGATGTCTGACCTCAAAGTAGGGCCAAAGCAGTTAAAGTTGGCTTTTCAAGGCCAAATATCCCAAAACTCCAGCAAGATGCCGGCGGAATTTTCATGGTATGCTATTATACATTCGTAGGCCTTCACCATAAAGCATAGTTTCTCAAGGTATGTTGCTGGAGTAAATTAAAGATTAAGTCCAAATAGTGGATTTTCTTTTTTTTTTTTCCCCTGAACTTTGAGCCCCTGCCACACGATTCACCAAGTGACCACTCAGTGGCGACTGATTCACGGGAAAGTTCAAGTACTTAAGTATACATGTCCATCAGAAATAGTTTGGCAGATTGAAATGTTTTCCCATTATAATGCCTCTCATAAGACTGGTTTTTTCCACTTTTTCCCTGTTTTGGCTCCGACCTTTCGGCTTCCAGGTGGCGCTGCAACCAAACGAAGCGACCAATGGCAAAAAATCTTTGGGGATTTTCTGTGATACATGTGTACCTACACGCAAAGTTTCATTCAAATCTAGGGGGGTCATTTCCACACCCAGTGCTATTCTCTGAGACAATGACTCTTAATCTTATCCTCTGGGGGAAATTTTATTTTTTTTGGGAACCTGGGACCTTTTCTCAGTTTTAAATGATCGAATATGACCACCTTTATAAAAAAAATTAAAGGGCAATCCAGTATACGGAATTGAGGCGTAGCTGTTGCAAACTCTTTATGTTGGCTGTGGGGAGAATGGATCCCGTAGATAAACGTTCAAAAAGCACTTAAGTCATGTTTTCAAAGAGTGAAGAACTGGGGAGGGAAAAAAAAATTCTCACGGGACTGTTGCCAGAAAAAATGCCTCTGTTGTCATCAAGAAACAAATTCAAGCCCCTCCAGTCTGCCAAACGGTACTGGAAGTTCCTATGGGACTGGGCTCTGTGGTCCTATGAGACCAAAATGGATGGAGCTCTTAGGCAAAAAAAAAACAACAGAGATGGATTTAATGTAAATAAATAAATACTTTGGAAGAAGTCCCAAAAAAATTAAAGATCCACCACCGTACCACACAGTGGGGATGAGGCCTTATTAGAACCTCATCCCCTCTGTGTGGTGTGGTATGGTGGTGGGTCTTTGATTTTCTGGGACTTCTTCCAAAGTCCCTGGACAACTTGTCCGGATTTGGGGTTTTATTGATTCCAACAAGTACCGGCAGATGTCAAATAAATACCTGATTGATTCTGACAAAAAAACTTCAAGTGGGTCATGGTTGGGTATTCCAGCAGGATAATGATCCAAAGCATGCATCGAAATCAACACAATAATAGTAACCAGACCTGGGGTGGATTACGCATAATCAGTGCGATTATGATTCCGATTGATTATGAGACATTTTTAAAGATTATGATTACAGTCCTCCAAAAATTTATGATTACGATTACATGGGTTTAGAATTTATGATTACGATTACAATCTAGATTACAATCATGATTACGACTGGTTAGACTAAGGTTTCTTTGTGGAGATATCTTTATAATGGTACATGTATATTGATGCATTTATATATTTATAAAATAGCATGTGAAATGATTAAACATTGTTTTTGTATTGTAGAATTACTTGTGAAATAATAACAACTTGTACAACAACAAATAATAACAACGGTCCCTGCAAAATTAGAGATTACGAATATGATTACGATTACGGGCCCATCGAAATGAGTGATTATGATTACAATCGTAATCCTAATCAAAATGGTAATCGTAATCCGGATTACAATCTGACCCCGGGTCTGATAGTAACCGCAGAAATTCTGCAGAATCAAGGTTTTGCCACGGCCCTTAACCCAATAGAACACCTGTGGCCTGAGCTAAGGAGGAGAATCCATTTTGTCCTTAGCAATGGTGTCTGATTCGTTGTTGGATGTTCCCCCACCTTGTGACACACTAATGCACTCAACAGTGAGGCAGCACAAAGCCACAATAATTCTGGCTCATTTTTGAGAAAACTTTTATTTCATAATGGTTGTCATTTTCTTTCAATCATTGTATGTAAAATTTCAGTTTAAGGTCCTCTATCTTTGGGGATAATTTAAATTTAAGATTGCAACAATTAACAGTTGTAACATCATTCACCCTAGGTGCCAGTATTTGTGGTGGACTCCATTTATTCATGAATTTTTTATTTATTTATTTATTTATTTACATAGCGGGCTCACTTTGGTGCTTAACTGATGATGCATCTTTACTCATTCTGTCAAAATTCTGTCTCGCGGTGCGTGAGCTATAGTATCGGGCTCCGTCCGTCTGTTCGTGCGTCGTGTGTGCGTCCATGCGTCCGTCTGTCCGTCAACACATTTTGCTGCTTTTTCAGTCTCATTTTAACATGCATTTCAGTTACAGGCTCCAAATTTGCAAAACTGGACATGCATCTCATGAAGCCCTACTAATGCCATGCCTAAAGGTGACCTTGGCCTATTTTTTTCAAGGTCACTGGCCTCAAAATATCACCAAAAACTTCGACATTTTGCTGTATTTCATCGACTATTTCAGTTACAGGCTCCAAATTTGCACTGGACATGCATCTCATGAAGCCCTACTAATGCCATGCCTAAAGGTGACCTTCCCCTATTTTTTTTTGGCAAAAATCACTGGCCTCAAAATATCAGGCTCCAAAAAATCTCATAAAGGCCTACAAATGATTTTTTGCTGTATTTTTTTCAAGGTCACTGGCTATTTCAGTTATCAGGCTATTTCAGTTACAGGCTTTTTTTTACTGGACATGCATCTCATAAAGGCCTACAAATGACATGCCTAAAGGTGACCTTCCCCTATTTTTTTCAAGGTCACTGACCTAAAAATATCACCAAAAACTTCGACATTTTGCTTTATCTCATCAACTATTTCAGTTACAGGCTCCTAATTTGTCTTGGAAATGCATTTCATTAAGTCCTACGAATGACGTGCCTAAAGGTGACTTTGGCCTATTTTTTTCAAGGTCACTGGCCTAAAAATATCACCAAAAACTTAGACATTTCGCTTTATCTCATCAACTATTTCAGTTACAGGCTCCTGATTTTTACTGGAACAAAAACTTTGACATTTTGTTTATCATAACTGCGGGAGCTTCTGGGGCTGCCAGTGCCCTATATTTGATGTAGAAATGTATGATGAAGGTTTTGTGAACTGCTTTTTAGAATTAAGGCACAGACTGAAATGATTAGTAAATCAGTGATGCGTGTGCTCCCGTATTGGTCTGGCTCTTGGCTCTGGGCCGAGTTGTTGATTTAAACCGCAGGTGCGATGACAAGCTGGGCTTCAGTGGAGAAGCTGTACTCTCTAGGCAGCCAGGCCGCGTTGGTGGAGTTTCTGCCGAAATAGGGTGTCACCCTCACACCCTGAAGATAACCTTGCCAACCCTCCTTTCCCTCCACGCCTGAGAAACACACCTTTGTAATGGAATGTTTCCACATCCTGGTCAATTCTTAATTTTTTTTTTTTTTTTTTTTTTTTTTTTTTTTTTGGCTGTTCAGGTTGTACTAAATTTCCTGCAAAGTCAATTTCATATTTTAACTGAGGCACTGCTTTTCGGGGTTATTTTGGAGGGAATTAGTTTTGTGTAGTTGGTGTAGTGTGTGTATTGTGTCTGTGTGTCTGAATGACTCTTGTGAAGGAGATCATTCTGTGTCCTATGTTTTAAACCTGAGATTTTACCCAAACTATTTGTAGAGCTGATGGAAGTTAACCCCAGTAGATCTGAGCCCTTGTTCCAGAGTCTTTCTGTTCCTCAAACAATGGAAAACAAATTCTTTAGTAATGACCCAACCCCATGCAGAGACACTACTGCCCAGAATTTAAATTATTCAATATTACTGCTTGTATTTAATTATTCAGAATTTCAGGCCAAGTTTGTCAGCTGCGACAGGTAAGGCCTGCAAGTCTTTCTATGGTGTTAAAGGAACAGCATTTAAGATTATGAGACTGCAGGTATGATGCCCAAGTGTGGGGCTGTCACAATTATGGTAGCATTTCGCAGAAGAGACAAAAGCTGAATAGCCACAGCAAACATTACTGCAAATGAAGAGCACTGGCTGTGATATCTGCTCTGGAAGAGGGTATCTGCCTAATGCCTGCATTAAAGTTTTATGTAAATGCCCTTTGCTCCGGGATATTTTGTCATTTAGCAGAGTGGAGTTGTGGGATTTATAAGTCCCAGTCCTTGTTACTATTTGTGTCCTGCTGAACTGCAGGCCTTATCGTGACTTGGATCAGTGCATGTGTTCTTGCTAAGGGCATAAGTGCAGGTTTTGTTGTGACGTTGGGGAGAGCAGGTTTCTTTGCGTTCTGCTCGAGTGCATATTTTCTTGTGAAAAGGATAATAGCAGTTTTTCTTACACCCTGACTGAGTGCAGGTTCCCTGTTTAACTGAGGCTTTTTTCTTCTGTTCCCACAGGTGGATTTGCCTTTGTTTACGAAGCGCAGGACATTGGGAGCGGTAAGGAGTATGCTCTGAAGGTAATGACCCGTTTGAGCCGTCTGCTCCTATCTGTTCATTCTGGTAAACACCACACTCTCTATGGGGCTGCACACCGACAAACATGTCACATGACAAGTGATGGCTCTCACTCTGTGAGAATGAATCTTCCTCAGGTTCATGAAAAATGTAGCTCTAAAAACTCTGATTTTTGCTTGAATTTCCACTTTTGAGGGTTCTGTGTTAGAAACATGCTTTTTCTATGTTGTCAGATGATGTTACGTACACTGTCGGCCGAAATATTACAAACACTCTGCATTTTTCAGAATTTGGCTGGTTTTTCTTAGCTTACAGTATATTTTTAGCAACAACAAAGAACAGAATACCATTGAAACACGTATCTCAACTAGAAATGTGCAAAATCATTTGCGAAGAGATATTCATATTCAAATTCCACTCTCTACAAAATTCCCTCCCTTAGCCTTGATTACAGCCTGGCACATCCTGGGCATTCTTTCCTGCAGTTTGAGGAGAGAACTTCTTGTTTACTCACTCCGGCTTTCAAAAGTTCCTTCATGAGTGCTTTTGAACTTTATGGATGCACTTCTGTTACTGTCCAGTCAAGTTCATCCCACAGCAACTCAAGCTGAATTTCAAGATGTACAGTTGTTAGCAAGCAACATTTTTAGTCAGTACCATTTTTAGTCAGTGTCCCTTAGGCATTTTCTGTGCCTTTTTTGCTCAAAATTAACTTAAAGATGACAAAAACCAGCCAAATTTTGAAAAATGCTGAGTGTTTGTAATATTTTGGCCTGTAGTGTACATATTCTGTTTCTGCTGGTTGCAGCACTTCACTGAAGCTACATCACACAGCTATTGAGAGAAATATTCAAACCCAGGACGCCATGTTTTTATGACCTCAGCATTACATCATTTAGAAAATATCTAGATCTTGTACATCATTTTATATATATTTGCCTGTAAATCAGCTGGACATATTTGAAATATTTGAAAACATTGGGACCTCAAGTAGAATTTAAAATGTGCCTGAAGTTACACAGTTACACAATACACGGCAGCAGTATTTGATGAACCCATGTATGCGTACATAGTTTTCATTGTGTTAAAGTGCAAAGTTCATTTTGGGACCATGGGCAGTGCACAAGCACAGTTCTTTATTATGTCCTCCAGTGTCTTGCGTCAGGAGTATGCAAACAGCGAAGAAAGCTTGGTAGTTTTACAGGAAATGCTGTTTATTGCCCCATGAAATGCATATTTCCCTTTCCAGTCACCTGACTGCATCCACCCAACCTCTTGCTTTAAGAGCTTTTGGGAGAGCATAGGAAATGGCCCCCAATCTTTCAGAGGGACCTGAGAGATTTAGAGAGAGCTGCAGAGTGCTTTTGTGTGTTTGACTCTGTGCTGAAGCTCATTAGCAAATGATACCTTCCCAGCAATGATCTCAGTTGGTGCTCAGTTTTATGCCCACAGGCCTGAACTGTGCTGAATGCAGAAAAGCGTCAGTTTCAGCTCTTTACAGGGTATTGATTTAAATCCAGTGTGCAGCCTGTGGATAATTGTTTAATCTTCTGTCCCCTGAGCTGCACTGAGATGTTGCCTTTGGTCAGGAACTGTGAAAGATGCTGTGTGAAGCAGGGCATTCATTAACTAGCTGATGAAGGTCCTGTAGGCTTATGAGGCTACTTGCTTTGTTCAACTCATACTTGCCGTGACTTTGGTTTTTGGGTAAACTTTGACCCTTTTAGGTGTAATGCCCCACTGCCCCTGAGGCAGGTGCATAATATCACTGTTGTTTCAGCAGTTCTGGAGGAATTTGTGGAACTTGGCCCGGTTGGGTCAATTTTTGCATTGACAATCTGTGCTGTATTTTCACCATAATCAGTTCCACTATGTGCCAAACACAGGACAGGGCAGGATGTGTTGTGAAAATAAAGATTCTGTTTATAAGTGTGTGTGCGTGGGTGTGTTTCAACATGTCTCATTTTGGGGCCTGTTTCCTGTGCAGAGGCTTTTGTCCAATGAAGAGGAGAAGAACAAGGCCATCATCCAGGAAGTGTGCTTCATGGTATCCTTTTAACCAATCCGGAATCGGCACAGAAAATCGGCCCAAAATTAAGCCATTTTTAACCGTGGCAACCAGAGCCATACTTGGGCTGTACTCTGCAGTGTGGGTGTGGGACATTAGTGTGCGCTGGTGATGCACCTCCTCCCCCTACAGATATACTCACAGGGTCCAGCGTTTACCTCATCATAAAGAGGCCAGTTTAGTGAAGGCTCAGCCTCATGTGGAACCACCAGTGCCCACATCAGCAGCTGCAGAAGAGTTCTCTGGTCTCCATGGAGACGCTGGCGTGGAATTCCCCGAGGTTCTCTGCTCTTGTTTGCATTGCTGGGCCCCAGTGTTGGGGGCAGTGGGTGAGGGTGGGTTGTTTGGGTTCCCTCCTGTCCAAACAGAGCTGCATTTTGGCTCAGACGCAGGGGTTTGCCCTCTGTCCGGTGAGCGCTGGAGGTTCACAGTTATGCAGAACTCTGTTTGCTAAAGACTTTAACGGCCGATCTTGTGGACCCACACGATTGTTATCCCAGCGGTCCACTGCACCTAGGCTCGTTGTTCGATTCTGTTTTCATGTTTGTCCTGTAAGCTCCTGCTTTAAGAGGGTGGACATCTAACATATTTGTTCTGCCCCACCTTCTGCCAACTGTCCCTCAACTCTGAGCCTTAGCCTTTAAACATGACGCAAGTTTGCAAGTGTCATAACCAGCAGTGACTCGAGGAGTGAGTCCGTCACCTCTGCCCCTGACCAAAAACTGAGTTTCTTAAAGGTTTACCAAACCCGTCAAAATACAGAATCCGGAATCCTTCTGACAAATATCTGAAAAATGGATGCGAGAGAGTAGAGAGGTGGTGAGACGGTGAAAGGAGTCGTTGTGTTTGAGGACAATGATTAATGAGCATGAGGGAGAGTGACCGATGTAGTTTCTTACCCCTATTACTGAGGTTGTGGGAATCTGAGGTAAAGTGGCAGTTGGGTCAGTAGCGTTATGCTCAGGACGTGGGAGAGTTCGGCCGTCTGCAGCAGTATTTTTGGGTCTGTCCTTGACGGCTGTGTCTCAGAAAAAGCTGTCGGGTCACCCTAATGTGGTGCAGTTCTGCTCGGCTGCCTCCATAGGAAAGGAGGAGTCAGACACGGGACAGGCGGAGTTCCTCATCCTCACTGAGCTCTGTAAAGGTGAGACCTCACACCTCCACCCTCCTGCGCTCCGGCTTCATTTGGGCTGAACAATCGCTTTCTGTCTTTCATTTCGGTTCCCGGAGCAGTGACATAAGACCTGTCATTCTGGTTCTTCATTTCTTCATGTTTTTTGGTCTGTTCTCCTCTCTCCATACCCTTCTCTCCTCCTTTCTTAATCTTTGCTTTCATCTCTTTCATTACTTTTTCTTCATTACTCTCTCTCAGGTCAGCTGGTTGACTTCATTAGGAAGGTGGAGCAAAAGGGACCCATATCATGTGACACGGTGCTGAAGATCTTCTACCAATCATGTCGCGCAGTGCAGCACATGCACAAACAGAAACCTCCCATCATTCACAGAGACCTCAAGGTAACGCTCCAGCCATGACCTGGCGTTGACCTCTTTTTCTCCATGGCAAGCGAGAGAGGAGTTAAGTGGGGGAGATAAATGTTTTTTTCATTGCCTAATTCATTGCCTTATTGCTTTTTTTATTTGTGGTTCTCTGTGCAGTTACATAACATCTCGTCCTCTTCTGGGTTTGTATGGTTGGTGCCCTCTAGAGGCCCTGCATGGAAATGCTGGAAGTACATTTATCAGTTTTGACACACAAGATTTGTCTCATTTTGAATAGAAGGAAGAGGGATATATTTTAGCTTTTATGAATGATGAAGGGAGCAGGATCAAGGCAATATAACTTTTTTCCTGGCATTATTGAATCATAATTGTAATAAACTGCTCTCCCAGAGCGATTCTGGTATAACAAGTCAGTGCATCTTCAGTGTGTATCATTGGATTTGTTTTAAACACTGCATGAAAAGTGTGATGATTCGTGTGCAGTTCTCAATGGCTTCCTGTTCTTCAGTGACACAGAGGGAATGATATTAGAGAGCGAGAGAGATAAAGAGAGAGAGTTTGTGGGGGAGATGAGCTGATGTGGTCGCCTGTGGCCCCTGCTGCTTCCTCTTACAGTTTCCTCTCATTCAGGCTTTAGAATGTTCTGGGAGCCTCTTTGGGCCACTGGGTTAATGTAGAGACTCAGACACTGATAGATAAAGAGACATGGAAGAGAGGGCTGGGCTGTGTTTAGGAGTGCCAACACACACTGTCCTTATCTGCTTCATGTTTCACACAGTCACACGCCTGCATTAGAGCCCTGTAACCCTGGACTACATTACATACCAATACCTGAAGGGGTGAGAACAGAACTGTAGAACTGTGCTGCCACAAATTAACAAACCCAAATTAAGACTGGGTCAGAGAGGTGTATTAGAGTTGTACCATTTCTTCAGATTTGAACACTTCAGGGCTGCAAGTCCTGTAGAATTTTAAGTGAGGTGTATCACCTGCCAAAATGTTCAACAATATGACAAGAGACAGGAAAGTTCTATCTGGAATATTTTTGAAGGTTGGTATTTCTTTTTAAAAGTTGATAAGGAGCCAAACAGAATTTCACTGTTAAAAGCTGTGCAGCCTTAAGTCACCCTGCCCTTAGAGATCTGTTGTCTTGCACGCTTTTTCTCCAACCCTGATCTGACGCATGTAATTTTACTAATTAGCCCCTGAACAAGATCTCTTGCTGTGAAGTGGCAGATGCTGTGTTGAACTGAAACTTTACAGGACTGTAGATCTTCAGGAGCAGTGTTTGGTCATCTCTGGGCTATGTCATTTGTCCCAGGTCTGTCCCGGGTCTGTTCTGGGCCTGTCTTCACTGGCTTTGGGTGTTTTGTTGCAGATTGAGAACCTGTTGATCAGCCAGCAGGGCACCATCAAGCTGTGTGATTTCGGCAGCGCCACCACGATCGTGCACTACCCCGACTACAGCTGGTCTGCCCAGAAACGCTCTATGGTGGAGGATGAGGTGGGACTCCGTTTCCTTGTTTCCTCTGCTCTTGGCACGAGCTCTTCGCATTTAATCCATGAGCACCTTCCAAAGATACCAGAGATGACAGTTTTTTACATACAGTGAATGTGTATGGCTGTATATATGTAATTCAGGTTACGTAACATGGTTTGGTGTAAGGGCTGTGTCATTCCTGGGAATCAAACCTGTTGCCTCTAATTTTCAGGCCAGGTTCAGGGAAGGCTTGGCTTGTGACTCTATGTTTGCCGGATTGAATCCTAGGTGGGGCTTTAGCTTTTGGATTCTTGAGTAAAATGCCCAACCTGAATTCTTCCAGAAAATATTAGGCTGTGTAATAGAATTTTGTACCCAAAT
The DNA here is from genome assembly GCA_029692085.1 of Gymnothorax javanicus. NCBI lineage: Eukaryota > Metazoa > Chordata > Actinopteri > Anguilliformes > Muraenidae > Gymnothorax > Gymnothorax javanicus. The sequence goes on from CM056194.1 coordinate 70,949,269, forward strand.
TCTTCCAGAAAATATCAGGCTGTGTAAATGGAATTTTTGTATAAGTGTAACCTCTTTGGATAACCCAAACTCTTAAGGTAAATATCAGGCTGTATAAGTTGACTTTTAGTGAAAGTGTAATCTCCTTAGGTTAGGCCATCTACTATGAGCCTCAGTACAAATGTACAGCCATGAAGTCCACCTGTCTCTATCTACAATGTTGTTCACCTTGTGTGTAATTGGAGTGGTCAGTTTATTTTGTCGTCAAGCCTGTGGGTGGTCTCTGCACACAGAGTAAGTTGGCACATTAATCGAGTTATTGAGAAAGGCCATTTCCTGAACTGGCGGTCGGTAATCAAATTTAACCCGCTGCTTGGCCCCTGATCGTCTGGCCCCAGTCAATTACAGCAGTGCAGTTTATTAGAGCAGGAAGTCACAGTGGATGAGCAGGTCCTGAATTACCTGCAGGATTCAGTACAGAAACTCAACATACAGTCCACCCTGTTCAGATCCTGTTCCTGTACATCAGAGATTCAGATATCCCTTATGAAAAATGAAATTCATGGAACAGAGATTCCAGCCCATCAAGACTCCATAGCGGTGGTAATGTGTGTGTTCCTGTAGGTTTTCTCTCCAGTCCTGCCTAAGCACACCTCACTCAACTGCTACAGACCTCATTGTGCAGCTCATTTGCAGAGTCTTGGTGTGGCAAATGAGTTGAGGGGAGGTTGGGGTTTGTGCTGAAGAGCCTAGAGGATGGTAGAGCTCTTTGAACATACTTGGTTACCACTACTGTAATAGTTTGGCAGTGTTCTCCACTAAAATTTTCAATGACCGGGCAGTAGGTGGCGTTCTTTTGCGAGCGGGTAGCGGGAAGGCGTATTCTATTTTGTGGAGCGGGGGAATGCGTTTTATTTCGTTGATATTGCGCACTCAATCGCGCGTCTTCCAGTGCTCTTTAAATTTCCTTTTTTTTTTTTTTTTTTGACTGACCGGGCGGGCGAGGATACTCAACGGGCGCATATTTTTGGAACAGGCGGCGATTGCGCAATCACTCAGACTGAACGGGCGGCCCGCCCGGTCATTAACGATAGTGGAGAACCCTGTTTGGATAGAATCTTGGTGTCAAGTCCGGTGGTGATCTGTCTCCAGGTGGTAGCCATTTTGTATATTAATGAACAGCTTTTTGAGATATGGTACATATTTTAATGTATCTTTACTTATAAATTAACCGCATGCAGTGCAATTTATCAATTTTAACTGGGGTCCGTTCCGAACTTTACCAGACTGCTCATTTATGTTGAGGGTGACGCGGTTGTGAATTTGGCTTGTTGATGGTGGTGTATGCGGTAAGGATTTCTGAGTTTGGTTTATAGGTGTGGTTATATTTAATGGTTTATACATGGTTGTGATTAGAAGGCAGGATCTGGACCAAAGTGTGTGTCTACACTGGGTGGGTGGAAGGGTGATTGGTTTAAAATGATGGCATTGCTCCAGTCCAGAGATTGCCTTCTTTTTCACAGATAACCAGGAACACTACACCAGCCTACAGGACTCCGGAGATGATCGATCTGTACTCCAACTTCCCAATCAACGAGAAGCAGGATATATGGGTGAGTAAAGAGTACCGATTACTTGTCTGACGCACACGTGATCCAGCAAGGATTATGTGAGATTTCTGTGCATTTTTTAGCGTAATGATTTAAGAGCACCTAACAAGGAAACAGGGCGGGGGAAATGGAGGAGCTGAATATCTGGTTTGTATATAGAATCTTTGGCATTAGCATTCTGTGTTGCAGCCATCTGTGGCATCCATGGTTCTGCCCAGGATGCTAGGAGTGCTGGACGGAAAATTTCTGCCGTCTCCTAACCTGACAGTCCGCCTTCTACGAGCTTGGAAGCATAATATACATTATTGACGAATGGTCTTGTCAGTGAGGGGCATAGGTTTAAGCTGAGAGTTGGTGGTGATCTGTAGTGCTGGAAAAATTTTTTTCCGATAATTTGAATGCAAATATTGCCTCTCTGTCACCAGAGACGGGGAGGCAATGGAGGTCTTTGATGTTCTCCATGGTGCATATGTGAGATGCCTCCAATTTTCATGGATAGGCTAGATGTCATATTCATAAACTTTTTTTTGCTATTTTGTATCCAAATACTTTTGATTAAATTTCTGAATATGACTTAACAACTGTAATTTATGTTTCAGACATTTCTAATGAAGCGTAACAAATCTGAACAATTCATAAAACTTTTAACAATTCATAAGTAAGTTAATTGTCTCTCCCTGACGAAGATAGTCGGGAGATACTATGGTTTAGTTCCGGGGCCGCCGCCGCCGCAGAGATTTTCTGTTCCGGGCTCTGGAAGCCACAATTTTTACAGGAATTTCTCCAGATTTCACACAGGCGAAAATATTGATTGGACAATGCTCAAGACCGATTTTCGCGAATTTCGGACGTCCAATATGGCTGCCAGCGGCCATTTTGTCCGAAATTTGGGGATCAGGGAGATGCACGACTCGGTCCCTGTGGCAACCGAGTAATCTATCTACATGATATGTTGTATTAACAACTGTTACAGTCATTATTTGGCAGTGGCAGAGCCAGAAATGGGAAGCGGGGGGGCACAGAACATCCGTTTAAAACAATTATTCGTCCTGACCTGTTCCCAGTCATTTTCAAAATTAACAAAAAATTCGCCCCGAGAGCACTCCACACTATCAGGTGCTGCTAGTTCTCCCCGTTTTGGTAAGACAACAATCATTTATCTGGACACTTATTTGTTGCATTTAAATCAGCGTTATGCAAAATTGCAGACCTGTCAACTTGCACGCATATGGTTTGAGTCTCACGCTTTTTATATTTAATTGCTGAGTCCCACTTTTTATATCAACCCTCGCAGTACCGAGAGTGAGAGGCGATATTTCATTGGAACGCGGGTCAGTCATTATTCAATCATGCGTATTTTAGAGATTCTGACGTGGAATTGAAATCTCTATGAATGGAAGTTATTCAGTTTTTAAACAAAGAATTTAAACGATCATGAAGCACAAGTTAAATCACCTGATGTGCGGAAAAGGTAGTGCAGACGTTTCAGAGCAGTTTCTTTCGTAAAGCATACAGGCCTATTACTAAGTAAATTATGTTTCTGCACTGAATTCAGCCCATTATTTCATCGCTGTTAGATTGCATATGGAGTGAATTACGATGATTTGAAAACGCGTCAATGAAGGAAAATGATTGAGAACTAGCCAGGACGCGGCCAGGATGCCAAGGCGCGTCGAAAACGAACGTTCGCTATTCTGACAATAATAGAAGGGGGGAGCATATTTGGGGTCATTTATGGTTTGTTTTTAGTGGTTTTATTGGACACTGGATTCGCTCATTTAACTGATCTTTGAAAAAATAGTGCTGGTCGGGAAAAGCTGAGTCGTGGTCGGTGGATTCCGAGTGCTGGTTGGGGCCGACCAGCATTGGCAGAACCCTGGGCATCACAGACAGTCCTAAATTCTGTGGGACAAATTCTTAATGTGTTGTGCCTCTATGACATTGTAATTTGTCGCATTTTTTTCAGTTCTGTAGCAGAACATCCTCTTGCCAAGAAGCAGAAATGTTCGATGGAGCTGGAGTGTTTATAGAATCTCTGACTGTCCCACACTGTGGGTGTTGATTTTCTGTCTGTCTTTCTGTCTGTCTGTGGATCAGGCCTTGGGCTGTATCCTGTTCCTGCTCTGCTTTAAACAGCACCCGTTTGAAGAGGGAGCCAAACTGCAGATCGTAAACGGGAAATATGTCATCCCGCAGAACGACAGCAAGTACACAGTCTTTCACGACCTCATCAGTGAGTCCTACCTTCGCCTCCCATACCTGCCTCATGTTTCAGTTTGTGGTATTTAAGGTGAACTTGTCAATCTGTGGGTTTAACACACCGTTTGGGGGTGCTGTGCTCGAGTCATTGTTTGGAGCGAAAATTGATGTCTAGTGTAGCTGCCAGCGTGGTTCTGTTTGTCCGTTTCAGGGTCGATGCTGAAGGTGAATCCTGAGGAGAGACTGTCGATCTCTGAGCTGGCCAACCAGCTGCAGGAGATCGCTGCTGCGCGGAACGTCAACCCCAAATCTCCCATCACCGAGGTAACGAACACCACCTCCCCCTACCCCCGCAGCTGCAGGGGGGAGCTCTGTATGTGTAAAGTCCCTGTTTTTAAGCTGCTAATCTCTCTTTAAAGGGAAACTGTGGCCTGGTTTTCCAACTCTGCTATTCAAGATTAATATAATTCAGAAAAAATCAAGTGTCATCATAGGCTTTGGTTTGAATGGGGGGGGACTACCTTTAAAGAAGACTATTTTTATTCTCTGTGGACCCTCATTCAGACCATGGGTACTAACACCTAGAAAGGTGGACAGTTTTAATGCATCATCAAGGAGTGTTTACTGGATGTATCCGTTTTGCACTTCATGTAACTTTAGGTGCCCCAGGGAAGTCGTCTTTCGAAACCTCTGGACTAGGAGGGGCTAAACTCAAAATGATAACAAAATAATTTTACTTTGTTGATGAGTTTATGGAACTGTATGGTCGTTTGACCTTCTTCAAGCCTTGTGGAATTTAAAATGCCAAGACTGCTAAACAGATCTGTGGCTCTTGATTGGCAATCAACTTTATCCAGCTAGGTTTAAAAAAAAAAAAAATGCACATCCCCGCCTTGGATATGCTCACGCAAGTACTGATGTAGTATGTACTTTTTAGACACTTCAGAGAGATTCATTACATTGGTCTTGATGCAGAATTGCCATTGTGGTGAGGTATTCTCTAATCTAGTTAGAGGTTGTAAAATTGGATGAAATAATTGTGTGGGGGGCCTTGGTGCAGTATACGCTCAGAGCTGCCTGTGAGAGGGGTGGGTACAGGGCCTGTGCGGAGTTCATGCTGACCACACGCTGAATGTTTCGCTTTGTTCACTCACTTGTGGCTGCAGGGTTTTAGGCCCTCTCTAGCTTCCGACTTCATCTGATGTACGGAGCAACCATTAGCTGTTAGCTATTAGCTGCTAGCAGAGTGCTTTTGGCAGTTCTGATATTGCAGTGCGAACATTGTTTTTCCTGGAAAGGCAGCTAAATGCGCTCTGTATGTCTAAAGCTGGATTTATGGTTCTGCGTCGACTCCACGCGAAGGGCACGCCGTCGCCTCGACACCGTCGTGGACCTTTCGAAGTTCGGCGTTGAGGTCGTTTGTGTCATGCTGTGCCGCGAAGCAATTCACCGCCAAACCGCTAGGTTGCGTCAGGTTTCCGAAGGACCTGTCGAAATCACGTGAGACTCGTTGGTAGAGTGTTTTCGTTACGTTATGGGCTGTATTTCATTCCTTAGGGTTATAATCATGGACCATCCTTGGTAATAATCCCTACACCCTACGAAGTCACTACCCTTCGTAGTGAAAACTCTGAAGGGCAGCAAGGAGTAGGGTTTTCAATTAACGGTCGCTTGGAATGCCTTCGACATATTTCGCGGCTGCTGCTTTCTGCTTATGCAAGAGTAAACAAATGCAGCCAGTTCATGGGAGAACTGTTTTCACTGGCCATTTATCGGTTTCGCGGAGCTTTATAAGCAACTGCATCGGTTTCATAAGGCGACAAATAGCCGCGGATAAAAATAAAAAACGAAAATAACTAGCGATAGCCAGTTGACTGTAGTAAACCATCAAGCTAGGTTCGTCAGCTTTCTGTGCGCTAGGTAGCTACTAGCCACCGTTGTCATTTTCTTGAATGACGTTGAATCACGAATGTCACTAGACTCGGGTCGGACCAATCAGTGCCTTGGCGGTCTGCGTCGCTTTGACGCGCAGTTAGAAAATTTTCGAGGTGCACAGCAGGCGACGCAGAGGCTCTGCGTTGGGGGTTCACGTCGCCGCAGAGGCTCTGCGTAGCGACGGCGTTGATTCGACGCAGAAGCATAAATCCAGCTTTAGTCTCACGAGAACTGCAGCAGTTCAACCAGCTGTAAGTTCATTAAAAGAATAATTATGGTTAATTTAGTGCTGGCTAAATCAACCCTGTTGGCAGTTTAAATTAGCTTGATGAGCTGGCTGAGCAGATTCAGTCCTGCCTGTAAGCTCTGGAATTAAGACTACAGCAGTGTGGAAAAATTCATTCTGCTGATAAATGATGGAGTCCTCTCAGGATTTTTTTGGAGACATGTTACGAACCAGAACATGCAGTTATATTGATGAAAGAATTTGGTTTGTGGTGCTAGGCATTGTTTTTCTTCTAACAATCATAGTTATTATTTATTTTTTGGAATTGAACTTGTTTCAAAGGATGGAAGCACTTTTAATGACCCTAGTCTGGTTGGCAGAACTGAGTTTATATCCACTCTGTTTGGGGATCCCGAAAAATAAATGTCCATCTGGAGCGACACGACTCCATCTCGCCCATGCAAATGTGGCGATGCTCTGAGGAGCCATTCAGCCCCTGGGGAACAAAGCCCTATCTCATCTCCGGCCGTCTGAGGCGCCATCTCTGAGCTCACGGCTGCTTAGCTCACAGCGACGCTGGGGGGCGTGGGGGGGGCATGGGTGGTGGAGCATTGGTGTATGGGCGGGGCCAAGGGTGGGTCCTCCTGTTCCCAGCACTCTTGCTGCACATGCATGGCCCCGCCTCCTGGGTACATGTGACTGATGTTATTGGGGGGTTGGTAGTGCGGGGGGTGTTTAGACGAATCTACGCTGCTCCTGTGTACTCTCTCCACGCTGGTTTTCCACCAGCTGTATGTGGGTTAAGCCGGGGGTTTCTGGCTAGGCGTAAGGAGCTTACACCCCCAATAACCCCCCCCCCCCCCACCCCATCCTCATCTCCCCAGGAGGAGAGCGAGGACACAGACAGGTCTGTTTGGTGGATCCACAGCCTCCTGAAGCTCATTTACCGGAACATTCTGAGAAAGACGCCAGCCTGCGCTGCAGACAGGAGTGGTGTGGACAGGGCAGGACTGTCTGTCCCTCTGTCGCTCTGTCTGTCTCTGGTTCCCCCCTCCCCCCCCTCGCTCGGCTCTTCGCTCTGTGTGTTTTTTGTTATCGTCTGCCCCCCCCTCCGCTGTCGGACTCATGAGTTTGCTGAACGTGTACTGTTGGAAGCCTGCTTACGATGGCTATGAATCTCTGCAGCTGTTGGAGCAGAACGGCGGATTCGGGAATAACGGCGCCCCTCCCCGGGTGGGTTCGCTCAGCAGCCCACAGTCTCCACCCCAGATCAACAACATCCACAACGCAGGTGAGGCCCCACCAGCCGAATCTCCCCGGGCAGGTGTGTGTGATGTAACGGTGCTGCCGTCTCCTCTCCTGTTACTGTGTAGTGTGTGGAACTGTGTTTCCTTACATGTGGGCTAAAATGCCATGTTTGTTTCTGCTGCATTAAAACAGGTGAAGTTCTGCAGACGGTAGCTAATTCAGTTGGCAGTTACATTTTAGGGGCTGAATTACTGTTGTTGACATTGTGTTGGACTGAACTCAGTTCATGATCTCACTCTGCAGCCCTTTTACTGAGCGCTAACCTACTCTACTCCTGTACAACTACAGTCTTTGGTGATCTGGGCTGGGCTTATAAACAAAATCAAATGCATAATATTTTTTTTCCATATGCCGTGATATTGTTAAGGATAACTATTGGTGCTTTCACAAAATATTTACATAATGGGATTGTTTATAATCTGTTATCAGTATTGTGGATATGATGACCAAGCAGGTACAAGCAACAGCTGGAATTGTCTTATGAGCACAGAAGACTTCATTCCTTCACCTAATGCAGCCTTTTAAACCAGAAAAGACACACCTTGCGTCATATGGCACTATTACGATGTCCAAAATCTAATGCTTTATTATGATATTGAATATTGATATAATTTTAATATTTTTCCCAGCCATATTTTCAACTATGTCTGACTCTATTACTTAGTGACTTAAGAAGATCCATGCCTGTAGAAGTAGGTGTGTTTAGTTAGGGTTTGAGTGAAAGCCTCATGGCAGGTGTGTCATTGGCAGATCAGTCCCTGTGCTCTTGGTTGGGGCTACCTTTACAATCTTGGGCATTGAGTTGCTCAAATCTTTGAATTTATGTGAAGGTTGCTCTTAAAAGACCATAATGCAGAACGAGTCTCTATAGATGAAACAGACTGAATCTTTTGAAATAATCTGGGACCATTGCTTTGGTTGGAAGGGAAATTCCGATTGAGTGTGTATGACTTGGATGGTATTAAGGCTTTCTTACCAGCGTCTGTCCTGGTAAAACATTTCATTTGCTCTGCATTGCAACCTAATTTTAGTGTGTAATTTTTCCATTGTGCAGTTACATTTTTTTTAGATTATACTTTAGATATTTATGACATGTTTCAGAGGATGTTAAAGTTGAATTTGATGTGGGAAAGGCTAGGTATGCAGAGCATGTTTTTAACAAGCTGTTGTGGAAAGAATGAGACAACGAAATTAAGATTCAGTTTTTATATTCATGGAGGTAAGTTACTGTAGTATCTGTGGTTTTCTGTTTGTCATTTGGGACTATATGCCCCCTCTCCCACCTGATATGATTGATGGGAAAGTTTTTGCATTATGGGAGGTTACAGAGAAAATGGCTGCTCTTTGCCCAGGCCTTAAAGATTTTCCAGCCCCCTCACTCAACTTGATGAAGGATAGATCATGGCTTACTCGAGAAAACTGGATTTTTTAAATCATAGACTTTATTATCATGAGTTGCTGCATCTCCTGACGATATCCCCACAAACACACACTTTGGGTGGGAATATAAGGGCAATAATGCTCAAAGAAGCGGTGTTGATCACCCAAACTGAGTCTGAATCAACTCTGGAGGATATTTGTTTTATACAACTGATTTGGCTGTTGTCCACGGTGCCCTAATGAGAACTCGAGGCTTTATTCAACATCTCTGATCTTAAGAGGATTTTCTGCAGAAATCTGGCTGCCTGCAGTGGTATTCTGGCCTCTCTGTGTCCTCATGAATGGTGGATGCACTGTAGCGTCTGCTTCTATCTCTGTGGTTGTATCTCTTAGCAGAGATGCGTTCACTCGGTCAGCAGTCTCCACGGCAACCAGAACCCCCCTCCCCCTCCCCTTCACACACACAGACACTCATCACTCCTTCTCAGCTTAAGTGAAATTCAGGATAACACACACCATTTTAACCCCTGCCGGAGAAAACCAGGCTAATGTCAAACTAGCATTTACAGTAATCCCCCTCCCCCTTCTGCTACGCTCAGAGGGTTTTGTACCTCAGAATTTTGCACTTGGCAAGCAAAGCTGCCTGAGGCTTTCCAGAGCTACCAGTTTTAAAAGGATGTGTTTTTTTTTTTTTTTTTTTTTTTTTTTTTATTTCGTAGCTAAAAATTAATATTATGGTTTCTTGTGTTCCTAAATTTCCTGTCTGAATCTGTGTGTATATCCCAGTTGGTCTCTATGGCGACCCGGACCAGACCATGGCGGGCGGCTTCCTGGATATCCTGAAGGGGGGAACGGAGCGGTTCCTCACCAACATAAAGGACACCTCGTCCAAGGTGATCCAGTCGGTCGCCAGGTGAGTGGGGAGGACGGGCGGTTTGCTGCCAGGTTTCAGAAGGAAGGGGTCAAAGTTCGTGGAGTTAAGTGGGTATCAAGTTCTCTGCACTGTTGCGTGGGCTGTATTTGCCTGCCATTTTCTCAGTGGCATATGCGGTACTGCCTTTTATTATGTGTGTATTATTGGGTGTGTTACTTTGCTGTAGCTCTGCTGACAGTGGTGGTGTCTCTGTGAATTGTGACCTTCAATGTGACCATTTTCCGATTGAATCACTTACGTATTTCACGTGTTTGCATCTCACAACACGCATTGAACCCTCTCAAAAGTAAGTTGAAATCTACAATGGCCGGAGGGAAGTCCCTGTGGACAGATTGAAAGGTCACTGGTTCACAGGGTCAGTGCTGTTACGCTAATGTTGTTGTCTGTAAATGTGCAGCTTGCACGCCCACTCCTGTCTCAAGGCACCTGAGCCTGCTTGCTACAGTCAAAAGATACGCTTATATTTGCCTGGTTGAAGTTGGAGTTCCTTGATGGAGTGAGTTGCGACATAAGGGTTCAAGAAAATCTGGTCATGCAGCCATTTTGTTTCCATTGCGTTATTGGGCACTATCTCAAAGTGAATGAGTATGCCTCCAAATTTGGGGACCCTTGAAAGGCAGAACAGGGCAGCACTGAGTCGCATGTCCGTTCTGATCTCGTCAATACTTGGAATTCTGTGTAGCACGTCCCACAGTACGGCCACAATGTGGTCAGTCCAGCCTGTCCCCGCCGTCCCAGTGTCTACCTGCGCCTGGAATTCCGTGGGAGGAATAGCCCACCACAGTTTTGTCAGAAAGCCAGCCAACTGTTACCTCGTTAATGAATATAGAATGTACTGTAACTTGCGCTGTTCCAGAATATTCCATGAAATGGTGTCTCACCTTTGGCCTCATTGCTTGTGAACCGGTGGCAGGTTGCCCTGATGGTCACTGAAGCGAATCCTTGTTTTCGCCCCATTTAATCTACCAGTTTAATTATTTGTGATCTTTAATACATGCTTCCCTAATAAAGGTGATCATTAGAGATGATTCATAATCAGTCGTGAAACAGACTCCCCCCATCTCATTTTCCAGCCCCCCCAACATCTGTGTGTGATTTATCAGTTTATCATTTGCCCCTTTTTGTTTTTTGTTCTCTTGTGTGTGTATTTTTTATTTTATTTTATGTATTTTTATTTCTCCACGTCACCTGCCCAACCTTTCATGGCCCCATAACTGCGCCGTTAGCAGTCCCAGGTAAATATGGCCGCCATGGCGCCTGTGTCTGTCCGTGTGTCTGTCCGTAACCACGGCTTGCAGTGCTTCACTCACTCGCTATCAACTGCACCATTCCACTGGTCTAGTAGCGAGACTAGATCTAATCCCCATTTAATAGCCAAGCTTTTCTCTGTTCCATCATGTCCTCTCTTTGAAAGACCCCCACAGAGTGTGCTGAGTCAGATGTGGGTCAAGTTTTTATGTGGAGCTCCTGGAAGAACACAGGAAGTGTGAGCTGTCTGTCCCTCCACTTTTCACAGTCTGTGCCCCATCCTCCCTTTGACTGCTTCCTGTTTCTGTAAAGCTGACCTGACATAAATACCTCACTGAATAAGCACCTCAAGCAAACGTTTGCACTTCAGCACTCTATGCAGTATGATACTTGTTTTTATACTGTAGTGTACATGAAGACAGTTTCTTAAACAAGTGTCTGTCAACTTTGCAGATAAAACTCCACATAAGCTTAATTTAAGGTCTGCGTTAAGATTGATTGATTATGTTCTTAAAGTGGCAGGGAATAGGCTTATTTTGTTTCCATAAAATTACCCCTGATTTGTTTAACTTGTTGGCTCAATAAACTTGGCAGACAAAGATTCCATTTCAAAAACCTTTGATATTCGGACCCAAGAAGTCCTCTGGTTTCATTAGTGAGCCTGTTCTATAAATTTAACAAACACGTTGGGTAACATTAATGATGGTCTTATTTAATCATTTTCATTATCAGTTTCTAGTGGTCATTGAAATGGGTGAATTCATACTTGGCTACACCTGGGCCAATGTTACGTTGTTTTGGTGTTATTTTCAGTCATCTTTGATTGGATGAATGCAGTCAGTCTTTGTTCATGTAATAAGTGGGTGTTTGTGTGGAAAATTGGTGATGATTAGTACAGATATCCCCTCAGACTTACAATCATCAGCAGCTGGGATTCTGGCACTATGGCAGTCTGATTATAGGCTCTTTTGAAAGTGTTGTGACAGGGCTAAGCTAGTCAAGGGCTGTAATTGTATCGGGGCAGTGTGATAACGGGAATGTTGAAAGGATGTTGTGGAAACATGACAGCGTTTTGTCATTGTATTGTAGCTGCACGATATGTTATAGAACATTGTGGAAATGTAGCGATTGCATTTTGTTAACCCTTAGATCGCTTAAATAATTTATATATTTTTTAATTTATCTTGTGCTGTTGAAAACCTATCATGTGGCTGCTAGTTCAAAAGAGCTTCCTTGTAGGAGCTCTTTTAAACAAGTTGCCTCATGATAGGTTTTCAACAGCTTTGATTTTAATATCGTACATCATTGAGCAACAATAGCTGCATTTAGCGCTCTAAGGGTTAATTTATTGTGGCTTTGTGAGAATAGAATAGCTATAAAAACGTTGTGGAAATGTTACGACAGTGGTTTGCTGTGGTCCTCGCTCAGCTCAGCTGCATGTGGAACTGATTGGCTCTCTGAGGCCTTTTTGGAGTCATTTGCCATTTTTTTTTTTTTTTTTTTTACTGCGGAGGGAACCCTTCCAAAATTTACACTGCACTCACTGTGGCAAAGTGGGGACTTGAGAGGAGAATACAGCCTTTGTCTTGGCGCCGTCTCTGAACTCCATCATCTCCTCTCTCTGCAGCTACGCCAAAGGGACCTGGACATCTCCTATATCACCTCCAGAATAGCAGGTGTGTATCTGCACCTTACCTCTGTGGTGCCCTAATTAGTATAATACAGTAATGTACTGTATATCATCAAGATCAGAGAATCTCTTGCAACACTTCACAATACGTGAGAAAATAATACAAATAGGCTCTGCTGTATATTTTAAGACGCTACTCTGAAATAATTTTGTTCTTCCATTTCTCCAATATTTGCTGTATTTACAGTACATTTCAGTGCATAGTGATGTGTAAGTAATCGAGGTGCGACCATTTGAAAGAGACTTAATTCCCACTAATTCAGTCCTAGATGGTTTCAAGATGGCATTTGTCCATTTTAATTTGAGGGCTGTTGCATCGGTATTGAATAAACTGTGGAGAAATCACAGCTGATAAATTTCTGGCACCAGCCAAATACTTTTGGACTGCACTGTGCTCTGTTACTGTAAAGGTTGTTCTTTCCCATTGATAGCTTTTACTACCATTTGTAATACTTTTCAGCATTTCTGTAGAAGCCATTGTGTGTCTATGATTTTTACTTCAAATCCGAGAATTATTATATCTGCGAGGACTGGGTGACCCCAGAATGTTCCGTACTGTGCCGTGACGGGGCTCATCCTGTCATACGGACCGTGTTGGTTTTTTCCATGTGATGTTTTTTTAACTCAGTTTTTTTTTTTTCCTCTCACTCCTGCACAGTCATGTCCTTCCCAGCAGAGGGAGTGGAGTCAGCCATTAAAAACAACATCGAGGAAGTGCGACTGTTCCTTGACTCACGGCACGCCGGACACTACGCTGTTTACAACCTCTCCAAACGCTCGTACCGGCCCTCACGCTTCCACAACCGGGTGAGTATTTCCAACCTCTCCAAACGCGCATACAGGTCCTCGGCTTCCACAGTCGAGAAAGCTTAGGGGCATGAGTAATGCAGCAGGAGTGCTGATTTACTCCAATAACAAATAACTTTTTACCTCGCGCTTTCCTGTATGGTTTTAGTGGTGCGAAGAATCATGAAAAAAGAAGGAAATGTATACTCAAAGGCAATGAAACCTCAACACTCTAAATTTTGGTTTATTTTTGCTCAGGACCTGAGTAGTCCAATTTGAGTTCTTAAGTGACCATTGGGGTCACAATGTGTACCTCGTTACACATGAATGATCATCATGTAACTTAACAGTGTGAGTTGGACTCTCATCGATCCATATTGAGTACAACATATGGGATTAGGAGTTGTGCAAGTACAGTGGTTGAAATGAAGGAGGGGTTGCCTTCCCTATATAAAGGCATGATAAAAGCCACACAAAAAACATTTTTAAGTGTCATAATGCCACGTCTGTCGACTGAACAACGGAACAGGGCCCTGGGTATGCTAGAGGCGGGAGTAAGTGCCCGCAAGTGGCTCACCGTTTTGGGTGTAGTACGTCCAGCATCAGTGCGTTTTGGGTGCAGTACGCCAACTGGGGCGAGCTCTTTCATCAAGAGTACCCAGACCTCAAACCAGGCAGCAACTCCAGAATGCACTACAGGCAGAGTGGCGACAACTTCCCCAAGACAACCTAAGACGCTTAGTCAGGTCCATGAGGAGACATTGTACTGCCTGTGTGGATGTTCGTGGGGGTCACACCCAATACTGACTGTTCTTTTGAGTTCATTTTTAAATGTGTGTTCCATTCAGTCTTCTTGTGATTTTACATTTTCAACTTGTGCTCGCTATGTTTAATGCATCTGTTTATTATTGTCCAAATCGGCCCATTAACACATTTAATTCATCAAAGTCAACCCACCCAACATATTTGAATTGTTGAAATAAGAAAATAAATTTGAGTCACAACATTATTTGAATCCAAACTGGTGTTGCGTTTTCATTGCCTCTGAGTATATGTTTGCTCTCAGATTAAAGTACCAACTCAAGAACTTTTTCATGTGGAAACTTTTTTCTGAGTATGTGGGGTTTGCTTCTGCCTTCTTTATATCAGTATTTTATTTTTTATTCATCTTTTATCTAAACTTTATTTTACTGGGATATTCTCATTGAGTTTTAGAATCTCTTTTACAAGATAATCCTGGCCAAGTCAGCGGAGCAAAAACTTTGACATAAAAGAACAAACTACAGACTTAAAACAGTAATACATTAAAATAAACTGAAGAAAAATGTTGTTAATGGAAATCCAACACACCTAAACATTAATAATGAATGAAGGTCCAATGTGAACAGGTGGAAACTGATCCTATATCAGCTCCCCTCTGCTCTGGGACGGTTAGCATTGTCTGTAATCCCCTGTCTGTTTGCTTCTGTCTCAGGTGTCAGAATGTGGGTGGCAGGCCAGGAGGGCCCCTAACCTGAGGAGTCTGTACAGTGTCTGTAAGAGCATGCACCAGTGGCTCAAACAGGACCAGAGGAACATCTGCATCGTGCACTGCCTGGTGAGTCTCGGCACTCCTCCCTCAGTGCTGTTTCACTGCCACCTGCTGGTGTGGAGGTAGTGTGGCATAGTGTTTTTGGAAACGCGACCAGAGGTGCGTTTCCCAAAAGCAAACTTATATAGTTTGTCCATTCACAATCAATGGGCCCAATTATGTAAGTTAGCATCGGTGATTTCAGGAAACGCACGGTTACCTTTATGTGAATTTTTTTTTCTTCATCTGCAAAAATAAAAAGGCCCTACTACTTCCCTTCCCCTCCCCCCCGCCCAGCACAAAGGTTGATCGAACCGATCAGTGTTAAACCAAGGAGATCAAAGAGCCTCAGCAGATTTTTACACTGTCTACAGGCTAAATATCAGGTGCCAGATTTTGCAAACCTTGGTAGGGATTCTCAGTTTGAATGTCCCCAGAGTTGGGGGTTCGTATCACGACTCTTTGCTGGTCACCCCTGCCCTGGGTGGGTCATGGGCGGTTTTTCTCACTTGCTGCTCTGTGTCCCTGCAGGACGGGCGAGCGGTTTCGGCGGTGGCGGTGTGTTCATTCCTGTGTTTCTGCCGGCTCTTCACCACGGCCGAGGCTGCGGTCTACATGTTCAGCATGAAGCGCTACCCACCCGGCATATCAGCCTCTCACAAGAGGCAAGTCCTCACGGCTGATTGGTTTACTCTCTGCTCATCGTCCTGGTTAATTAGGCTTACTGTTCTCTGATTGGCCTAGTTCTTCCTCTTGGCTGATAGGCTAAAATATAGGCTTCATCTCCATTCATTAATGTGATTATAAATGTCTTTACTCGACCAGTTGGCCTGGCTGAACACTTCCTTTCATCTGATTGGTCTGGTTACAAGATTCCTCTAAGCAGATTGGCCGAGATAAGTGCTTTCTGTAAGCTCTTGGCTTGTTTTTGTGGTGCACCGACAGAATGAAGTCTCTACGCTGAAAAGAGAAGTGTTAAACTGTTTCTAGGTTAGCAACAACTAGTCCTCCCCACCTGTCCATGGTAGAACAATGATCTCTCTCTCTCTGGCTGCTGCTGATATACAGCTGCAAACCTGCTGTATGCTAATGATTAATTATAAAGAGAAAAAACAGGCAGAACTGGAGGAAGGATCACAGCCCTGCTAATGACCTCACCGCAGGGGCTGGGCTGCTGCTCATTGATTAGTCTGTTCAAAACTAGGTACAATTCCTGTGCTAACACGGCTCCTGCCAATCGATTTGTCAGTGCAAGACAAGGATCAATTTCAGTGTAAACTGGGCTCCTGCTAAATTAGTCTTCTGTTCAAGACCAAGAGCAGTTTCTGTGCAAACTGGGCTTCTGCTCGATGATTAGTCTGTTCAAGAATCGGAATAGTTCAAGCTTAACTTGACTCCGTTAAACTCTAGTTCGTGGGAATATGAACCAATTTTCAAGAGCTGAAATAGACTTATAAAAAATAGTAGACTTGCTGATTTCTGATTGGTGATATGTGGAGGTGTGTTGAACATGCTGATTTCTGATTGGTTGCAGGTACATAGAGTACATGTGTGACATGATGGCGGAGGAGCCCATAATTCCTCACAGCAAGCCCATCCTGATCCGCTCCATCGTCATGACACCCGTCCCACTGTTTAATAAGCAGCGCAGTGGCTGCCGGCCATTCTGTGAGGTGTACGTCGGGGACGAACGAGTCGCCACCACATCGCAGGAGTACGACAGGATGAAGTAAGCCATGTGACCTGCTGGTCTCTGCGTCTGTGCAGGAACATTTCTGAGCGTACCGGGCAGTATCCCTTTATATTCATTTAATAATTAAGCTTTAGATGTATACATGTGAAACTGTAGTATGTGTGTGGTTGCATGATGTTGAGATATGAGTATATGTTCATTAATTTAGTATTGTTTGTTTTTTGTTGTTGTAAGTGTAGTGTAAAGGGACTTGAAACATCAGGTGTTTAACTCAGTTTTGTTATTCAATGCATAGACACCTAAAGTGTGAGAGTGTGACATTGGTCCCACAATAAGGCTATGTGTCCACTTAGTAATGTATTGTATGTTTTTTAAGGGCCCCTTGAAGGTAAAAAATTCGTTGTTTCGGTCCCAATGCTTGAAAATATTTTTAATTTCGGATAAAGAAGTTT
The DNA here is from genome assembly GCA_029692085.1 of Gymnothorax javanicus. NCBI lineage: Eukaryota > Metazoa > Chordata > Actinopteri > Anguilliformes > Muraenidae > Gymnothorax > Gymnothorax javanicus. Next base: position 70,966,279 of record CM056194.1, read on the forward strand.
AAGAGCCAATGCTCTAAATGTACGATGACACCATGCAGTATGGTAATATAAAGCTAACTGTTTGTGAGAAACAGAATTGTGTTCCTTGTGGCTCATGAGTGCTGGAAGCTGCTTGCTGTAGGTACCCCTTTAAGGTGTAAAAATCACAAATATGTGGCTCAAATGTTCTTACCTGAATGTTCTAATGACAATATGGATCAGTGCTGGCAAAGGGGTATGGAACACATTTAAAATTTTGAAAATGTTCTTCTTCAAAAAAAGAAAAAATGTCCTTCAATGGCTTCTTTTTTTTGGTCTCCCCTCTTAGGGATTTCAGGATGGAGGACGGGCGAGCTGAGATACCGCTGGGGGTGACTGTGCAGGGCGACGTGCTCATCGTTATCTACCATGCCCGCTCCACACTGGGCGGGAGGCTACAGGCTAAGGTAAGGACTTGAAATGGATTAAAGAACTGATTTATCATTTTTACACAGAACTTCTGTTGTCTGAGGCTGATTTGTTGGCATTGATTACAGACCTTAAAATGAAAGCTGAAGTTGATTTAGGTGATTTTGCTTGACAGGGATGGTGCACTTTCACTACAGAAACAAAGTTTTACCAAGCATTTTAATCTTGTATGAAGACTATAAACTAGTGCTGTCAAGCGATTAAAATTTTTAATCGCGATTAATCTCAGCATTTTCCTGAGTTAATCGCAATTAATCGTTTTCTTTGCTCGAACTAGCATAAACTCGATGTATTGTGTTGTAGTGATATGAATGGAAAGTAGAGGCAACATCCCAATGTATTGTTTTTTATTCTAAAAGTAATACACAAAGTGCTTTTTTAGCAACAGAAATGAGCTTTTTGTTTACAACTTAACAGTAAACATTAAAGTGCTTTTTTAGCATCACAAACTTTTTGTTTACATGGTAACAGTAAACATTATTTCTCCTTGAATGAAACCAAAGTTATTTGTAGCCACTGCAAGGGCACGTAAGCAAATCCTGCCCCAGAATTCTGTGATTGGTTTAGATAGATGTCTGTATGAACTACCTTCGATGAAGCACAGAAGCTTGCAAAAAAAGGACAATTGAGATTAACGCGCGTTAAAATAATTGTCGGCGTTAATTAAATGATGCATTAACGCAATAAAAACACGTTAACTTTGACAGCACTATTAAAAACACTTAAGTCTTTTCCTTTTTTTAAGAAAATAAAAGTCCACTGCTGAATGTGAGATCATTTTGACCTATTTGTAGATTTATCCATGGGGTAAAATCACTTACAAATCACTTACAAATCTAGAATTGAGTCAAAATTATCTCCCATTCAGTGGCAACATTTTTTTTCTTCTTTTTAAGTGTTTTAAGTCTTAAATACATGACCAAAATTCTTTGTAAGATTGTTTTTGCAATGTCAGTGACATCTTTTAATATACTGGATATAGTGTTAGAGGTTGATTTTCATCTGTAGTCCTAAGGCTGTATGTTTTCAGGTAGAAATCTCCTGACCCTGAGTATGACTGTTCATGTTCCTGTTCCACAGATGGCCTCCATGAAGATGTTCCAGATCCAGTTCCACACTGGCTTTGTGCCGCGGAATGCCACCACCGTGAAGTTCGCCAAGTATGTACCGCAGTCTGCAGAGCTGATGGTAGACCAGCCTCTCGTACAGTACCTGTGTACAAACCATGTCCCCTACCCTCACAGGTACGATCTGGATGCCTGCGACATCCAGGAGAAGTACCCCGACCTCTTCCAGGTCCACCTGGAGGTGGAGGTGGAGCCGCGGGACCGACCCAGCCAGAAGACCCCGCCCTGGGAAAACTTTGCCACCAAGGGCCTTAATCCTAAGATCCTCTTCTCCAGCCGGGACGAGCAGCAGGAAATCCTCACCAAGTTTGGTGAGTTTATCACCTATCTACTCTGTTTAACTTGTGTTAATGCTTTTTACAGCAGACTGCTTCAGTTACACCTAGTGCTTAGCAGAGAAATATAAGGGAGAGACATCAAGCTGGAAACCTTGAATAACAAGTGGATAAGGTGAGAAATTTCCCAGATAGGAGAAGAAAGCCCTCACAGTGGTGAGAAAAAACTCCCCGGTTTTACGAGCTCTCAGGAGGAAACTGGCTGAACAGATGGAGCGGCTCATGAGCTCTGCATGTGTAGATTGTATGACGTTTTGTGAATGCTTATTCACTGAAATGCGACTCCCTTCCCCCCACACTCAGGTAAACCAGAGCTCCCACGGCAGCCAGGTTCCAGCACCTTCTACGAAGCAGAATCGCCTCAGTTGGACGAGACCACCGAAGGGCCCACAACTGAGGTGGACTCCCCGCAAGACACCGACACCAACGCCAACAACTTCTTCCAGACGTTAGACTGGGATGGTGGGTGAAACCATGGACCCAAAGCACAGAAACCTCTCTCACTGTGTCATTCATGTCATGTCCGTGTGCTCGTGATCTGCTGTAAAACCTTGTGTTTATGTGAAATGGTTTATGCATTAAAGACATTGCTGTCTTGCCAGTTTTGTTTGCTCCCCTGGTGATGGTGGTATTGGTGAATACAGCAGACTGACGGGGACACTATACTGTTGAAGATGCTGGCCACTGAATGAATTAAGAAGTTTTGACCAGTGACCTCCAGCCCTGTCCCTGGAGAGCTAACATCCTAAGGGTTTTTTCTCCATCCCAAGCAAAGCACACCTCATTTCCCAGTTAAAGATTTGGCTGCTAATTGGCCAAATCAGGTTAGCTGAATTATGGTTGCAGCAAAAACTTACAGGATGGTAACTCTTCATAAACAGGGCTGGAGACCACTGATCTAGAGTCACTGTTCTTTAGAGATCTGAGGACACTTTTTGGAGGAGTCGAGTGTGATCTCTGGTATCCTTGTCAAATCCCCACTAATTTCTTAATTTGACCAACTAAATTGGCTTTGATGTCCGTTGCATTCTGTTCCCATTGCATTTGATTGACAATACAGTTTCTTGCTTTGCACGCACCTTGATTGAGGTTTAAACTGCAAACCCTATCCCGCCCCAGATGGTAGCAGCCGACAGGACGCCCCGGACGAGCAGGGCACAGGGGAGAACCAGGAGGACCTCAGCGACCCGTCGGAGGAGGAGTCATACTCTGCTGCGGGCCAGAAGCCGAGCGAGGACAGCGAGCCGTTCTCTCGCGAGCACAGTGAGCAGCTCTTCGACCCCGAGTTCCAGGAGCTTCCGCAGGACAACCAATCCAGTGACAGCGTGGATCTGCTGGGTTTGAACTCCGACCCCGCAGACACACCTGCTCCCACCGCCTCTTCTCTGGGAGCGGAGATGAAGTCCGCCTCCAGCAACAGCGACCTCCTCAACGACCTCTTTGCCTCTGCCCCCCTGGCCCCAAGCAGCAGCACGGATGACCTGATTGGTGGAGGGGTGGAAGGGGATTTGCTCTTCACCGCCCCCTCCAGTGGCCCGAGCACAGCTACTTCAGCCTCCAAACGTAAGCTGCCCCTGACCCTGGGTGGTGGTGTGGTGGTTAGAGCATTGTGACTGGAAGTTTCCAGGGTGATTCCCTGGTGGGGATAGTGCCGTGGCAATCCTGAGCACTGATGAACTGTACAGTGACCAGCTGTATAAATAGACTGCATGTAAATGCCAGTACTGGAGGTGTCTTTGGATACGACTACAGTATCTACTACGCGCTGCTGTGTACATGTAAATTGGTGCTCACTGAAGGTGATTCATTCACAAATGAACACAGTTTACATTTTGAATACCACCCTCAATAGGAAAGTACACTGTAGATTGTTGGCCAGTTGTCATTATTTAGTACTCTATTAGAACAATGGAGGCATTGTTTGGTTGAATGGCATTTTGTTGTAGTTATGTGGTGTCACAGAATTTTTGGAAGAATGGGTGGCGCACACTTTTGCAATAGCACATGAACCTTGGGTTAATGTTTCTTGCCGTGTCCCCAAGAATGACGCTGTATCTGTCCCTCCCTCTTCAGCCAATGACCTTTTCGACCCATTTGGGATGGGTTCTGAAGGAGCAGGCACGAGCCAGCAAGCTGGACCAGACCTGTTTGGAGACCTGCTCAGTGGAGAAAGCTCTGCCCCCAGCTTCCCAGCCCCACCTCCAAGCTCCAACTCTGGATTTTTCAACCTTAGTGAGTTTTATCTTTCTTCCTCTTCACCTTAAACCTCCTGAGTGTAGATTAGCCTGCTGAACCCCAGCATGTTTGCTAACAGGCTTTTAGAGGTTTTGATGCAAATTTGTGTTTGCGACCTTTATCAATATGCTGTGCTATAAGGGGGAAGGTGATGTGGGGAATTTCAAAAAACTGGCTAACATGGTAAGAGCTGGGATGCCACGGACATGATGTTAGATTGAAGCCCAAATATCATGCCAATGACAAACGTCCTGACAGGTTGTCTCACATGGTGCTCGGATGTTGTAGGCATGTAATTTTGGTGTCCTAGGAATACTGACATAATGCTGCCTTGGACTTGACATTTGGTGTGTTTGGCTCACAGATAAGCCGGCCAGCGAGACCCTTAAGATGACATCCTCCGCCAGCCAGCCTGACCTGCTGGGAGGGTGGGACAGCTGGGCATCCAGCAACCCCAGCGGCATTCAGGCTGCCAGCAAGCCCACCTTCTCTGGTATGAGCTCTGGCTTACACCCTCACACAGTGATATACAGCCACATAGATGCCCTACACTCACACTCTGGATTATACAGAATATGCAACAACTACTCCCACACGAATGTGTAGAGCAGAGGTCACGCTCCGAAGATACACCAGTATGTTGACTTTTGAATCATAAATGCAGTTGGTGCACCGTATGGGAGCATGCCCTTGTGAAGAGTTGTCGTGGTACATCTGCGCTAACATTTGGGTATGTATGTTTTGCTTTCGGAAAGTACTCAATGACCTGGCAGCTGAGCGCAGGTCATTTGTTCCATTTCGCTGCTTTAATAACAGATGGACTCACCCTCTTATCAGCTGCTCTGACTTGTCCAAGTTCCAAAGGTAAACTGCTCAAAGAGGAATGTTTTTATGCACTTAATCTGTGGAACTCTTCTACAGCAGGTCAAAGATGATGCATCTATTGACGAATTGTTTCTTTTGCTTCGTTTGTGCACTTCCTTGTGTGTGGTAGCCCACTGGGTCTCAATTCTGTCCTTGGGGCTCACCAGCCAGATCCAAGTATTTGTCATGCTGCACCTTAAGCACAACTGATGTTACTCATCATGTGCTCAGGCATCAGCTGTGCTGAAGGTGGAACCACAAATACCAGGATCCGGGTGGGGAGGCGCGAGGAGAGGATTGAGAACTGGTATTCCAACGTGTCATGATCGCCAGGAGGGACAGTGTAGGACAGATTCAATGTGCTGCTATGGAAACGGTTTGTTGATTTAGATTTGTCCATGATTGATTAATGGAGTTTTCTCCTTGTTGATCCGCAGCACCTGGTGTTTCCTCCTCCATCTCCAAGGCCAAGTCTCAGAGCTTTGATCCATTTGCTGACCTGGGTAATCTGGGCACCACCCTGACCGGTGAGACTCGTGTAGAGAACCGTAAACACTGCCAGTCTGGGTGACTGCGAAAATTCTTCAACACTCAGCGGCTGAGTCCGACCTGAGGCTATGAACGTGTCATAGGGCTCTAGGAAAGCAGGCAGCCTATGTCTTCAAACGATTGCCCTATGACTGCTTATGACAGCCTTATGAATTCATATGATTTCACTTGAAGTACACAGCTTCACACACATCCTCCCTGCTTAGGCCTGACAGCTTTGTATTTTGAAGAACCACTTCATCTGATGAACAACAGATGTGATGTATTTATAGAAGGCCAACATGGCTGCCAGAAGCCATCAGTTCTGCTGCCTGCTGTTCTAGGCTAAAGGGTGTGGAGAATCATCATCATACACATGAATCTCTTCATGTAATCTGTGCCAAGATAGCTACTTGAGCTCCATTTTTAAAGAAGTTTTTTTCTGTTTTGTTTCAGGTTCCTCTAGTGGTGGCTTTTCTAGTTCAGGGTTCAATTCCAAGGCACCCCCTCCGACAAAGAGTGGGGGCCAGTGGGCGGGGGGGCGCCCCGGGACGGGACAGGGCAAACCCTGGGCCCAGCAGAGCGCCCCTCCAAAACCGCAGCCCCCGAAACCGGCCCCTCAGGCCAAGCCTAACTACAACCTCAACTTCGTGATTGGGGGACGTGAGGAGCGCGGCGTCAGGGGTCCCGGTTATGGTGAGAGAACTTCGTCCTGTGACTGCTCGTGTCTGTTCAGTTATTGAACTAACAATCAGTCAGGAAGTCACAAAGAGATTAAAAGGGAAAAAACGTTGAGAAACCTGGCCAAGATGGCTGCTGTTCATTCTTGAAGATTTTTGTTCCAGAAACAGCTAGAGGGGGTGTCCGAAGGCCACATACCCTGCCCGGGCCCACGACCTTCAAATATGGCGGATATTTTTAGAGTTTTTTTATCTGTGAGATCCAGATCCGAATCTGGATCCGGATCAAACTACTCATGGTTGTTATCCTCCCTGGAGGGCTATAGTGTGTTGATGTTCAAGCGATTCATTATGTTTTTGATGGAGTTATTAAAGAAAATGCGGAAATTTGCCCTATCTCCCAATGTTAACGAAATCTTCAGAATGATCCAGAATCCACAGTTTGATCCGGATCTGCAACAAAAACTAATCACTTCTCACTAGGACCATTACCAACCCCTCGGTGAAATATGAAAACGATCCGACCAAGACTGCGGCCTGTAGGCTGTCCACAGACAAACACACACAGATAAATAAATAAATAAACTGAGACAAACGGGTGACCCCTCCCGCACTTCGTTTGCAGGCGGGGTAATAAATGAATATGCAGTTTCGTGTGATTTTTTTACATGTGTGTTGGACTGGATGATTGAATTTGCTTGACGCTTTTGTTAGATTCTGGTCATGTTTCTGTTCTGTCACAGCATTTTTGTCCCTCGCTGTGCCTTTTGTGCAAACGGGTGACTTGGTACTCTGCTCTATTCACTGAACATGCGTCCCAGCCTTCTTTGCAAGATGTCTAATGGTCTTGTGGATGGATTTTGTTTATTTTTGGTGTTCAGCTACCTTTCACAGAGACCTTAACACCAGTTGATTTTGGTGGATGTCCATCTGTCCGTCAATCCATGCCGCACTTGTATGATCTTGTGAACAAAATATCAGATTTATGCAAACGGATTACTTACTTGAGGTACACTTGCACCTTTCAGACAGACCTTGGCAATGGTTTATTTATTATTCATGTCCGCTTGGTCACCTTGGAAAAATCTTCTGTACATTTTGCTAATTTTTGTTACCTTCCATCGATTATTTTCAATTATATAGTATACTGGACAAAGAAAATTAGGGATCACCCCAATTTTCGAATTTGAAATATTTGATAGTTCAAATTATGTTCCATATCATATTTCAATATTAAAAATCAGAGTGATCCCTAACTTTCTTTGTCCAGTATATTAAAACAAGGTTATTACGGTGGGACCCTGATAGTCACTCGAGACAAACACTTGATTGGGTTGTCCTCCCTGTGAAACTCCCCAGGCCCAAAGCCCAAGGTGAAGGAGGATGACTTCGAGGACCTGCTGTCCACCCAGGGCTTTGCCTCCAAACCTGACCGAAAAGGCCCTCGAACCATCGCTGAGATGCGCAAACAAGAGCTCTCCAAAGACATGGACCCTCTCAAACTGCAGGTGAGCCCTGACCTTCACCATCTCAAACCACTAGGCCCTAAATTGACATTAATCCTTCACAATTTCGATGGACTTTGGTCAAACTGCATTACTGTGGCTGATTTCTCTGTTGCCCTTATAGAATGTATACTCAACAATGTGTACCCCTACCACAAACTCATATTTGTAGCGCCACAGGCTTTCGCCATGGTGAATCTTAGAGGGTAAGTGTGGTATTATTGTGTAATTATATTCCTGAAACTAAGAGCGTTTTCACACTGGGTATGATCTTTTGTACAAAGCAAGAGTATGATTATCCCCCCTCCCCTCTCCCTTCGCTGGACAGCTTTCACAGTAGTGATGTCGTTTCGTACCCGAGTACACTTGTGCATGTCCAAATTTCGATACAGTAGGTAGCAGTATGCACCTTAGTGGTTTTGAATGGGTAAATACATGCAAAGAAGAGGCAAACCCATGCTTGATGGTGCTGTACGTGGTGTGATGGGTTGTGATTTTAAAAAATTTCAGCTCACTACTTGGTTTTTGCCATTTATGCTGCCCACTGCCTCATACCATGGAAATTTATCTTTTTCGTCGCTTGAGCTGCTGGACTTTCGCACCATGTCCTGCACTTTGAGACAGTGCAGCCGCATTTTCTTTAGTTTGTCATGGCACTGTTCTGCGATAACCACGCGAATGTAAATACTCTCAAATTATTCTGTTAATCTCCGCGTTTTTTATGTGTAGTATCCAGTTGTGATTGTATGTTTTCATCTGCCCAAATTTCGAGCAAGCGTTTAATTTCTTTGTTTGTTAGAACAAAAGAGCCGAATAGTTAAGACGTCACGTAATAGTCCATTTCCGTACTCAAGAACGGTTGCTTTCACATTTGGTACGAGTATGGATGAATCGTACCCAAGACCACCTCATCCAAGCAGACTCGCCTGAGCACAGTAAGCTTGTGATCACACTTAGCAAATGAACTGGACTTTGGGGTCAAGAGTACTCGGATCCATGCCCAAGTCCCTAGTGAGAAAGCGCCCTGAGTGTTTGTTGATATTGCGTATTTGCCTTGACCACCGTAGCCTCAGCTGCCTCTGTAGATCCTTTGTTTTGGCCCATTAACTTGAACAGTTTTTATGGGAATCTCACCGAAATTTGTGTGTTCATTCCTGGTTCATAAAGGATAAATCCTATTGTTTTGTTTGCCCCTACAACCTTTCCTGTAGCGCCACCACCAGGTCTAACTTCTCATATTTAAAAATGCAATATCTTTAACAGTTTTATTGAGAGTCCTCTCAAACCTGCTTTCAACATTTCTGGTCAGTAGAGGAGGACACTTATTGATTTGTTTGGCTCTGTTACTTTACTGTAGTGCCACCATTGGGTGAAACTTCTAAATTCAATAAATCAAACTGTTCTAATGGAAATCAGATCAACTTTGCTGTGAATGCACTGGAGCATAAAAAACTAATCCTATTGTGGTGGTGACACTATAACTGCTCCTGTAGCACCAGCCAAAGGCCAAACTTCACTTTTTCAAAAATGAAATAAGTAAACAATTCTCATTAGAATTGGGTTAAATTTGCTGTGAACGTCTCTGGAGACGAGAGAAGTTCCCCTATTGATTTTCTGGACCTTTTACCCCTTACTGTAATGACACCACTAGGCTAAACTTTGAATTTTGCTTATGGGGAGAACACTATTGTTTTGGGGATATACCCTGATGTTGTTAACCGGCAGCATTTGTTTAATTGTTTATTTTTTGTTGTTTTTTTTGACGAAGATCCTAGAGTGGATCGAAGGGAAGGAGAGGAACATTCGAGCCCTTCTCTCGACACTGCACACCGTGCTCTGGGAGGGCGAGACTCGATGGAAACCCGTCGGCATGGCTGACCTGGTCACTCCCGACCAGGTCAAGAAGTTTTATCGGAAGGCCGTGCTGGTTGTCCACCCTGATAAGGTACCTGCACTGCCAGGAGTCACAGATAGAATGGGGATATGCTAGCTGTACGGCTGTCAGTAAGTGCTTAAGTTGGGCAGGTGTATGAAGTTACTGTTGATGTCTTAACCGCCGGTGCAATCTGAATACATGCAATTAACTTTACCTCAGCGAGGATGGGCCTTGGGTTATTCAGCCAGAAGTGAAATTTTAACCATGCTGGTTATGCTGTTCACAAATTCTAAGTAAGCGTCTAACTAACATTTTGTGCAACTGTTGCAATGATTTCAGGCGACAGGACAACCGTACGAACAGTATGCGAAGATGATCTTCATGGAGCTGAATGACGCGTGGTCAGAGTTTGAGAACCAGGGTTCGAGGGCGCTCTTCTGAGCCTGGGCTGTTCCTGGTGGTCCAGTGGGTGAAAAGGGTCAGCGCAGTCTGATTCCCTTCCAGTACTGTAGGAGGTACTCTCATTTTTCTCGGTGGGCGAAGAAGGTGCTCCAGGTCGACATTTCCACTCCTCTGAAGGACACTTCTGCCACTTTCTGGGGGGAAGGCTCGTGAGTGTGGGCAGGGAGGTTTCCATATTTGTCAGACAATCACAGAACTCATGAGGCTCATCAAGCCATGTGGTGGCCAGCTTCAACCCACCCCAAAATGTGGGACAATGGATTCATCATGGGAAATTCGGAAAATTCCAGTCCGATTATTGGAAAAACAAAAGCAATTTCAGACTTGCGAGGCAGCCTGTCGTTCAGCTGCTTATGACTGACGCGTGTGCCATCTGCTCGTACGCAGGCAGTTCTGCAGACGCATGGATGGAGTCCGCCTGTGCGACTTGCACAGTGCACCGACCCAAGCTGAAGAACCCGACCGCAGACGGCTAAACTTCTGCTGAAGTGTGAATAAAACGAGAAGAAAAGGAACGTGTGAAACAAACCAGGCTGGTTTTCCTCTGTTTTGTCTTTTGTTGTTTGTTTGTTCATCCATGTGAAGCAGTACAAGACAGATTTTTATTTATCTTTTGTCTCATCTCTGTGATGGTTTTTCAACACCTTTGCATTCAGTGTTGAGGTGATATTATGTTGATAATGTGGATCATTTGGAGAAGGTTGCTACTGAGCCGCCAGTTAAGGTGTAGATTTGTGTCTGCCTGCCTCCCCGTGACACCATGGCTTCTGCTCTCTGATAATAAGCTTCTGCTAACATTTTCATGCAACTCTTCAGTGAATGTCACAGGGGCCTGTTGAGCTCTCGAGCTGATCCTGTGTATTATCCTCCTGCAGGGATTCCTTGCAATGGCCTTTACACTCTAGTTTTTTTGTTCCTTCCTCTGTTTATTCATGGACCAATCAAATACTTCTATTTTATTTATGTTTTGAATCCTCATGTACAAGGCATTTTAAAGCAAAAATAAATAATATATAAGTTGAATGTCTGAATGGAAAGTCTTGTTAGCCTCTAGTTCTGAAGTGGAAGCCATTCCAAAGCATTTATTGACTTGAATGTGCTTTTATATCGACTTTTCAGCTTACTTGTATGTATGTATGTATGTTTCACACCCTCTTTTCCATTGCTGAAATGTGATTTGGCACCTTTAAGTATGATGGGAGCGAGTTTCCCGCACCACCTTACAGAAAACAGATGTGTCCAAATCCACTTCCTGATCCATGAAAGAACTAATGGCATTGGAACTCATTTTAGAATTTTACCACACCATGGCAGTTAGAAAAACAAATGAAAGGCTGGAAGGACTTAACTCCACCAAAAAACAGTTGCACTCGAAAATGAATGTTGGTTAAATGGCAGAAAGAACATCTATCTCATGAGTACAGCGACTGACTCATTTCCTCTCTGTAAAGGCTCAGTGCAGTACAGTGCTGGGGTTTATGGAGGTTTCTTTATGTGACATTGCCTAAGGAGACTATTAAGGTGAGGTGCAGGTCTTTGTCTACTGCATGAGCGGTAAGTCTGCTAATTTATACCATTTTTGTCCCTTCCATTTTGCACCCCTCAATGAATGGTCACTCCAGTGTTAAACAAGAGTTTTCTACGTGGGAGAAGGTGATTTGTTTATTGTAACCTCAGAGTGTAGAGTTGGAATTCTTACCTTAATTTAGACAACAGGTTGCCTATACAGCAACTTAAAACTGTACTGAAGCCTTAAAATGATCATCTGACAATGTTCTGTCCCGGTTATTAGACTATGATTCAGGCTGATATCATGAACTAGCATGCTGTTACAGCTGCATAAATGCTTGGCCAAAACGTTGATCGTACAGCATCGTGTGGAGAGCTGTTCGGTATTTTTTGGCAATCACTGGAATACTATGTGTCAAAGTAAATAAAGATTTTGATATGCTTTAGTGAACTCAGTCCTCCACTCATATAGATGATCTCTTCTTACAAACCACATAATGTTTGTTCTTTACCCAACCCAAAAAAGTTAAAACAATGGAAATATGAAACGCCCCTAAATTAAGGTCATGTATCTTGTGTCTTTCTTTTTTTAAGACTTTTGAGGAATTTGCATCCACTTTTTTTCCTTGTTTTTGGCTCGCGCTGAAATATTTTCATTTTTCTGATTAGGATGTTTTAATGGGACTCTTGTAGAGACCACTAATTAAGTGTTTGGGCAAACATAAAATCTGTAAAAACTAGAGAACTAGACAATGGGCAAAATGCGCTCATCCAATAATGAGGAAATAACACTTGTGTATTCCTGGTTCTGACACATTCATTCTGCTGGGAATGCATTGAGAATGGAACATTGTGATGCAAAATCATAGTTCTTGGTTAGGTTCCTGAAATGACTCACTGTTTACTTTTTGTCTTTCTTGAATTTTGTACTTAACAAACCTCATTTTTTTTCTTCAGCCTGCTAAAAATGTGATTTTTTTTTTTTTTATTGAAGAGTGAAGAAAATGTGGTTTCCTCTTCAAATGCATAGTGTGTGTAAATATACTGGTTTGGGGTTAAACTATATTTCAAGACATGAAAGATCTGCCAATCTTGTATAACATTTATCACCAATAAAACACACTCAAAATGTTTTTCTTTTGATTTTAGATTTTTTTAAAACTTGTATTAAATTCATCTGATGACTTTTTTGCAAAATATTTTCTGCAGCTTGTCTTCAATGCATGAACATTATGATCCATTAATGAGGGTAGGCGGATTTAATAAGTTCAAGTCATTACCTACTAAATGGGGAAATAAGTATTACTTTTTTCAATGTAATTGATTGGATTCTTCTGTTTCCCAAACACACACAAACACACACACACGTGTGCTAGGACTGCTTAAAATTTTTAAACGTTAGTCAAAGTATTACAAAGAGCGGGGATCATTAAATCGTGGTACTTGAGATCTGAGAACTGCTCGGTTTCCACCCTCACTTTACTTGCGAGTCTGGTAGAAAGACAGTCTTGCCTGTCAGAAGTACTGATTGTTTAACTAGATAACTCTGTCGCCGCAGGGACAGAGCCGTTTATCTCCCCGATCCCCAAATTTCTGACAAAATGGCCGCCGGCAGCCATATTGGACGGCCAAAATTGCCAAAAATCGGTCTTGAGCATTGTCAAATAAATATCTTCGCCTGTGCAAAATTAGAAAAAAAAATTCCGGTAATAACTGTCGCTTCCAGAGCCCGGAACAGAAAATCTCTGCGGCGCGGCGGCGGCCCCGGAACTAAACCATAGTATCTCCCGACTATCGCGTCGGGGAGATACAATTACTGGGCATATGAAAATACTTGGGCTGGGTACAGATTGGTGGCCCAGATGTGGTGACTCCTGATGGTGATTAATGGCCTATTTTGAGGATTATCAACTCATCCACTAAATTCCAGGGTACTGGAGACCAGCATCATTGAGTGGGCATTCCCCGCCCACATAAAGGTTATTATGCAAGCTATGCATGGGTTTCACATCGTTGCAGTTGGGCTACATTCCAAACTTATACATTTTCATTTTAAAGCACATTACTAGTACTGTTTTTGAACCCCGAAAATGGAAACTTTTTGAAAACTCCGGGATTGTGTTTTAGCATGGGGGCAAGGGGGGCGGATTTTGCACGGACAGAGTCAGATTGAATGTTCAACTTAGGTTTTAGTTCTTTTATGAAAAGCATTTAAAAGCTTAAACAGTCAAATTTTGATTTGCATGTCTTCAGTACTGAAAACAAATGTTCAGTGTTCATAGATTTTGGTAATCCATGTCATTGAAATGGGTGACTTCCAGTGGTGCTGTTCTTGTTCTCAGTGATACGCTAATGAAGATGGCCTGAGGTATATTCAACATTATCTGAATACTGACTGTTTTAATCTTTGAAATCTTTTTCATAAAAGAACTCAAACCTAAGTTGAACATTCCATTTGACTGACTGTGCAAAGTTAGAAACATAAACAAGCACGTGACAGTTATCCCCTTTCACCCCTTTGTACTCCTTTTTTTTTTATTTATATTCCTCATCAATCAAGACTTCATCCACTTGAGAATGATGCAGTGCTTGCTTCGAAGCATCGTTTTGACAAAAAATTCTACAAGTTCATTAACTTTTTCTACTTTTTAAATGTATTTTAAATTTACTCATTTATTGTCAAAAGATTTTATATTAAATGTTTTAAATGGACCAGGAAAATGAAAATGTTAAACTGGGAAATGGGTATAATATTACCCCTTTAGGCCATATTTCCATAAAAAGATCTGAAATATTGATTTGTCTGACCACAATGCATATTTTCATGGTGTGATGGTCCATCGCAGATACCTGAGACCAGCAGTCGACAGCGCTTCAGGACACTTAACATAAGGCTTCCTGTTCGCACAGTTAAGTTTTTACTGGCCTTTGTGGATGAACCTATGCATTGTAGTACTTGACAATATTTTGCCAAGGACATCCTGAGCCCACGCCATGATCACTTGCAGTAGTGTCCAGTGATTATACACCACCACTTTTGTCTAAACGGGGTTCTAATATATTATTTCTCTAAAGTTTTGGTGATAATATTGAAAAATACTACTGAAGGCAATGAGAACCAAAAAAAAAAAAAAAAAAACATTCCTACAAGTATAGTGAGGTAAAAATATGTATAATAAACACACTGAAAACATTTTTTTTAACAATTGAAAGGTGTCAATTTTTTTTAATTTTTTTTTACTCTTGCCTAGCATGAATGCATGTTTCAAGGTTCATTCCATGACTACTGATGCTAAAAAATGTGTTTAAACTGTTTAGGGCAACATTATTTCGCAAAATTACCTCCAATGGTCAATTGCTTCAGTATATAAGGTGACATGATCTTTGAGCAGTGTCACTGTGTTAAACACAATGGCATGAAGGAAGAACCTCTCTGAGACTGTTCATGGCCTCATAGTGGCCTTACATGATGCTGGTTGCTCACTTAGAAAAAAATTCTGAGAACATTAAATGCTGCCATGGCACCGTGAGAAACGCAGTATTAAAGTATCAAGATCTGCTATTTCCAGACGCCTGTGTGAAAGTGGTCTGACTGGTTGCTGCCAAGAGCTGGCAACATCAAAAAATGACTTGAGTTTGCCAAGAAATTCAAGGCTTGGACGACACCGGAGTAGGAACAAGTCCTTTTGACCAATGAATCAAAATTTGCTCACCCTAACTCATTAGTGGCGTACATGGACAACGTATTAACTTCTATAAGAAAGTAAGTGTAAATAACTGCTCCAAACATATAATACTATGCGACGAACCGAGAAACTCAGTTAATCAAGAGTCCCATGATTGCAACTGTGGTCAACAAAACCATAAAACAAGCATACATTGAGGAGAGGAGCGAGAAACCTACTTTGAAAAACCCTGCCTGTCACGGGTGCCCCCCGGTGGTGAACTACAAAATCTACTTGCACAAAAAGTCAGGCTCGCTTGTGCCAATGGTGAAGTGAAACGCGACATTATAAACGATAGTGGAGTCTCAGAGAACAACCCAACAGTTCTGTCATCTAATGATGACAAGATCAGGGGCATCAGGACATGATGCGAGCCTCTCATCACCGACCGCCACAATAACTGGACTTAACGCTACTGCTGTTTATCACGCATACCTTACCTCGAAGCAACTGACGTTCGTCACCAACTTGCCCTGGAAGTTTCGGATAGCTAGCTAGCTAACGCTACTTTTCGACGGCCTAGTCATATACTGTGTTTAGTGGGTCACTGTCTAAATACAAACGACTTTAATGAGAGATATGACCGTATATAACTTCCTGATTATCAATCTCAGCATTTCTTGGCTTAATTCAAATAAAACTAACCAGCATGGAAAAACCATGTGGCTACAGTAAGCAACTATCTAGCTAATGTAGCAGGTCGCTAGTATTGGCAGTAACTTAGCTTAGCTAATATTTCTTCCATTACCCAAACACCAAAAGGAACAACTGCTGAAAAACATCCCAGTCACAGTTACTTTTATAATCATTTCGGCGCGTAGGTCGATCATATAAGGAAAATAAGTGATCATTTGAGGGCCTGTTAATCAGTGTTGATTCCATAGTTCTCTGACCAGCTTGCGCAGATTAAATTCATCCTTGTGTTCAGCGACAGCACTTTCCTTGTGGTTGATTGTGGAATAATATTGATGATAACATTTGATGACGAACAAGGTCAGCTAAACATTAAATTACTGCCAGTAATACTTCGATTAAACAGTTGTTTGATTTTTGCCCATTTCGAAACATTTAGTGACGTTGAAGACTGCTGTGTGGAATCGTGTTTTCTTAACGTTATGCGTAGGAAAGTGGGTGAAAGGTCGGTTAATGTGTCTCCTGGCTCTGAGGCGGTACTGTGGACAGACGGGGCAGGCGCACTGACCTTCGGCGGTACTGCGGAGTGGAATCAGCATAATGTCTCTCGTAAGAGGTAATTAAGTAAACTTTTTTTCCCCAACTTTGCTATGTTCACCTTAATATTGACTCTAGTTTACATTTTAAACAACGTGCTTGAAGCTAACGAGATAAGCTAACTTCACTGAAGTTTCGTAACAAGTTACTAGGAAAGGGATCTTTAAGTGACGTTAACGTACTGTCTGCAAATGGATTGATAAATTCTATGGTACAGATGGTTGAAGTAATTCATTCAGCGTAGAAATGCCTTTGGGTATTGAACTGGTGTCGGGGCTTTAATCAATCAAAGTCTGAAAACATAAGAAAGTTTTCTTTTGAAGCAGCGATACACTCATTTCTTAGAATGTTGCTCCTTTTAGTTGCTCGATTGAAACAATTGAATTAATCAAACGGTAATATGTCATCAAGAAGCATGAGTATAATTGCTACAAACTTTCCGTTCATATTTGGATTTTTATGTTTTATGTTTATTCAGAATTGTTATGTTCTGTTCAGGGATGCTCCTGACATGTGTCCATCCTTTGGTTTGTGTGATGCACTGGGGTAAAGGTTGGGTCCAGCGTATCCCGCGGGTGCATGCCAGCTGCAGCTGGCACGTTCTGAACTGAGGGGGCAGGGATGATAAAATACGGCCCGCAAATCCAAAATCATGCGCGGTTTTCTTTTTTCCTGTGTAAATAACCGGACAGTTAATACTGCTGATTGGCCGGTCAGTCTTCTCATGCGCAGTGGCCAAAGGGAAGACGTAAAACCAGTGTTTTTTGGCCCTCTGAGACTAGTAATGTGATGATCCCTGATGTAGGGCTTTTCATTCAATTGAGCTCAGAGTATAATATAACTATTTTATTTGAATGATAACTCTTTCTGCTTTAAACTTTATGCTTTTTGATTTGCAATATCTTTTCATACTTTGACTTCGCACCAAAAATGGGTTATATTAGCCTGTTTTCCAAAGTTATTTTATAGTCTACATTCAGTGGTTTTTGAAGCAGCATTTTCAGGCTTAAGATTGTCCTTGATTCTGTGACTTCTTTCAGGAGTGTTCATTGTGGCCGCCAAGCGTACGCCATTTGGTACGTATGGTGGTGTACTGAAGGATCACAGCGCCACTGACCTAGCAGAGCATGCGGCCAGGGCTGCACTGGCTGCGGGAAACGTGGCACCTGAACTGGTCAACAGTGTCATCATGGGCAATGTCATGCAGGTGAGCGCAGTCAAGGTCTGTTAGAGGTTAT
This sequence comes from Gymnothorax javanicus, assembly GCA_029692085.1. Lineage (NCBI taxonomy): Eukaryota > Metazoa > Chordata > Actinopteri > Anguilliformes > Muraenidae > Gymnothorax > Gymnothorax javanicus. Next base: position 70,984,040 of record CM056194.1, read on the forward strand.
CAAACAAACTGCCTGTACTTATTTTCCAGGAGACATGCTCAGATCGCTGGTGGTTATCACTAGCTGTGGTATCTTTAGGGACTTTTTCACTTCAATCATGTGGAAGTTATCTTAAGTATGTTTTGGAGCTGATCTGCCCAACTTTGACAAAAGGAAACAAGCAACATACATGTCTGTGTAACTGGCTTCCTTTTGTTGAAGTTGGGCAGTGATGGGTTTTGGATCATTCCCTCCTTATCTGTTTTTACCTGTCACCCTTTCTCCACACCTCTCTTTCCTCTGTCTATCTTGACATGAATCTTGCTTCTCACTTGTTTCTCTATTTTGCTCACTCCTTACCTGTGCTTTTCTCCTCACCTCTCTCTGCTCCTGTGTTTAGAGCTCAGCAGATGCACCCTACATTGCACGACACGTGGGGCTCAGATGTGGTGTGCCCATCCCTGTCCCCGCTCTCACTGTTAACCGCCTGTGTGGCTCTGGGTTCCAGTCTATCATCAACGGAGCTCAGGTATGTCAGAACTCAGCCCGCAGGTCCCTCTGGGTTTCAAACGGTTCCACTTAACCCGCAGTCAGGTATGCCAAAACTATGCTTGTGGTTTTTCTGGTTCCGCAGTACCTCCGGTCAGGTACAGCAGAAGCTTTCTCATGGGTTCTATATTTCGTGCACCTGAACCCTGCTAGTGGGATCTACAGTATCTGATATTTTTGTTCAACATTTTGCATGTTCACCACGTTTCAAATCAGAAGAGAACTGCCCTTGCTTTCCTCTGTGAAATCTTTCATCAGATGTTCACTGTAGTTCTGACGCACGTTCTTCTCTCTGTGTTTCAGGAGATCTGTCTGAGGGAGTCGGAGGTGGTTCTGTGTGGCGGCTCGGAGAGCATGAGCCAGGCGCCGTACGCCGTGCGCAACATTCGCTTCGGCACCAAGTTAGGAGCGGATCTGAAGGTGCACGTAATTTGACAGTCTCGAGCGGCCCTCACCCCTACTCATTCCGAAACATTGCTTAACCCGTAGAGCACTAAATACAAATAGCGCTGCTCAATGATGTAAGATATCAAATTCAAATCTGTTGAAAACCTGTCATGCGGCGACTTGTTTAAAGGAGCTCTTTTAATCAAGTCGCCACATGTTAGGTTTTCAACGGCCCAAGATAATTCAATTTATAATCTTATAAAATTTCAGCGTTCTTAGAGTTAATGTGGTGGAAACTGGAAATCAACGCATCTATGTGTGTGTGTGTTTGCGGTTTGCGTGTGCTTGTACCAGCTGGAGGACACCCTGTGGGCGGGGCTTACTGACCTGCACGTGAAGATCCCCATGGGCATCACCGCAGAGAACCTGGCGGAGAAGTATGAGCTGAGCCGGGAGCAGTGTGATGCGTACGCTCATCAGACTCAGCAGCGCTGGAAAGCAGGTGCATCTCAGGGGCCGAGGGGCCAAATCAAGGGGCTACACTGATGCTGCCACTGTGAAACAGGACTGCTGTATCATTACAGAACTTGAAACTCATAGATTTGAAGTTGTAGAACTGTGACGGGGTACGTTTACTCAGTAATTCAGAGCCACTGTTGCTTTTGATTGCATCTGACTTCCCTGGGGTTGATTATAATTGTCCCTATTTGCTGTGTGCTAAACTGTCATTATGATAATTATATGGATACATATTAATGCAAGATTGATTGTGCTTAACTCGTTGAGAGATGAGGACTGTTCAGGAGAAATGACTCTCATTTGTGTATCTTTGAGCCAACTAAATGATCCATGTAATTTTTTACGAACTGAGAAGTGCTGAAAGGGTAATGACTATCGAAAAAAAAACTTTTTGTATTCCCACAGACTGCTTTTATACGACCATTTTCTATCCAAATGTATGGATTTACAGCTGTGTAAAAGATGATATGACTTTTATTGAAGATGATTATGGGTGCGTCATTGTTTGAGTGCGAGATCTAGACTTACCAGTCAGTGCTTTATGACTCAAATCGGATGCAGATTTACTCGTCTTGGCACCAGCAGCTGCCAGTCTAACTCAGCTTAGCTGCTACTGATCTGTACAGACCAGCCTCCCCCAGTGTTCCTTTAGCATAGTTTGAGCTGTGCAGTGTTTTTCAGCCTGACATGTGCACCTGCTGCACATGTATACTGGTATTTTTGAACCACTGGCTCTTGGCTTAATTTCTGACCACGCTATCCTCTGAAAAAGCTTTTGTGTGTGTGTGTGTGTGTGTGTGTGTTCGAGCACAAGTTTTGGCATTTTTCATGACCATTTTCTGCCTCTGGTTAAGACACGTAGGGAGTGAAAAATCAGTGCTTCCAAATTCATTGAGAATTAAAAGAAAAAAATGTAATTCGGTTATCCCCCCCCGTGACTGCAGTGTTGCAGAGGGACATAATTAACAGAGTATATAACTTACTATGAAACTCAAGGATATTGTGACATCACATGACAATTACCTAATTGTAGCCCAGGATGGTGGCCTGTTCAAAGCGGAGATTGCGCCCGTCGAGGTGAAGGCAAAGAAGGGCAAGGTTCCGATGACTCAGGACGAGCACCCGCGGCCCGAGACCACGCTGGAGCAGATGGCGAAGCTGCCGCCCGTCTTTAAGAAGGGGGGCACAGTGACGGCTGCCAATGCCTCGGTGAGCAACTGAAAACAGGACAGAACCCCTCACCTTGAGAAAAAATATATGTTCGTTGCCCAGTGATGTAGTAGATAGAAGGTCCTGGGTTTGAATGCCAGCCAGAACCTTTCCGTTAGGTGTTTACTTATTCAGGTTTGCATGGGTTTCATATGGGTACTCCGATTTTCTTCTGCAATACAGTTTTAAACTACGTGAGAGGGGGCATGTACCATGTACCAACTGGAAAATTTGTTCGCCCAGGATCGCAGGTGTATCCCCTCTTCTAGGACAAATTTCTTCCTTTAAGGCCAGTTCACACCAAAGATTCACCACGAGGCGCGTTGAAACTTGCAACCACTTGCACTGGTCTGTGGTGTTCTAAAACCAGCTACTGGAGACTTGAGGTGCTGCGTTACAGGCAACGCCATCCGCCGACTTTGGTCAAGCTGAGAAAGTCAATTTACACCACTGAAACTTTTCCCAGCAACATTCTAAAATGGATGATTCTTGTCCTGAATCTTTGGTGTTAACAGGACTTTATAATTGGCTGATCCTAAAAAAAATCGATGGATGGCATGATCTTACCACCGCTAATAATCACACCAAATATGAGAACAAACTATATCAGTTTGCCCGGCCTTAGCGACATATCTCCTCCCAAACCGCCCAACGGATCCCCTGCTCTCTGCATTCCAGACGAGCCTGCCTCTGTCTTATGCTATGTGGAATCGAACCAACTTGCCCCGTTACTGAATTTGGGCCATTTTATCCATTTTTGCCTTTTGTTGCCATGACGACGGGTGACGTCTCTAATCTTGAGGATTATCAGTCACACAATCAACCCCCTGCGGGGCACGGGTATGGCTAGTCTGATTTAATTTTTAGCCAGTGGATCAGTTACAAGAATCATCTACAGACATGGCTGACACTGCAGCAGCAGACGAGGAACTGAGTGTGATCCATACTTTCATATGAGGAATACATTATAAGTTAATAGTTTAGTTTAAAAATGTCAAATAGGAGGGAATCACTGAAGTATTAGACAGTTTATGCATGTGCCTACAGGGCGTGTGCGACGGGGCTGCAGCCGTGGTGATAGCCAGTGAGGACGCAGTGAAGCAACACAATCTCACCCCAATGGCCAGGATTGTGGCCTATCACGTGTCAGGCTGTGATCCCAGCATAATGGGTATAGGTAAGTGACCTTTATCCTGAAGCGTTAACATCTGTTAACAGGACTGAACTGAACATACTGTCGCTGAAGTATGCTGATTTTTATTACTGAAAAAGTGACTGCGTGAAGCCTCTATGCAGGGCCCTGTCAGGCACTTCAAGTCTGTGAAATACCCACACAGCCAAGTGAATGGCCCCGCCTCTTCAGCACACCTATGAAGCATCTCCCCTAGTGTGTTTTAGAATGCAGCTCATTTGTTGTGTATTAATATAAACAGCAGGAATCGCAAGAGAAGGTTTTGTCTCTTGAAAGGGTCCTGTTGCTCTTGGGAGCAGCAGCATTTGACCTCGGCACTGAATATTAATGGTGTTGGAATGTACTGTTGCAGCAGGTTGGGCTAAATGTTGACCCCAGGTTTTGGTTCTTATGTCCTGTTTGTCCCCAGGACCTGTGCCAGCCATCACTGGAGCCCTCAAAAAGGCAGGACTGTCTGTGAAGGACATGGACCTGGTGGAGGTGGGTGGGGTTTTAATTCTTTAGTCGACCAATCGGTCACTTCCATGACTGTGCAGCTGAGAACAGTTGCTGCTTGAAATGAATTCTGATTAGCAACAGTAATCATTTTGACTAACTTTTTTTAATCAATCCTTAGAAAAACATTTTCCAGGGGTTCATTCATTTTGCACAACGGCATGATGGCTGTTTGAGACAAAATATTCATGATTTCACGGTTTGGTCTGTGAAGTTTCTTGTGAATTTAATGTTTTTGTCTTATAAGCATCTCAGTGCTTAGTGAACACCTCACTGGTTCTGGAGTGCTGCGGAATCCATTGGCTTTCTCTCCACTCTTACATGATGAACCACAGCAGTTGGTGACCATGCAATACTATCCTGTATGTCTGGTTCAGAACATTCCACTTCTGTGGGAAGAGCACTAATAACCTTGGCTTATCCCCCCACCAGGTGAATGAGGCCTTTGCCCCGCAGTACCTGTCTGTTGCCAAGGCGCTGGAGCTGGACCCTGAAAAAAGCAATGTGAACGGAGGTGCCATCGCCCTTGGGCACCCGCTTGGGGCGTCTGGAGCTCGCATCACTGGTCACCTGGCACACGAACTTGGGTAACCCTGGCAGACCCCTGTATTCGTACTCTGTTTTGTGGATTATATGTCAGCACGCCCAAAGAGTGAACCAGATAGCAGCTCATAAATATTTGGACAATGACACACCTTTGTCTTTTTGACTCTATACTCCCAACTCATTGCATTTAACTGCAACGAAAATCAAATTTGACGCAGTATGCATATCAGAGCACAAGACTGACGGGGAGCATTAACTCCAGAAGACTTATGGACCCATATACGGGCCCACCAAATGCAGTTGTAGTATTCAAACCTGTGGACTTTCAGGCCTATGTTAAATTCTGGTGGAGATCCCATGGTTTCCAACAATCCCAAATATGTCCTGCTGAATTGCAGGGCAATAAGTCTAAAATGATGTACAAGATCTAGATATTTTCCATTTGTGGCCATAAAAATATGGCATCCTGGGTTTGAATACTTCTCTCAGTACAAGTGTAATGTAGCTTCAGTGAAGCGCTGCAAGCATTATATACAGGTAATGCATGTGACATTACCTTCCAATATGAAAAAAATGCTTTCTCTGACAATGAACCTACTTAAGGGAAAACTTAAGACAGAATTTGGAGTTTAAGGGGCTGTTAGTTTGTAGGTTTCTGCATCAGTTGCTTGACCCATATTGGAATTGCAGCCCCTTTCCCACTATGGCTTCGTCCGAATGCTTTCGATCCACTGTGTAAACTCACTGCAAGAACAAAATGACCATGGCAAAGTGTTCTACACCTATTTTGAACAGTTAAAGTGGTAAGGCACATTTTTTTTATTCGTGTCCAAGCATGTCTATGTCTGAGTGCCTCCTCGTCTTCCTCTCAGGCGTCGTGGCGGGAAATATGCCGTTGGGTCGGCCTGCATCGGGGGAGGCCAGGGCATCGCCATCGTCCTGGAGAACGTACACTGAAGAGACCACATCCTGCCTGCAGTCTCCACCCAGCGGCCGTGTGAGGGGACTCTCCTACCCCTTAAGGGGCGGAACATCTAAGTAAAGCTCAAGCTGGTCCATGTGATGAACAACCAACGGCAGTAGCAGCAGGATGAAGTTTATCTTCAGGTTTTGGTTTTGTTCTGGGTTTGTGTAAGGATGTGAAAAATGTACAGTCTGTACCATGCTGCCTTAATTTAAAGACGTGCTCCATAAGGGCTAACGCAATTGGTGCATTCATGTGCGCTCTGTGGCGTTGTGTGATTGGACCTCTGGACAAAGCATGATAGAGTAATTAATTTCTATCTTGGGCAAAAAAAAACAAAAAGCTGTGACAATGTTGCCTCCCACATCATGCTCATGCACAACATTTGCGCTAACCAAACAGCTACACTATCCTAAATGAAGCATTGCACCACATCATGTACAGTACTTTTATCCTGCTTTTTACGTTTACTGTATGATTTCTCATCCTCCTTGTCTTTTGTTATTCATTTTTTCTCCAAGATGGGGTTTGTACCCTGGTATAGGTCACAAACACACTGTGAGTCGGCGCTAATGCCTGAATGTTGTTCATTGTTTCATTGTTAAAAACAATCATTTGCTAATAAAGCTGAAGAGATCCAACACATCTGAAATAGTCACTTTTGTTATTTTTGTATCCAAATTTGACTGTGTATCCTGCAGAAGTAATCATTCATGAACAAATAAATGCTTGTATTTATCGTTTATGTACTGGCTATCTCCGAAAGGCAGGAAAATGCCCTGGACAGTTCACCAGTCCATTGCAGTGGGACTTGCCATTCACTCACTCACTCACTCATAACTATAGGAAATTATAGGGCCAGTTTTACAGTCAGATGTGATGCCTGTCCATGACTAGTTGTATTTTGAATGGAGGTAGTCCAAATTAAACTCTGTTTATTCAGGGCTAAACATAATCAGTGTCTGAAAATGGCCATGAATTTCTCCAGTAAGCCTAATCAGCACATCTTTTTATGGAAGACTACAGTGCCTAGAGGGAACTCATTAGAGCGAAGTAGGAAAGACCTCAATCTGAAATTTCATCTGGAACCTTCTTGCTGTGAGATAACAGTCATCCACTGCTCCACCGTGCTTCTGAACGCTGATATTCACTATTTTCTTTTGAAAAGAAGGTTTCTTTAAAGATGTATACTCAAAATCATGTTAAGTGGTTCAAAATTGAGAACTAAATATAAATGCTATGATCTCTAACTAGTAATATACAAGGTTAACATTTTTCAGGCTACGCTTGAAATGATTACTGTGCTTTAATTGCAATGAAGTTCATGTACTCTCATCAACAGGAGGACTTTCTGCTTCTCACTTGAGAGGGGATGTGGATTTAAACTGTGTGATTCGGATAATGGTAATTTGAATAAATCACACAGTGTGGTCTCACCTTCAGCTCTCTGGCTTATGGCTGGCATTCTTTTATTTTTATTTTTATTTTGAAAAGGACTACATATTTATCTAGTGGCTTAACAATGTATAACAGTCCCTTTCATTTTTGTGAGACAGAAATGTATGGTCCCAGGCTGATATCAAATTAGAAAAGTTATCGGTCAAACCGAAGAAAAGTGACAGACATTTTTTTTTTTATTGATTAGTAAATGTGCGTTGGCGTGCGTGGGTGCGTGCACGCGTCAAAAATATGCTGCCTTTCGTGCGACCATACTAACCCTTTGCTCGAAACTGTGGAACTACAAAGTCCAGTAAACTAATCGCTTACGTCTGACGTCATGTGCGTCTTTATATACGTAAATGCCCCGGATGTCGTTCTTTTTTTTCTGAGTAAAGGTAAGAATGGTTTTCGATATGGTCCCTCGCAATAAGAAATATCAATGATCATCGTAATAAACCAATTATGTACACAAGTCAGCTTTTGTTTGCTGGAATTTTATCGATGTGACAATCATATGAGATGGCGATTTCTTAAGTACAACGTTTCTAGCTGGGGAAAATTACCCATTTAGTGTACAGGCCTAACCAGGGTGTAAAATGCATTGTAAGTGTAACGCGTGGAATTGGTCCATGTACAGGATCTGTGTACAGCTGAAATTGCTTAAAGTCTTCTGGATTACCGTGCTTTTGCATATTGTTAAACTTAAACTGGCCAACTAGTTGCGGTATACCGGATCGTAGATTTCGCGGTGAGCTAGGCTAATATAGGGTGACTGTGTCTTAAAGCTAACTGCATGTCATGTCTGTGCCGGAGAACTACTTTTACCAAATAACCTTAGATACTTATCTAGTTCGCTAACTGACTTTAATTGCAGTCTCTTCGAGTATGCCATGTTATGCCCTCAGTTATCGTAACGTAAAGGATAGTGTAATGCTGTTATGCGACTAGCTTGTCAAGTTGCTACGTATTAGCAGTGACTAGTTGGCTAACAAGAAAGTTAGCCAATATGAGAAACTGTCACACATGCGGAACATGGTGAAGTGGTTGTAATCTTTACCTGACCTGTCCTGAAGTTAAACGAAGCGTGCAAAACTTAAGAAACAATGTCGGATTTGTGAGATTATGGCCTGTCTTCAGACAAGTTTTCGAAGTTTTGCTGAAGTTGCCAAGTGTAATCACTAGTGCTGTGAACTCTAATGGGTAACGTTTGTGTGGTAGTCATAATAATAATAATAATGGCAGCATACATTTCATTATTTGAGCTGGAATTAATGCCTGTATGGGGGCCTTTATGTTTGTAGGTTAATATGGTCTTTTGATTCAAATGTGTGCATGTCTGAATGAGCAGTTCCCTCTTGACACTGACCAAAATGTCCCCCTCAATATCTGATTTCAGATGGCTGAGGGAGACGTGAAGAAGAAGTCTGTGAAGAAGCGGCACACATGCCGGAACCCTGTCCTGGCTCGCGGGATCGGCCGATACTCCCGCTCAGCCATGTTCTCCCGCAGAGGGCTGTACAAGAGGAAGCATAAGGCCCCTGAGACCAAGGTGTGTGGAGGTCTGAGTGTGTGGTGTGTTTGGGCTTAGATATTCGCCTTCACCTGTGTCAGTTGGTTAGTATTCTGTGTAAGGCACTGGGATCGGACCCCTGTGGTTGAAGGTTTGAGTCTTGGCTGTTGTCTTTCAGTAAGGAATATTACCAGGATGGCCTCTCTATGAATTGTAGCGGAGTAAAATACTAAAATTTATCTTCGCGTTGAACCAGTAGCTTTCATTGAAGTGCTTGTGGTCCTTTGCGGTGTACTAGTGGACTTGTTGGCCTTGCCTATTGCGGAGCCTGATGTAATGTGTGCTGTTTTTTGCTGTAAATATTTTTGCTGGTGGAGCATTGTGTCGTATTATTCTGTGCACTGAACTGTGTGCTCAGGGTTGTGAATCCTTCCTAAGACCTGTGTCTGAGCTTCTCTCGTGTGACCTGCAAACCCACCGTAGGTTGAGAAGAAGCTGAAGGAGAAAGTCCCAGCCACAGTCACTAAAACCGTCGGCGGAGACAAGAATGGCGGTAACCGTGTCGTCAAACTGCGAAAGATGGTGAGCGTATTCTTGTGTTGTGCGCTCTCGGTTTGAGCCTGATAATTGAGCTTGGGTATGAGTCTGTAGCGCCCCCTGTGGTCTGACACATGTCTGTGAACCCCCCGCAGCCTCGGTATTACCCCACAGAAGATGTGCCCCGTAAGCTGCTGAGCCACGGGAAAAAGCCCTTCAGCCAGCACAAGAGGAAACTGCGCGCGTCCATAACCCCCGGAACTGTGCTCATCCTGCTCACTGGGAAACACCGCGGCAAGGTGGACACTCTGCGTACACACACACACCCTCACACTCACATACACACACGTACAAAGCAGACCCCGCTTTGGCGCACGCTCATCATGTTCGTACACTGAAGGGTTGGGAAGGTGGTGAACTGCACATTGGCGATGGGGAAATTCAGCTTGTTTTCAATTTGTTTTTACTTTACATAATAAAAATTAATCTGTGATGTGTCAGGGTTTGCTGACTGGAAGTGGAATTGTCTTTAGTCTGAACTGGCCCCCTCTTGTAGTTGCATGCTGTATGAAGGAACTTGTAAAAGTGGCTGATCGACCTTTATCTGAATTGAGTTATTGAATTATCGGAATAATGTTTTATAATGAGCTGTTGCTGGCAAAGAATTTGGGAATGATTGTGCAGGTGTGTGTTTGACTTTCTGATGGGACTGTCCTGCACTGTGAGGACAAACTGCTGGGGCAAAGGCAGTGTTCATTGGGCTAATTTGTTTGTGCTCTGTGTTCCAGCGTGTCGTCTTCCTGAAGCAGCTAGCTAGCGGTCTCCTGCTTGTGACCGGTAAGAATGGAATTGCTCTATGTGCTATCAAGGATGCCAGTTTGGTGATTTTCAGACCCCAGATTTCAACCAGGCAAACACATGAAATGCTCACTTCACATTGATGATGGTAGGAATGATGTTCGGCTATGATCATCTGAAAAGGTGGTTTAATTGGATGAATCACAGAAAACTGCTGACCTCCATTAGTCTGACCCAGACCTTAAGAGAATTAGAAAAGTTTTGATGCCACATTAAGGTTGGTGTGGTGGTTTTCGCCCCTTGACCTCATCCCCCTCTTCGTTCCCTCAGGCCCCCTGGCTCTTAACCGTGTGCCTCTGCGCCGCGCCCACCAGAAGTTCGTCATCGCCACCAACACCAAGTTGGACATTTCTGGCGTGAAGGTCCCAAAAACGCTGACCGACACCTACTTCAAGAAGAAGAGACTGAGACGCCCCAAGCACCAGGAGGGAGAGATCTTTGATGTGGAGAAGGAGGTAAATCCTGCCTCGGATTGCAGCCGCTGTTCTCGGTTTATCGGGAAGCTAAGGGCGCTTTTATGGTCATTCATCGAGCTAAGAGTGCAAACTCTTGGGTGGAGCACCACTGGCTGAAGCCCAGCTGTTAGTGGCTGGGATCTGATTTGATGTGGAGGTCGAGATTTGTAAAACCTGTGATGGTTTCTCTCACCTGCTCAAAGGGTTGTTGAGAGCTGCTCAGGAGCTGCCTAATTTGGCTATGGGCTCTTACTGGGGATTTGCTGGCAGCAGAGCAGGCACCCAAACATACTTAAAATGTCCTATTTTAATTGTATAGTTCGCAAGTGTAATATAATTGTAGCCTCCGTAAGAAGTCGGGGCTACTTTGGATTGGGCCTTGTCACGCGTCTGCTGCCGCAGAGATTTCCTTGTGGCCACTCTACAGCCCACAAATTTGAAGTTATTTGGTATATGTATTGGCAGTGGTTAGTACATGGCAACTATTGATTTTGATTGCCAAAGTAACATCATTCACTAAATAGACAATTTTGTGTCAAAAATTGGCCAAAATGAAAAATGTGGGCGATCGGGGGCTACATCCGTTGGTCGCAGGCAACCAACTTTTTAGTTTTGAATGGTCATCACTTGTGGAAAATAGTCTATTGGCACAAGGGGTTTGAACTTGAAAACTTGACGTAACCACAGGAGTTTGCAAGCATCTGACGAAAGAGAATCTTGTGGCCCCTGGTCCGGCCAGACTGGATGTTGGGATGTGATTAGGTGGGGAGTTCTGATGTGCTGTCATAAGGTTTGTGATTGGCTGATATGGCCTGCAGCTTGACCTCTGACAAGTATTTGTAACCTGGCAATGTTTGTATTTGGGTTCCTAATTGGTGTTTTTAGTGTGGTCTTGTATTTTGGTTTTGTAACGGGCTCTCTGATTGGTTGTTTTGCAGAAATACCAGCTGACAGAGCAGCGCAAGGAGGACCAGAAGGCTGTGGACTCTCAGATTCTTCCGCTTGTGAAGAAGGTTCCTCAGATGCAGGGTTACCTGCGCTCCTCTTTCTGCTTGTCCAATGGCGTTTACCCCCACAAGCTGGTGTTCTGAGCATGATCAATAAAGCCCTGTGTGCAATACCTGGCCCATCTGTCTCTGTATGGTGTTTTACGTGTTTGTGTTCCTGTCGGTCCGGGTAGATCTTTCAGGGAGTCCATATTATGCCATTTTCAGCTGCCTCCCTAAGTAATGTTGTCTAGTGTCCCTAAGGGAGGTTTGTAACTTTTTAGCTGAGAATCTTATCTGTAATTTCTGAGCCATTTGATGCCTTTCGTATTCTGCCCTCTCAAGAGCTAAACCTTACTGTGAAGTACAAAACGGGTATCGAACTGTGATTCAAATGCTAAAGTGCAGAAGGAGGGCTTTCTAAGGCTTGTCATTGAGCTGTTTGAGATGGTAGAGACCACTGTGCAGGTGGACTGAAGTAGGAAAAAATACTTCCAAGTTTTGGACCCTTTAATGTGCCACTCTGCAGGACTGGTCTGCGGGCAGTGGATTAAAGAAATGGCAAAATGTCAATCCTCAAGGAGTCCCCTATTATGTCACCAGGTGCATCGCAAATTAGTTAGGACAAGCCATTTCAAAATCGTTCCCCTCTTGACATCACATAGGGAAGTAACCAACCAGTCAATCAGATTTCATTATTCTGGGTGGTCACTCCCCCTTGTGATGCCAGGAATGGGAGATTTTGAACTGGCTCATAATGGCTAATCAGCTGTGCACCTGGTGGCATAATAGGGGACCTTTTAATGGTCTGAAATAATGGGAAATGCACAAGCATAAAATAGGTAAGTAACTTGCAGTATGGTTTTCCTTTGGTTTATAAGCCTGAGGGGCGGGCGCTGCACGGTGGCGCAGTGGGTAGCATTGCCACCTCAGGGCTCGATAGCGGGATCAGATCCAGCCTGCTGGGGCCTTTCTGTGTGGATTGTGGGAGGAAACTGGAGTATCTGGAGGAAATCCATGTGAATACGGGGAGAACATACAAACTCCAAAGACATGCATGGTAAGAGGGGAATCAGTATTGTCCATTGGTAAGAATGAATTGTATGTTGTCATGAGATTCTGGAAAATTGCTGAAGGTGTTGTTAAACAATGAATCTGAATCTTTGAGGGAAATTCGCGGCATGCTTCTTACAGAAAGATGATTAAAAAATAGCATTAGTTCCTCTTTAAGAAACAACTTTTTAGTGGGAACCAAGCCAATCTGGAATATTTTCTGCTGAAGGATTCAGTTGTCACTTAAATGCGGGCCAATTTTCCACTATTATTCCAAATATGACAATATTCTGAATTTCACAGGGGTCATGTAAACATGCCGTTTGTATATTCCGAATTAGACCATTTTCCAGTTAAAATGTGGAATACTCCGGCTTCAGGAGCATTCGTTATGTGTGCAGTGCGTTCAAAATATACTTCTCAAGTGAGGTTTCTACTGTGGTTTGCAACACACGGCCACCTCTGTTCAGTCAGCACAGCCCACATTTCTCTGGATGGAGAAAAATATCAATTTTTTGCATTATGAACGCCTTTGATCTCTACACGATTTTGGCTATGCTGAAGTACTGCAAAGCCAACCTTACAAAAGAGGGTGGATGAACAGATGGAGGGAGGCTGCCTCTGTACAAACAGGTCTTATTGGTGGAAACATAGAAAACCTTACTTTAAGGATTTTTAGGAATTAAATTTCAATTGGAGTACGCACAGCTGCGTGTGAATGAGAATATTCATAGAAAACTCGCTGTCATTAACCATGTAAACAGCTGAGTAAGAATGTTTTTTTTTGCCCAGGAGTGTATATTCAGAGACTGACCTTGACAGAAGTGATTTAAATCCATCTGAGGTGCCCTTATTACATTTTTTTCATTTACATCTCATGTTGAAAGCAATGAGGTGATGGACGATCCAAGTTTGAAAATTATTTTATTACTAAATGATATCAGTTTGAGCCCTTTCATCTCACTGACTTGTGTTACATTTTCTAAATGTTCTATTACGCAAGAATAACAAATAGACAGCTAATGGTAAACTTATGTAAGAATATATTTTATCTTAACTGAAGCATCAAAATAGAGACCAGAGGGCCAGACAAGCTCTTACTCCTCACAGCTGCATATTGGACCTTTTATCCCCAAAATATGATCCAGTAGACATTCCAAATGATCACAGAGCCCTCACTACCATTAAACATGGTTACACAGATTGTGCAAGTGGTTTGGAAGAATTTTATCAACTCCACCTATGACAAGGTTCTGGAAAGGGAATTAAATAATTCCATTGTGTGCATTTTTTTTAAACTCATGAAGGGATCAGCAATGTTACAGTAGCCTCGGACTGTGCATCAAGGGTAACAACACTGAAGACTATGCTGGCATGCTAATACTCAACGTGCAATTGCTGTTACTTAATGTTGACCAGGAACAAGAGAGCGAGTTCGTGACTTTATTAGATTGTAGCTTCAGCAGGTTTGTAGTTCAGCCATAACAAGACACTGAATGCTTCAGACATCGTATACTAGCACAAATTAGCGATGAGGTAACTAACGGCATTTAGTAAAATCTTAATAAAAGGTTTCAAAATGAATGTCGGTGATCAGGAGGATCAACACGGCTCCAGTAAGCACCCTCATTCGCTGCGGTCTTTGGGTTCTCTGTATTTCCATTGGATGTACTCAAAGATGTCTCTCTCACTGTCGACCGGAAGGGGCTCCCCAGCCATTCCTGTAAAGAATGGGGTTAAAGTTGCACACCGATCAGAGTCCTTCCCCGGCATATTCAAGAAATTATCCAATATTGAATTTCACCATTTAACAAATAACCTGTAACAGATATTATTACACTCCCCACAATTAATTGACCCTTCCAGAAATACTACAGGTGGCGTCAAGGTGGTTTTCCAAATTTACACCCGACAGATTTGACACCCATGCAAGCCGGTATTCTGAAAAATTATGCCGCCTTGTCCGAAAATGCTCCCGCTACGCAAAACGACAGCAGATTCTTTGTTTTCACCTCCATTAGAAGACGAATCAGCCAACACTAACAACTTTGATATTTGTTCGCTTGTTACAACATGCACACATGACTAGCTAGCTATGTTTGTTTTATGGCAACATTCTGCATGCCATTATAGTCCAATGTCCAACAGTTACATTTTCCAACAGAGGCAATGTGGACATAGTTTTTTTTAAAAGTTTACATATTGAAAGGCAAAAAGTAAAACTGTATTTTTAAGATCTTTCAAGAAATGCAGGATATGAGTGTGGAAACAGTCCTGAGATTGTGGGTCTGCATATGCTGAAACTGCACTTAGCACACCTCAAAACCCAGCACAAATTGATACGCCATGTTTTTAATGGGCAATTCCGAGGTATTGTCAACCAAATGTCCCCTCCGTGACAGACACTAAAACGTTCCCCAAATGGAAATGGAGAGAAAAATTGAGCTTTTTCCTCCCGAATATAGTAGTGCACTATTATACCTTTAAATTGTAAAAAATACTTTTTTATTCATCAACAGAATTTTGTTTGGGGGACGATTTAGTGTCTTGTCATGGAGGGCATATTTTGTTAAAATACCTCGGAATCGCCCTTATGTCAATGAATTTTAATAGTTTGGGGTGACAAAGTAATTTTTCTCATCAGCACTCGACCTGGTACACCTCCCTGTCTCAATATCTTTCTTAAATTGCAGGCTTTCAACGCCTTTACCACTATCGCATCCGCACCATCCTTGTTTACATTTTGCAGAGTTCACTCTAGATGTGGAGGTACAGTTTATTTGGGTGTCGAAGGAAGTGAAATTTTTCAAAGGGAAAATCCATAAAAACCAGGAAGTGCAAGGTATTAGTGGATGGGTCAACTGAAAGCATTTCTGGCATAACAGTTATCAATGGCATTATATAGTTCTTCATGACAAAGTGCAAAAATCCCGGCTATGGGACTCACCGGTGACCCCCAGTGGTCGGATGGTGTACTCGTTGAGAGTGAAGCCCACCTCCAGTGCGTGAGCTCTCATGTTCTTGTTGAAGATGTCACTGCCAGTGAAGTACAGCACGCCACAGTAATACTGATCTTTGGGGATTAACCTGAGGGGGTGCAACGTATGATTATACAGTCACGTCATCCCTAAACAGACCACATTATGTTACTGTACATCAGTTTGGATAAATGTAAGTGCATAGGATAAGGTCATATAAACAAATGCATAACAAATCAGACAAGGTTCTATTCATACACAATATCAATCAACTCAGCACTAACCAGTTAACGCATAGACCACACTGTTGACACACGTTAGCAATAATGAGTACTACAAAAATAGAGGAAAGTAAACAGGCTGAAGCCCACAATGAAAAACAGAAACTATAAAGCAAAAAATGTGATGATACAGGGACAGGCTTTTTCAAATCTGCCTTAATGTGCCACTAATGCCCTAAACATTACATACGGCTCCCGTAAACATAAGAAATACTCCCCAATGATCATATGCACTCCTGGGACACACACCACACACATCTTTCACTGCTTTACTCATGTACAAACACATAAAGGTATGGACAGCCATGACACTCCTTGACCGACTTGAGATGAGATACCTGATATCAATGCGCCGGTGACAATATTCCACCTCCTCCTCTTCTTCTTCTTCTTTAGTGAGCTGGCACACACCCTAACACAGAACACAGGAAAACGCATCCTCGTGTGACTGTTTAAAAGGTTACGGTATTACACAGGTATGTAGAAAACAAAACACTGGTCTATTAAAGGAGCCGAGTCAAGATTACAGCGCATGCTCACAACTCTGAACGAAGTAAATCTGCTCGACTGCAAGTCAACATTGAGAAGGTATTTTTCCTCTACAACGATTATTGACGATGGCAACCAGCTTACATGCTTTGTATCCCTTAACTAAAGCTTAAAATAGTACTTTGAATCCTCAAATTTCCACGCAAAGCTCCTTGATATAAAACGCATAATGCCGGAATAACTAAAATATTTAAATACAATTCTAAACAAAGACAGACTGGCCAGGATGGAATCAGATTATGACTTGCAGTCAAAGAGATTCACTTTGTTAGGATGTAAGTTCTGAGCATGCAAAGTAATCGTGACACAGCTCCTTTAAATGTCATATCCAAACATATTGTTCGTGCCATAGCATAATTGCCCATCCAATTTTTTAAGTTCTTTTAAATGATTTATTTATTTTTATTTAAAAGTTATTTTTTTATTATTTAAGAGAATGGATTTTTTTTAAGATTTCGAGGAAAAAGGAAAAACAACATATTTTTTCCACCAACACAAAACAACAGGCAGTCAATATCTCAATTTGGCAAAAGTACGACTTAGGCAATTATGCTATGAGGCTAAAGATATGTCACATTACAAAAGCTGTAATACAGCCACAAACCCATCACAATCACCTGCAACTCGCTATGCGGTTGATTTACAAATTTAATAAAATTGCTCTTTATGAGGCATTTCTCAGACACTCACCATGAATTTAGTGTCTCCTTTGGACAGGGTGTCAGTGACAAAGCCTATTGACTCCAAGTGCTCCACCACAGCATGTAGCAGCCTGGGCTATCAGGCAAGAGACAAGAGACCAACGCTTTAAAAGAGGCCCAGCAACCCACTGGTTAAAATACTACAGCATAAATACAGCAGAAAATAAAAATCCATCTTCCTCCCTGGCACTTGAGCATGTGACACTCACAACTACCTTTTAAACATGACAGCAGTTACAGTCATGCCAAGTCCTCATACATGCACAAGTTCTAAATTCCCCAGTTGAAAGAGGGTACAAACAGTTACCTGTTTCTCAGTCTGGGAGGTGAAGGAGGGGTGGGTTAGCAGGATATCAATATCACCACTGGACTCTGCTCCTGGGGAAAGCCACACACACACACACATACACAGCTGTGAGTACACTGGATTATAGTGTACCTCCTCTGGCACTGCTTTTCACCTGTACAGTCAACTTTTTAGACAAAGGCAGCCATGTTTGAATCAAGACTGGAATGATTTATGTTTGGTGTCCTCATTGGTAGCATGC